>JASTUD010000002.1:0-1200000 GCA_031124835.1 Saccharomycopsis synnaedendra
GAGGTTGTTTTGTGGTAACCAAGAAAAATGCCCCGGATATCCTGTGTGACCAACTTCCCCATTTTATGTTGGTTTTTGGCAAACACACGACACCCAAATGGAGCCTCTGCTTTGACAGGCTTCGTCACGCCCCGGAAATGTTCGAAAGGAGATTTACCACCTGAGCGAGGTAAATAGTTGTGAAGAAACACAGCTTGTGCAAAAGCAAAATTCCAGTACTCCACCCCAAGGCCTGCAGAGTTGAGCAATACTTTGAGTTTGTTCTCAAGCAAGCCGTTCAATTTCTCTGCACCACCATTCTGATGGGACGAGTATGAAGCGGTAAACTCAGGATTGATCGCACTTCTGTGTACTTTTGGGTCTCCCTGTAACCATTGGCAAAGTTCTACAGTGTCGAACTCATTATCTGCCCTGAATCTGCAGATGCTGAGACCTCTGAACTTGAGGAAGCTATCAAAGGAGCTGAGGATCTCAATAGTTTTCATCGTAACCTCTGATTTGTGTTTCAAGATACGACTCATGGTATAAGTGGACGCCCTTGTTAGAAACAATAAGGCCATAAACACCATTAATTGGACCTATGACATCAGCCTGAATCATCTCACCAACAGCATAAAGATAGTTGGTAGATTTAGCAGCTGGTGCTTTCACCACAGATGAGCACGCCTCACACAGGTCCAAAACCTGACGGATCTCCGAGTCTCTGGCATTGTATTTGTTGAGAAGGGCTCTCATATCCTTAAGCCTGGCATGTCCATTAGCACAATGTTCTGAAGATATGCCTCATCATTTATCACGTGGACAGAAGCACCACTATCCAAGATAAATTGCGGATCCCTCTGATTTTGATCTGCGACCAAGTTAACCTCCTCGGTTTTTTCCGCAAAGTGCACTTCTTCTCCATCTGCTTCTTCCTGCGTACATTCCACAAAGAAAAAACCCCCTTCTTCTGCGAAAACACACGAGAGATTAGGAACTTCGATTAAAAAGGCTTCTTCTTTCACAATCTTTGAGGATCTCAGTCTGTTTCTGGCCTTACAGTCTCTGCTATAGTGCCCAACACAATGACAGTTCCAGCAAACTACCTTCTTTCCTGTTCTACCTCCTGTTCTGCCTCCTGCTCTACTTGTGTAGTTCTGTGCAAACAGCACCACCTCAGCATTAGTTGTTGCCTGCCGGTCAGTATGCATAATACCAAGCTTCCTTGAGATTCTTAAAGCTTGCTCTGAGACTCTGAAAATTCTCAGTGTTAAACCTTTCAGCAGTCATCCCTGGCTGCAGAAGAATACTCAGAACCTCCATTTTAGGGAATAGACTGAGATAGTACATAGGCAAAAGTAAGGACTTACCAGAGTAGTAGTAATCAACGATCAAGCACAAGTCTCTGACTCCTTCAATATCATTCGGGTCAGCCAAACGAAAATTTCTCAACATAGTGTGATGAGAAATAAAAGGCAAGTCTTGGCCCACACTTTTGATTGCTAACCATAAATCAAAGCCTTCCAGTTCGTCAAACTCATTGAGGAAGCTATCTGCCACTTTAGTGAAAATGAGGCTTCTGAGTAACTGGTTAAAGCGATAAGGTCTGTCTGTAATCATAGTTACTAGCCTCCAATATTTGTCTCACATCATTCCGCAGAAGATCCGGAATGGTGTAAGCAAGATAATCCCCAATGTATTTGAGCAATAAAGGGAATTGATAGTCCTGGGTAATTTTCTTGACTTTGGAGGCTTTGAGATTTTCGAGATAGCCTCTCAACTGCTCAGTAGGAATGTCCCAGTCTTTAGGGAAAGTGTAATTAGACATTTGTGAGTGTCAATGTTTTTTTTGTTGTTTTTTTTTTGTTTTTAAGGGATAGTTTTATAAGGTGAGGGGTTAAAGCAGTAAGGTATGTTGGAAGATTGGTGATAGGAAGGCAATCCATCCAGTAAGTAGATAATTCTTTTGGAGTTACAAGCACCGACGAGGCTTGTAGAATTATCTATGGAGTAAAGGGTAAGAGTAGAACTCTGGTTTATCAGACTGTAAATCTGTTGAATGTAATTGCAGATTTACAGAAGATAATAAGGAGTAATAGATTTATGTAAAGGATAAAGTCGGTAAGGAACAGGCAGGCCCCTTTATATAATGTTATGGATTCTTCTGGAACCCATTTGAGGAATCTTCCAGAAACCACGAGACACTCTATCAGGGAACTAGAGAGTTCTATAGAATACTGGAGTAGAGTTCTATGGAATACTAGAGAGTTCCGTTTATGACTAGAGAGTTCTATGAAAGTTTAGAGAGCTCTATAAAAGACTTGATCATCTTCAACAGACTTGACCTTCTACGAAATAATATACATGTCTCTAAGTCAACGGGGTGGGGAAGGTGAGAATTCATCACAAGTTTTCAAAACTTGATATTCATTGATAATAGAATGAATAATTGCGCAACTACCACTCGTAGATAATAATTGAGTGTGTCTAATACACTAATTCACAGTTTTAGATATATTATTTTGGGTACCTGAAATTTCTGCGCGCTTCATGTTTGAAATTTTTTTTACAGCCCCCACATTCGTGTTGAATTATTTTTTGGACCATTAAAGTTTCCCTCTATCTGAGATGGATTTTGTTGAATATAAAATATGTATGTCCCTTCTATAACTTCTGCATATCATCGACATGATGAAGTTTGATTTATTGGAGAGAGTAAAATTTTCGATAGAGTTAGATGACCAAAAAAGAATTTGATGATCGAATTTTTACACGAAAATTTATATAATTCCGAGATTGAATGTCGCGCATGTGGGGAGATTCTAGAAGATTCCTGTATATATATGGTTTCCCCATATTCCTTACCGACTTCACATCATTCAAAGCTCTATTACTCCTTATTATCTTCAGCAAATTTGCAATTATATACAAAAATGATTAAGCTTTCGTAAATTGATTACTTTCAAATTTTAAGCTTTGTTATTCGAACCATCGTAGTTAGTGTCTCCCCTGAAGCCCCCGAAGTAGTGTCTATGTCTCTAGTTCAACAAAGTCTTAGTTATTTTCCTCAAAATCGGCAAAGATTAACTTGATGGGTGCTCATTATCTAAATAGCAAAGTGTGATATTTACATCCTGAAGGTTCAAGCACTGGAATCTTAAAGTGTAACAGATAATTGCAGAGTTACAAAAGATAAAGAGGGATCTTAGAATTTGCATAGGGTAAAATGGGTAAGGATGAAAGGAGACCAAGCTGCTTTATGGTGACAAGGTAACCAGCTTCGGCTAAGTCGCCCGGAAGGATAAGACTTGAACAAAGTGTTGATCAAAAGCATATCTAACTTGGACTTATAATTCCTTACATACTTATTAATGACGTGACATTCGGATTCTAGAAGATTCCATAATAACCAGATTCCCTGACTTTTCTTAACTGACTTACAACTTCTTACATCCTCTAAATACTCAATCTTGTATTATTATCCCACAGTAGGAAGACATAATCAATACAATGGATGCACGATTGAATTAATACTAAAATCACGATATATAAACATAAGGTTAAATGATTTTAGACAATCAATTGAACTATTCATTTCGGCATCTTTCAAATTGATAATTGTATCACACCATTTCAAATATAAAAAACTACTATACACCTTTGGCATTTGAACTCTAAAATTTATCATGTATGGTTATGACAAACGTCTTTCCAAGCCAATTTCTGTTTGTAGTGAAGTTCATTTAAGATATTTCAAGGGTACTAGTAGAAGGTCTATAATAACAGCTCTACTAAATTCAAAATTGATTATGAGGAAATAATCTGTTGATCAGCGTCATCCCTAACTTGAACTTATCATTCCTTACATTCTTCTCTTACTCTTATTCCATTTATATGTATTTTTCCACGTGATATGCAGAATGTATAAGATGTTGCAATACCATATAAGTGCATCTGGCCCACAACTTTTCTCAACTGACTTACAACCTTCTACAGCTTCATAAACACTTACAATCTTATATTTATGAAGTAGCAAGATGTAATCATAGTAATCAACTGTTACGGAATGTGAGTTAGGAAACCAAGATTAATTTTCGAATTGTAAATAATGAGTTAGGAACAATTAACAGTTGCTTGATAAGCGAAACCAAAAGAACTGAGTGATAATAGTTTAGCTAGAAAACTTTCAAAAACAAATTATTGGCATGGTATCCTTCCCAAAAGCTTACAAAATCTATGTGACTAAATTAGCAAATAGTTGGAGAAAGTTAAGTTTATGTTAATTATTGATGAATATAATTGCAGATTTACAGGAGGATAATAAGGCGTATTACATTTATGTAAAGGATTGAGGTCTGTAAGGAATATGGGAACATGTCCCGCTTATATAGTATTATGGATTCTGACACCACAAAGATGCAAGATATTATTGTATATTTCATACTTTTTTTTATATATGTTGATTTGCGTAATGTTTAGAAAACCTTTAATTATAATTAACAAGCTTACGTAAAAGTTTACATCATTTTGAAGTGAAAATACAACTGTAGAGTTATACCTGATTTTAAATAATAACCCATTTTATTTTACTGGATTACACTTCAAATTATTAAATGTAATTGCAGATTTACAGAAGATAATAAGGAGTAATAGATTTATGTAAAGGATAAAGTCGGTAAGGTATATGGGAAAAGGTCCCCTTTATATAATGTTATGTATTCTTCTAGAATCCATATAAGAAATCTTCCAGAAACCACGAAACACTCTATCAGTGGACTAGAGAGTTCCATGGAATACTAGAGAGTTCTATGAAAGTTTAGAGAGCTCTACAAAAGACTTGATCATCTTCAACACAAATCATACGAAATTGAACTCTGTCTGATATTGGAATAAAAGAAAACAGAAGAGTGACTTTCTTTCAACTATTTATACTGAATTATTCTGCCTACATTTTAGATGAAGACATAGAAAATACTCACCGTTTTTCTAATACTGTTAGTTTTGTAAAATGTCTCTTTTTTTTGTGTACATGCGGTATGATAACATTTTAATTGCAAAAAATACTAAAGAATCTGACGCATACCTTTTGCATTTGAACACTAGGGTTTAAACGTTTTAACAGCGTCTTTCTTAGCCATTTTTCAAAGCAGGAACGCGATCAACATCGTCGGCGCGGTCCTAAGTGAATCAATAGGGCGTTTCTTTGTGTGAATCTGCCTATGGTAACTGTTTTTCTGAGGGCTCACACTCATTCAAAAATGTTGTTCTTAGTCGTTCTAGTAACTCCCTTCTTCATTTCTTCGAGATCCCTGCTCGCTAAAAGGCTGTGTGCATTTTTTTCATGTTTTCTATTACTACCCTTTTTGAAAGCAAATGGACTCCGGATGGCTGGACCATCTAAAAACATAGACTCTGGCTATCAATGAAATGAGTATTAGGAACAAAAGTCTCTTTTCATCGATTACGAACTCTTGAACCTTTTCCTGATTGTGCAAATGATGTTGAAGATGATCGAGTCTTTTATAAAACTCTCTAAACACTCATGGAACCCTCTAGTCATTAATGGAACTCTCTATTATTCCATGGAACCCTCTGGTCCCGTGATAGAGTGTCTCGTAGATTCTGGAAGATAACAATATATAAGGGGGACCTGTTTCCCATATTCCTTATCGACTTTGTCCTTTACATAAATCCATTACTCCTCATTTTCTTCTGTAGATCTGCAATTACATACAACAAATGATTGTCGGTTTACCGAATTTCGAAGATGCATTTTGCCCGATCAAATCTCAAACCACAAATAACTTGTTGATCTGAGTCATATCTAACTTGGATTTATCATTGCTAATATTCTTATCTTACTCTTATTCTACTTATATGTATTTGTCGTGATATATGGACTCCAGGATAAGGGGATCCAGTTCCCAAAATTTTTCAACTGACTTACAACCTTGTACAACCCACAAATAACCTTAAAATGAGGGTTTTCCACAACGGCTGATGTAGATCTTAGCGCTAAACCTACAGAAGCCTTTAACTGCATCAGCTCATTAGTATTTTTGATTTCATTAAACTTTACCAGTAGCATTGATTCTTATTGTTACTTTGTATTCAAAAATTGTAACCATCAGCGTTACCCGAGGAAAGGCAGAATAGAGGGTACCGCCGGAAAAACCTTCGATGTATGACAAGTCTATAAAGAAAGAAGTACATCACTGCAAAATCCGTAGATGCAGACAGCATAAAAGCATCTACCTGTCAGTGCGATAAGACATTGTATGTAATTTGTGTCCCCACTTGTGTTTGATATACCTTCAACAAATACTATCGATCATCAAGCGTATGAACTCCTACTTATCAGGGAAACAAGTGATAAATGAGTTACTGAATTTTTGTGTCTAATGACTTAACCCCTTCAAAGTCAAACCCCCTTAATTATCGAAGATGGCGGCACGATAGGGTCGAAAATATGGCGTCCTATGTCCGTGCAGTAATGGGCTATATCTAAATAAATCTGAAAAAGTAATTTTTTACCACCCTCCTGCAGTTTGTTTTCATCCCCTTCTCCTACACAAATAGCTACACCATGTTCAAAGACTCACGGAACGCGAGATGGGCCACGGGACTCCAGGAGCCTGTTGCTGCGCTCCATAGCGTCAAAGCAGTGTCCCCCTTTTGTGTTTGTCATCGATCCAACATATCACCTGCCCTGTTCAGGCCAAAGCGTATGCTAACTAGCTCGACTTGCTTAGTGAGGAGAATGGGGGTCACAAGCCACACGGCTTTACAAAGAGCCCGGCTGAAACACCTCCGATACAAAGATTAGCCGCAAGCTCTTAGTCACTAGGCGTGCCCAACTTGACGAAGCGATGGTCAGGCGGTACCAGATGTCGGTGTTTGCCAGCTTTGAGATTGATTGAGATATTTTTACGCACCGTTCTAATTTCTGTAAAAAGTTCCTCTTGCCGACCAGCTCTTTGGATTGTCTCCCTGTGGGTTTTCACACTTGTGACGACAACATCAAGGACAGCGACAACGAATTTTTAAAAGCACGCGTGGTGGAGGATTCGGTCTGGGCTGCACGAAATCCCCACTAGTCTTGGCCATCGGAATCGCAGATAGTACTGATACTTTCATTTGGTTGCTCTTGGAAAGCTGTGACGTAGAGAACATCCTAGGCATCTGCAAATTGTCTTGAGTTATGAGACACCCAGCGGAGTCTTTGAGGTGTGGGCTTAGTGTACGAGAAGAGCATCAGTACCAAGAAGATTCTCGGCACAGTGTTTCGCAAGCTCATCAGCTTTCCACTGAAGTGTGATCAAAACGGACTTAAGGCCTGACACACAGTCTTAGGCGGGTCATCTTCAAAATTTTAGTGTGCGAAAGTGACATTATCTCGATCAATGCCGCTCAAAAGAGAGCACAGTTAAGGGTAGTTCCTGTAGAGTAACGGACTGGTGTATTCATGTTGGAAGTTTATGACCTGAAAACCAATAAAATCCTTCTCACTCTGCGCTCAATTTGTAGTGAAAGTCATTTAACGGGTGTTTGTGAGATACATTAGAAGCAAAAACAAGATTGTCTACAAAAGTAGTAGCTATTAATTTTGAAATCGACCACCATTAACTAAAATTTGAGCGGCAAGCCTGAAATCAATTTTTGAAGGGTAAATAACCATGAGATAGAAAATGAAACTTATAAAACTAAGTGACAAGAGTTTGGCTAGAGGCTTTTCAAAAACAAATCAACAGGATAATACCCCCAAATGGCTTATATAATAAAAAAATCATTGGTAAGAATTTATAATTATCAATAATGAAGGAGAGGGGGGGTGTGATTTAACCTGTGAAAGTTTGTGAAGGAGGGGATTAATTAAGGAAGTAAGGAATTTCAACTTTATACATCTCATAAATACTTGCAATCTTATGTCACGCCAATAGCAAGATAAAATCAACACGGTGAGATGTTAAAACTAGTGCAAGTTATAAAGCCCTTTTGAAAGCAATTATTCAAACAAATATTGTATATGGGGATTGGAGTGCTTCCATTAAAAGATTCTCATGATACGAATTAAAGTCGAAATAATAATTACAAGGATTTATTTCTTAATTTGACAGCTATAGAGAACACATATTTAAATGATTTGGCCTGTTTAAGTGATATGAGTTATTCATAGAAAAAATATATTTCGTCCTTATATATATTCAGAGGATGTGTAATATTGATGACCAATCCATGGAGTTTTACTCTCCTAATTGCCAAAATAATTTTTTAGAGGGTTTTTATTCTGTATTTGGATGCTAATAATATAACAAATATAAATATTCTATTTTATGCTTTTTTGAATAGTAACTCTGAATTTAGTGTTTCAGTCCCTAATAGTTCATTTTTCAATTGTTGAAGAAAAATAAGATATATTAGAGTCCGAATAAGAGACAGGAGACAGTAGAGAAATCCCAGGAAATGAAAAAAAATATTTCGACTGTGTGTCTGTCCCCTAACTTTGTAGTCCTTGGGATTAGTCATTTAAGCATTTGATGTTCAAAGCAGAATGTATTAATATAGCCTATGATGGCAAAGCCTAAAAAACAAAATTGCAAATTTACTTACTTGGTCAAGAAATTTGAAATAATAAAATCAGAACAAAAATATCTGGAATCAATAGCGCAAAGGACGCAAGTACCAGATATAAAGATACCCAAAGAATGGGAAGTAGAAGAAAATATCAGTACACATAAAATATGCAAAAAATTTAAATACTTGATCGATGGTACATATCTGGCAGATCTCATTCTTGGGTGGCAAAAAATATTGCTCCATTAGGGGGAGCATGCCTCTTCCTAGCAATCAGATCGATGAAAAGCAGGAATAAAGCTTGATTAACTATTCATACCAAAAAATTGAATAAGGATTGGGGCTTATAAGTGAAAAAGAGCTCAGATTTACGTTGTTTATTTTGGTTTCTGACTACTCCGCGAGACTTCACATATTGATTTCATGATTATAATATTGATTATAGCTTGCTACTGGTGTAATATATAATATAAGATTGTAAGTATTTATGGGTTGTGTAAGGTTGTATAAGTCAGTTAAGAAAAGTCGGGGGACTGGGTCCCCTTATATGCTATTGTGGAATATTCTAGAATCCAGACATCACTCGATAAATAAGTATATAAGGATTAATAAGCCCAAGTTAGATAGATATGTCTCTGATCGACACACCTCCTCAGATCTAACTTGCATAAGATATAAGGAGTAGGATTATAAAAATAGTAAAAGTAAGATAAGGATAATAATATAGTAATGTTAAGAGGTTTCAGTTAATAATGTTTCTTGAGAGATTAGTAAATGTAGTGGGATCGCAAGGTTTAGTAAGGATATCAGCGATGTTTTGAGAAGTAGGAATGTAATTCAATTTGATAGTCTTGTTTTGAACAAGACCACGAATAAAATGGTATCTAACATCAATGTGTTTAGTTCTCTGATGTAAGGTTTTATGAGAACTCAATGTAAGAGCGCTGATGTTATCACCAACGAGGTTGGAAAATGTTGTGTCCAATCCGATCTCTAAAAGCAAGTTGCGGAAGTAGATAGTGGATCCGCACGCATCAGAGAGAGCCACGTATTCCGCTTCAGTAGAGCTCAATGTCGTACATTTTTGTTTACGACTGCTCCACGAGACTAACATATTGTTAATCATAACACAACAACCACTTTGAGACTTACGATCATCTTCCGCAGCAGCGTAGTCAAAGTCACTGAAGGTGGTTACAACAAAATCTCCTTCAGTGCCCGTAGTCTGTAGCCTGGACATTCTTAGTCTTGTCAATAAGTCTAAAGTCCTGTAGGGTAGCAATAATTCGGCTCAGATCATAAACCACACCATGGCTTTTCGTTTCAACCAAATACTGACCAACCTTTCTAGCTGCAGAGATATGAGTCTTTCTGGGAGATTCCAAGAACTGACTCAAGAGGTTGACAGCATAACAACAGTCCGGACGACACGCATTCACAATGTAGAGCAACAGACCAATCAATGAACGGTACTTGCTCTTTTCAGCATCACTTAGCAACGGGCTACTCTCATCATGAGCTTTGAAACCCTTGAGCATTGGACATTTGAGACTCTTCTCAACCAAAATGCCCAACTCGGCTTGAAGCTTTTCAATGGAAGCCTGCATACTAAGAGTAATCTTCCCAGGCAGACAACTGAGATTCATTCCAAGAAACACCTCCGGAACACCGAGATCCTTCATCTCAAACATCTCAGCCAACGTCTTCCTTGATATGGTCGATGGTCAACTGATTCTTACCACAGATAAGAATATCATCAACATAGAGAACGACCAAGACATCGGTACCAAAGAACAAGCAAGGCTCAACCAAGGAGTCTTTAAGCCCAGCAGCTATAAGAACCTTGGAAACAGTCTCAAACCAGATATGAGGAGCTTGTTTCAAACCATACAAACTTTTGTTAAGCTTCCACACCTTACCGTCAGCAACACCAGCACCTGGAGGTGGCTTCACATGAACTTCATAGTCAATGTCTCCATTCAAGAAAGCAGTTTTAGCATCCATCTGGTTAATCAACCATCCATTGTTAGCACTGATAGCCAAGACTGCTCTCAACGTGTCAAAAGATACCACTGGAGCCCAAATGTCTAAGTAGTTCCCAAATGTCTAAGTAGTTCTCTTCTTTCTTCTGAGAAAACCCTTTGCAGACAAGCCTGGCTTTGAACCGTTCACCATCATCACTTTGCTTGACTGTGAACACCCAGCGACTACCAATAGGCTTGATATCCTGGGATCGATCAACCTTGATCATGACACCATTCAGATGGAGAGCACCAAGCTCGGCAGCAACAGCCTCATTCCATTTACCAGCTTGAGGAGTAGACATGGCCTCGTTAAAGGTCTGGGGTATGTCATACTTATTGCGAGCAACAGTAAGCAACGTTTCGTCATCTGAGCTGCTCTTCCCAGGCATTAAGAAGGTCTTAGTTGCTTGGGGTTCAATTGCACGACTATCTCTTGGAACAACCCAGGGAGCTTCATCCTCGATTCTGGTAGCATTTCTCGGCTTTCTGGACAAGATATTGATAGGATCACAATCTGCCTCTGATGCAGAATCATGACGAGATCTCTTTGAAGTTGATCTGATCTAGTGACTGTTGAATGTAATTGCAGATTTACAGAAGATAATAAGGAGTAATAGATTTATGTAAAGGATAAAGTCGGTAAGGAATATGGGGAACAGGTCCCCTTTATATAATGTTATGTATTCTTCTAGAATCCATATAAGGAATCTTCCAGAAACCACGAAACACTCTATCAGGGGACTGACTAGAGAGTTCTATGAAAGTTTAGAGAGCTCTATAAAAGACTTGATCATCTTCAACAGTGACTATCTCAACAACTTCCTTCCCATCAGTAAAACTATGTTGAAAACCGACGTTCGGAAAATCTTCCCAGTTTCTCGAAAAAAAAGCAGATCTTAGAAATCTTGTGAAATCCTAAGAAAATACCACTGACATCCTTACCCACCAAGTCTACCTGCAAAATATAGTGATGATCGCTAATATATGCAAGTAGAACTTATATTCATTGGAACCAACAAGATAAATTTAAATATGACTCTAATCAACGAAGACTACACAACCACCTGAATATAATCCAGAAATGCGCTTTTTTATGTCAATCAGAGGGATATGTTGATCTTAGCTTGCTACTGGTGTAAAGATACGAATTATAAGTATTTATGAGGTGTGTAAAGTTGTAAGTCAGTTAAGAAAAGTCGGGGGATTGGGTCCCCTTATATAGTATTGTGGAATATTCTGGAATCCAGATATCACGTGATAAATAAGTGTATAAAGAATAATGAGTTCAAGTCAGATATGTTTCTGATTAACAGGATATATAATTTAGACATATTATTCTTATTTTATTCTTACTCTGCTTATATGTCTTATTGCGTGGACATATGGATTCTACAAGATTTCATGAAACTATTTAAGGGGATCCAATCCCCCGACTTCTACAGCTGGACTTAAGCTCGTACAACCCATAAATACTTACAGTCTTGTAGCAAGACGTAATCAATAAGTTATTAGAATAGTCTTTAAAAGCGCAATTTTTAGTTATCGGCACAATATTGTCTTTTTATCCGCCGGGGGCTTTCGAAAAGGTCCAATATAAAAACTCTCTAAGGCTCTAATTTTGACTCTTCGCTGATAGAAAATAATACGTGAGTCCCCCCGCCCCCTTACTGACACTTTTTGGACACAGGATGTGAGTGAAGGGTTTGAACAGCTTGACGCTGTTAATCATGTTTTGCTTCTGTTTTGATATAAGGGCTGTGTGTAAGTCAGTTAAGAAAAAAAAAGTAGGAAATTTGAAAAACCCATAATAAAGCATAAGACGGGTAATCCTATCAAAAAAGGAGACTCACTAAATGCTGGTCGAATATGAGTTTTTTTAGTAATCTGAGATGTAATTGAAATAGAAAATTGAGGTTAAAGTTGTATCTTAAGATGGCATAGGTACAGTACATAAATATATATAAAGGTGATCTGTTTCCTTCATATTCCTTACCGACATTGTCCTTTACACAAATTCTATTACTCCTTATTTTATTCGTCTTTCTGTTTTTCGAGCGTCTTTGAATTTTTAGTAGTTATGGATTTGTGTTGCGAGAGATATCTAAAAATGGTTTAGACGGGCATGGCTGGAACGTGAAGGACGGACGCCTTAGAAGCTGCTCTGTAGAGAGAGGCAGAAAGTGTGGTGCATTGAAGCATTATCATGATATAAATTCCTAGAGGCATGGTAGAGAGAAAATGAGGAATGTTTTGAATGTCTTGCGGTATACTTTTTTCACAATTTGTTGGCTTTGTATCAATGTTCCAATGGATGTGCCTCTTTAAAACATTCTTGAGCCTTATCGTCAAAAGAGCAAGCCTAATGCTGCTGAGCTTGTTGGGCTATAGATAAAAGATTTGAGAAGTTGACACTACATTTACCATCCTTCGGACTGTCAAGTACTTGGAGTACAAAACCAAGTTGCAGGTGCACCAGGATAACACATGCCCCAACTGCTTCGGCTGATTGGTTGGAAGAATCCATAATGCTATATAAAGGGGGGAGAGGATAAACTGTCTTTTGACAATGAAAACGGATCGGTGGAAGAAGAAGCCGATGAGATTCACTATGGTCAAAGACAATACGGATCCAGAAGAGGAAAAGAGCAATCAGTGTTATCCTATTCCAGAGGAAGAGTTCTCGGATGAAGACGTCTTAGATTCTGATGAACTTGCTTGCCCCCTTCCCTGCTTTTGAGGGGAAATCCGTGAGTGTTTCATTGGCTCGCGCTTCTAGATAACGTCATAGAAATAAAGTGGCTCCCAGCTTCAAGGTTTGACCATTGAACTGTATCCAATAGGACAATTCACCAGATACATTAAGAATTAGAATGGGAAATGAGAAACAAACACTATGGAAGTTTCCTAACGTAAAATTTTCAGAACTTTTCAAAGAATTTTTAACACATAGTTGTTTGATTTTAATTTTCAAAAAGGGCAACCGGTGTATGAGATGACTGTTACTTATTATTGTGCATGTTCTTTTGTGTTTTGAACAGAAAAAATTCGATCAGCAAAATTGTAACCTAAGACCTTGGAAATGTGCAACTCAAGGGTCCTGTAGAAGCATACAGAAGTTAGTTGTATTGCCCTGATTGCTTACCGACTTTATACTTTACATGAAATCTATTACTCATTATCTTCTGTAAAAACTTTGACACATAATTGTAATTTAAGCTTTCGCGTCATTCTATTTACCTATAAAGCAGATATGTGACTCATGAGAAAATACTGGCTTTGCCTGTATTGGTTTGCTTGAACTAACGTCGGCGGTGTAAGAGACTCACTCCCCGCCGTTGATATCTCCACTTCCAATTGATCAAAAGCTCCACTCAATTTCATGTATCCGCTGTTATTTGTATATTCCCCGCCATTCTCTCCATGAGCCCCCCTTCCGTTTCAAAATCAGCACTGCCTTCAGCCACGCCATTATTGGCTTTAGACACACATGTGTAACCCAACTCCCTTCCTCTTTTTCAAAAGCTTAAGAAACTTTTGAACTGTCACAAACCAATAGTCATGTCGATCCCCACGTCGCACGCAAACCCGAGAGACCCGATATAGTTCATAGAGTCAGCAACAGCTTGGGGAAAAGCCGCGCCTTCCAAGGGGAGCTGGGAGTGCGTGCGCCTTCGCACCCAGGACCTTGCGGAGCAGCACATCAGGCTGCTGATAGTGGTCAATATTGTGGAGGAGGTTCGCGTTCACCTCCGGGAAGATGTGCACATGAGAAGAGATTCCTGAAAATGCTATCACAAACAACTAACGTGGACATAAGGAAGCCAATGGAACCAACTGAAACCCCGAACAAAATCGACCAAACGCCCAACTTGAAAACCAACATAAAAGTCTCATCAAAAACACACAAAAAACTGTAGAAGGAAAAAAGGTAATTGTAATAAAAAAATATCATTTGTACCAGCACCGTAACAGCATACCTTAAAACATTCGTAGCGTCTTATGAGAAATGGAGTGATTATATATAAAGGGGATTATATAGTTATGTATGTTTACCCTTGTATAGTGATAAGATTTAGGTAATTAAATAACATGTTCTAAAAAAAAGTTTTAGCTCTACGTAACTTCGTCGCTGCACCTTAGAGACGCCTCCATGAAATGCTAAAATTCTCGTTAAATCCCTTCAAAAAAAGAATGTCTGTAGTTTTTTCACAGCTTGTTATAATACCCTTTTCTTCTTACCCCCCTCGCTCCCTTGACTCCCCAATTTCTATTCAAATCCCGAGTTTCCGCCGCTCCTCCAACAGCAGAGACATCATCGCCCATTTATTTTGCCGGATACGTGTTTCTTTCGTTTCCAACTCCAACTCTTTGCGGAAAATTTTCATGCTCACTTTTTGCATCGAGAGAAATGCAAGCGCTAATAGTCATTTGAAGTTGAAGATGTTTATTCGCTTGAAAATGGAGGGTGTGAGGCACACGACTCATACGAAACACACCCTAACAACAACCAGAGATCGCTTGAGGGTGTATGAGGCTTATCTGAGAGAGAACCTTTGGACTCAAATAGTACGGCGTTCCTATTTATGTTGTCGCAAAAACATGCTTCAGAACTAGGTTCAACTTTATTGCAGGTCTGGAGCCTGAGCAGCCTTTAAACACCAGGCAGAAAGATATTAGGGAGGGAGGCATGAACACCATAATGGCATCTGTATAGGGCCATAACCAACTGGGTCAAAACAGCTCAAACTCACTCTTCAGCTCCATTTTCACTTTGTTCTCTGTGGGATTTGATCACGTGGCAGAGGTCGCTCCCATCACAGTACTCCATATACAGATACACCATGTGGTCCTCGGGCGCGTGCTCGTGGTGAATATTCTAATATGATTGAATGACTAAGCAAGCTAAAATACGGAGCTCGCCGATGAGCTGGGACCCCTCTTTCGGGTTCATTTTTATATACAGAATCTCTCTTTGTGCACACAGAGGCGCGAAAATTGAGCTCAAGAACTTACGAGGTTACAAATAAACACTTCAAAAGAGATTTTTACCCGTAAGGAAGCTAGAGATAAGCACTCTTAGGAGTATGTATGAGAACCGGGATTTGGATACCTACTTGGATAATCCTACCTCTAGGCTGGAATTATACTTCCTATACTAGGTGAGTGCTTAAGGTATCAGAAGGGGTCAGTTCATCGCCAATCAGAAAGGGAAGTGACTTCTTCTAGTGGCTTGATGTGTTGGAACGTAGTCTTGGGATGATGCGTTGTTTTATTTATAGTAGTGAAGAGCGCTTGCCTTCAAATAATTATAAAAAAAATTTTACCTGATACACCCAACGTTCTATTCAACAACAAATTTTGAAATTCCTTTGGATGGTCGCTTTTTGGGATTCTGGGAATCTTTTTGTCAAACAAAGTATTTTCATTTCCAGAAAAAATATATCTTGACATTTGTCAAAAGTAACATGAAAATTTATCATAAATTGTCATTCTTGTTCGGAGAGGTTTTAAGGACGGAAAGTATTACAGTCAGACTCGGAATATATTGAAATCATCACTTATTCATTCTATGTATTGTGCACAAGCTTGAATGATGTTTGGTGTGTACGGATGCAGATGCATACATGAGCACGCAGCCCAAAGGGAGGCCGTATAGTCGCACAAAGCATAAGAGTTCCAAAAATGACTAAATAACTTTTTAGAGCCGAAACATCAATACATATATATATATATATACATATATTCTCTTTTCGTTGGACAGAATTGTGACTTCTGAGTGTGCCAGAAAAAACTCTTCCAACTCGCTATTTTCCTTCCCAAAGTTGTAATAAAGAAAGGTAAACTAAACATCTGATAAGCATACTTGCGTTTGATCGCTATGTGTTGATAAATCTTCTTGAATAGTATATTTTGAGAATTTTCTCCAGAAACCTCATATTTTTGGATATTGTCTATTTTTAAAATTTTCAATCAACAGATCAGTTTGAACAGAAACTGGCAACACAATTGTATACTCGAATACTATAGATGAACGAAAAACTGTTGGTCACTTACAAATCACCACACTATCATCGATTGGAACCACTGATATAAACAAGAGCACCCAGTCCCATCTAAGAATAGCACAACATAGCAAAGCTAAGTATAACACAATAACTTCCAGAGAAGCATTGTGACCCGTGCGTCGGTCACACTGTCGTGGCTTCCCGCTTGAATTTTGATCTTGAGCACTACTTCAGCTGCGCGCTTTAAACCAGGTTTATGAGTATTCAAGAGCTCCTGCAAAAACTCGATTCGCAGAGTATCTTCCACATCATAGCTGCGCATATTGAGTCCCATAACACTGAAATCGTTGTGCACGGCATGTCCAATCACCTTTCTGCCGCTGAAGATCTTTTTTACTTTCTGGAGAGCGGTGGTTTCGTCTATCGCATTACGCAACAGTTGCGGTGTGATGCCACTGACAGCGGTACGGAAGTCTGTAATCCGCTCACTTGGGCTCACGTATTCATCGAGAATCACGTGACCATGGAAGTTTACTATAGAGACACGTGCCAAGGCAGAGCGTGTGCCTCCCGGCCCGACACCTACAAACTCACAGTCTACAGCTACATAGCGTCCCCATTTTTCTGCCAGTCCGCCATATCTGGCCGGTGCTAGAGAAAAACTAAGACCGCGAGACTGGTAAGATGCCATTTGCTGACTTACTTCGGCCATGATATCTTCATAGTCTTCTATATTGTTTTTTAGTATGGAGTCCACTACCAGCCAAACTGATATTTCAGACATTCTTTTCGTTTAATTTTGAGTTTTTTTGACTGAAAATTATTTATATTAGACCTTTTGGGAGTCAAAATATTATGGAAGTGAAATAAGGTCGAAGTTGGCTTTGGTTGGGATGTTTAAAGCCCCGTTTGGCTACACCAGGTTTGAGATGTGCCGGTGAAAATATTATAAAAAAAGAATTATGTAAGCAGAGGGAAGTAGGTTAACCACACTACGATCGCATAAATAGTGTGATTTATTGTCAATAAAATAAAAAATAGAGGAAGCTTACAGATTCTGTTGACCTATCACTTTCATAAATTCAAGCGATTACTTTATCAAGTGCTACGTCAAGCACTGATAAGTTGTGTATCATCACATAGTGAAATATTGCTAAACGCACTCGAAAGGATTTCGCAAATCATGTAAACAAGCAGTCATGTCAACGGAGGAGGATCAGGAGACTCTATCGGTGAGTTGTTTTATATGAATCCAAAAAACATAAGTTTATGAACGGACAACTAACCAGCACCTCAAAGCCTCGGTTTGGAGCACCGTGGCTGCGATAGTAGCACAGGAAACAGCAAAGACCGGTGTCAAGCCAAGCTCAAGTTTTGAGGCAGGGTTGGTTCAACTTGTTTTTGATCAGATGATTGATCTAGATGAAGATCTTGCTGCATTTGCTGCGCATGCGGGCAGAAAGACGGCTATACCGGCCGATATGCTTATGGCAGCACGCAAAAATCCCGCGTTGAAGAAAATGTTAGAAGAGAAGAATAGGAAGGACAACGCAAGTAAGACTGAAGTTTCAGATGGGGAGTGAAGTGTGGGGGCATTATAGGGTTATATTATATAGAGCATTGGTTATGATTTATGAACGGTTTTGTGGATGCTTTCATGATTGCGTGACTTGCTATTTTTGGCTTTTTGGATGTAGTCAAAGTGTTCTTTCTGTTGATTTGAAGCTGATTTGAGCATGGTTACGTAATTCTCGCAAACTTGTAATCGTTGAGAGGGTAATTTCTTTAAACTGCCTTTGCATTTGCATTTAGCAATATCGACTAAAAGGAGGCTGTGAGAGCCTCTTAGCGCAAATTGTGGGAGCACTGGTGAGAGCTTTATGAGTCACGTGATTTAGCTTGATTGATGTAAACAATAAAGCCAGAGGTTTAAAATTTTATATAAGAGAATCTGCTTGTAGAATAGTTAGATTTGTTTACTCTCACTGAAACACTATGACTTGCTGACGCGAAAGAAAACTGTCCTCTAGACACCACCTAAAGGCAATGCAAACAAACTCACTCTTCTATATCTCGAACATATAAGCTTTAGCTCTTGGCCTCTTTCATAAAACCCTTCACCAATGTCTCCCAATGTTATTCGAAGCCATGATTTCTCTATCAAGGTGAAGTTATTACACAAATAGAACACCCACTGAAAACACTACAAACCACAACCATGTTTATATACAATGATCCGACCGAATATTTAGATGCATGTCTTAACACCAGTAATTGCCACCTCTTAGTGGATCGAGAGAGATGAGAGACTAAGTGATCTGTAGTGTACTACTATAGCCAAAGATACACTACCACGGGCTAACATAGTCAGAAAACTTGATATTATAAAGAGTATCAGTGATCGGTCAGATGATCATCCAACAGAAACATAGACCTTTGAACATGAACTCAAAATCGAGGGATATCTCAAAATAAAAGAATCCGTTAGCTATGCCCAATAGAAACACCTGATCATCTCTTAACCCACGTAGGGCTCTTTCTCAGCTTAACCTTACCCGGCTTCTTTCTCTCCACCTGTCTACGGTCTCTGGTAATGCACCCTGCCTTTCTCAACCGCGTCTTCAACAATGGGTTGAAAATAACCAACGCATTAGCAATCCCATGTGCCAAAGCCCCTGCCTGCCCTGTCACCCCACCCCCAGTGATATAAGCAGCAATATTGAACTTCCCTTCGCTTCCCAAGACTCTAAGAGGATACATAATCTTGTTGCGGTCTGTGAGTCTTGGGAATTTGTGCGCAAAGTTTTCTCCATTCACCAAAATTTCACCTGTGCCCTTGACCATCTGGACTCTTGCAAAACTTGTTTTTCTTCCTCCCATGGCCACAGCTCTTCCCTGGTTATCCAACTGTGTTTTTTTCTTCCCGCTGCCAGACAGATTCACTGGTCTACGGAACTTCTCCAACAATTCCAAGTACTCGGCTCCTACAAGCTGAGGGTCTACTTTGTCCATTTTTTCGAGAGTCTTGATGAGTCTTTGGTATTGGACTGCCCGGAGTCTGGTTCCACATCCAGTGAGACGGTACTCCTCCATCGTGAGCCATCTTGTGTGCCGGATCCGGCCTGACCGGGCTGCCTCTGGGGCGGCAGCTCCAAAGCGACGCCAGAGAGCGTCAAGATCACGCATATTTTGCTCGTGGATTGGGTTGGCCGAAAAGAAGGTTTTGAGTTTTGGAAGAACACGCTTTTCTTCCAACTCAGGTGACGACACTCGGTAGCCAAGAGCCAGAGTATTCGAAATCTGTGGACGTGCTTTTATGACTGAAACACTGTTCTGCCGAAGCGGCGAGAACGTGGTGAATAGGCGTCGAAGCATGATGGTCTGGGTGGTGAGTGAAAATTGTGAAATATTTCGGAGTGCGCTTAGTAGTGTATTGGGAGCCGGGGTATTTGGTGGTGAAAGGGGGTGAAGGTGAAAAAAATTAATGAGATTTTGGTTTCTTGATTGACTGCTCTTTGGCCTTTTCAATTTGTGTGCTTTTACTGTTAGGATATACGCAAACACAGATCTGATTCTTGCCTATCAATTTCCATGTTTTAGGTGAGAATAGTAAGAGCTCAATATTAGCTAAACAGTTTGCTTCATTTGATATGTGTTATCAAGTTCATATAATATGCTGGCCGCCCCTAATTAAGCTTAGACCGCTGCTGCACTCACAGTAAAATGACACAGAGCACAGCAATTTTCAAAAAGAAAACAAGTTTCTAAGTCATAAGACTCATTGTTTGGTACAAATCACTCTAAACAATGAAATTTCACACAAGCCAACAAATTACCTTAACCACCCACAAATCACACAAGGGCATACACTTTAGTTAAAACAAATACACAGCACGAAATCACTCCAAACTTTGATAGAATCTTAAGATCTACTAACTCTGCTGAAAAACATTAATCATTATGTATATCTACCGACCCCACTCCTCTCGTAAAGCTCCCAGCAATGAAAATGAGTGCTAAGCGCACTCTTTCTCTTACCGAACACCTCATCCTGACAAATCAGACAAAACCCGAAACAAGCAATATACTCTTGTGAAAAGATCAAGCCTAAGAAACCGGACAACAAGGTTGAGTTTTCCACTCCGGAATTATCAGAGTTCATATCCATATATACCAGATCTGTCAATTGAATAGTTGAGCTGAATAATTCAGAATGAAGCTCTCCCTTCTCTTTCTTCTCACCCCCCTTCTCACGGTCATCTCTTGCGCTGGGATTGAGGCCACTGACAAGACTTTCCCCCTGCTCATTGCCACCCCCTCCACATGGACTTTTGTCAAGTTCTACGCGCAGTGGTGTGGGCACTGTAAGAACTTGGCCCCCGTCTGGGATGAATTGGCCGACCTCTTTTCGCGCCTGAAAAACATCCAGTTTGTTAGTATCGACGCCGACACCTACTCCAAAGTTGGTCGCAAGTATCAAATCCAAGGCTATCCTACAATCAAGGCCTTTGGCCCAAACGGAGAAGTAAAAGACTACCAGGGTCCTCGTGACATTGATCTGCTCAAAGGCTACGTGGAGGCCACTGTTGGTGTGAGAGCGGCCGTGACCGGTCGCGACCACGTTGTCCATGCCGACGACAAGTCTCTATTCCCGGCTATAGCCGGAAAACATGGGTTTGTGGCGGTAACAGCTTCTTGGTGCGGATACTGTAAAAGACTCCATCCAGATTGGACAGCCCTTGCACATGTATTCCGCGAAGACCCGGAGGTCGCCATTGCTGATGTCGTTGCTCTGGACGTGGCCCTGGAGCACGTGAAACAGCTTTTTGATGTGGAAAGCTTCCCTACTATTGTGTATGTTGCGCCAGATGACGTCACAGGCGAGAAGTACGAAAAATACGAGGGAGGGAGAACACTCAAGGAGTTGGTCGATTGGGTGAACTCGTACCTGAAAGTTGGCCGCACTGCGTCTGGCCCATTGGGAGACGCCGCGGGATTATTACCGGAAATCGATGGTTCTGTGTCAGAACTTTTTGTCTTGAGAGGGAGTGCCCAGAAAAAGAGAATCGAGGAGCTCACCAAGTTGTTGGAGGCAAAGGAGGAGCTGTACTCCACAAAGTACTACTTGAAGTTGTTGGCCAAGGTGAGAGATGGGGAGACCGGGTATTTTGGGAAGGAGTTGGCCAGATTGATGAAGATGGCTCTGAAGCCAGACAGTGTGGCCCAGAAGGTTCACGATAAGATTGTGAAGCGGGTAAACATTTTGAGAGTTTTCGATGGGTTGAGCATTAGAGATGAGTTGTGAAATCAAACATGAGAGCAGCATGTTTTTGATTGGTTCACACGAACGAAGTGAGTATAAAAGATTTACTTTCAATGTGAATTGTAGTTGAAAAGCTAGCTACGGGTGTACCTATCTTCGAATGCTATTGTATTTTTTGAAGTTTGTAAGAATTGGTGATGTAGTGTGCCTACATCTACTATAGAATTGATAAGTATGATTGAATTGTGCGTTTGAAGGCCTTTTTTGTCTTGAGAAGATTGCAGGTTGAGTTGTAAAGCATGTACGTGTAGCATATATAAGTATACAGGAAATGTGCGTTATAGATATATCCTATAGGTAAAATTCCAACCCCACTGCTCAGCCCTTACTCCAAACAGCTGGACCACTCATTGAGTGTCCTTATGAAATACTCCAATTCCAAAAGAAATATAACAGATTCTTCCCATATCCTGTGATTTACTCCTCTCTCTTTGTGGCATCCGGAAAATTCCAATGAGAACCACACCTCACACCAGGAAAGTCAAATACAACTTACTTTGTATTTTATTATTGATCTGAAAGCGACTTTGCAACCTCAAGGTATGATGAATGGTACCATACTTTCTCAAAAAAACTCAAACGACAGGTTATCTCTCTTAGGGTGGTACTCGTACTTCTTGTCATCCTCCTCTTCTTCCTCCTTATTACTCCCATCGTTACTGCATAAAAGGTTACCGTTCTCCCACTCATAATTTGTAGTCCCTTGCAAAAGGCTTTCATTCACCCAATCAGAAATATCAGCAAACCGGCGCTGTTCACGGATGTATAGTCTAGACTCGGGGCCCGTAGAGCTCGTGCTAGACTCAAGCATGGAAAGGCTACTGAAAGAACTAGTTTCTACATCAGTCACAGCATCAGTTCTGTCAACAATTGGAGGAATCTCAGGCCCAGTTGTATAGCCATTGTACAAACTACCATCGACAACGCTTTGGTAGAACCGATCCATAATAGCATCGACCTCAGCTCTGGTATATGCAGAGCGGTGGCCTCGCAGCACACGCACTGACAAAGTTCTGCGGCCGGGAATTATACGGAACAGCCCAGGCGCACGGCTGGAGGGGATGAAAGCATTCGAAGTTCGATCTGGCTCGCTCTGGCTTTCAAAGTGGTCCTCGACAGAAATTTCAGAGTTTCTTGTCATACAGGATAATGAATAGATCTTTTTTGGGGGGCGTTACAAAAAGATAGTTAACGCTTCCTTTCTCCTTCCTTTGTTTGCCCCTTGTTTAGAATTCTTGGAAGTATACCAGGTTGATTGTGGTGATCAGGAAGTGCTTGCAGAACCGTGTTTGAGCTGAATATATATAGTTTAATGGGTCACGGATAGGTTTCTGTTGTTTACATAGATCTGAAATTAGTAGTGTACTGTTGAATAGAGAGTAAAGCCAAGGAAGGAACGCCTTATCATCAAGTTTTCCTCACTCTTTATGCACTCCCTTTTCCTCCCTCAGAGTTTTGGAACGGGGCCTATTTTTGTAATAAAGGGGAGTTAAAGTGGTTTCAAAACTAACGAAGAAACTAACACGTCCTCAGGCCCCAACTTTGTGCCATTTTACATCTCCCAATTTTTTTTTACAGCTTTGCTTTCTGGGGGCTCTAAAGTATCGTAAGATGTGTGAGTTCGAATTTTACTCCCTTCATTTTTTTTGCATTTTTTGGCTCACTGTAACTCAGCAAACGATGTTATCTCATCAGAGAGAGACTTTATACTGTAGACAAGAGGTTTTGTTGATAAGGCCAATTGAAAAGTGAGAGGATAGTATTTCTTAAACACACACTATATAGCCTCAATAAAAATTTACAGCAGAATCATTAATCGTAACTATAATATAACTTGAAATTTTAGGTGTTTATATGAAGTTGATGGCTAACCAGCTCGATAGAGACTTGAAGATATGTATCACCCCACGAAGAAAACTTTCTTACTAAAGATATTGTCTCGCGACGCTTAATGTCTTGCGAAACACAAAATATCGCTTCTGATGATAGCTGGTTCGCTCGGAAGTGGAAAAAAAGATCTATCTCGCTTCGCTAGACAGATCTTTCTTCCCCATCTTCCACTTCTTCACCCCCTCCATGAACTTTCTCATCTTTTCATCCCCCTCCTCCCCCCACTTATACTCCACCCCCGCCTCCCCCCTCACAACCACAGGCATCCGCTTCTCCACCTTCCCTACCCCCTCTTCATCCCCGTACACCCCCTCGTATTGTTTCCATGCCTCCAAAATAACAACCCTCTTCTCGTCAGACCCCCTGAAATATCCAAACGCTTTCTCAAAAACCCCCCTTCCCTTTTGAACCCCCTCAACGCTTGGCACAGGCTCGTATTCCTCATCCTCTTCCAACATCCTCAACTGCTCGGCGTCTGGAACCTGGGCCTCGAAAATCGCCCACTGAATCCATCCCAGAACATTGTTCTTGTCTCCTTCCACAATGCTCGAGTAAACACCCCTAGCACCCTCAAAATCGGCTAAATCTTGAGCTAGGAAATCTGCATACGCTTTTTCTAAAGATGCACTACTGATGACCCCCCTTCCGAGCTCGTACACTCCCCTAGCTCTCTCGGTGTCCCCTAACCCAGCCTCGAGAGAAGCATACTCGGCCCAAAGGCCCCATTCTTGTGGAAAACTAGCTATATACTGTTCGTAGAGTCGGCGTACCCGGTCCATATCCTTGAGGCGTTTCTCTAAAGTTATGTACTCCTTATACGTTTTGTGTTTCTTGGAGACCCCCAAAGCGTGTCCCAACACCTTTCTAGCCTTACTCACATCTCCCTGGCGAACCTCAAAATGCGCCCAGGAAATCCACGCCTTTGAAAATGTGAATTTTTTGTGTGGTATAACCTCAATTAACTTATTATACCCCTCCCTAGCACCAGAAATATCGCCCACTAATTCAAGCTCATAGCACATACGTAAGCACACCATAATGTAAACCCTCCAATTATCCGTTTTCACACTGTTCTCTTCTGGAACAATCTGGCTTGCCTCTTTTAACACATCCACTGAACGCGTAACATCTGCAAGCTCCCACCATCCAGAGTAATCTCCTGGGTCCTTTTCAAGCCGGCTTCGAATATCCAAGGCTCTCTTAGCCAATAGCGCTCCCCCCTCCCCATGCTTCTTTTCAAATACTGCATATTCCTTTATTAGGCTTTTGTGGAGCGCCACTCCCTGCTGGAACAACGCGCGCGCGCGCTCTACATCCCCAGATTCTTCTTCTAACGTAGCCCACTGCGCTACAAGCGCTGCGGCGCGCTCAGGCATCTCGAGTGCGCGTAGCACTTCTGCGCCCGCGCTCATAACTTTACGAGCAGAAGCGACGTTCGTACGTTTCTCGTACAGAGCCCACCGAGAAAACGCCTCGGGAGTGGGGTGCGCAGTGACATAGCGCTCGTATGCCGATCTGACGGGAGATGTGCGGTTATCAATTTCAGACAGGGCGCCCAGCGTCTTATTTTCTTGGTCATTAGTATATTTTTCATCCAACAAATCTATCCAGCGCTCGTAAACTGCTGGCTGGGGCGTGTACAAGACCCACATTTCATATACTCTTAGAACACCTGCGGAATTACCAAGAGACGCTTCTAGCGCAGCATATTCGTACCAGAGTTTGTCTATAGTGGGGAGAGTACGTACTGCACGTTCTAGGACGTTCCGAGCTCTGTTGACGTTTTTAGCACGGGCCTCGAGGGCTGCATAACGTGCCCAAAGTTGGACAGAAGCACGGTTGTGTGCTAAGGCACGTTCTAAAATGGACCTTGCGCGAGCCATATCCAGTTGAGAGGCTTCGAAGTTTGCGTAGGCTAGCCACTGGCGAGCATTTCTGAGGTCTTTGCGTATATGTTTCTCGAACTCTTCTCTTTTACGACCTTGGAACTCCGAAAGTTCCTCGAGATCACGCATCTGCACGCTCAAGTTAGGCGGCGGCGGCGGCGGCGCAGAATTAATGAGGTCCCTTGCGGTTATTTGGGACATTTTGTGGTGGGTGGTTTGGTGATTGAAATTTCGAATATTTGTTTATGTGTAAAATATATTTTTGATTTGGCATATGTCAAAATGTCATACAAAAATTTGGTGTATTTTTAAAATATGAGGTTGATGGGTAGACTTACGTTATAGTGGCGCTAGTTTTAATGAGCTGTAAAGTGCTTATGTTTTGATCTCTTATATTGTTCGTCGAAAGAAAATTTCTACCACTTAATGTCGAAATGATGATGTTCTGCGATTGAGAGCAGAAAGGCGTATGACCTATAAACAGATGAATAGCTTAACCCAATCAAAAATCAAACAAAACGCAAAAATACATATCATATTAATCAGTAAAACATTTGACATCTCACTAGAGTGCTTTATCGACCCAAGAACACTACTTCTACAACTCACATTGAACTATAACAAAGAACACAAAGAAAGCAAAAGCTGAAAAAAAGCTGAAAACTAATAGAAACCCCCAAAAAGTTTTAGCTACCACATCCAAAAGTGGTCTGCCTGAGAACTTGTCACGCTCGAGACGCACACAGAGGGTTCCCTAGACCCACGCACACTCTCAAAAACACTGCTGCCTTCACTTACCGAAATGCTCTTACTCTCTCTCTCACTTTCACTCTCCTCACTTTCATTCTCCTCACTAGTATTTTCCTCACTAGTATTCTCCTCACCCTCTTCACTCGTTGCGCTTCCTTCACCCCTCTCAGAAATAAAAGATCCCGTCTCCAATGGCACAGCCGAGTCAAATCCTGTCAAGAGCATTTCAGGTGCTTCAAAGCATCCATTAGGGCTGTCAGTGCTCGATAGATCATCCTCTTTGGAGTCCCTGTCCATGATCTCCAGAGTATGGGTCATCGAGTAGTTGATGATTTCACTAGAACTGCTCAGTTCGCTCACACTCTCCTCAGGACCTTTTTTCATGAATCTTTTGCTCACGCCATCCCTCTCATCAGCCCTCTCAACACCACTCACATCTACAGCACCCCCCTCACTAACACCTGTGACCCCACCTTCACTATTCACACTGGTATCACCCGCCTTGCTCCCCACCCTGCTACTACCTCTACTGTTCCCCGAAATTCCAACGATAGACCACAAAGACAGCCCTTTATGTTCTCTGTGTTCTCTAAATGTATGAAGCCGATCAGCCTTAGCTTTGCACGGTGATTCACTGATCATGGAGCTGTCCTTTGGACCTGGATACTCAGCATGCTCTTCCATTCTTTTGAATCGCCCAATAGTGGAGCTCCAGAATGACCGAAGCGTCTTTTGTGGAGGAGCAGTTTCGTATGGTGAGCTAGGCGACTCAGGAGAGGAGGATGAAGGAGGAGACCCAGGAGGGGATCTAATTGGGGATGTGATATCATAAAGAGAGCCATTATCTCTAGTCTGAAACACAGACTGAGTCAAAGGCTCCTCAAGAACCCCCCCAGACTCCTTCGGATTCTGAGTAGATCCTCCACGAGTTGCACTTTCCAATCCCGATGAGACCCCAGGTGGAATTGCTTGAATTGAACAATTAGACCCAGAGACACCCCCTCCATATTGGCCAGAGAAAGACTCCGCAGATTCCCTAACACCTCCGGAAATCACAACGCCTGACTTGAAATTGTCAAAAACCACTTTTTCATTCTCGTCTTGAGAATAACCAGTGCTGTCACTCTCAGAGTCATGACTCAAGTCATGATCGAAACTTGGTTCCAAAATAGGCGCAAAATCCCCCCTCACCTCTCTTCTTGCCCCCGCCATTTTTCTTTTACCACCCCCCTCCATTGAATTAGGGTCCAAAACTCTAAGACCGCGGCCTCTTCTTCTCACTTGCTCAAGCTCTTCTTTCAATTGCGCCAACTCCTTGGCGTTTTCAATGCCGTGCTTTTCGCTGCGCTCCAAAATCTTGATGCGTGCGACCAGACTAGCATTTCTTGATTCCAAGCTAGAGATTGTTCCTGAATTCTCCTCAAGAGTTTGCTTGGCTGCTAAAAGCTCGCCTTCAAGCTTCTCAACCTTTTTAGAAACCAACCCAAACTTCTCTTTGAGCTCTGCGTTCTCCTGAATTACCTCAACATTTTTCTCACAAAGGTCAACTTCCTTCTTTTCGAGGTTACCTCTTTCCTTCTTTTCCTTCTCAAATTCCCCCCTCACCCCTTCTAATTCCTCTTTTAACCCATCAATACGTTTTTTGGCTTCGGAAATCACCTTCTCAATTTTTCTCTGCAATTTAACTTCTTTATTAGCACTCTCTCGGAGCTTCTTTTCGAAGTTCTCGCACTGGGCCTTCAACTCAGAATTATGCTGCTTCTCACGATGCAACTCCGCGCCTCGAGAACATAACTGCTGTTGAATATTCTTTAGCGTCACTCCCTGGTTGTCTATAATACCCTCAAGCTCAGAAACATGTACTAGCTCCTTCTCAAGGCTAGCGTTTCCAGTCTTCACAAGTGTACGCTCTTCAAGCAACTTGTTGTTCAATTCCTTGATGCTCTTCTCAGATAAGCTCGTCACGCTCTTGACCATGTCTTCCAACTCACTAACTTTCTCACTCAAAAAACGTGTGCTGGCCACGAGACTCAGACTCCGCCGACGCTCCTCACTAAGACCGGCATTGTAAAATTCCACATCCTTCTTCGCGCTCTCCAACTCTTTTCTGACGGTTTCCGCAGCTTTCTCCTCTACAAGGGAAGCGTATCTGATTTTGGTGCAGTGCTCCTTTTCGCTGTTTAACTCATTTGTAAGAAAAATCACTTTTTCTTGAAGCTCAGAAGAGGTTTCCTTTTCAAAATTGAGACTTTCCTTCAAAACAACACACTCGCTCTTCTGGGCCTGAAGCTGAGCCTCAAATTTGGCCGTTTGTGCTGCTGATGCTGCAACTTCAGTCTGAAGCGCAGCACGCATACGTGACTCAGCCTCAAGTCGTGCCTCCAAGTCAGAGACTTCAAAAACGCGAAGACAAGACTTGATGCGTTTTAGATTGAATGGCTCAGAGCAGAGCTGAATAGTAGTACAAAGCCAACCCCAAAGATTATCAAAGCGAGTAGGGCCGGAAGAAAAAAGAGCAACGAACCGGGTTCGCCACTCAAGGTTAAGAATCCTATGAATAGACACAAGAAAACAGATTAATACCAACAGAGCTGTGATCTCAGACATGAACTGCTCGGAGGACCCGACTATAGTAGAAAGTACCTGTTTGATGCTCTGGAGTGTAGTGTTTACAGCAGAACCAAGCAGATTTATATCAGAAGAAATACTTGACTCCGGGGACTCAGACTCACTCTTGTGCTTGTGAAGGTCCTTATATTTATGAGTCGTGAACTTAGCCCAGTCCTTCGGAATCTCTTTATCTTGGTGGACGAGCTCATCTGGAGTATCGAAGTCACAAAAAGTATCTCTGAAGTTTCGGAAAACCTCGGAGATATGAGAGTTGGGTGCTTCATCACATAGCGCTCGCTGTGCATCAGGGTGCGCACGGAAAACGTTTACGAAACTTTTGATGGAAGCGAGCCGCTCACAAACAGCATCAGAGCGTGTTCCATCCCAGAGGTCACTAGAGGCTAGATGAAGCACTAGATCTGGGAAGGCTTTCTTCAAAAAAGCCTCACACAGAGAGATGTTTGAGAGAGGCGTCTTGTGGAGGGGGTGGAGAGACATATCAGAAGGAGGTTGCTCCAACAGAACTGAGGATGAAAGAAAAACAGAAAACAATAAGGGAGGTGAGAAAACTTTCATAATGGCGATGTGTATAGGTGGATAGAAATTTGTATGTGTGAAATTGTGTGCATATGGGGAAAGTGAATGGAAACGAAAAGAGAGGAAGTACTTTTTAGCAGGATATTACTCTTATATATAACCTATTTATCGTATTATAACTCTTTAGACGCGGCTCTATTGTGTGGAGGATTTAAATGTGATGAATTGTGTTTGTGTAAAACCTAGTTTATAGTGTGATTCATGGGGAGGATTATAAGAAGTGGTAGATTATTTAACAAGTATATAACTTTAGAAAGGATTATAAATGAGCGGTGCAAGTGCTTCATTGTATCTTTAGAAGATTTTTATGGCTCTAGATGGGCTGGAAGTGGATAGAAAAGTTGAGCATACTCTGGCTTCAAATTTGAGCAATTAGAAAAGATAGTGGTTGAATGCTGTGTACCATGACTTAGATCTTCATGTTTGAGGTTTTTTTACAAGTTTATTTAGGCGCTGCTGAGGTTGACGTCTTTATTGTTTGTTTACATTTCGAAAACCAACCTCATGGCTTTTATCGAGACCCATAGTATGGTGAGCAAGCACAAAAGCTATATCCGATTATCAAAATGAATGCAGCACTCCAATTTAATGGCATCACTTGGTGATCGCATCATTGACCGTTGTCACGTGACCAATGAGGGGGTCAATATCAGTACTGCCACAGTCAGCGGAGCAAAAATATAAGAACGCACAATTTAGGGAGCTAGTTGAATGACCATAGTTGTGTTGTTGAGCCACCTAGATCTATCATGAACTTCCTTCACCTGATATGCTTTGCTATAGAACTGTGATTCACAATCTACAAAAATTAAGACTCATTAATCATTAATCATTATTCATCCGAATCCTCACTCGCCCCCACCTCTACCGCAACCCCCGCTGCCTCCTCAGGAATCTCCTCTGAGCTACCCTCGCTCTCTGAAGCTGCTCCGACTCCCACACACTTCTCCGCCTTGGTAACAGCTGCCTGCAAAACATCCATCATCATTCTTTTCTGCTCGGTAAACATTACATTATGCTTCTTGATCTCTTCTGCATCACTACACTCATACAGTGCAAACCCCATGTCCTTCCCCCCCTCGAAACCCATTCTCTTCAAAACTTCATCTGTTCTCAACCCAGCCTCTGGGAACTCCCCCTCCCCGTCCCCTCCTAGCATCTCCAATATCTCTCCAACAACTTTATGCTCTTGAAGCAGCTGCACTCCCCCCGCAAGCCTCAAAAACTCCTCATAGTAATTTCTCAAAAACTTTGCATTGGCCTCGGCTACCCAGCGAACAACTGCCAACAATCTGAGCCGCTCCTCAGATCCTACAACACACAGAATAAGTATCACCCAGAGAACCACACACGCATCGCTTTTACTAGACAAATGCTCCACAACAAAGTCTGGCACTTCCAAACCCTCCTCCAAAACAAGATGTTGCAGCTCAAGCCCCAAAGCCTGCATATGGGTCCAGAAACACTCTTGATCTTGCACCACAAAGAGAATGCATATATACGCGACATATCGGTACCCCAGCATATCCTTCAATACCATCGACATCTTGAGTTTGACTGCTGTCCAGATAGCCTCTTCTGTTTGAGCTCTAAGGTACGGAACTCTCAAGCCTTTGGCAAAAAGGAAACAGGTATACAACTCGTAATTCTCTAACGTCACAGAGAACCCATTCCACTCTTCGAACTGCAAAATTTCCGCCTCAGCCCACTTGCGCGAACTATACATTTCGGCCACTACTTGATCTTTCTCCGTAATAGACTCCGCCTCAATGTTGGAGCAGATAAACCCAACCATCAGCTGGAAGAATAGCATCGATGCCTCGTAAACGACAATATCGTTACACAAAAAGCAACATGCGCACACCCAGAGACTAAAATAGCACACTGGAGCCGAGAACTCGATTCCCCGCACACAGCACCCAAGACAATCGAAACAGAGAATCGCGCTCTCCAGGTACCGGAGCATGCCATTCACGTCACGGATATCATAACCACGGGTCTGGCGTGCGATACCAATAATTTCGGCGAGTGTAGAGCCTCCGCGAAGGGAGATGCGTCCTAGTAGCAGTAATCCTTTGGCTTGGAGCAAGCCTTGGCCAGAGAACACAAGATTACGCATGAGGCTTCTCAAGCGGCTCTTCCACGCTTTCGCGACGGTCTTGTCCAGCACACCGTCGATGAAGGCAATATAGCGGTCACAGAGAGAGTGGAGTCTCTTAGCATTACCGAAAAAACGGGCTCTGTCGTGTGTCAACGAAAAACCCTTTTCAGAAGCCGTTTTGTTTACGCCGTATACAAGCTTGGCGGTGTCACCGGCCAAGAAAACCTCGAGAGCCCGGACATTAGGGTCGACTATTGCTTCTCCAGAGTCTGTTCGCGTGAATACGTGTACCAGCGCACACGCCAACTCGTACACGTCGTGTCTGAGTTCTGCGGGCCCGAAATTGCTATAGACAAGAACAAGGTAAGTGACGTCAGCAAAGAACTCGAGGAAGAGGGTTCTTTCGTTGAAAAAGAGCGCCGCCGCCGTACGCACCAAAACAGCAGTAAGGGCCATACGCAGGGTGCTCTCCTCGTTCTCTGTTTCCCGGGACAAGGCCTCGAGGCGCGCTAACACACTTCGAAGAAGCACTTTCTGCGGTTCTTGGAAGCCCTGGGCAAACACCGTCACGAGACGCCCCCACAGGAACGCCAGAGCGGTCCGCGGGTAACACAGGTCGCGCACGTAAGCCACAACCGTTTCAAGCGCAATTTCGGCAAGTTTGGGGCGTCTGACGATTTCCCGCCAAACGTGCCTTTTCAAGGCTTGGAACGTCTCAGGAGTAAGCAGAACACGTGCAAACGCCCGGAATAGGGAGACTATGACTTCTTTACCTCCTTCCGAAGACAAAACATGGCTCTCGACGTTTTGCACCCACGGAGCAATGCTCAAAACCAAGGCTGTGGGATCGGTACAATGGCCGGCATCCAAAACATGCACAAGGCCCCAAAGCACTCTAAGAGAGAGAGCAGGGTTAGTTTTGGCCATATCCCGCAGCACACGCCGCAAGTGGGGCACCATGTCATCGGGAACCGGTCTTTCTGGGTCGAAGAAAAAGGCCAACTTCAGAGTACGCGCGTAAGGCGTAGCGGTAGCCATGAGGTAAACAAGTCTGTGGCTTTCGATGCGCACCTCTTCCATGTCCGAAAGCACGCCTGCTATTGCCAAACACACAATATCTCCAGCATGCGCCTCCAAATCGTCCGCGGCGTCTGTGTACAGCCAGCGTCTTGGTGGGGTGCTCTGCGCCTTCATAAGAAGCTCTACTATGCGGGTGGCCGCAGCAGCGCGCACTGTGGTGGTGCTGCGCCCGTCTAAAGCAAACTGAGAGCTTTCTAAACGCCGCACAGCGTGCTCAGACACGTTGAGCACTTCCAAAATATGTGCTGGAGGCCCCCCCACAGCCGTTGGCGCCAGAAAGAGGAAAGTTGCAGAACACTCACCAACAAACATCTGTGCCTGGTATGCCTTTTGGCGGCCTTCAAAAGCCGCAGTCACAGGGAAAACCTCGTGCGCTTCCTCGGTCAATCGTCTTGTGTAGTCCGAAAGATCAAGTTTATCAACAAATTCGGGTTCTTCGAACGTGTTCACCACTCGAATCTTGTCGGGCCCAGTCATCATTCTTGAGCCAAAAAGCGTATGGTTACGTTCGTACAGTGCCTGGAGCACATCGACATACGCAAGATTCACGTTCACAATGTACACCATCCCAAGGCGCTCCAAAAGCAGCTCTCCTAGAAGCAGATAGAGGTGGTTCCGAGGAAACGGACGCAACTGAGGATCGTAACCAGTGCAGTCCAACACAAAAGTGTAGGTACCAGTAGCCTGTAACACGTGCTGCAAGATGACGTATACAGCCAAGAGCGGGTCCAGCTCAAGACGCTGGTAGTAGTGGTAGGTAAACACCCAGCATGAGTCTCTAACAGTGCGCATAAACGGCACCGTCTCAAGTCGCAGTGTATCTGCCTGCGCGTACTTGGACATAAAGTCGTAGAGCCGCTTATGTTCTGCAGGCACAGATCCTGCAACCAAAGGAATCTTTATCTCTGGCACCCGAATTGGAGCCCCCAATCGACACCCAATCAGCTCTATGCGCTGAGCTAGCTCAAAGTTAGTATCACGTTTCTGGTCTCTAACCGCCCGGGTGACACTGCTCAGCCGCTCGCCCTTTGCATCAGCATCATCAACGGAAGAGTCACCAAGAGCCCCACAAACTTCTACCAGATGTTCATGGAGAAAGCCGTGGAGATACGCAAGCTGAGAAAAGTCACACTCCTTGGTTTCAGTTGGAGGCTGGGGCACCGGCTCTGATATGGTCTCTAAGAAGCTCAGCACGTCTTTTTCTAGGTCAGCAAAAAAGGCCTCTGAGCCTGAAAAAGAGCGCCCTGATCCATTTGCGAGGCTTTGTAGCGCTCTAGCCAAAAGCATAAAAGAGGCCAGAGCTTCACGGTTAACAAAATAGTCTGCCAGAGCGATGAACTCAGAGTTCACAATTGCAGGACAGATGAACTTGAGGAAAACAAAACCGCCAACGACTCGTAAATCCGCATGCTCTGCTCGGATTCGGTGGCACACATAGCGGAACGAGTCTGGAAAAACCCCCACCAGTGCACAAATACGAGTTACGAGTCTCGAAAGGTGTTTTTCGAAGAGCTGTCTTCCTCTGCGGTTGTCCAATGAGAAGTACTCTCTCAAGTCTATCACGTCTCGAAGAACTGGCGCCACTGTAGCCAGCAAATAAGTCGAAGCCTCGTCGCTTTTGGTGAAAAAGTAGAGAGCTCTGGAAGTCACAGTAGACAGCCTAAGCGCCGTCAGAGCACCCGAAGTCGCCAGTTCGTACCGTAATAGGTCCAGAACAAGATCTAGTACTTTACCCCGGGCCTCAAAGGCACGGAGAAGCGAGAGCGCCATCTGGTCAATCCCCGGAGCTGGACAAAGACGAACCAACACCTCCACAAAGTCAGAGCTTTCAACCACAACGTCTATTAGCTCTTCCTGGGCTGCTACGCGCTCGTAACGTGACTTCGCAGCACTTAAACCATCACTTGAAGACAGGAAAATGGCTGTGAAGATTTTCAAAAACACAGTGTGAAGCCTTCTATCAGAGTGGAATCCTAGGGCAACCGAACGTCCTAAGGCAATGTCAATGTTTGCAGCATACAAATTGCCCAAGCCTGTGACCAAATTATCCACAATCTGACCAGCTTTCGAGGCAGAAACATCTCCAGAGTACTTATCAAGCACAGAGAAAATCACCTTGAAGTTCTTCTCGATCGTGGCTTCGTTGTGGCGCCTCAACTCGGCTTTCGAGACCAACGCCGGAGGCGCTAGTTTCAAGCCCTTAGAGACGATACGCAAAGCTTTGGAGCCTTCCAAAGCAAGTTTCATGCGGAGATCCGCAATTTCTGGGCTCTCTTCCTCGTCTGAGCCGCGCACGCACTCATCAAGCCACTCGATCATGAGCATAACATACCAATTGCGCGTTTTGAGGCCCCCTCTCGAGTCACGTGCATGCATACAGTACTCCACGCACGCTGTCATGCCCTTGATGCGAAGTTGGTATGACGCTGCGCCGTGCACGTGTTTGAGGGTTTCAATGATGTACTCCAGAAAACGCTGGTATGGAAGCAGAAGCTCAAACTGGAGACGCGCATTATATGGTCTGCAGAGAAGCCTGATGAGCAGCAAGGCCGTGTCAGCGGCCGGCGCAGAGAGCGGTGCGTGGTCCAAGAAAAGCGCAAAGCGCTGACAAATCAAACGCAAAGCCAAGGGGTGCGCATCTTCGGTGAGCGTGCTCTTGGCAAGCGCCTGGTGCCGCAACGACGGCAGCGCAAGGAGAAGGATATTATGGTCCAAAAACGCCGTTAAACGTTCTAGCCTTTCTGGATCTAACGTAGGATTCAGCACTAGCACCCCACTTGCGGCAACCAAAAACTTCAGAAGTCCCTCCAATGATCTGAAGGGGTCTGAGTCTGGCACACGAAGACTAGTAGAAGTTGGCGTTGTACCCTGCACAAGCTTCACAGAGCTTCCAAAAATTGAACTCCCCAGAGCGCTGTGACTGGTGCTGCCAAAAGAAAGATTAAGAGATTCACGAGCGTGCGGTTCCGCAGAGGTTTGAGACACAGAAACATTAGAAAGAGCGGCCCATTTGGAGAAGAGCATATCCCAACACAATTCTACCGATGGCTGAGGTCCTTTAATGGCTTTTTCAATACACATTTTCACATGTCTGCGAAAACCAACAACACCCACAACCCCATTTTTCTCTGTTTCTTTAGCAAGCTGTGTATAGAAAGGCCGGGTACCCCAGGCTGCCACGCCTTGGGGGTTCCACAAGCGCTCTACTAGACCTGAGATTTGGCGAATGAGGCGCACGAACTGGCCTGTAGCGCGCACAACCTCGACTCTAGGCAGACACAGTGCAAACGAAAACACCACATCGAAGAAGCGCTCTTGGCGTATGCAAAACTCTTCACATCTGAACCCAAAAGGGTAGTCTGGGTTTTGCTCAAGTAGGCTCACATTCTCCAGGATAATGCGCACTTGTCTTTCGTATGCCGCATAGAGCGCGTCTAACAAATCGCTGATGCGTGTATCGCCCACGTCGAGCGCTAGCATAACACGAGCCAAAGCGCCACTAGAATGGTCTATAGCGTACGAGAGCGCTGCATAAAACAGTGGACCGCTTAAGCCCTCTACAAAGAGGCCCACGTCAAGCGCAGTGTGCAATATGCCAAGCGCGCAGCGAAAAAGACCAGAGTCTCCATCCCGGAGCGCGCACACTACGCAGGCAAACATGGGATCTTGATCGAGCGCTTCGCGCACACGCAAATCGGTTGCGCCGCGGTATGCACTAAGAGGAAGGTCGCCTGTGTCTGGGTATTCTTGCTCGCCAGTCACTACCACACCTCTGAACGTTTGGAACACCGCAGGACGAAGGCGCGCTATGGAGAAGATATTACACAAGACAGCGCGTGCTGCAAGCGCGCCCTGCTTTGCACTCTGCTCAGAGTCATCTTCCTCGTACGACGACAGCAGCGTAGACACCGCCAGCGGTGCCTCATCGTCAGAGGATGACGCAGTCGCACTGCGCCGGTCCAGTTTGAAAAACAGTCGTGCCAAACTCTTTGTATCCCCATAAAGCAGGCGCGAGTGGTTCACAGAGGTTGGCGTGTGTGGCTGAGAGCGCAGCAGGTACAGCAGTTGTGACTCTTCAGGGCGGAGTGCGCGCTCTGGTTCTCTTCTACGCGCCTGACCACGCACCGCTGCCACAAGCTCCCCAGCGCGCCGCTCTATAAACAGCGCAACTTGTGCGTACGCACTGTCCGGAAGCCCATGAGTTGTTTCAAAATATAGTCGAAGCGCCGTCGTTGGAACCAGCAAACGCTTAAGGGGAAGAGCGCCATCCAGCACTGCTCTGAGAAGCGCATCAGCACACGCACGCAGGCTGGCGCACAGAAAGTACACATGTGCCACGAGCACATGGTCTGTGAGAGCGCGCAGCGTCTCGAGGCGCAGTGTGCTATCTGATTTGCTGAGAAAAGAAACTACTGCATGGCGCGCTGCTACAGTTTTCAAAGCGCACCCGATACCTTCTATCACAACAAAAGCATCAAACGCTTCTGTAAAGCCAGCGCCAGCTGAAGGCCCTTCAGCAGTGTGAGCTGCGATTCTGCGCACAAAGCGCTGTTCAAGAGTGCGCACAGAATCAGAAAATGAGTTTGGCACAAGACAGACCAACGCTGCCAAGGCGCGCACCAAACCTCGCTGCCCAGAAAGCACGAAACTCAGGTCTTGATACACGTGCTGCGACATGAGCACAAAGAGGCTTTTTGCTGCTGCTTGGATAGGTCCAGAAGTGTGTGCAAACAGGAGGGGATCACGTGCAGCCCAGCAGCGCACCGCTCTCCCGAGCGATTCGGCAACCGCGACCTGTGCGGCAGCGTTCTGGATGTGTTTAGAGCAGAAAGCGCGAACCGCACCGAGATATTGAGGCACCTTTGGGCCTAAAAATGCGCACTCTAAAAGCGTGAGCGCGCCCAAATAGCTACGTGCGCCAAGCGCGTTGCATGTGGCGTTTGAATACGCAGAGGGTGCGAGGGCCGACATAAAGAAGAAGAGCACGTCGAGATGCCGGCGTGCGCGGTCTTCGCACGAGAGGGCAAAATCAGCTAAAAAGGAAATGTGTTTGCGGACCAAGCGCGCCACCAGCTCATCTTCAGCAAGCGCACTGAGAGAATCGTCTGAAGCAATTCCTGCGCTGTTGGGGCGCAGACATCGCTTCAGACATTCAAGAGCTGGTTCGTCATCTGCGGTCTGGTAGTCCTCACCCAAATTTGCAAGAACAGGATTGCGACAAAGAGCCGCGGCAACAGGAGCAAAATGGCGTTCTACTAAAGCAGACGCGATACCAAGAAGATGAGTTACGTGAGCGCGATTTGGGCCCACTGCAGCCAGTTTCTCCCGCACCCGGGTTATGAGCTCTTCGAGGGCGTAGGATGGGTCCCAGCGCAGCGTTTCTAGCAAGCTGGACACGAGGTACGCGGACACACGAGTGTCAGTGTCCGGAGCCTCGAGGCTGCGGAGGTAGTGTTTTATGGCGGTCCTTCTAAAGGACATGTCTGGACGTTATTGGGTGTTAGGGAGAAGGTTAAGGGGTATGTGGACTGATGTATGTGTAGGTGTTGTGAGTCTGGGTATAAATTAGAAACAGATCCAAAGGATGAGGCTTTTTTAATGGTTTCCCCCCCCCAGAGTTTTGGCAGTATTTTTGCAATGAAGGTAATTTGATGTATTTTTGTTTTTCTTTTTTGGCAGCCGTTAGCAACTAAAGCCCTACCCAACGGTGCATATTTTTTGCAATGAAGTTACTGACTGCAGAGAAGACATAGATTTCTGAAAAAAGGATATTAACCTTGAATTGGGCGATCAGTTAATCGTTGAAATCTTAGAGTCCAAGAGATTGATTAGATTAAGATCTGTAAAACAGAAGAGCATAGGAGTTCTGCGGTGTACGGGTGTGGTGTTTGGGTGCATGCAGGATTTGTGGAGATCAAGCGAAGGATCGACGGAAATGACATGACTGATCGTTTTAAGGGAATGTGAAGGGGGGCGGATAACAGATTCTACAGTTGTATGTAAAAATGGGCATTGCCCCAAGTGAAAACCCGTCCCTAAGAAAACCGTTTTGCGTCAATCTAATTAAAGCAGGTTGACGCGTTATGTGAAATTCGTTCTTACGACCCAAATTCATGATCTGGATCGCGCTTATTCTGATTTTGGCGCTCAGCTTTCGAGCACATATATGTGTTGGGGCTTAAAATTAGTTGGGTCTAAACCTAAAAGGTGAGGTGTATTCATAAAACGTGTCCAGTATTCATGTATATCTATGGACAACTAGTAGCTGTTACGATCATTTCATCAATTCGCGTATTTCGAACAGGGCAGATAAGACATTAGTCACACTACGCTAGACCGGCGATATACGGCTGTTGCTCAATTAAAGACGCGTTCAGACTACGGCGGTAGAATTTTCGGTTATAGCAAATTACATTCATGTTCAGATTTTTTCTTTGCCAGTATGGCGTACGATTCATAGCTGTACGCCATAAATTATACGCCTTGTGATACATATCGGTTAGGTTGAATGATAAATCTATAGATGCTTGACTAATTCTTTGATGAGCATTGTGTTTTTACATTCTCAAGATTGGGTTCGGAACGTGTATGTATACCTAAGCAACGGTTGGATGTGATACTGTAGAAGCAATGGTTGAACTGTGTTCAAATATGCTACCCTAAAAATTGCCGTGTAGCTTTGATCTTTAGTGATACATACTACAACTGCCTTTCTACAGTATGCGATGTCATTACATAGTGTATGTAAGGCATTTTGGTGAGTTGGATCAGGGTATACCCAACGACTTTCGATTCTATACACAATATAGAACTTTTTAAGTTGTGAAAATCGGTTTCAGTATCATTTCATGGTCAAAATATCCTCGAACGAACTTTAAATGATTTTTTTTGGTGATCTAAGGGGTGATTTAACTAGCCATGTTAAGTTAGAGTGTAATCACTAGAGCACTTGAGTAGATATATCTTATTTAAACATAAAACATCACAATACAAAACATTCTTATTTCAAGCCTCCTTTGTTTACTATGAGTACATAGTCAAAGCCTTGAAATGCCTGAGAAAGGCTTAGAATGCTTAGAGTAGCACACCTGAGTGGTAGCAAAGCTTCAAACAAACACAGACACCTTTATTATGGGTCTGCTCACATCGTAAAAAACTATATAATCAGTTTCATTCCACTTGAGAAACCATCATAGACTCACACATGAAATTTATAACCACTCTTCTCATCCTGGCTGCTACTGTTGCCGCTCTCACTCTTCCTTCAGGTTTCCCATCTGGGACTCCTACAGGGCCTCCTCCTTCTGGCTTCCCATCTGGGAGTGGCAAGCCTTCAGGACCACCACCTTCCGGAGCTCCAACAGGACCACCACCTTCTGGTGCGCCAACCGGCTTCCCTAAACTCAGTGCGAGAGATTTCGAGGGCTCCTCCTTCTCAGGACAACCTTCGGGGACTCCAACTGGACCACCGCCTTCTGGAGCCCCATCTGGCCATCCATCTGGCCGCCCATCTGGAACACATACTGGCCCGCCACCTTCTGGCTTCCCAAGCGGTAGACCTTCAGGACCACCACCATCTGGGATTCCTACAGGCATTCCTTCTGGTGCCCCAAGTCTTAGTGCCAGAGATTTTGAGGGCGCGCCTTCCGGAACTCCAACTGGTCCACCACCTTCTGGTGCCCCTTCTGGTCATCCATCCGGCGGCCCATCTGGGCACCCATCAGGCACTCACACCGGCCCACCGCCATCTGGCTTCCCTACTGGGGCTCGTCCATCAGGTGCTCCGCCATCCGGGACTCCTCCTCCATTCGCGAGCATCCTGAGTTCCGCCGTCAGTACAGTTTAGAGCATATATAGATTTTGATACTAAAATTTCGAAAGAGCTGTAGTTATACACTTGCTAAAGTATGAAGGCCGCATAGAACAACTAAATCACTTCCGAATTCACTTCTCTTTGGAACATCTGAGTTCACCTCTCTGAAGCGTACACACCTCTATCACTTAAGTTTGTTGATTCTATATTAAAAACCTAACAAGGTCATTCCCACGGACCAATGTCAAATTTCAATGATTTCTGATATAAATTGAAAAGTGAACCAATGCCTTCCGAATATCTTCAAACTGGGAATAATCTCCGAACTACCCTTCTGGGCTTGTTCTCGTAATTTCCGTAGTGACTTCAAGGATTCTAATAATCGGGTTATTCGCAAATTGACGCTTTCTAGATTTAGTGCATTCAATAAAGCCTTTAAATGAAGGTACAGGCCATTTCTAGAGCTCGGCGAAGCTCAGCAGCTTGCTCTTCATGGAAGAGATAGGCATCTATTACATAATTAGCTTCATGTTCACACAAATTTGCTGGAAATTCGCCTCCCATGTGTATTCTCGTACGTGGGTGTGAATCTTTGTTTAGATGTTTCCAAAACCAAATTTGACGACCCATAATCTAAGTGTACGAATATGACTATTTTGAGTAGTATACGAAGTCTGCGTCTGTTTGTAATTGGGGGCAGCAGTTCATTCATTAGGGGAAGGACTGCCATGGTTTGTGTTTGCTACAGACTGGTGCAAGCACAGTTATATATTCCAACGTGTATTCGAAATACATTCTTTATATAAGTAAATTATATTGTACCGAGCAAAGCGCTTGCTCAAATAGCTTGGTTCGCTCACTAAGACCTACAGAAACATGTCACCATTCGGTTATAATCATAATTACTCCATACATTCCATGAAACCAACAAAGCGGCCTGGCTTCACACTCTCCAGTTCATTTCTTTTAGTTGATCTTCATCTCGATGATATTCAGTCAATCAATATCATTTCGATACATTTAGTTGTAACTAATCAATCAAACAGACTTAACATCTTCACGCATAAACATTCGGCACTTGATCGAATGATTACTTAAAAGTTCAACTTCGAGAAAAACCACTTATTCTTCCCCGCCTGGTGCTTCTCCTCGAAAGCCTTCTTGACCGCCTTCTTAGCCTCCTTTCTCTGCTCTGGCTCTCCCAATGCCTCAAGAGTCACAGAAGACTTGAAGTTCTCGACATCCAAATTGTAACGTGTTGGGAACAAGTGGTTGTAGTTGATAATCTTGACAAATGGCTTAATCTTTGTTCTCTTGGCAACCTTCTTGGACCCGTGGGCCTTGTGCACCTTCAATGGGTATCTGTCGATCCCGGCAACAACAGCGTGAGGGAATGGGTAGTCTTTTGTACCCTCGTCATGTGGCTTGACGATCACAACTTTTCTCCCGGCGAAACGACCGCGGACAACGATAGCTGGTTAGTAAAGGAACTGCGATTGAAGTACGTTTTCATTGATGAAACTTTTATGCGTATTTTATTTGGCTGTGGCGTTTCAGTGATCAATGAATATGTTGATTAATGAGATGACTAAAACGGTCGTGTGAAAATAGAGGCAGTGAGAAGACCGTAGATGTTGTTCAGTAACATGACAACTAACAGAACCAAGATCATATGATAGCACTTTTCAATCATGGAGATGCTGTTAAAAAGTGATACTGTAATTATTGCTATTATCAGTTCTCATCATCGCCGCACAAGGACAAACGTATGGGTGGATCCAGACTATCACCTCACATCTCATTAGATACTTCACTCAAGGTCTGACTAGAGAAAACATGCAGTTTATTCACATTCACTCTCACTTCATTCTCACCTCATGGTTTGTTAAGTTGACGATATTTCACTTATTTCAGCCTTCACTCTATATTCTTGATGTTCCATTCACAATCGTCTTACCCAAACATCTTCAGTTGTATGATATATCATCCCACTAATCCTCTATTCACCTCTCAATTATCCGTACATCATCCTATATTCACTTCAAATCCCACAGAAAAAGCCAGTACTCAAATCAGCACATTCATATCCATAAACTCAGTTCTCCGTATAACACATACCAACTTTGCCAGACTTGATAAACTTGGCCATCTTATTATGTGTGGTTAGTCCTTCACTGTGAAAATCAATCTCCTAAAATTTTCAGATTACCCTGCTTCAATCTGCCTAAATAATGTGACTGTTTTTTTTGTCAAAAAATTAGGGGTGGCACGTGAGACACACGTGTAGAAGCATAGGGCTAAATGTATGAGTATGAAGATTTATGAGAGACACTAATACTGGTGAGCCGCTGATACGAAACAGTTTACTGAGCAGCCTTATACTTGTCCTATCACTTTTCTGCTTTTCTCAGTTTTTTTCTGTTTGAATTTTGTGGGAGTTGTGTGGATGCACGTCAAATTTAATTACATTATGTGAGTGCAAGTCTCATACTAGCAGAGTAATGGTACTTTAGTCTATATCATGAATCAGCTTGAATCAGATGTTTCAAAACTTTCTATACGTATTCGGTATATGGATCCACGTAAATATAGTCGAGCCCAGATAGCTATTGATCTGCTTATTACAATATCTCCAGGTGATCACCTGAACCGCACAGCGCCAGTCGGACTGGTGCGGTCTGAGTAGATGCCCTTTGTCGAATCAGTCTGAGTCTGCAAGAGTGGCAATACCGGCCTCGCCTTGAGTCCCAAGGAAAAATGGCATTACAAAGTTTGAATTGTAGGTTATGTAGTGGTTGAAAGAAATATCTCGAAATTGGAGACACTTTGCCACCCATCATCTGGAGATAGTCAAGAAAGTTATCAGTCAAGCAAGTTTCACTCAAACTCACACTCCGAGGAGGAAGCGAGTATTTGATCGATATCTGTTCTATAACCATCCTCTGACTAAACAGACACAGAACGTAATACCGCTAGAAATTTGTAGTCTCTTCAACAATGGATCCAGTAGGTTCACTGCACGCTCAAATATCAACACTTGACTAAGTACCAACCACTGAGATAAGAAAGATAATAAGTGAAGCGAGGTTTTTGGTGTTTTTTGGAAGGACACTTATTAGTTTGAGATCTCCACTAATTGTAACTGAGTCGAAGGCTTCCAATTAACGTTTTGTATTGTATGCAAAAAGACTCGCGCTACGAAAATACTTAAAGTAACACTATACAAGCACTTACAAAAAACAATAAGCATCGCTATATACACTACTAATCCACTCTCTTAACAGCCACGAAATAGTTCCCCAATCTCGCTTCTCCGTGCAAAAACCACCCTACAAAAGGCAAATATGCCCCCCCTGCTGAATTCACAACCTCGTATTCCCTCGACCTCTCGACCACTCTCTCAATGGTGTCAAAATTCACATATTTTTCCAAGTGGTGTGTTCCTACGGGTACTATTCCCATGACGTGCTCTGCTATGAAGATGGTGGTGAACCAGCTTACGAAATCCTTATTGATAGTCAGAAGAAATAAGATCCCGTTCTTTTCGAGTCGCTCCAATCCACTAAGCAAAAATTTTTCGGGCTCGGCCACATGCTCGAGGATCTCAAACATTGTGACTACATCAAATTTATCACTAGGGTCTAAACTCTCTAAAGCCCTACCTTCGTATGTTATCTTATCTACTATGGAAGGATCCCCCTTCTTGTGCTGACTAGCTACTTTGATCACTTCTTCAGCTAAATCTATGCCTTTTACAGAATTCACTACGCGAAGTCTCGCTAAGGACTCTGATAAAATACCTCCCCCGCACCCTATATCCAACGCCTTCAACGAGAGCTTATCATAGAGCTCGTCTCTGACTTTCTTTTGGTCTTTTTTGACCTCTCTTGCTATTTCGGGCGGCAAAATATCTGTGTTATAGCCAGGCACATACACCTCTTGAGAAGGATCTGTAACTCCACAATTGAGCGAGAGGCTATTCTGCAAAGTTTGTTGTATAAAGTCCATGCGCACAAGATTCATTTTGTGGAGAATTCTCTGCGGGCCACGCACGTCCCACCACGACAGAGCCAACGCATTGAAATGGCGCATTTCGTCCAGTTGGGACGCGTTTCCTAAGCGCTGCGAGGTCAGAAAGGGGGCTCTCTTGGGCTCATTTGATAGACAGAGACCAGAAGAACATCTCAAGACTGGTCTTGTTAATTTTGGGCGCGCGGTTGCTGAGATTCGATGCATGGTGCGGTTGAGCGTGGTTGAAATATTGAATTAGCTGCTATCCTGATATCCCTTAAGGGTGCGCGTTACACATAAACGTTTACACACGTTTTCAAGTACACATATATAAACAACTTAATGGGTTTTTTTCGCAATATCATTGATCATCATATACGATATTTTGTCTATACTCGCGTGCGCGTAGAGTATTACTGATAGTATGAAATTATCATTGATAGACAAACTATTTGATCGTTACGTATATCTATATACTTACAGATTATATAGATCAGATCCATTCTACACTCTGAAGTTTTACTAGCACTCATGCCCCCACGATACTTTCCTGGAAAAGCCATAGCTGAGAGTGAGAGTGGTAGTGAGAGTGGTAGTGAGCTGGAGGAGGAACGCAAAAAAACCAAGAAGAGAGTATATCAACCTGTTAAGACGGAGAGTATAGAGGGAAAAGAAGAGCTCGACGTTGAAGAGCCAAAGGCTTATACTGTTTTAAGCAAAGGCACTGCTAGTGAGATGCACGTTGTAAAGTTGAGTGGAGAAGAAGAAGAAGATGATGATGAGGAGGAGGAAGAAGATGGTGACAATGAGTCAGGAGAAGACTCTGATGAATCTGATGAATCTTCTGATTCTTCTGACTCCTCTGGCTCTGATTTAAACCAACTTGTATTTGTAAAGAAGACAAAGGCTAAAACAAAAAAAACAGAAACCATAGAAACAACACCTGTAGAATCTTCCATAAAAGAGCGAGCTTTGAAACGTATAGAATACGAGCAGAAAACTCAGGCAGAACTCCAGAGCTTGGTGAAGGGGGCATACGAAGAGGAGCTAGGGGGTGTAGACGACACAGACGATTTAGACCCCGAATTGGAGAAACGAGAGTGGGAAATACGCAAATTGTTGAGAAAGAAGAGAGAAAGGGAGGCTTTGAAAGAAAGGGAGGAGAATTATGCTAGATCTTGATCTGTGTTGTTTTGTACCATATGTGAGATATTAATGTTATGTTATATTTGTTATTTGTAGGCTTTGCAGAGTGATGTTGCAAAACTAGTCTTTTGAAATTCAACTACAAAAATCATTTTGGAAGCAGCAGTATATACAGCACATGGGATTCTTAGAGTTGAAGCTTATAGTAAGTCAGTTGACCTATGAGCATCTGGAAGAGTTTTATACGCACTTTTGTGTGACTTTCCACCTTTCTATGATAAGAATAACATCTTGTAGATACTATTGAGCCAATAAAATGGTCTCTTATAGGGTTCTTATGATAGAAGTTTTAAGAGCAAGAGAAAAGTCTCATTTACTCTCCAAACTCTTATTCAAATCTCCTAAGTCTAATGGTCTTCCATTCGAAACCAAAAAAAGGATGCCCGTTTATTTGTTATACCCTTTCGACTTGTTGTCCTCAGGCGCACCCTCTCTCTTCTATCGGTTGCCAGTCTTTCGTTCTTGGGAAATCCTTCTTCTTCAGGCTCATCCTTCCGATCCCTCAAGCCAATTTTGCTCTTTTGAGTCTTACATCTCCTGCATCTGAAAGCCCTAGCCAACTTTCTTCCTCCTCCTCCTCCTCCTCCTCCTCCTCCTCTTCTTCTTCTTCTTCCTCTTCTTCTTCTTCTGCTCGTTGAATTGGGATACTACAAAAGTTACTGTACATGTATTCATTTATTCATTAAAAATCTCCAGACAAGGAGTGTGTACTATAGTATATGAGATGCAGGTTATTAGAGCGAGGGCTGTCCACTTGGTCAGTGCTTTCATAGAAGTTCATACGCTTTACCTGAGACATTCGTGTAAAGAAAGAAGCACATATTCAAATATAGTGGTGCTCATGACCTTATAAGAACCCCTCCGGCACCCCCCTCGCCGCCCGCATCTCCCCGAATCTTCCCCCCACATACCCACCCCCCAACTCCCCAAAATCACACCACACAAACTCCCCCTGCTTCACCCGCTCCACAACCTTGTACGTCTCTGCGCTCCCATACGGAATTCCAGTCCGTGGCTCGAAATACAACGCCGGTTTGCCCAGGATAAAGCATGCTTTCTTCGTCCCATTCGCCAAGTAAATAGAAGACGGCGCTGCCGTTTTGATCTTGATTTCCCGCAGAAGGTCCTCCTCCTGCTTACGCAACGCATTGATATCTCTATCATCTTCCACTCCCAATCGAGGCAACTTCTCCAACGCCAGAAATTCGGCCTTCTTCAACTCAGAATACGGCACAAACAACTCGCTTTTGTAAGGCGTTGGTAGGAACTCATACCCATTGGTGATCCCACCCTTTGGTGGGTCTGCCTTTATGTGGACCAACCTTTCAAGCTTGACCGAACGGTGTAACCCAGGCCACGTCGCTTGTTCCCCAAGAAGAATGCTCTTGACCCGGTCCGGATCGTTAAGTTCTCTTGGTGACCGAAAGTTCTCGAAAATCACATATGTTCTGTGCGTTTTGAGCGCTGGGCCTTGGTATGGCTTGGGAGGAGGGTTGGAGAGGAGGAGAGTGAGGAGAGGAAGTAAGGAAGGGGGGCACGTTTTGAGGTCTTTTCTTGGAGGGGGGGCAGGTGCGGGTGGGGGGGAAGGTCCGGTTGCGGCAGTAAAGCCAGGTGTAGGAGTAGGTCCAGCGGATGGACCAGCAGTGGGGGTAGCAGGGGCTCCAGTAGTACTAGTACCAGCCCCCGTCCCCACAGTTGGACCAGTAGCAGAATCAACAGCGCTATTGACCCCCTTCACACCTCCTGCCCCCTCCCTCCCCCTTCTTCTACCCAATCTTCCCGCTATAGCCCCCTCTCCCTCTTCCACCTTAACCTCTCTTGCCTCCTCCACCTTGACCTCCCCTCCCCCCTCCAAACTCACTTCCTCCAACTTTACCCCCCCCTTCCCCCTCCGCCCCCCTCCGCCCTCCTCTACGCCCCTCACCATACCCCCCTCCAACACGTACCCCTCCCCCAACCACGCTACAAGCTCGTCCACCAACGCCCCAGCCTCCTCCGCCGTCCACCTCTTCTTCACGCCACCCACCCCCTCCTCTAGCACCCTTCCCACCCCTTTCATTCTCTCCATCATTTTCTTAGCCCTAACAACTTCCAACTCCGCCTGCTTCTGCTTCTCCGACTTCCGGCCTCTTTTTTCCCTTCTTTTGACCCTCGTAACGCCTTCACCCCGTTCGGCCTCCTCCTCAGGCGTCCGGAAGTGGGCCATAGAGATCACTTGGATCACGTTGTGGAGGCGCCGCCGTGACGCCATTGCCTGCGTTCTGCGCTCCCGCATCACAATCTCCTGTTCCTGGAAACGGGTGAGAGCTTCTATGTTTTCTATTTCTGTCTGCTTGGCCTCCTCCATCTTTTCCTCCTGGGTTAGTACACGCTCTTTCTTAGCCGCTTTAGGCCGGAAAAGAGCTTTACGAGCCTCGGACTCTCGAAGTCGGTCTACAAGTTCCAACTTATTTTGGACAGCAGATTTACGCGTCAGCTGACGGCGTGCGTCCAGAAGAAGCAGCTCAGCCGTTATGGTAGGTACCATCTTTTGTTTGGCTACGCTAAGTTTAGGATCGGGTCTAGACCGCTTTTGAGGCGCACGTTTTTGCTTAGCCAACTTTCTTTTACGCGCTTTTTCTTGCTTTTGGAGAACTAATTCTCCAGCGTCCTGAGGCTCCTCGTCAGATGAACTTTCCAGATCACTGAACATTTCATCTGAATTATAGTTTTTGTCAGAATCTGTTGATTGTTGTTTTGCCTTGCTTTTTTTTTCGTTTCCCTCTTTTTCTCTTCCCCCTTCTTCATTGCCCCGCTCCTCCTCATCATCATCTTCTTCCTCCTCATCATCATGTTCATCTTCCCCATCATCCTCCAGCCCATCAAACTCGCCATCACTACCATTCTCCTCAAACAAGAGATTTACATTCTCATCCTCTTCTGTGAGTGTGAGCACCTCCTCAGCCCGAAGCAACGACCGGAGTCTGCTTCCGGCGTTGCTTCTTTTGGTGCGGGTGGCTACTAGTGAGTCTTCCATGTTTATCACTTATGCTTGAGTTCACTGATACTTTTCCTTAGAGTTGGAGTATTCGAATATTGCGTTGTAAGTGTATATGTGTACTGACTTGTTTTTCAATATACTGGTATCTCAATACACTAGATTTTGAGTAATTAACACACCAATATAAGACGGACAGGTAATCTTTCAATACCAATGGAGTGCCAATTTGAATCGAATTGAATTCAATATCAAACTATATTTGGCGCTTGGTATTATGGTGTATTGTTTTGGCGTTTGGAGATTTTGGTGTATTGATTTATTTTGTTCTGAGGTAATGCTTATGTAAGAGGGAAGTCGAAGTACATGCACTAGAATAAGTTTAAAAGTTTTTATTGGTCTTAAAGAATCATAAAGTGGAGGAAATATGTTTTTGAGATGTCCAACTCTTAAAATAGTAGTCAAAACTTTGCTTGTCTTCGAATCAAACTGCGCTTGAGTGGCAATCAACAATAGATGCTATCTTGCAATAACATAGTCATATGATGTTATTTCTGAGCTAGCGCTCTGATTGAATTTAGTGAGCTTAGGCAAGAGTCAATCAAGCCTTTTTTGTCCTCAATGCACAGTTGTTGAGCTCCAACACCTGGAGCATCATGATCTATTGGCTTAGGGTTTCTCCTTAGTTATCCATATATTGTCTGCATTTTACCAAGCACTTATTCTAGTAGCCGTCTAATCTGGCTACATCTCCAATACACAGGTCATGAACATTTATTATCTATAGCTATAGCATCAAGGTGTTGGGCCAAAGTGAGATACAGAGGCAGGTGTTATCTCTGAAGAGAGGGGTTTGTATGTAGTTGGGGCTTCGCTTTTGCTCTCTTCAGTTTCTGACATTTCAGCATCTGAGGTGAGGCTAGTGGATTCAGTAGATTGGGTAGAAGAAGAAACAATAGATTCAACCTCAGATACTGATCCAGCTGTTTCAATAGTATCACTAGATGCAGCTTCAGAAACAGTGGAAGAGGCAGCAGGTTCGGTGGATTCAGAAGCGAAAGCATCAGAAACTTCAGAAACTTCAGATCCACTCGAAGTGTCTTCAACTTTGGTGGATTCTTCAGCGAAAGTTGTAGCATCAATACTTTCTGAGGAGGAGGAAAAAGAAGAATCAACCGTAACTACAACCTCACCAGACCCAGAAAAGAATGTGCTTTTAATGGGACCTGATTCTGCAGATTCAAAAGAAGTATCCTCAGCAGGTTCGACAGATTCAGTAGACTTAGTGAAATCACTAGAGTCACTAGAATCAGTAAAATCAGCAGAGGTGGCAGAAGCGGCAGAAGCCTCAATTGATGAATCTATGGCCTCTTCAGTAGAAAATGCTGGTGGTTCTCTAGAAAGGTCTGTAGGCTCAGTGGAGTCATCAGAGGAGGCAACCGTTGATTGGATATGTTCTTCGGAAGCATCAGAGGAAGCAGATTCAACAAATTCGGCAGATTCAGTAGGAAGAGGGGAATCAGTGGATTCAGTGGATTGGCTATGAATAGAGGAATCACCAGAGACGGAAACGCTAGAAGCGAGATCACTTGAAACAGAAGCACTCGAAACAGCAGAAACAGCAGATTCAACAGGTGCAACGGGTTTTGAGGATTCTGATGTTTCGGCTGAAGCCAAAGAGCTAGAATCTCCACTATAGGTCGAATCAGAAGATTCAGTAGATCCGGTGGTGAGAGCACCATCAGAACTTACAGATCCTATCGGGTCTACTGTCTTTCCTGGGTCTCCTACTTTAACCGTTTCTGTGACATAGACAAGCGCCTCATCCAATTCTTCAAACCCCTCATAAACATACCCATCATCGTCGTAATAATATTCCACTCCCTCCACCTCCAACTCCTCGATCTTCTCCTCCTCATCTTTTGGTCTGCTTAACTTCAACTGGATATACTCTTCTATGTCGGGTTTCCCCTCCAAAAGTCTTCCACGGTCCTTTTTTATTTCCTCATCCTTTTCCTTAATTTTCTGCGCTGTCGCCTTTCGGTCCTCAGCATCCTCAATCTTTTTTCTCTCGATTTCCTCCAACTCCTCAGCACTAAGCTCCGGGTACCCATTCACCTCGAAATACCGTCTGGAGCGTTCGATCAACTCCTGGTGTTCTCTGAACTGGAATGCCAAGTTTGCCTTGGCCCGGAGTATGTCCAAGTACTGTCTGGCCTCATTCATGAAGATACCTGTAACCTGGTCTATCTGACGCGCCTGTTTGTGTGCAGGCTCGAGATTTGGCTGAATGTTTTCGAGTTTTTTTCTAGCATCTTCTATGGCTTCTTTGAGGGTGTAGAAGTTTTTGAAAGAGTCCCAATTTTTCTTTCCGCGAATTTTGCCATGGAAGAGGGGGTTATTATGGTAGAAAGAAGTAAGAGCAGTCGGATTAGCTGACGTGCTTGAGCTTTCCAAACTTTCAGATTGACTAGCACTGCTTTCCTTGCTTACACTCTTAAGATAATCCTCTGGACTATCTATATCGTCTAACCCTTTTTTAGCGTTGGAACCATCGGAGTTGTCCATCAGGCTATCCAGATTCTCCGGACTATTTAAATAACTAATAAACTTTCCCCCCCACTCCTCCAAAAACCCCCTTCCGAACTCATCAAACATATCCAAATATCCCCCCCTCATCTCCTCAAACTTCTGCTTCAACTCAAAAAAACCATTCTCAATCACCGCCTTCATAACGTCCCCTTTCTGCGCCACCCCCTCTCTCACCTCGCTGAACGCACTCCGCACAATTACCCGTCCCACCTTACTGATCACGTTCCCGCTCAAATTGCTGAGAGTCACTCTACGCACCACATCACACGTGACCACGTAATCGTCGGGAGCCCAAGGCTCAAAATGGGAGGCATAGTACAGTTCATTTTGACAATTACAGAGCTCAGAACCAGCAATAGGCTTCCCTTCTATGATGACATCAAGAACGTATTGTCTATATTCAAAGCTTTCATTTTGAGCCAATATTTTCATGGATCTATTATAATATAAATCGTTCAAATAGAGGGTACTATCAATAAGGTTTAAATATTGGGAATAGTTGAAACCATTTGAGTCTACCCCAGACTTGCCATATTCGGTAATAAAAAAGCGTTTCTCGTCAACTGGATATTTATCATCTTTGGTTGATTTAGGCAATGAGTGTTCATTTATCAAGAACCCTTCAGAGTTCATAAATATATCTGCACTATTGATGTCTCTGATATACCTTTCAATCTTGTGATATCCCAGATTCATGTATGAGTTGAGTTTTCTGAGATTCTCCAGCATTAAAGGCTCATAAATGTTGTTTACGTAATCCTCTTCAAATGCCAAAAACTCTTTTTCAAAATCATCACACACTTTTCCAAACGTCTCAGAAACCGTTTTTTGCCATTGGGCAACCGCAGAGTCTGCGGAAATGCGGCCAGAATCGTCAAAAAACGTGGTTTTCTCTACTGAAAACGTCTCTTCGGGAGCCAGAGGCGCTACGGGGGTTTTCTTGGCCTCATATTTCGTCAACAATGCCAGAAGACGCGCAATCTCTTCATCCAGAGGGTCCAGAGTGAGAAATTCATAATATTTGCTCGTTGCATCGTCCAAAAACGTCAGCACTGCCCCAGAAACCCGTGCCGCAAACAATATCACCACATTCTCGCCATTGGAGTTCAAAAGAAGCGGCTCCACTTGTGAGGTGTAGAAATATCTCACATATTGGCCACAAATGACCACTGACGGCACAACGCGTTCATTGTACGTGCCAGAAACCACGGGTATCGCTTTCTGGGTCACAAAGAAGTACACGTTCTCGAGATTGAGTGCTACAGCCTCAAATTTTGGCCGAATTTGTTCAAAATACATCGCCGACGCCGCCAGAGTGACCTTGAACACGCCCTTTTCGATGTGCGAGGTCACCTGGGGCACAGCTACATTTTTCACCCATTCTGAGCTTTTCTGAGCAGCAGTAGGAATAGTTACATGGACAAATGCATAAAAGCGCTTACGTATATATGGACCTGCCCATGCATGGTTTGCGATACGGGCATGAACATAGGTTACCCATAGAGCTTTTTTTGTGGTGTCGGCAGCTTTTTTGACGGCCGGGACCACGTTCTTCTCGAGATAACTACATGTGATTTCATAGTACATGTGCACGTGGGGGGCTACGGTATCATACGCAACATTATATGCTTCTCTGGCTCTTTCCACATGATGAGAGACCTTTGTTTCATATGTTTGGCGAACGTTTGCAACAATTGGCTCTATGTGGGTTGAGTAATGTTCTTCGAGTTTCACTTTTTCGAGCGCCGGTGCCACCACATCGTTTTTTAGTGCGGAAAAAGAGCGCAATGCTATTTTATAGGGTGCGCTCTGCACAATAGTGTCACTTGCAGAACCAAGGCGACTCTGGAAGGCGAGATAGCGGGGATCACTTGAAAGGGCTGTAAAATGCTCTGTAGCGAGCAAATCAGGCCGAAAAAAAAGTGATCCGATCGAGATAAGCGTGAAAAAGAACAAAAACGTTCTCTTCCGACCAAAACACGCCATTTGGGGGATTTTGGAGAGGGCTAATGCTTAAATCTGAAGTGTTTGTTTAAGTGAAATATTGAATAGTTCGAGAGGGTAACCTTCGAAAGGGGGCGAGGGGGTTGCCACTTAAAAATTATTATTCGTACCGCTGAACCGTTTCGTATACTTTCAGACGGTTTCCTTTTATTTATGAGACTTGATTTTGTGGGGGGTCTTCGACTGTGTGGTTTTATCTGACGATTGTTTACGTGAGGGGACAGGGGGTTTATGGTGTGAGGGAGCAAATGGCAGTCCCTGTATATGCATGACATCTGATTTGTTGTTTTAGGTTCATTGAATGGTTCTTGTGTGAAATTTAGTGCACTTGGCTGGTTATAAAGATTAGAGAATAGCTAAACTTGAGTGAATGATAACAGTTAAGTCAGGGTCTAGAAGATCTTGAAGACTCGAATTTGATTCAAAATGAGTCTCATTGTATCTCTTCTATATGTATGCAGCTCTGTATTGATAAACTGCTTTGAGCCACCTCAAACTTCACTTTTCATAGGAGTATGTGTACCTGTAATTAGTATATACTGTGAATCAGTGCACATGAAGGGTATATATCCACAAAAAAGTCAAAACTTCTTGTGAATGTATATCACAGAATAACCAGTAATGATAATACGATATTTCTATCACAAATCGCTGCATGAATTGTTTCAATTCGCTAGCAGGGCGTGATGCATATATATATATGAAGATGGATCTAAATAAAACCAAACGTATCACAATCACAAAAACGCATGTGAAGAGACTGATTGATTTAAGTGTGATCAATTAGGTAGTAGGCATGTATGAAGAGCTTATAATGGAACACCAAGCAGCACTTAACTGACACATATACAGATAGGTACGACCTCCTTTTCATGAGAGGAACTTGTATATATATAGAATAGGTAAAGCATATTAAATCTTTTGCAGTTCATGTGATATCCATAACTTGGACTGATGGCAAGCATCCCTATTAGTGGTACTGCTGAGCTCACAATACGCGGGTGTGAGAATACGAAATTCGTATTGAATACCACACACACTGAGGATTTCGGAATACGTTCTATACGCTCATCATATATAAACAGCCTGTAAATCCTTCATTTAACACATTGAAGATAGAGCTTATCATGAGGCCAATTTCCATACTTCTCGTCTCAACCGTTGTTGCTGCTCCTCTTAACTCGCTCAATGAAGATAAGCCATCTCTCAAAAACTACATACCCAGCTTTCCTTCCTCATTTACCAGCTTTTCCAAGAGAGATGTTGCAGTTGAAGACGGAGCCTACTCTCCCTCCGAAGATTTTGTTGACGTGTATAACTGTAAATCCCAGAATATAAACGTCACAGTGCCCTCGGGCATATCAGCAGCCCCCTACGGATGTAAATATGACTACTGGGCTCTGTATCTAATAAATAGAGGGAATGAAGCGCTAGCCAATCTCACGTGGCTCATGCAGAACAACGATACTTTCAACACAAACTTTGATGCTTTCCTTAAACTGTATCAACAGGAACTTCAGCAAAATTTCACTCTGTTTATGCAACTTCCTAACTCTACAAACAATTTTCTCTGTGATGGGTCACTGGACCTTTCCAAGTGCGGTGACACGCTTCTGGACACAATGCCTAGCCCCGTGTTGAGTAATGGAATGCCTGCTGTTGCCGGTGTAGGTGGTGCACAAAGAAGTTGTTTTGTAGGGTATCACGACATCTATGTGGACCCAGCTAAGACTACGTCATTCTTAACAGACTTGAATGCTTACATCAACACACAGCTTGGTCCAGAAGACATTGGAATAGTGGACTTGTTTATAGGAAACGCGGCTGAAATGGAGCAATGTAAAGTTGAAAAGTTTAAAAACATCACTATGCCCACGGCCGTGAATATGGACCCCAATCCTATGGCACATATCACTCAAGAAAATGTTACGGACCTCCAGAATCTTCTTTCTGTCGCAGAAGCCTCTTTTAAAAACACCTCTGGTTTGGACTTGGTAGATGCTTTGACCCCAGTGGTTGTTTACGCCAATATGACGATGCTGATCATGAATATCAACGACTTGGGAGCAGCCATAATCAAGCAAGAGCAGGAAGAGAAGAAAATCTTCATTCTCGAGATGTTTTTTTTGTTTGTGGGCATTGCCTCTTTGGGATTGGGTCCTCTTGAGGGGGCGATAGCAGGGGTTGCGCTTACCATTGCTGAGACCATTTCTAAGCTTTTAATCGTGGGGTCTTTGAATCCTAGTGATATCGTAGGTGGTATTCTTGGTGTTTTTGGCCAGATTTTCAAGGTTGCGTCTTTGACACGGGATATCAAGGCAGCAGCTACAGCTTACCGTTTTGTGAAAGGGGCCAATGAGGTTAATAAGGCGTTGGGAAACTACACAGACTTTCTGGATTGTTTTCAGATTGTTTACGGGGAGGGGACCTTGGCGATGTAGAAGTCAAATGAGGTATATACTAGAAGATGGGAGTAATTGTTCAAATCAGTGGATTGTTCTTCATTTTGATGTCAGTTGCGTCATTATAGAGGTAGGTAGATTTATAGAATAAGAGCTCAAAATTTGCATGAAATTTTGAAACTAGTTATCCTCCCTTAGTAGATGTCATTACCTGCTCTCTAAGAAGAGCTTGATACCTTTGATTTTAGGGAAACAGTCGTCTGAGTTAAAGGTATACAGAGCCTCAGAAATCAATTCAATTCTTCTCTGAAAAACGTAGATATGTCTGAAAGATTCTGTCTTTGTGAGAGTCTAGAGCGATGGGCGAACATACTCATTCAATTCTAGTTTGAGATTTCGTCAGTGTAACGATTTCCTGAAGTATGCTTGTGCAGCTGGTATAAATGCATATCAACCCTCGCCAGCTGAGCTAACTCAAGTACTTGCCTACAATTCAAATGCACTTCATTTCTTTTATTGCAGCGTTAGCGCTATATGGTTCAAAAGTAGTAGCCTAGCAGTGAATTACTAGCAAGTAGTGAACTACTAGCATGTAGTGAAGTACTAATAAACAGCAGCAACACTATTAATAAAGACGCGCTACTCATTTGATACGTCACTTCTAATACAAGAGTATTATCTTCTACGAGAACATCACGACTCCAGCTCAAGAACGAGTTTTTACTCCCCGTTGAGGACGCATTGAAAGAGTCCTCAATTGCTCGCTTAGCTTGCAAAATGACTGAAGCAGATTCTCGCCTCATTTGCATAGTGATACAAGAAAATGATTAAATTAATTGATCGGTTCGCTTACAATCCTTCGTGATTACTTTCTCCCCTTGAAAAACGCTTCATTCGATAACGGATCAACCCCCACGATCTGTTCTCTCTTCCGAACCTTTCTCTCCACAGCCTTCTCCTGTCTCTCTCTCGCCTGCTGCGCCTCCTGTTGTCTCTGCTGCGCTCTCACCACATTTGGACTCACGAACAGTCTATTCTCGTATATTTTAGGTCCACAGAAAGCGCCCTCCAAAACTACCATCGGCGTGAGAACAGCTCTAGGTCCAATCTCCACAAGACTTGTGTCTTCCTCTCCCTCGGTCTCTTGGACTTGATAGTTTCTGATCCAAATTTTGCCGTCCACAATACTGAAGGTCATCACGTGATCCACAAAGGGCTTCGATTTACGTGCGTTCGGAGGCACCCCGAACGCATGAAGCATCAACTCTTTTGCCAAACGCAAGCTGGGCGTGCTATTGAAAGCAGCGTCGAACAGGAGAATAGGTCTAGACCCTTTAAGACAGTTCCCTGTGAAGTTTAGCTCTTCCAAAGTGCTCATGTTCTGGACGTGGAACTTGAAAGATGGGCCATTGGGCAGCTTAACAAGCCACATGTACAAATCCTTGTGTTTACGAGACTCAAAGTAGATCACGTTGTTACAGTTGTGGAGTTCCGCGGCTTCGTTGAGCTCAAAAATGCTTTTTTTCAGTCCGATTTTAGCCTGTTTCTTACCATGAGGCATAAGTGTGTGGAGATCCAGCACAAGATGACGGTGGCGGTACGTCACACCACGCAGCGAGACTATAAGAACACGCTGGCGGTTTATGTGGGATTTTGCCGGCTTCTTGTGGGTGTTTGACGAGAGAGCTTTGTGGATAGATGACATTTTATAGTCTGGTGGTGTATGGCATATATCAAGTGAAAAATTATAAAAAATTTAGTTACCCGGGGGTGTGCAATGAGCAAGCCGTACCAGCTAAGCGGAGTGAGGTTGGTAAGGGTTTACGTATTCGTATATAGTAGAATGTTTTAGATGCTCATTTTCCAGGGCTTCGCGATTTTCCAACTCCAATTTTCTCTCGTTTTCGCGTTTCTATGAGCTACAATTCATGTGCAGAAAATATCTTCTAGGTAGATCTGATATCAAAGAGTAAGATCGAGAGTCGTGAGGCTATCGAAATCCTTTTCCCTTCTATTGAACATTTGTTGCAATCTTCTAAAACTGTGATAATGTAGGTAGACTGTCAAATTGGGCAATATAACCGATTTGTATCTGATTACTCAACCAGTGAGGCAGTGAAGGGGTGAAGGGCATCCTCGTAACAGCAGCGCTTTTAACATTTTCAAAAACTTCTTACATACTTTCAAGAATTCAAAGAGATGCTTACTATACATGGTTGTATTCTTCAGTTCGTGTCTTCTCAGCTCCTATGTTTTCATTCTTTGGCATACGAACGTCACAATAACGATAATGAAACATTAGTGACCTAGCCCCTCTCTCCCTTTTCTGTAATATCGTATCTCTCTACCTCACTAAAATAACCTTTAAGTACACAGGACCCTACGTGGAACACTCATAACAGAGACAAAATCTACAACCCAACAGTGAAGGTGTATAATATAAAGTATAATATAAAGTACAACACATTATCAATTCGTAATCCTTTTACTAAATCCTCAGGTAAGCCACCCCTGGCCCCGCATATCACCCTCTACCCTCAACACTCCCTCAATACCCTCTGCTCCCTAATGATACCCATGGAACCTAGACCTATACCACTTGGCTCTAGCTTCAATCTCTTTCCGTGAGTGCTTTCTACAGCGTCTGCAGAGGGTGTGGACTGCGCCGTACTCGCTTGTGCAGTAGTGGCATCTAAGAGTACCCAAATTCTGGTGTCGACACTTACAGCAAGTCCACAGAGAGACTCTGCTTTGTTTTCGTGAGAAAATCCCAAACATTCGTGGTATATTGAGACCTCAGGGTGCTCTATATACGTATCCTTAAATACGTTAATTAGCCAAAACAGAGTCTATAAGTCAATTTTTAAAAAGGAGAAGGGTCGTGATTCAACCACAGGAGCATCCTCTTACATATATCAAACTTCTGGCCTGATTTATTCCACCCAGCGTGTGATATTGCACTGTCTATGTATATTGAGGCTGCCATCAAATTAAGCGAGCTTGGAAAGATGTTTAAGCGAGATTAGCGAGAAATTTTTCACTGACTCTGGACAGTAACACAGCAGTAAAATCTGTTAATTTGTTGAGCTCTTCAATTCTTTTGGGTCTTTGTGAGTCTTTGTGACATTTGTAAATTTAGGATCACCATTTAATGTTACTTAAAAGCTGTTTACACAGATATAAGCGTACACATAAGCCTGTAAAGCTATTTATGGAACTTGGCTCAGTCTAATAGATCCTGTCTGACTAGAATTATGCAATTATAACGCGTAATTATCTGAAGAACACTTTTGACGCGTTTATGACGCTCAAAGTAGACAATTTGTGAAAGGTTATAACTTCACTACTCACTTTCCGCAGAGGCTTCATCAACCATTTGTTGCTGTATTCATATTACGATTTTTTACCCTAATGCCAAGCTTAAAAGCTTTTTTTTTGGTTTTCATGGCATAGGTATGCCATATAATTGATATATCAAGTTCCCGGGCGGTAAATACCCTTTACACATATGAGATAAAAATGAAATTGAGAACACTGTATACTGTTTGAGTCTTGAGAGAGACTCCTGTACGATAGATTTGTGAAAAAATCTTAGGGGCTAAGAAAGACTCTTCGCCCCAACTCAAACCAACAGCACCCCCCTGACCCCTTTATCACTCTCCTCCCACCCATTATACCCATATCTCTCCTGCAGGTAAAAAGTGTCTCTGTCGTACCCCCTCAACTCCCTCCCCCCTTTCAACTTTTCCACCAAGTCCAAGTTACTCGTCAGCCATCTCCCGACCCCAAAGAGCGAGTTCTTGTGCTTAGTCAAGTCCTCTTCCATTAAAGAAAGACTTCCTGGCTTTTCTGGGTCAATGTAACCCCCCGATCTTATCACAACACCCTTGAAAAGATCAAACACAAACTCATTCAGACCCACAGGCTCGACTACAGAGTCCGATCCCTCTACCCGTGGCTCCACAACACTCAAGTATGCCAATCCGCTTCTACCGCGTCTTTTTTCGAGCTCCCCAACGATGTATCCAAACTGAGAATACGGATTTCCTGAGGCACCAGCCATGCCCATGAAAGTGGACCATGGGGAGATACGCACACCCACCTTATCTCCACCAACCTCAGAAATCACAGCATCCAAAACTTCAAAAAAGAATCTTGCCCGGTTTTCGATACTCCCTCCATACTTGTCTGTTCTCTTGTTAGACACCTCCTGAAAGAACTGGTCAAAGAGATAGCCGTTTCCCCCGTGAATCTCGACTAGATCAAAGCCACTTCCCAATGCGCTCGATGCTGCAACAACGAATTTTTTCGCGTGCTCCGAGATATCCTCCTCACTCATCTCGACCAACTGCACGCCAAACTTTTTCGCAGTCTCCTTATCCAGCTCAGAGGCAAAAATTGCACTTGGTGCTATCATTGCATTTTTCTCGTGAGCTGCTACAAAGGGCATCACAGCACGTCCAGGGCTCCACAACTGAGCGGCAATAAAGCTGCCGTTAGAGTGCACTTTTTCAGCAATTTTCTTCCATGCTGAAAGCTGTTTCTCAGAGTAAATTCCGGGGCAGAAAGGGTACCCAGATTCCAGAGAAGAGACAAGGGAGCCCTCGGCAATCACAAGAGACCCTGGCGTGCGTGAGAGAAAGTCGTAGTGCTCAAGCATGAGGTCAGTAGGAACCTTCTCAGGCAGGGCTCTGCAACGAGAAAGGGGAGGAATCACAATGTGGTGCTGGAGAGTAAAATTTCCTACTTTTATGGGAGTGAAGAGCGACAGGTTTGTCATTTTTATGAATATCTTTCAATAGCAGCACAGAGTTGAATAAGACTTTTTCTAGAGAGAATAGGGAGTACGGAGGTTTATATAGTTGTTCGGATATAACGCTACTGTAAGATTACGTATTTTCAAGGCGATTTAATTAGTAATTGCGCTCATTGTGCACACCTGACACTTAAGTAAGATTTGTAAGGCTTGAGGGGGAGGGGGAGAGGGGGCAGCACTTTTGAGTGAGAGTGGGGTCTGATATTTTTGTTTTGGATTCGAATGTGGTATTTGAAGTACCTTATAGAAAACCGGAACTTTTTGAACATTTTTGAGTGATTCATGTCCCCCTGTGGGACTCCCACCCACCCCCTCTGAAGGCCCCCTCTACACCCAAATATTTATAAGCTGCAGCGGGTGGATAAATTTTCGGGGGCTGTGAAATTGGTCTTATCGCGGATCTTTAATCTGGGTATTAAAGATATGTTCTATTTATGCTTTAGCTTTATGATGGTGTTTTTCTTTCTTTGCTGAGACTGCTTGTAGGCTTCTTCGAAGGGTGGGCACTAAACAGGCGTTAACACTAGACCACGGTTAATTTGACATAGTTTCTTTCGTACTATAACATGTTTATAACCTTTAAAACCCCAAAAATTTAGTCATTTGATCTTCTCACTAATCAGTTAATAGCTACTCCAAAAATATGTATATGCAATATAATAGTAATGATTCTCATCAAACCCAAAACAATCATTTTCGTAGATATCACGAATTCTGTTATCCAAACCAGGTTAACTCCCAGGTAATATGAATCATTCACTCGTCCCATAGACTGCCTTCCCCAAATACTCCTCCACCATCCGCCCACACTGCATCGATTGCCACACCCATCCTCTAACTTTATTTACATCCCCAGCCATTCCCTCATTCTTCCCTCTCACAAACTCTGCTCCCTTCCTAGCCTTCTCCTCCTCAGCCTTTACCATCAACACCCACCCTTTCTCACTCCACACCCAATTAACTTCCAGCGCCTCGGCTTGTATCACCGCACGTATGTACTCACCGCACTGGACCTCGTTCTTCGCGCCCAACCGCATCATCCACGCATGAATTAGCTCTAACAACCGCATCTTCTCGCGCATCATACGCCCCGCCTCTTTTGCAAACTCAAGCGCATCGCACACGCTCTCTATACGCTTCTGTGCTTCGCAGAGGGGTACCCGTGCGTCTCGCGCAACCCGCGCGGCGTCAAAGAGCTCAAGACCAACTTCCAGGTGATTCAGTACGATGGGCACGTACTTTGCCGCCGTACGTTTTGAGATACCAAGCTGTGCAGAAAATACCTCTAATAGTACGTTGGTGTACCACTGTGAGAGTCTGTGTTCGTATGAGGGGGTTTCTTCTTTGAGGGAGGAGGGGGCGGGTCTCTTGGGTCTACTATCAAAGTGCATATTTGTGATCTAGCAGCACGATCTATTGGTTTTCGGTGGTATAGAAGTTGTTTTCGAAGGTGCTAGGAGGCACGGTTTTGTTAGCGGATTTGTGTGCATGGGATTCTAGGGGGTGGGGGAAAGTAAGGTCAAGAGGTTTGGAATGGATGAGGGGATACATCTTTTTCGTTTCTTTAGCTTCTAGTGTTGTTTTTCACTTGTTTGACGCAAGCTCACTTTACTTTTGGGTGTTTACAGGTCAATAATGTTTATTGAGGATGATGTAATGATTATCCTAGATTCTTAAAAAATATTCAACATCAGCTTAGCCACATCTCAAACTATGCCCAGTCTCGCTGTGAACATATCTGATAATCTTGCTGGCATTTTTCTGTCTGATCAAGTACATTACAGCTTGAGGAGTACTTGAACTCTTCAGAAGATATCATGATACTATTGGGGCTATTCAATGGTGTCCTATACAGCAGCCTGACACTATCCTTTCACTGATGTCGCTTTCTGTAACATTTTGCAAGCTAAATATTCTTGTGGCCATACCATATACATCCGAAAGTCACAAAACTAGCACATACAAGCTACACATCTCTATATATGTATCGGTCTTTTGAGAAACCAACATCTAAACACTTTAGCATCCCAGATCATCAGACTAACATGCAAAAGCTATTTGTGTTCTTGTATGACCATACTACTGGGAGAGCCAATCTCCTCAGCCCGTTTGCTCTTAAACTGTAAGCGTTTTTGTGTACCAGCGTTACATGCCTGTCAGATCTCTGCTCATAAACAGTGTATACTCTCACCTGTCTTCTTCTATACAGGCATACAATCGCCATGGGCGCACACCACACCATTAACAATGCTATTGGTAGCTTTTGTAAGCACAAGGAGTTAAACAAAACATACGCTCAATCGCTCATAGGTACTCTACAGACAGACTCCACTAAAAATCACTTCAAAAGGCACTAGCTCAAGTAAACCCAATATAAAATCGCAACGCGTTTGAAAAAGAGTCCTTGTAAACTCCAAATTCGAGTACACTTACAATCTTAATTCTCAGAATCAGATCTACGCTGGATCAAATCACGATCTGCGTGCTAATCAAGAGACCTTAAGCATCAGTCAAAACAAATCAAGGCCAATCAGAAGAGTCAAACCAATCAAAAGAGTTCAAACCATGCACATTGAATCAAATTATCGAGAAAAAAGCATTATTACACAGGTTCAGCCATTCTATCTTTCTCAAATATTGAACTTGGTATTATATATAGGATAAAACAGTATGCATACATGCTACAGATTGTAACTATGGCCTTTATCAGCAATCAGAAAAAGAAGGCAACCAAAATTATGAAAACTACGTATGCTTATAATAATATCTATATATGTTGAATCCCCCTTTCTCAGAAGCTCCTAGCATAGCTCGGGCTTCGCGCTTACTATGCCACACACAATCCCTGCACCTTGTGCCACGTATAATAATAAATATTTCACAAAACCACCGCACAACCACCCACACAACCCATCATGACCACTGAAACCCCCCTTGCGCCTAAGTCGTATGTCGGCTTCAGCACGATCACCAACCAGATCGAGCACCGTCTTCTCAAGCGTGGATTCCAGTTCAACGTGATGGTGGTGGGCCACTCTGGGCTCGGCAAGACCACTCTCATCAACACGCTTTTTGCCGCACATCTCACAGAGTCTTCCGGCAGAAAGTCTGCGTCCGAGCCTGTGGAGAAGACCAGCGAGATCAAGGTCACCTCACACACGTTGTTCGAGGACAATGTGAAGTTGAGTGTCAACTGCATTGATACCCCCGGCTTTGGAGACCAGCTCAACAATGACCGGTGCTGGGAGCCTATCATCAAGTACATCAAAGAGCAGCACTCGCAGTATCTCCGTAAGGAGTTGACGGCACAGAGAGAACGTCATATCAAGGACACTAGAGTGCATGCTGTATTGTACTTTATCCAGCCCACCGGTCACGGGTTGCGTGCTCTTGACGTGGCTGTCCTCAAGCGGCTTTGTGAGAACGCCAACGTGATCCCAATCATTGCAAAGGCCGATTCTCTCACTGCTGCCGAAAAAGCTGCCTTTAAAAAGACGTTGCAAGCCGAGTTTGCCCACCACAAATTCAATATGTATCCGTACGATGCGGAGGATTTGTTGGAGGAGGAGCAAAGCTTGAACAGCGAGATTCGGCTGTTGATGCCGTTTGCGGTGGTGGGGAGCGAGAAGGAGATCACCATTGATGGGAAAGTTGTCAGAGGCAGACGGACCAGATGGGGAGCCATCAATGTAGAGGATGTTTCCCAGTGCGAGTTTGTGTATTTGCGGGACTTTTTGACCAGAACGCATTTGCAGGACTTGATTGAGACCACGGCGTTGGTGCATTATGAGGCGTTCCGTTCGAAGCAGTTGATCGCTTTGAAGGAAGGGACGAGGGCAAAGTCTGACAAATGATCAATAAGTGCATATTATATGTCACACCGAGCGAAGGGGTGTATATCTTTTCCGAGCAAAGCGAAGATCATCATTTTTAGTTGATGCGCTGAGGATACTTTAGTGAAGCTTCCCTCAGTTTATTGGTCAGTGTTTAGACCAGTGTATTACACCTAAACTGTCTATGCACAAGCTTGCATAACCAGATCTGCTCCATCAAGCTATTTACCTTGTGGAGACTAAGTGGGTCTATTTTTTTGGCTATGTTTGTTGTGAACCTAGCCTTTTTATTGATTCGGCTTCATGGTTTATTCACAAAGTCAAGAGGTATGTCAAGTACATTATTTTTGGTTCATATCTTGGATTGTATGCTTGCTTGATGTATGCGCTGAAATCCATAATCAGTGTTGTTGTATGGTTAGCCAATGCTCGGGAAATGTTCTGTCAATGCTTAGTTGTGCATCCATAGATGTTCTATCACAAGTATAATGCTTACTGGTGTATCATTTGCTTATTGTGTTTGGAAGAGTTATTAAATAAGCAAGTACTGTGTGCTTGTTTTGCTAGAGGAGTCGAGTTATTTTAATGCTTTCTAGTGTTTTGTAGACGTCCGAGTGCATGAAGGGTCCGAGCAAAACGAGGGTTTCCTTGCCTAGCACACAATAGAATATGCAGCATTCTCTTTCATTTTTGAAGTGCCGCCAATGATGTAGATAAAATGGCAGATGAGCTGGTACCATATATAGTATATACTTTCAACGAGTCTGATCCCTCGGCCTCCAGAATTTGATTGCCGTATGTGCGGCAGACCGTGCCAGAACTCCACGGACAACTGCCGGAGATACGACCGTACTCTCTGAAACTCTTTGAATGAGTAAGTGCGTTTGAAGGCAAATGAAAGCAGCCATAGTGATCATTTACAATAATACTGTGTTGCGTAGTGCTAATGAAGGTAAACAAAAGTTATACCTTTAGCAGACATGCACAGCATACTATAGAAAATAGAACCAATTCAAAATGGATGATGAATACTATATGAATATTTACCATGTACATAGCGACTCATCATTGAATAAATATAATGTGTAAAAGAAGCATACACAACTACGAGATAAATTCTCCATGAATTGTAGATGCTATGGTGTAACCATAAACGCGTAATATATACACTCGTCGCTGCTCTAAGAGCACGCTATCGATTATTGTGGCACTCTGTGCCATTTCTCTCCATTGTATTTTATTGAATCAGACTTATGCTGGAACAGGTGAGTTAGCTTGTAAGAGATGATTGGCTTATAAGCATAATTAAGATGATTTAATTGGTGAAGAGTATCAATATGACTTATCCTTTCAAGCCGATGGGAACAATCAAATCTGTTAACGAATCAGTCCACAAACTAGCTTACTTAGTGCACCGTTTAAGCCTACCTAACCAACTTAGTTTCGTAGTCCTAGCTTGTTCCATTTTAGCTAATTGAGAGACAGCCTAAGCAACAAGCTGAGAATGAAGCAGTTTAGCGAGGTTGTTTATACACCATCCACTTGAAGATGCTCTGGGCTATAGGTGAGCAAAAATTTGATAACCAGTGTTCCGGCTTGGCTAAACTAGCTCATTTTTACTGAACAACACTCAAAAATGACTTGCTTTATTTCAAGCCCTGCTAAGCTAATTGTTATAGCTTAGGCTACTATGAGTTCGCTCGGCTAGCTCATCACTTCTCTTCACTCAAAACGTTCAGCTCACTGCGCGAGCCTCGCTTTTCAACCCTCAAAGTTTTAGGATACCGCATCTCAGGCCCCTTCACTGCATCAAACTTTGGCTTCTTCTCCTTCTGCACAGGATAGATCAACCGCGTGGTCGCCAAGTTAGCGTCCAAAGTCTCCTCGCCAACCTTCACTTCAGTCCCCGAAGGCACACTAAGAGGGTCTACGTAGCCCTTGTCTGCCTTCTTTGCGTCCTGCTTGATCCAGTACCGCTTAACCAGAAACACACAGTGCATGCAGAGCGTGTGTGCGCGCTTGTAGCGGCCACACAGCGGACACCGGTTAAGACTCGTCAAGAGATGTACCTGTTTTTTGGCCGGTCCAAGAAGCTTCTGGCGCCGTTTCATGTGCGACACCTTTTTTTTCGGGGCTGCAAGAAGGAGTCCATCCCAGAGACTGCGCGCCGCCTCGGCGGTGTCAGAAAGACGGGTTTTTAAAGCATCAAGAAGGGGGTTGTGGAGGGTAAGCCCTGGGAGAGGGCGAGAGAGAGGGACCCCAAAACGGAGTAGTGAAAGGGACATTAGGGGGTTATGGAGGAGAGTGCAGTTGGTATAAAATTTTTGATCACGTGAATTTTCACTAAGTCTAACCACCTGCTTCGCTCGTTGTATCCAGTGAATTTAGGCAATACCAAATGAGTGTTTTGGATTTCAGCTGCTTTTACTGGTACTTCATCGCTTCTTAAATGGTGAAGTATGCTCAGCTACAAGTGATTGTGTATTTGTGCTTTAATGAGTGTATACTAATTAGAAGCTGATTATCACTAAATCAACAAGACTACCCACTGCCTTGCATCCAATTTGTTATAGTTTCATCTCGTCTATGTTGCAGGTCGTTGGCTTGCTTTAGATGATTATGCACTTAGTATTCACAATTGTAGTGACAGGCTGGACAGTTTGATGAGATCCTCTGGGTATGTCAAAAGCTAACTGTTTTCGCTTCGCTCCATTGTGGTTAATTATATTTGTTGTAGGCTGTTTAATCTTCAGTCGTCTGTAACACTAAAAATCAAATCGAGTAATAAACCAAGTAAGGATAACATAAGCCCTGAGAGCTGAGATCTTATTAAAAATAGTCCATCATGTTGTTTGGATGCTTTGCTTCTCGTTTCTCTGCTTTTCTGCTCTCAAATGGAGTGTTTTCCAGCGTAATTGATGATTTAGAGTATGTGACGTGACTCTAAGCTCCAAAAACAACAACGAACCAATATCTGTGTATGAACTGGCCACTTTTCAAACATAGGCACCTCAATAATATCCTCATAAAGCACCCCTCTCTATTTTTGTATCAGCCGATCAAAACATTGACCCAAAAACACTCAGAGCTATTTCCAACCCTAAAAATCTATGGAAATATACGAGCTACCACTGAAAGAATACGTTCCAGTCTTCTATGCCCTCAACACCCCTCTTCACTGAGACAATCCCCCTCCAAGTAGTGCGTGCATCCCATTGCACATAATTTTCGAGTCACCAAATCACCTAATTTCCACTTCCTCCAACAACCCCACAAATGTGTCTCATACTACGAAACTCAGCAATTCAGCTCTCGCGCCCTGAAAAAGCTCTCCGCTTTCTTATCCCCCTCTCAGCACGCTATTTAAGCACTAAACCAGATCTCTTGAAAAAGCTCAGAGAAAAATCCATAGAAGCGGAAACCGACAAAAGTAAGGGATTTGAGATAGCTGAAGCTCTTTTATGTGAGATCAAAGAAACAGAGGATGTAGACTTCCAGATTACAAACAAGTTTATAACCGATTTTTCGCATCATAACTACAGTATAGTAAGCCGGCTTTTGGGCAAGAAAATCCCGGTGTCTAGCCTTGACACTCCGGCAATCGAAAAAATCATTCAAAACAACCCTGGACGCGTGAACTCGAGCTTCGAACTTTTGCACACACTTCTCGATAGCGAAGAGAAGTTGGTGCGGCTGCTGGTAGAGAGCTCATGCATAATAGACCACGTTCTCTGGAGCGAGCTTCTCGACGATGGCCAAGAAATTGAGGCTATGTCCGAATCTGGTGCTGCTCGAATCGCTCGTCTTTTCGGCAGCTTTGAGTTTCAGCTCCACGATGAGCTATTAGCAAAAAAGCTTTTTCTGAAGTTAGTGGATCAAGGCATGCTCTGTGTTCTTGGAAGCCGCGGTATTTCCAAATTGTGTCTTTTTGAAGACAGCAAAGAGTTTGAAGAGGCTTTGAAAGAGAGTGACGTGAAATTTTATGACGATTTTGTGTGCTTTTTGTATATCAATGGGTATACAAAATATACAGATAAATTGTGCAAAATAGCCACAAAATATCTCAGGCTGGGCACTTTTGATAGAGTAGAACAAAATTATGCAATTGTCAAACAGGCTATTTCTTCCGTTTCTGAGATTCCTTCAAAAAAGGATATTCTTGAGTATTTAGTTTCTCATATCAAGCCCCTCAAATCAAAGTCTTCTCTTGAATTTCTCGGCTTTGGTTTGAGCGATTTCGAGCTGGTTTTCGACGCTGCAGCAACTCCAGAGCTCTCCCAAACTGTCCTCAGAGTAAGTGCCTATAAAAGCGTACAGGAGGAGGATTTTCTCGATAAAAATGAGAGCAGAATTGAGTCATTGGCTGAAAGATCAAATCACCCAGACCTGTTGCTCATATTAATTTACCACAGAGACTTAGACAAGTGTATAGACATTTTTAATAACTCGGTAAACAAGGAAAAATCACAAAACTTTCTGCTTGCCGATGCGCTAGTGAAGGGTTTTCTTTTGAATGGGAATAGAGAGTTGGCGATGGTGGTAATAGAAAAGGTTGTAGAGAATGGTTTAGTGGAGAGCGCTGTAGGGTTGAAGAAGAATTTGAAACACTACGGAGATGGGCTCGATGATAAGGAAAATAATGGGTTCAAAGAATTTGTCATGGAGGAAATTTATCAATCTGGAGTGTATTAGTGTATTAGTATATTTCAGTGCGTTTTTTGGGTGTAAATATGTGTAAATATATATGGCCATTTCGGCTTATAGATCTCTTCTTTTGTATTTAGTTGTATATAACACGTTCTGTTTACTTAGCCCTAACATCGTATTTATTGCTAAGGTGACTGGAAAATCAATGGGATCTTCTTAGAATCCCAGCGACAAATTACGAATACTCAAGCACAAACATTTTAAGGCCTTCGATAGTGTGCAATGGTGAATCTTTGTGCTGGTACACCCCCATTTGTGTATATTTTTCCTCTTTGAGATAAAAAAACTTAAGAATTCTCATATCTACAGTACAAGTACAGGCTTGCGAGCACAGAAAAAAACTTTACAAAATGTTTTTTAATGCTTTTCTAAAATAATAAGTGGCTATATCATTTGATAGCAAAACGATTTCTTGTCAAAATGATAGTGATTACAACATATGCTCTCTCTCGAATTTTCGAGCTATCTCAATGTTTATGCGCTTCTCATTTCACGCAGCCTGATTGATTCGCAAAAATGCGCATCATTTCCATGCTCAGCAGAATATGATTGATATATATGACGATTTTGATTCTTGAATCTTAGATTTTATACTCCAGAGCTTTGTAGAGTTGGCAAAGGTCATTTAAGGAACAGGCTAGAGCTGCTGCAACTGAAGAAGAGAGAGAGCATTCAAACCAGAGGAGGAAACGACATGACTCAGCGTTAGTGTGGCCCACTTGGGCCGGACCGGCAGAAGCCGTAAGGGACCTAATTTCATTTCTAGTGTTCTATCTATTTTTTGCCACATTTCTGTGACAGTGTATTGAAGTACTATAAACAAGACTGTGCGAAGAAAGAAAAGTTTAAAGACAAATAGCATGGCATATTTAATGATTGAACTCAAAATCAAAAACCTGGTGTATACCTTCTAAACCTTCATTCCTTTGGACATTATGTCTTTTGAGAAGCTAGAAAGGCCTCTTAGAGATAGATACTCTGCTTGACAGGAAAGTTAATCGAATTTATATAGAGGCCTATAACTGAATGTTGTGCATGTCTTTAGCACCTTGCTCACAGCCGACTACCTGTTCTCAACTTCACAGTTTCCAGCTGCACTCAAGGAGAATTGTATATCGAGAAGTGTATCTATGTATATTACTACAACTCAGATTGCATATGAAAAACCATACCCAAAGTATATTCCCTTCGATCGAGATACAATTGCCCCAATTTCAGAGTTTTCAAAGTGCTATTCTTCGTATTCTTATTCGTATTGGCCTGCAACATATCTCATAAAAGGGCAACAATTGAGAAAACGGAAACGGCTATTGAGCTCTTCAAAACTAGGACACAAGCTGTGTAGGTGGCTCTACGGTTGAGAGTCGCGAGCTTTAATACATGCCATGTTTAGCACACTCTAATTGTGATCCAGGCCATTGCCTATTTGGGTAATTTTGGGTTCTGCGGATACTCTGGATATTTGTCAATACCTATTCCGGGTAATTATTCGTCATTTTGGGGGTGCCTCACGACGTATTTACAATAAAGATAGCTCAGTAAAACGTCAAAAGAGTGTATGGGACAGCTTTTTTAGGGACACATGTGTTTTGTACTGTATCAGTGTCTAAGAGGAAGCACAAGAATCACGGGAAGAATTGCTTATAGCTCATGCTACAGCTAACATGGAATTATATATATAGCTAGATCAAAGTACCAAGAGATGAAAAGAAAGCTATAAATTTTGAAGAGGAGAAAACGTCCGTAATTCTGTCTCAGCGAGAGAGTGTCCTACATTTTCAAAAAGGATCCCATTATCTAAATACACCATACATAATAATGGTATTCAAGTCATAACCGTCAAAATACTTACGACCGTATGGCAGTGCTGATACATATGGTACCCCAAGATTTAAAAATTGAATAGCACCATTGATTATACGTTAGTTAAGTAAACTTGTCTCGAACTCACTTCTCCCTTCATTTACAAAAAACAATACTTCAATTACTCCTATATAGGCAAGTTTAAAAATCATGTCAACATCTCTATAGAAATGCCTAGACTAAATCGAAGAATTGAAAGTGCAAAGCACAATGTTCGAGAAATGTATTGATGACAATTGACGATGAACGTCAACGCTCGATCACAGAACTAGATATTGAGATACAGCAGATTCTCATTAACTTATGGTAGTACCTTTAACAGATGTATGATAGCGCCAGTGATAGCCATTGCCAATCATGTCAGCTAATCATATAAATGCGGTGCCACCTATGAAGTGTACTTTGAGTAAGTATAACTATGCTATAACTATATTATAGTACCTACTGAAAATATCCAAAGCAGTGAGATACTTGGCAAGCCAAGTATGTGGGACGTCACAGCCACCTTCAAAAGCATACGCAGTGCTTAGTTTGCTCTCCGCGAATTTCAGAAATAGATGATGAATTGGGTAGGAGTTGTAAACAAGGTCACACCAGCATCAACAATAACTGCATAAAGAATCGCAAAAGAACAGTCAACTACTCAAGAGAGCAATTGATTGGACCATATGAGTATCCAAATGACTCAAACACAAGCGAAATTGCAGTTCAGCGAGTTATTGTAGTAAAGAATGAGTGAAAAAGAACCCAATCAATTGCTCGCTTCGCTCGCAGTTGCTTTACTCGCATTGACCTACTCTTCCCTCTCCACTGTCTGGAACTGTCTTGGCATATTGCCACACCGATCCTTTCCATAATTTATCTTAAACCCTCCATATTCCTCATTCATCTTAATCCCATCGATCGCCTTAATCGCATTTGCAATATTCGTAAAATTTACAAACGCACACTTCTTCTCTGGCAAAAAGTTAATCTGCTCAATCTCCCCAAACTTACCAAAATCCTTACGCAATTTTGGCTCGTCAAAAACCCCCTCCAATTCTCTCTCAATGTTCCCTATATAAATATTCCGCAGGGCTCCCAGACTCACTGCCAAAGCTATAGGGTTAGGAAGAGGCCCTGAGTGTTTCCCCCACCCAACTTTAACTCTACGGTTATGAATTGTCAACCCATTCAAATGGCACATTGCAAAGAACTGAGCCGCGGCAATTGGGTCAATAAATGTGATGAAACAAACGTGTCTCTCCAGAAGATAGCGGATGGTTTGTAAAAGACCACCTCTCACGACATTACAAATCTCTTCAATTGAAGAATCTGGGTGCAAATTACCCAAATAAACCGTCCGGTTACCCAAGTTATTGGCTCCCCCCGCAGATGTTGCTATAGCAGCTGCTGCAGCAGACTGCTGTACCAAAGCGTTGGATATGAAGTCTCTATCAGCAGCAGTGACCAAGTGCTCCATACCCGGGGCCAACCCAAGATACTGGGCAGCGTTGTGTTGTTGGGTCTTCGTGATAAACGCACACCGATCCTTCCCGTAGAACACTTTTTTGTTAACATATTTCTCATCCAAAGGAAGTTGCTGAACCACTCTCACCGCACTCAAGATACTCAAGAAATGCACGAATGCAACTCCCTTATCAGGGAGGATTTTAACGGTATCAATAGGACCAAATTTGGCCAAATCGGCTTTAAGTTCATCCGCAGAAACGTCTTTACTCAAATTCCCAAGATAGACGTTTCTGGTGGCTCCGTCTCTCTGGATGCTGTTGAGAACAGCAGGAGCGATAGGAGTCAGCTTACCCCAGCCGATCTTGATGTCGTTGCTTTTGATGGTCAAGCGCTTCAAGATGGCATCAGAGTGGAAGAGAAGCGCAGCGCTCTCGTCCAAGAACAGAATAAACGCACACATTTTTGCAGGCAAAATGCGCACATTCTCGATGATTCCACTTCTCACGTGGTTGAGAAGCTCCTCCGCCGAGATGTCAGGAGGAACATTCCCAAGGTATACAGTGCGCGAGGGCGCTGTAGGACCAAGCATCTCTTGGGGGGGGTACTGGCCTTGTTCCTCGTCGTAGATCTCAGGCATAGGCATCGCCATGTCGTAGCTGTAGCCATCCACATACTGAGGGGGAGGATACTGGGGGTGCCCTTGCCCTTGGGGCTGGAAGTTGTACTGGAACTGGTTGTACTGGGGCTTCATGTAGGGGGAATTGATTGGGTACATGTGGGGACCGGGGGGGTGTTATAGAAGGATGGACGATAGCTCAAAGTAGAGGCAAGAAATAGGATAAAGGGAATAGATAGTACTAAATGAATATCAATACACAAAAAACCAATACGATCAAATGCTATAACAGTGATGTTTGGAGATCGATAGAATCAATACTATGATCAATAGACTATCAAAGAATGTTTTAACAGAATCTAGTATAAGATATAAGATAGGGCTATAAGAGATAATATAATGACAAGAGATAATAAATAGAATAACTTGATATCAGACTGTTACCAATAGATAACGAAGAACTATAAGGAACACAAGAGAAGCTATGTATGACCTCGCGGTCGAAGAACTGAAGTGTAGATAAGTTGTAAATTTTGGGTAAAAGATAGGTGTCACGAATGAAGCAGGGTAACTGGAATTTTGGTATGTACCATATGTTGGGTTATTTATATATCAGATATAGATCGAAAGATGTGTTTCAATATATAAGTAAGACATGTACCATTCTGTTTTTTTTAATTTTCTTTTCGCTTTGATTTGATGTACTTTGTACTTTGTACGTTCATATTATACATTCAGATTTCTGCGTATATGGTAAACAATAAATACACTTCATTATATCAGGGATCTGCACCTGTGTCTCAAGCTTAGACTAATCTTTATCGCTGATCTAATCCCTCGGCTCGCATGGCAGTTCCAGGCCGTGTTTCAGCTGGTGAACCATGGTGAAATGTGCAGTCGTGTTCTGTAATACACCTAGATTTGGTGGGCTATATATATTATAGCTGGCACACACATGTATCTATAGCCATGATCTCAATGTATGATATGGAAAACAGCTGATATATTATTTGTAAAGTTAAACTATTTTAGGCTTGAAAGCGAAGTTGAAGAATGTTACAAGTATAAGCATGTATATCAACAACACTATACCTGGCCTCTTTTGAGCTAATTGTCTTGATGAACAGAGCAAGCGCTGAGCTTCGAAGGAATACAAGAGTGAAGAGAAACATTTAGTTTGCTAGAGGAACGTAAAATCTATGGCATCTACATTAACTCAGACTGCCAATTCATACAGGTCAGTGGATTCAAACCATTTCACTAGTCTAACGTCTTTGCTAGTATTTGGGAGCTAAATACATGCTTTTGGTAGTGGACGTAAGTTATTCGCGCTCGACTGATCGACCAGGCTAGTCTAAAGGATCATGGGCTCAAAACATGGAGACTCCAGATTTGTATATATTGTTCGTCTAAGGCTATAAAACACCTAACAATGCGGTCGAAATATGGATTGGTGTAGTAGCATGATATGGTTTGAAACTGTGTATTCTTTCCTTCAATAAGCTCCCTTCAGTCGATCATACGCATGACAACTTTTTGGTCTTTGAGTAGCACGTTTTTTGAGTAACTTAGGATATTCTGTGAAGTTACTTTTGAAAGAATGATGCCATAAACACATTCTTGAGCTGTCTTTCCAAGGATTTCTTGAATAGAGTAAAAACTTTGGGATCTTTTTGAAAATATCAAATGGGCTATTAGTACTTTCATGAACACAATATGACAAACCGAATAACGGTCCCATGGAGCTGATTGATTACCTTGTACTATTGATTGTACACTCATATCTTAAACTCGTCACCTTTTTCCCAAAATTCTGGCAAATATCTACAAAATGTGCTTCTAGCATTATACACAAAAGCATACGGGAGGAACCAGATTTTCCAATCCATGAAAGACAAGCGAGAATCTAAAGATATACAAAAGGTCATAAATGATTTATATACTCGCACACCAACTATGATATAACCTCCCATACTTACCGAGCTTTTGAACTTACACATTCGAAAACCTACATACAAATAACTGGAACCCTCCATTAGAAATCTATATCATTTGAAAAAATTCCAATTTTCAAGCAATTTGAACAGCAAAAAAAACACCGAACCTGGGACTCGAACCCAGAGTCTCCTGATTAGAAGTCAGACGCCCTAACCAATTAGGCTAGCCCGGCAAATGTTGACCATTAAATTTGTAGAAGAAATATGTATTAACTTTTTTTCGATTTAATTTTCTGATAGGTTTTCGCTGTCGCAGAACTATTTTTCTTTTTTACATAACCTTTCGGAATGCTTGAAGACTTATTTTGTAACTAACTTCCCGCTTAAATTATCGTTTTAACGATATTTTCTGATAAGAGCGATGTCAAAAGTATAAGCATCATTCATCTCACTATAGTTTGAATGCTACATTTCTTGGTTCTATTCATTCTATTCTATAACTTCAAATATACTGTGTCACTGTAACGCTAACACTTTTTAAACACTTTAACACGCTAATTCAAAAGCGGAGTGTATAAATACCTTCTGTGATCCCGCTTAAAAGAAACTCAAGATCTTGTCAAGAGTGCTGCTTGAGCTAGAGTCAGAGCTAGAGTCAGAGCTGGAGTCAGAGCTAGAGTCGGTATCCTTAGAGCTAGTGATGCCACTTCCAAGAACGCCGCCCAAGAGGTCCGAACCATACTTGAATGCAGTGGACCAGATGCTTTTGTTCTCGCCGTCATCGACGACCGGAACTGCCGACGCCAGAGCGGATTCAGAGGACTCAGAATCGTCAGATACTCCAGAAGCATCAGGTTCCTCAGAAGCGTTAGGTACCTCAGAAGCATCAGGTGCCTCAGAAGCAATGGCAGAAGCAGACGCCGTAGCTTCGGTAACACTGGAAGACTCGGTAGCAGAAGGGCTAGCAGTGTAAGAGACAGCAGTAGCAGTAGAAGAAACAGAAGTGTCATCACTGGCAATTGGAGCAGCAAGGGCAACCAGGAGAACCGCAAGGTAGGCAGAGAACTTCATTGTAGATGTTTTTAGAGTGTGTTTTGTTGGATTGTTGTATTGAGTGTAGGAATAGCTGACTATTTATATTTGAAATGGATAGTACTGTATTACAAACCAACACCCTTAAATTCCATGAATGAGCACGTTACCACCACACGGAGATCTACACTGACCCTTGGGACCAAGTTTCATGGACAGCTTCACATTTTGTGATTGTGACGCACATGCAGCTGCCAGAGACGTGTATTGAACATGGATCGGCAGGTTTTGTGATATTGTTGGAACGGCCCCTTTGATAAGTTATGGTTCTTAAAAGTTTAATATGTAAAGTGTTAGTTGATGATCGTTAGATCAAACTCTTTGATAGCAGATGTCAATTTTATTCCTATATTTATATATTGTTTGTGGGGACATCTTCTAGCTTTCAATTAGATCTTCATACACATTTTTCTGTATAAGCTATTTACAAAGATATAATATCGCCTTTTTCCAAGGATCAGTGAGAATGTTCACTGATAGATAGCGCGGGAAAGTATAGTCCTGGAGATTTTCCTTACCGTTGAGTAGTTTGGAGTATAAAGTTAAAAATGTTATATTGTAAAAGGACTCCTTTATGTTATTCAATAATCGTTCATTATACATGTCTCTCGTAGAACATTTAAATAGCCTCAAAAAAAGAGAATCCAGGTAGTGTACACACCAATCAGCTTGAACATCTATGCAAACCGAAAGCTTACCACAAGTTGGCAGTTTACCTGTCCATAAACTTTTTCTGTCAAAGTTCTCGCCTGTCCCTTGCACGTTGATGGGAAGTATGAACTTTACCAGTTCTGAGTCAAAAGTCAAGAGTGAAACAATTGAAATTGATTTGCAGAGTCGGCGTTCCACAATCGACGTTCCACAAACGCCGAGAAAAGTTTAAATAAGGTTATCACAAATCTCAGATTCAATCTACACGTGCTTCCAGCATTCATATCTATCTCATTGATCATTTTCACGTATTCACTCTTTTTCCTACTTGTAAAGCTGTACATAACAGAGTCAAAAAAAAAATCACAAACAGCCCAATCTAGTCCCTGCTTTCTCTTATGATTATAGAAGAGTACATTTTTGACATGTTGAGTTTATTTTTGGGAGCTGTTTTATTCCGGGGGTACTTGTGGCTGTTGTGTAGAATTGGATTCAGGATTAGATACAGAGTAAGAATATGAAAAAACCACAGACATAAAGCAAAGCGCTGTATCAGGATCGCATTTTTGAGTTATTTTAGCATGATCAGTAACATGTACATCGTTTCCCTTGCACCAGCATCGGACAAATGACTTGACTTTGTCTGATCGAAATCATCTGCACAAACTCGAAATGTAAGCGAACGGACAAAAGGCTTGTTCATTCATACTATTGATTCAGGAGCTCTCACGTTCCTTGCTTATTTGTTTACAAGTGGTGATATAGTGTGCTTTCATCAAATGCTTAGGGAGAGAAATATATCCAACTGTAACAGGGGATACGCTCAAACCTGGGCTAGAGTTCCGAGCCTGCAGGTTATCGAACACCTTAATAATCTAGATCCAGAATTATAGTTAATACATCCAGTAGTCTGCTTGGTCTGAGAATGTTTAGGGGGAGCTGTCTCTTGGCAGCTAAGTAAACTGGAACTGCTAGAAGGTCACGAGAACAAGACTGTATGTAGTTTTCAAATTGTTTAGCCCTCGACTCAAGAAAGTTAAGGCACCAACGCAAAAGAGATTTTCACAGTATAGAGTTGAGGTATTGGATACTATAGATGTGTGACTACAGGCGTATAAGGGATACGCAAACATAGACAAGCAAGCGTATACAAACAATGGGCATACCCTCACAGAGGCTCCCACGAGTGAGAGGGTTTACATATGCTTGGCTATTTGTGTGAGGCCTGGGAGGTGGGGAGAGACAAGGTATAGGAGGAAAAGTGGCGCTTAGAGGGGCTTATAATAAAGTTTGGCTCGAGGAGAGTGGAACCGTAATAGATAGGGGTTATATTCCATGATCCAAGCAACCAGTAGGTAACTAACTATCTACCTGTATAGTCTCATATACTTTTTGAAAGCTTAAAAAATCGAAAGACCAGCTTTTAGGCGGTTGGTGTAACAATGATTGAAAAGAGAACCAGACAGTTTGTGTACAAGTATTCTTGGTTGCTGTGTTGTTATGTGGTTCATTTCAAAAAAGTTTCGTATCATAAACCATAGGAGTATGTTTTCTTGGGAAGAAGACAGTGAGTGACATTTATGTTGTGTTTCCATCCAGAATCTTCACTCCAGTCTTCGTTCCTCCTTTTCCCTGCCTCTGGAGGAACTAGCCCCTTTCCTGCCATTTTTTTCTTCTCTCTCCATGTAATCATGTATTGCTACACAAGCACACACGTAGATATACGAACTAACTCATAAACTTATGAACGTATGAAGCATGTACAAATATAAACATACCAAATATTGTTCCTATGTATCATCACAATCTACAAAACCAACCAAACAACCATAAATATCCGAAATTCATAATTTCACTAAAAAGACACAAGAAGAAAAAGAAAAAGCTCAAAAAAGATCGTTAAAGTCGAGTCATGTATGACGTACACGTCAGTGGCTAAACGGTGATAATCCAGCTATCCCCCCACAAGCCATTCACAAATGTCAAATTTGTGATTTGTCGTTCAATGAGGGCATTGTGTATCGTAGGAGAGCCGAAATTTGGGGCTAAGAAAAGCAAAAAACAAATATCACTCGCTTCGCTCGTGGTGTTTCTTGGTCAGTTCTGACTCACTTTTCTTGTCAGATATTCTGGGAAAACCCCCCAAATACTCCCTCACAGTACACCCCCCACCCCCTTCTATCCCCACCTCCCCTTCGAAATCCAACGCCACCCCATACTCTCCCTCATACACAACCGCAGGGTCCTGCCGCTTCAACTCCACATACTGCAACTCGTACATTCCAATCAACTCCTCTGCACTTGGTCTTCTTCCCCACTCTGGCTCAATCATCCACCGAACCAACCTATCCAACGTCTTGCCGTCCTTCAAAAATGTCTCTTCCTTGGGCACCTCTCGTCCCCCTTCCCCTTTAAAATCCTGGTACAGCAACTTCCCTGCATCACTCAAATCCCCAGACCGAAGCTTCTGCCACAGAGCACCATTGTCCGGAAGATATATGTTAGCAGCGATTTCCACAGCGATCAACCCCAACGCAAAAATATCTGCTGCTCGTGTATATACCCCCCTCAAGACCTCAGGAGCCATGTACTCTCGATCCCCTTCTCTTTCCACCCGCTTGTGTGCCCCCTCCCGCATCAGCATACCAAAATCTCCAATCTTCAACAGCCCACTGAAATCTATGAGAACGTTTGCCGGTTTCAAATCCAAATGGAGAATCCCGTGCCGGTGAAGAAAACAAAGTCCAAACAAAATCTCACTCACGATTTTCCACACTCGAAACTCGTCCATCCGTTGTTCCAGATGTTTCAATAAGAACCCGTCCAATGTCCCATTCTCACAGAATTCAGTGACTATATAGTTATACTCATTTATACAAAAGTTGGTCACATATCCAACAACGTACTCCGCCCCCATTTTACCACTGCTCTTCTTAATGGTGTTAAGAATACTGATCTCTTCGTCAGGACTCATATTGACCTTCAGAAAATCACCATCTACAACTACTCCCACGAATTCTCTTTCTCCATCGTTCAATTCCAGAGCATATTTGCCATCTTTCTTGAACTTCTCGCTTTTTTTACGACTACATTTTCTTGTTCTTTTGACTGCGTATTTCAAACCTTTGAAGTCGCATTCAAAGACAACAGAAAAGGCTCCTTGGCCTGCAGTTTTCACTAACCCGCCAGCAGACCCGATCTTCAGACTCAAGTAAGGGTCTGCCGAGCCTGGTACTTCGGTTAAACCTTCTATCCTATCATTAAGGCCCTCAGGAGTAGTCTTAAGCTTGCCTTTCCCCGTCTTTGTCGGGGTAGTTCTGTACCACGCATCTTCTAGCTCATCCAAGTCCATGTTCCTTACGCTGGGCAGTCTTACAAGTGAGCTATCGCTTCCCAAGCGCGTTTTTTCGCGTCTGCGAGCACTGCGCGCTGCGTCGATCGAGTCATCACTTGCGTTCGCACTGCGGAACAAGTTGAGCGGCGTGGCAGAGAGCGGGCGAGGTTTCAGAGGCGTAACATCGCTATCCGAGTCGGCTCTGGGAGTGTATCCTTTCTTTTTGAGCCCAAAAAGATCTAGCTTCCCTGGGGAGCTGAATAAACCTTTCTTTGCACTCTCGGGACTAAACAAACCCTTTTTGGTGCTTTCGGGACTGAATAATCCCTTCTTCGCACTAAACAAACCGTCATCAAGTTCAGCCAACGCACCGAGACGCAGCCGCGGCTTTTCCACGCTCATAGGCGTGTTTTGGAAGAGAATACGGCTGTTTTTGTTGGGTATGTAAGGCGACGCAGGCATCGCTTTTTTAGGGGCTGGCGTCAGATTCTTGGACACGAGCCCCGACGGCTGAAAAACGCCCTGGAAAGGTCTTGCCAAGTGGTACGATGACCTTGAGGTAGGAACACCCAGTCCGTTTTTTTGTGAGAGATTTTGGGGAAGAGATGCGCTTCTTTGGGTGATAGGAGGGGGGTAAAGCAGAGAGGGAGTAAGAGAGGGTGGAGAAGAGTCATCTATGGTTTGTATTGAGTCGTCTAGAACTTCTATAGAATCATTATTTTTAGAAAAAAGTAACGGAGGCGACCCTTTTTCAGGAGCCTGTTTTTTTATAGTAGAAAACACAAGAGTAGAATCATTTTTGAAAGTATCATCAAGAAAAGTTTCATCATTTTTGAATGATGAAGATTTATCATAATTGTTCTCCTTTTCACTTGAGGGTTTGAATAAATCACCTATATCACTCACTAAAGCACTGCTCATTCCTTGAGAAAAAAGCCCCTTCTTTTGGAATACGCTACTGGAGTCTCCAGACTTGTCGCTCCACATAAATACGTTTTTCTTGCCGTAAAATCGGAGCTCAGATTTGGACGATTCTTTAGAGGACCCTACAAGTTTGATGGTCAGCCGATGGCGTCTTTTCTTGGGCTTCTCTGACTCCTCATCTTTGAAAGGAGACCAATTTTGGACGTCCAAAGCAATGTTGTTGTTGTAGACATCACTACGGACTCTGCGGAACTGAGCATGAGAAAACTTGAAAAGCTTGTTGGATGGTGCGTTCACGTTGGGCAGAATAGAATAGGCGCGTTTTGAATTTCTCACTCCTGGTGTATCGAGCTTGTCATCTGGAGTACTGAGCGTCTCATCATTGAGCGACAAATTGAGGCGCGCCGTACTGCGTTTAAGCCCGCTAGAAAGAGGCGGCCGGGTGTTGTTGCTCATATATGACGTTTCCGCTGGTTTTTTGCGTGGGGGATGCTTTTTTTTGCTGCTGTTTGGGATGGTTTACTCGTGTTTTTTGGTGTTTTTTAAGAGTGTTTTTTGTAAATTATAATTAATTAGACGGGGCACGTGACACGGGAAAATTAGTTACCTATTGGAAACGTATATAACTCGATTTTTTCATTTGTATTATTGAATATTTTTTATATGTGTTATATATCATCATAATTGACCGGTTTTGGCTAGTTGATTCAAGTGAAGTAGTGTGTATAGTACATAGAGTACCTACTGCACCCATCTTGCAGCTAAGCTATAGAATGATTACACCTGTCATGAACAGAGTCGGACAACTTTTCATCGAACTTTTGGTGGCAAATTAGCTTGTTATATTTTTTGGTTCTTTTATTTTTCGAATTCTCCTAGCTTTCTTGGTAGTGCAAACGTATTCTTTAGACGGCGATTAAGGATCACCCTTCAAATCTCTGTACACGTCAATCTGACGTGACACATTCTCTACTAATTCTTGATCGGGGTTACTTTGTGGGATTCATCGCTGTCCAAAAGAATTCGGGAACTTGTGTTTATTTGCAGTCTCTTGATCTGGTAACTTGATATCTTTAAAGTACTAATGCTGACAGTCTGATATCAGTATGAGAAACTTTCTAAGACAACGATCTAAGACAGATCTGCGTTTGCATTAGAATTTCTAAGTAAACTCTCAGTATGTCTCAGCAACTTTCAAGCATGTCTCCAAGCAACTTACGGAGCATGTCTCTAAGCAACATTGAACGTGTAATCTTGATTCTTGCGATCCAATCATATGTCTTCTTACTGTAAGGGTGACAATAGAATGATGAGAGCGTATTTGCGACTTACTTTTTGTGGCTCAGCGCTTCATTTGTATGATGGAAAGGATATTCCGTCAGGTGTACCGATTTAGCTGTCTGAGGTCAGTCTTGCATTGATTGATCGCTGCTTGATTCGGCAATATTATAGATATCGCGTGTTTTTTAGGTTTTTCTTTAGTGTTTTTCAGGCGTTTTGAACCATATCGAAAGTAGTTCTGGATGTAAATGATTTGATGGGTCGCTCTGTTGTCTGTAGATAAGCAGTGCACTCAATGGTTAATATATGCTTTATTGAAGGTTTTGTATGGTTATTGAATTGGTTGGTTATTGGAAATAAGGAGATTTGATATTTTATAGTCTTTCCTCTGTTTTTGGAGTATCTCCTATTAAATTTATAGATAAGATTTGATTCCCAGAAAATGTCATTTTTTGACCTAACTCGGTTAAAAGTTAGTTTTTCCTTATAAGAACTAAGTTTATGAGTAGTAAAAAAATGTGGAAACATAATAAAGTAAAAACAATATCCAGAAGTCTTTTCATTTCTGAGAAAGGTCCATTTTACTGCTTTATGCCACGCGTAAAAACAATTGCATATAAAAACATACGAACTTCATCTCATAAGTTTAGAGTAATGATTAAAACAGAAGACTGCTATAAGAAATTTAAAAAGCCAAGAGAACGCGTGAGAAGATATTTTTGAGCTTTTTATGGCCATTTCATGTATTAAGGAGGTGCCGATGGAAATCATACAATAAGCTTACTTTGGAGACAAAAATCTGAGTTTGATTACTTCGAATATGAAATACGAGTGGTTGATACTTTTGTTGCACCTTTTATCATCCACGGACTCTTTCGAACAGGGGTCCTTCATCACATATATAGAGCACAAAATGTCTTGATACTAGTGATGTGTGACAGATTCACATTTGAATATGACCAAATGCTATTTAACATGAGCAAATCCAGCACATGTTACCTACTCGTCAAAATAAGGTACAAATGAGCTTCTAACTTTAGAGCCTGTATGAACGCTATCAGAGTTTACTCTTTGTCAAAACGTGCTGGGCCGCTGCAATATCATTTCTTGTATATATTTCTAACTTTTTTGCAAAATAATCGCCTAGCTCAAGAAAATTGAACGATACATAGCCAAGTCAGAACTACTAGCATTTGCCGAAGCTTGTGAATTGCAAAAAATAATGACACTACGATAACTCAAGTAAATTGAATAACACCAATCTAATCGTAGGGCAGAAACAAATACCTTTAGAGGAGCCTTCAACTTTGGAAGCCAGGAAAGCGCCCATGTGAGCATTCCGTATTCTTGCAAAGTGAAGCGAGTAAGAACTTTCATAACTTGGCCAATACAAAGAATGAAGTTCTAGAGAGAAAGCACTTTCCTCAAAAATAGAGAGTCTCAATTTGGGCAGTTTGAAATGTAGTGCCATTTCATCACAGATGCCAATACAAATCTTGTCACACATAATTACTAAGTAATATTTCATGAACAACAGGCCATATAAAGAATCTACACTGTTCATAAATCATCATTCATAACTTTTAACATAAACTTCGGAAATATATCACCAAGCAATCGACTATCTTTTCCTTTATTTCCTTCATCTTTATAACAATTGAATATGTTGCATTACTCGCCATATGACAAGCCCTACACTGGCCTCTCCCACTTTCTTATATCCCCACCCCCCGCCACAACCCAAACCCCCCCCTCCTCAAAGTCCACTCCCAGCAATCTCCCCAACCCCCCCTCAACAACCCCTACAGGCTCCAAAAACGGCGCCTTCAGCTTCCCTACAATCCCCTGTAATACACCCTCTTCAACCTTGCCTCTCCGTTTCACCCTTCCCACCAATCTAGGACTAAAATCCCACACCAAAAGCTTCCCATCATCGCCAACAGACCCAATCCGGTATGTAACCGGGCTCGTGTGCACCCTAGGGGGACTCCGGTAAGCATCAAAAGAAATACTGCGAACCCACAGCGTGTGTCCTTCCAATCGAGCAACAAGTTTGATTTGTCTTCCTCCCATTTCATAAACAGCTAGTAAATCGTCTTCTCCACCAACAACGAGATACCGGCCATCTGGAGACCAAGCCAGGCAAAAGAGACCGCCGTAGTAACTCGGAACAACCGCTAGAACCGTCTCTGAAGTCAGATCCCAAAGCCTTAAGAACCCATCTTCCCCCGTCACACAAACTGGACCCCCCTCTGAGGCCAGGACGCTCGTGAGGGGCGCCCCAGAGAGCTTATAATGCGCTACAGGATTACTAGGCGACGAACTTGTTCTCAGTTTTAACACTCTTGCGAACCGTTCTCCCTCAGGCCGAGCCTTGATTGCTGCCACGTAATGGCCTTCATCGTCTTCGCGCGATCGGTCGAAAACTAAGAGCAGACCTTCGGAAAAGCCAGCAAGAAACGTTTGTGCATCCGAACACCATTGGATGCAGGTCACCGAGGCGCCTTTGACCAACCGACCGCCTTTGTTGAAGCGGGTATATTTTTGTACGAAAGGATCGTACCAGAAAATGTCTCCCAGCGCAAAGCCAAGAAGTATGTCCAACCGTTGCAGAGCGCTCTGCGCAGCAACGCAGCATGTGACCGTCAGCATGAAGACGACTCTCAAAAGCGGGTAGTCATCTACGACTTCTGTTGTGCTGAGCTTTGAGGACGCATTGGGGCGCACGCTGTAAAGGTTAAATACGCGACCGTTATAAGCCATTAGCATCAGTTCCAGTGCAGCAAGCCTTTTTTGAAAATTGTCCAGGGGAAAGGCGCGAGCTAAAAACGACAGCAGATTACGAATTAGCAGACTGCGTGGGGGTGAGAGTTCCAGACTACGGGGGACTCTGCGGGCCCAGATCGGTCGTTTACCAGGTTCTTCGACTACAGCACTTTTGATAGCCACGTACTTTGCCCCGCATCCGGGAGTCAAATGGACATATTTGAAGGGGTCCGGAAGGAGGGGGTTAACGCTCAGACCAAAAGGTAGTCTATCCGTGGCTGGACGGGGTTGTTCGCTTACAGCATCCTCTTCTTTATCGGAGACCGCAAACAGGTATTTTGCAAAAAGCTTGGATCTATTGGGTTGATGGTCTGGGGGCAACGCAATGTAAGTGTTCGGGTCTTCGGGAGCTAGAGGAGTTCGTGAGACCACCAAGAAAACCAGCTGTCTGTAAATTCCGTCACTCAAGACTATATTCTTCAGGGCGGCAGGACGAACCAAACCAATCGCATTGACGTCAAGGTGAGTTACAGGGCATACTGTCAGCGCAGGATTGAGGGTGGTGGGGGCACTCTGGAATTTGGGAGGGACGAACATGATGTGGGAGCGTGTGCGCTTGAGATAATTTTCCTCAAGCGACTCTACAGAAAGAACAGCAGGAGGTATACCAGTGCTGCTGTTAGTAGAGGAAGAACTTCGATCGGAGTCTTTATAATAATTGACGTAGGGGAAGAGGCCTACCCCGGAATTGAACTGCATTTATAGGATATTGCTGGGGCGGGTGACCGTGTGGGGTAAGCTTCTGAAAGGGGGGAGATGTGTATTTCTTGAATACAGTGGGGTCGGTGATAGGTTGTGTACAGCACAGCGGTATAAAAGGGCGCGTTTTCCTGGTTTTTGGTTGGGAACAAATTTGCACGATATCTGTTGATAAAGTCTTGGCAGTTGGTGCTAGTGGTACAGTGCAGGTGAAGGGTTGGAAGATATCTATTGGTATTTGCTGGCAGAGCGAAACAGTCTGGCAGCTATATATCTGGCTAGCTTTGTGCCTAGCCCCCCGATCAGTTGGACAAAAAGACAAATTCAATTCTAGCGCGGATAAGCAGGATCGGAGGGGGTTAATGGAGTATCCATGAAAAAATCTCCTGGAAGAGATGGATATTCGGGATGATGAAGCGAAATATTTTGAAGGCTTTTCTTATCCAAAAAAGAATATTTAAATGTTTTTAAAAAGGTATCACTACACGTGTGCTAGCTTGTTTTTGGTTATCCGTGTATGCATAGATCATTTGACAGCTTATCGCAGTGACACATGATGTTGGTGTGTGCATAAGTCTGATTCCGGTTTGATTTTGGTATGGTATTTAGTTGGTGTTGGTGGATTCGAGCTAATTGGGGGTGTGTCAGATGGAGGTAGTTTAAGTTTGTGGTGCCTCTTATGATTGAACACTGACAAAACCACTGAAATTTGAGATAAATAGACCGAACAGTTATACACCCTGTTATACATATGTATGTATAAATATTTAATGAGTGCACACGCAAAGAAGATGCTCTGTTTCTAGCAAACCAACCTGTATGGAGTGTTCGCAGCATGATACCACATAAATGTTGGTTTTTTCACGAGGCGCCGAGGAAATTCAGCACACAAGTGGATCAAGTACAAATGATGATCAGGTAATTTCCAAGGGTTTACTGCGTAGTGAATGATTGGTACAATAATTCATATATGAATGGACAACCACAAAATAACAATATAAAGCAAACCCATATAAAGCTCAATTCATAATGGGTTTCACGATTCTTACGATAAAGCAAACTTTGGGCCCAGTGCACCCTGAAAACTTCTAACTACTCAGCGTACCGAGCAAAGCTCAGTAGACTTCGTTTCGAATGTTCGCTAAATATATATCCACTACCGGTCGGAACCCGATAACAAACACAAACTGCAAGTGAATTGTTCTCAGCCCAGCAGTGCAAAGCACCACCCACCATCACACAAGTAATGGCATGGTGTGCTAGGCTTGAATATTTGAATGTACGGTTTCTGTGAGAGAAATTTTTTTTTATACCAGTATTACCCGGGACAAGTGGGTAGATGTATACCTTTTTAGAATATTTATGGTTTTTTTGAACTTTTTAGATATTACTAGTATCTACTAATTTAGAGATTTTCCTGATGTTTTCGAGGTTTTCCAGATATAAGTAGTTTTACAAGTTATCATGGAGTACATCTAGAAGTGAGTAGTGGATAACCCTTTTAGAAGTCGAATCGTCTTTTACACATCAAATGGTCTTTGAGTTAGTCAAATTTTGTGTTACAACCAGTATATATCTCTGCTTGCAAAGGGTGTTTACATATTGAATCTATCATCTTTCTATGCAGTAAATTCTAGTAAATATTTGTTCAAGTGTTTACATATAATGCTGGATATTCACTTAACAACCACAAGACTGGTTTGAACACGTTCCATTCATTACATAAACCACATAGTATCTAATCTAATATATTTGAGAAAAGTGTCTCTCAAATTATAGTGAGCATACTCATCTGTAAATATTTTTTTTCACACAAAGCAAAATCTCTTGCATCTTTAAAAATCACCATGGCGGTCCCAGCATGGCAAAAACTTGGTCTTAAAGTCAAAGAAGTTGATAATGACCCACTCAGGCTTCCCACACATTTAGAGCTGTCTTCCTATCTCACGAAAAAACAAACTAAACAGATTAAAAGAAGCCTAGAACACACAAAAGATACTTCAAAGCCCAAAAAAACCGCTAAAAGAAAGAAGTTGCCAAAGAGCGAAAGACCCCCTCCCCCAGAAAAGGACCAGTTGGTTTATCTCAAACAGTTCACTGACAATAGAGATGGGTGGAAGTTTTCTAAGCAGAAACAAAACTGGCTCATAAAAAATGTGCTTACAATTGATGATAGTTATTGGGAGTACATTGTTCTGTATTTCAATAGTATAGAAGGGGGGTCCAAGGTCAGGGTGGAGCGGGAAATGAAGGAGGCAGTAGAAAGATGGAATGTGTTGGTTGATAGTGTTGATGTGGAGGGGAAGGAGACGGAGGGGGAGGGGGCCGAGGTGGGTGAAACGGGTGCAGATAAAGAAAAAGAAAAGGAAAGCCATAAAGGTGAGAAAACTAAAAAAGCTGAGAAATCGAAAGATATATCTGTAGAGCAAGCAGTTAGAGCCAGAGATGTATATGAAGTTTTGACGGGGGTAAAGTTGAGGGTTAAGATTTTTGATGCTGAGGAGGAGGAGGAGGGGGTGGGGAAGAAGGAAGTAGTTGATGGAAAGGATGAAGTGAGTGAGAAGGAGGCAGAGAAAAAGGAGGAGAATGATGTGAAGGATGATAAGAAGGAAAAGGAGAATAAGAAAGAAAAAAAAGAGAAGAAGAATAAGAAGAGTAAGAAAGAGAAAAAAGAGAAGGAAGCCGAGCAAAAAACAGAGCTACCAGAGACCGAAGAGTCTAAGGGAAAAGATGGAAAGAAGAAAAAGAAGGACAAAAAAGACAAGAAGTCAAAACTGAAAAAAGAGCTGAAAAAAGAGCTGAAAAAAGAAGTGAATAGTGGAAGTGAAGAAATAGAATCTCCTCCATCTGTTGAAACTTCTCTCGAACAGACGGCTGAAAAGACAGCTGAAAAAACCCCAGACCTTTCTAATCTCCATGTCGAGGAGGTTGAAGTGTATGATTACGTGTAATAAGTATATATACAAAATACTCATTACACATATTGATGAGTATATTGTATAACCTATGAGATGCATTTGTATAATGATTGATGATTGTAGATAGCCTAGTCATATATTTGAAGTGTGCATTTTTGTATTACACTTTTGTATAGAAACTGCCTGCATAGTGTCTTGATTATTCACTTTATTATTGATCATTGATTCAGTTACTATAGCTAGTTCATGTTGAGTGGATTTGTACACTCATCGACTTACTTTTTGAAATTCTCTAACTATTAATCTGTCACTCTTAGTATGCCCAATCGCAGGCATCCTGCATCATAGCAGATATCTAAGTTATCTTTTTGCACGAAACTTCATCTATGAAAGCGAACAAATGCCTTTAGTATGTAAGATTTTGGATCCTCTCAAGCCATATCATATTGAAAAGAAAATATGCAGATCTATAAATCAGCCTCATATAGTCACTTTTGTGAACTAGCGGAAAGAGATAGCAAACCATGTTTGATTATAAAAAGTTAACAGGATCAAGTCGGTTCAAGTACAGGAAGCTGTTTTCAAAACGTAATACACTTATGCGATCATAGAACATATATGCTGGATCCTGTTAAATGTGAGATTACGTCTTTCGATTTTGTAAATTCTGGTCATTTCATTTAACCAGATAAGCTCTAGAGACTAATACACAATATGAGTAGTTCTCTATTTCTTCGATTTGTTAGTGTACTGCTACACAGTCTGTTATCAGTGATGCTTACCATGTAATAAAGCTATTTTCTAGGACATGAAAAAGTACGGTCTATGTAAACGGCTGGCCATTTCACACATCTGGCAAAAACCCTACAAGTCAAAAAAAACATACCAGAAATCAGAAATTAATTATGCTATTGAATGAGAACTTATAATCCAACTAAACTGTGGCTGTGGCTTGAGGCCACCCCGGGGTAGTAGTCACTGGCTTGCCGTTTTCATTATCAATGAGAACAATTGGATCAGTGTTCTCAAGCGATGACGTCTTTGGTCTCTTAAGTCCAAATCTATCATAAGTATAAGTTCTCGTGCGAGTGTACTCTTGGTAGGACAATTCTTTACTCACCAGCTTCTCGTATTTTTTCAGTAAATGCCCAACGTACTTGTCACCGATCTCCTTTGCTATCGACTTAAGTTTGCTTTTCACCTTCTTTTTGAAACCGTTTTTTACATCGGGCAACTCTGCATCCAATTTCTCTAGAAGTCCAACTTTCTGGGCAGGGCCCGTTGTGTAAGGCTCTGGCGGAAGAACCTTGAGTCCGCCTTGTTTGAGCTGTTCCTCGTCTTCTAGAACATACCCTCTTTTTTTGTGTGTGGGGCTCGGGGTCTGCTGGGGGAGCGAATAGGATATTTTGGAGGGGGCAGGAACAGCTCCAACCACAAATAAAAACCCTAGGAGATAAGCAAGCTTCATGGTTTGTTTGTAGCCGTTTATGACCTTCAACAAAAACTGCGGACGTCTCTTTTATATACCATCATTTAGGTTCATCCTCACTTTTTTTCCTAGGCTCTGGAATCTTATAGCCATACGGCCTATGAGTCAAGGTTTTAATGGTTGGCTTCGACGTCTCAATATAACTATATATATATATATATATATATACACACAGTTGGTAAGATAATTCGCCCTTTTCGTTTCTACAATTTCTCCTCTTCTCACCCTCAATGGCCACCAGATCTTGCACTGTCATGAAGATTTATTTGCATGCATGAAAAATGGCTTATCCAAAGTTTAGGTATTTGAAATAGCGGAGCGGATGCCTTAAAGTGAGGCACCAAGGCATCCGTATGGGCCTTTATACAACTCTATATGTTACTTAACCCAAATTTATTAATATACTGTAATTGAGGTCTGATATAGCGAGTACCCTGTTCTGTATCCTGATGCTATATCGCTAATACTGAGACAGTGTGTCACCTTTAGCGGGACGTATTTGGTGAGTTTAATTATCGATGGATAAATACAAGGCTTGATTAGATAAGTATTCAGTGTAAGCCAATAGGATTGTGCTGTCCTTTAACTAGTCTAAGCTTGTACTGTATGCGTATTGACAATACACTACAGTCTTTAGATTGGTATTTTACTATAAATGATGGCTAAAGATATTTACATTTACATGATACTAATCCTGATCTCGGTCAATTTTGAAATGCAAGCTTGCTTATTTTAGTTTTGACGTTGTAACCGTTGTGTGTATCGAGATGCATATCACTAAAGCTGGCTGATGGTGAGCACAGAAAAACAGGAAGGTTTCATAAATTGAATTGAATACATTTTAGTTGTGGTGCTTGCTTGAGGCGCTTGCTCAAATAATCGTTACTCATCAATCAAATCCACTTTTTCACTAGCTACGCCTAGCATAGTTCTAATCAACAAAATATCACTGAGTAACCAATACCTCGATTAGAGTTATCTCTTGTATCAATTTATCCAAGTGACATGTCATTCTGAAGGGTGGCTTATAAGAATACTCACATGTGTTAGATGATTTGGATACGGTCCATTTTCCGTTACCAGTAGTATCTGTAACAAGTAAGACTGGCTGCATAGGTACTACTGGCTATAGACATTAGACTTCAAATACGCTATGAACTGGAGAATTATTGAAAGATGTTTTATTCGTTTCACAAGTGTTCAGCTACAGACACACAAATCTGTGTGTATTAACACTTTATATTCAATTCATTTGATCTCCCCTAAAAAAATAGGTATACACATATATAATTTATGGTGATATCAGTCACAAAACTTCAATCGTACGGTACTGTCTGTATGGAGACTAAAATTTGACGGTAACTGTCAATACGCAAACTCGTTTGAACACTTGATCTACACCCGATGATTTATAATCTGGAGACATATCTACAACTAGAATTACATAAAAATCACAACATGATATCACAACACTGCCATGATCTTTGTGACTTACAAAATTAGTAGTTGTCGTAAGAGCAAGGGTTTTGCATCAAAAGAATCGAGGCGAAAAGATTGATGGAAAATAATGAATTCGATGATCAAAATTGATAAAATCACAAAAATTGTGAAGACGATGTCTTGCTTTATTTCAGCCTATGAGAATCAACTAATTAACTATTCAGTGTGGGAGTAAATTTAGTGAATTCTAGAATTTTAACTAGATGCATATAGAAAGAGATACCAGTATAGATAGTGAACGAGTAAACTAGTATGGTGATGTAACATTACATCATATATATACTTTGAATAATATCCAAGTAAATAGGAAAATAAGAATACATATGATGTTGTAATAAAATAGCAAATCAAGTCTTCCCTTTGCAGCTCACGTGGACACGGATTACCCGCACCTGCGCCGAAACTAATGGAACTCGAATTTTAAGAACCTATAAACCTTCAAATTCGCCGGCCTTCGAATGGTTTTTGAGCCGTGGTGGGCAGAGCACTGTTGGTTGAGTCGCTATTTTTTTCACTGATTATTATCAAGCTTCATTTCTCAAAAGATTGAAACCTGATAAGGTGGCATAACTACACTAATACACAAATTTTAAGACTGTACACTCAGTCTATCTGACTTAGGGCTAAACCGATTCTTCACCAGAGCACCGGTATTCTTGCCGATCACTAAGGTGCTCATCAGCTCAGTGCGTCGTTATTGTTCACTAGATACTTTATCTGGGTGCTGGTATTGATATAGTGCATATTACTACTGTGCACATATAGTAATTCAAACAGTAAAGTAATCCTAATACTATACTTTACAAGCACTGAAGCTGAGGCGGAACTACTGACTTCATCGAATCACAGTAGTACTTTTCATTTGGGGTTCTTTTCATTTTACTAGTTATACCAGTTATACTGTGCTGCATCTCAAGCATAGCTCAATATTGAAAATATCTTATTGTTCAAGCTTTACTGGTTCAAGCTCGACACTGGTCCTTTGGGAATATTGCAGTTTACTGGCATTGTTCTGTAAGCTATTGTTTACGGGTTATTTATTATAACCGCCTAACACCACTAGTAAAAGACTCAGCTCATAAGACGCTGAGCCAATTATCGTAGCTTGTTGCTGAACAGTGGCACAAAAACAGAGTAGCGAGCAGTAGCAACCAACATCAAGTAGGGTAAGCGCACCTTGAAGCAGTACTCTCGATACGCACTGTTCATTAGCTTAGAAATAGTTTGTGCTGACTGGCGACTTTTGGTGAGGAGAATCAGTTAGCAAAGTAGAGCTAGTACTGGTTCAAGAGGATTGTCCGGTACTACTTTGTGAGATTTGGCCAGGGTGCTGCACTGCTCTTAGCGTAGTGGTGCACTGAACTAGTTTTAGAAGGCTAGCTAACAGCATTGCTTGTAGTTGCCTTACTATTAAGGAATAAGCCAAAGTATTCTTATCAGTAAACTAACCCTTTGCTGTACTCTAGCAGTAACTAGTAAGGTTCTGCACCTCACAGTAAGTCTTGTCACGTTGCTGCACTTCTTGCGGTAACTACCATGAACCACTACCAAACCCTCGGAACCTCTCCCTCCGCGACCGCCGACGACATCCGCAAAGCCTACCGCACCAAAGCGCTTCTTCTTCACCCTGACAAAAATCTGCTGGAAGATTCCACTGAACAATTCAAAGAGCTTAGTGTAGCGTACGAAGTTCTCGGGGATGAAACTCGCCGAAAAGACTATGATTCCGGTCTCCGCAAAAGAAAGCACGACGGCTCGCCTAGAACGCGCAAAAAAACAACCACAACAACCACCACCACCACAACAACCACCACAACATACAATGATTCGTATGACCAGGCGTACACAAACTACAACGACGCGCAGGCTGCGTTCACCCAGATGTGGGACTATCTTAAAGGCCTGAAGGCTGAGTTTCTTCAGAAAGGGGCTAATATGGAATACTCTCTCAAATGTACACTTGAGGAACTATTTCATGGCAAAACAGCAAGACTCATACTAAAACGAAAAATGCCGTGTGTAGCGTGTAGCCTGAGTGGGCTAGATCCGAGTGTGGTGGACCTACAGAAGGCAATATGCACTAATTGCGGGGGTAAGGGGTGTCAGATGTGCGGAAATAAGGGGGTGGACGTACGAGTATATAATGGGCTTCTAGCTAAAGCAATAAACGAGCATCTGGGGAATATGTCCCAGGTGCAGTGCGCCGAGTGTACAGGGAAAAAGTACATTGAAGCGCGCAAAATATTGAGTGTAAGCATTCCTCCAGGAAGCAAGGATAAGGACAGCATTGTGTTTAAAAATGAAGCTGATCTGTTTTTGGAGCAGGGGGTGATGCTACAGAACACGGTTATTCCTGGAGATATCGTTATTCGTGTGGAAGAAATCAAGCATGACGTTTTCATGCGCAATAAAGACGACTTGGAGATGATCCAGAAGATTGATCTTAGAAGTGCCTTGCTTGGGGGGGTCTTTGGATTTGTTTACTTGGACGGTAAGAGAGTACAGTGTAAACTACCAGGAACTGAGGTAGTCAAGCCAGGAATGAAGAAGGTGATGAGAGGGTGGGGGATGCCTGGGGGGGGAGGGGTGAGGGGAGACTTGTATGTAAGCTTTGATATTGTATTTCCAGAAAAGAAGGATTTGGGAGATTTGGGGGAATTGTGGCAGCCGAAGAAGGAGGGGGTGGGTGAGGCTTTTGTGGAGTTGGAAGATGTGGGTGTACTATAGATGGATTGATTATTTCATACGATTATTTATAACTTTATAATTGTTTTGTAGGTTGCAAGTATACTTTGTATGTTATGTGTGCTTTGTACAGTCGGTGTATGAACCAGCTTATATGACGTACACAGCAACGGCTCGTTTAAGGATAATCAATTTGTTCGTTGTTAAGAATGGGATGTATCTGCCTGGATACACCTATACTCATATCATCAGCGTATGCTTGAGGAGCTCCAGACGAAATGGGATTGAGTATATTCAATTGGGGTGCTATTTAGACAAACTTTTCATACCTACTTTGCTCAAACAACTATTTGATTTACGGCTCAGGTGAGCAAACTATCACACCTCATGAGTGTTAATACTATATATGTGACGAAATGCTGTACTATTTGAAGTATACTGTAACTATCATAGTCAGGGAGGGTATTTCTTAAAATACATATGTGTATGTTGCATTGTGTTGTATTGACAGATATGTCAGCACGCTCAATAAAACTTGAAAGTCGGGAAACCGTTCGTATGTGCTGTCTTGAGATGAAGATCATAGTGATTTGATAGTAGGTAGGTGAATATGCTCTTAATCGATCATGTTATCGTCTATGTAGACATGAAGAGAACTATCAATTATCAAGGTATCATGCCAGCGCTACGATTTTCTAAGAAATCATCTTCTTTACCTCGTGGTATTTCGCATATACACTCACGAATCATGCTTGATAGCACAGTTTTTAGTCGGGAAAAAGGTTCACAAGAGTTTCATAGATCTAACACCGCATTGCGAAGCTAGTAAATTCCGAGCATGAAATAGTGTTATTGGAGGAATTTCTCTCCAAAAGTATCCTCGTTAGCAGCTTTACCGGTTCAATGTCGAAGCCTCAAGTGGGTGGACCTGTGGAACCAATATACACCAACACACACCACCATAACTAGGCGAGCTAAGCCAAGTGTTTGTGAGGTGGAATGGAAGTTTTTTTGAGAAAATCGATGAACTGGACGAAGGTTGTTGAGGTTACCGTGAAAAAGCCCTTTAGTCAAGATGTACCCAGTTTTAACGTTTTTTTGAGGCATTTTTCACGTAGTGAAGCTGGCTACACCACCAACTGTAGCAGCGAGCCAGCTCAAAATGAAAAAAAGCAATAAATCTCAGGTAAACTCTATGAAATTGAACCCTTTTGGGCCCAAATTCAAGAATCCAATATCAAAGACATGTACGTCATCATGTGTCTTATTGGGTTAGCTCGCTGTAACCCTTAGTGTAACAATCAGCGATCAGTCATTATATTGATATCTCGGTCGACTTGTCCATACACAGCATATTCGCGCCAGACCAAAACAAGACAACTCGCAATCCCAGCCTAAACAAGGTCACGTACGACATATATGGCATGCTTCACTACAGAATTGTCTGAGTGCCTTAGACATGTTTAAGGAACCGAAACATTCTACAACATCCATGAAGTCATGGCAGACAAGAATATTGTACTCATTAATCGATTGATTGAAATGAACCGGTATTGTGAGTGAAAGTTAATATATTGATGTCAAGATATACGAATATCTCAGTTACAGAATATCAAAACACATAACACCGTGCCATTTAAAATTCAAAGCCAACAGAATAATAAGACAAATAAAAAACAGAGTTCCTGGTATCTATAGATACCGGACCCTGCTGATCAGGAACGTTCCACGTGTGATTGATCGCCATTGTGGCCAAGATGCATGCACGGATCTTGGTTGGTATTCCTTAGTGGAGGTAATTAGGTCACCCAGTGTCGAAAAAAGCTTATGGGGGACCAGCCATAAAGCAACACTATCACTAGTAAAAACCTATAATATATCATACGATATTCTACTCTGCAATCATATGAGCGTGCCTTCGTCGCGCTTGTTTGAGCTGCTCGTAATGTCAAAGCCTTAATCGAAATACGTTTGATCCGCTTTATGATCGAATGCGGAACATTTTTGATCCAATTTAAAACAAATTACTCGATTCAGAAACAGACTGCCGGATTCTTCAAATTAGTATACCAACACACCAGTTCCAAGCCCAAAAGGGATATGGTCTAGTATGGTCTAGCATGATCTGATCGTGGTCTAAGAGAGTCCGAATCCGGAGTTTGTACATTAAAATGATTTTTGATGTGATAAGTTTGCCAAGTGGCGTTATTAACATTGTACTTTCTGGTAGTCGAGTGTACAGTTGGACGGTAGATGGTTTAACGAGCAGTAAACGAGAATACACGAAAAGTTAGATTTACAATGAAACTCAAAAGGCCAGGGCAAAGTTTGAACCCAGTCTAACTAACTGTGGGACCCATGACCTCAAGTCTAAACCACCTAATTTTAAAATTAACTTTTGTCCCTTTTACCACATCAAGAAAAAAAAAAGTTGCAGATCTAAAATTAATTAGAGTTCACCTGTCTGATCAACATAAATTAATTAAATGACTTGTAAGATGATGGGATGGCCAACTACCAAGCAATCGATGTTGAATCTATTTATCAGTAACGCATTGATAGCTCAAAGACTTTAGACTCCCATGGCTTTGACAATAACAACTCGTCTCTGCCTCGTCTACCATCCTTCGTACTATTATGTAGTTGCGGTAGGTGCATGTGCGTGCATGATGATGCACATTACCGTTAGATGGCATGTTGATCGATGAGCAGATGCGAGGCAGCAAAGCAGGCACTCGCAAAATAATACACGCTCACACAGAGCCATGGCAAACCAGATGTATAGCTGAGCATCTTTGGCTACACGCTTGCACGAATATCTTTCACAAACAAGTCATCAATTCTGGTCTCCTACACTGTGGAACACCCATAATATCTTTTTTGGGCGCATTAAGGTCTTAAATTTCCTTCCCACACAAACTCAAAACCTCATTCTTTTTCGCGACCAGACGGGCGCGATCTCTGTACATCGAGTAGATCACCACTATACACGTAAAAATATTATAACATCATTGATACTATCACTAATCTATAGTTCATATACTTCCCTTCTCTTTCCTACTGAGTGTCTAAGGCATTCGGTCATATATTGGGTCCCTGGCATCAGTCTTACTTTTAAGGTAGGTCTCTTAGCGAGCTACCTCAGACGGTGATTGAGTGAGACCGTGTAATCTGTACACAAATTCAAAACCTCAAAATTATGTTAAGAAGACTTATGAAAAGAAAAATAGTACTGAATGGCATCTCTGGGGCAGATCCCAACAACTTGTATTTTTCTGCTGTTGTTGCAGACAGCACAAGATGCCCCTTCGTTAACCCCCCCACCAAGGACCATGCATGCAGCCGCGCATATGCGTATGCATAAACCTCAACAACAGATCGCACTCGAGCACTTATATATACCGCCATAGATCCCCAGTCTCCACCATGTTCTGGCTTCTTGCTCTTAGTGCCATAGCTCACGCCGTGGAGCCTGGATACAACTCCAGTGCTTCTGTGGCCTCTGCCATTGGTGCCAATACTCTCTCCACGACACTTACGACCACTCTTAGCCCATTGGTGGCCTTGAACAACACTTCTACGGTGGTCGAACTTGTTCTGGCTCTGCAAGCCCTCAACGCTTCTTCTAGTGCTTCTGGGTACGCTGTGTACTCGAATAGCTCGTCGTCCGACTCCACCACCACCCTCACGGCCACCCACACTAAATTTGTGACCGTCAAAAAGTCTGTTACCAAGACCCAGGAAACCCCAACTGCCCTTCTGACAAGCAACAACGTTGTTTACAAAGCCGTGCTCTATACAGCTCTGACGCCAGATTTGGCGACCACCGCAGTCGTCGAGGTGCTCCAAAGCACCAGAACCCACACTCTGACCATATACGTTGCTTCTCACAAGCCTCTGACTACCGCTCTGGGTAGTATCGAGACTCAGCCTGTGCTGACTGTGCTGCAGCCATTGATCACGAACGCCATCTCCACCGGCTCTGCGGTTTCTATCGCCACCAGCGTGTACACTGCTCTGGCTGTTGTGTCTGCTGCTGCTGCTGCTGCTCCAGCGGCCTCTTCCGACTCTGCTTCTTCTGCTTCCAGTGGTGCCAGTGGCGCCAGCCCTTCAGGATATTCGTCCGGATCATCAGGATACAGCTCTTCATCGGGCTACAATTCCCTGTACTCGAACTTCCTGAGTCTGCTGGGTGACCTCTTCTCTCCTATTCTGACCGAAGAGCCTCTTTCCATCTTCGCACGCCAGGCCCACCCGCTCACCGTGCCAGAAGGAGTAGAGACCGGCCTGCCAATTGAGACCAACAAGTTCTACGCAAATCTCTTCCTCCTGAACCAGACAGATCCTGTGTGGACCTACCCATACGGCCTCTTCTATTCTCCTGGCAAAGGTATGGGCGTGCTGTACACCCCAGCCTCCGAGGAAGTTCTTGGACACGACGTTGGCATCTCTACTAAAGGGGCTGACTACCTCACCTCTCCTGTTGGCGTGGCTGGAATGCTCTTTAGTGCTGTTGATCAGACCTCATTTTCTCTCAACGTGCTGCAGATGACGGCTCTCTCTGTCAGTGTCGGCTTAGAGGCCGGCTCGGGCTACATCCAGATGCCTTTGGTTTTGGGAATGGGTATGGTGACCGGTATCTACCATGGTCTCCAGCCTCTTCTCCAGAGTTCCGCCGGGTTCAAGTCCTTGACCACAGAGTCTGGCGCCGCCAACGCAACCACCAAGTACAGAGCAACACTCTTTTCGGACGAGGAATGGCTTGTATACGTCACGGGATCCTCCACTCTTCTGGTTAACTCCAATAACTTCCTCCAGGGCACGTCCTCGAGCTCCGACATCGTCATTCAGGTTGCAGTCGTTGGCAACAGCACATCCAACCTGACCTCGGAGGCCTACTATGACATGGCTGCTGGTATGTACCCAGTCTCTGCCCAGACTGTCGGCGCGGTCGCCGACGACCGCGAGACCGCTGAGTACGGCTTCCAATACGCAACTGCAGGCTCTTCCCAGTCAGGGAAGCCGTTGGTATTTGCCTTGCCGCACCAGGTCGAGTCTCTTTCTCCTGAGACCGCGCAGACGGCGACCGGTCTCTCGCTCCAGTCCACCACCAAGGGTCTCATGTATGGCTTCCTCACAGACCTTCTCCAAATGGAGGAGAAGCTTAACCGCGATATCGGCTATGCCCCTTGGTCTCAGCAGTTGAATCTGACCACCGTCAGCTGGACTGCTGAGCAGCTCCAGATCATCGCCAACTCTGCGGCTCTGGATTTGTCCGCCGACATCGTGGGCTCTGTCAAGGACACTGACACTTACACTGCTGGTAAGGTTTTGGATCGTTTTGCTTACATTTTGTATGTTGTTTCGGACGTACTCAACGATACTCTGGCAACACAGACTGCATTGTCCAACCTCAAGGAGGCATATGCTATCTTTACCAAGAACACTCAGGAGTTCCCACTCTTCTATGACACAACTTTCAAGGGTGTCACTCTGAGTGCCAATAACAATGGTGACATGGGCGCGGACTACGCTGCTGGTTACTACAACGACCACCACTTCCACTACGGGTACTACGTTCACGCTGCTGCTATTATTGGGTACGTGGACCTGAAGACTGGCAATGGGACCTGGGCTAAGGACAATGCCGATTGGGTGAACCTGTTGATTCGTGACGTTGCTAACCCTAGCACTGAGGACACATACTTCCCAGTGCTGCGGATGTACGACTGGTACCACGGCCACTCTTGGGCTGCTGGTCTCTTCACTTCTGGTGCGGGTAAGAACCAAGAGTCTTCTCTGGAGGACTACAACTTTGCGTACGGCATGAAGTTGTGGGGACAGGTTATCGGAAACACAGCCATGGAGGACCGTGCCGACTTGATGATTGCGATTACTAAGCGTAGTATGAACGACTACATGTACTACAGTGACGACAATTCGATTGAGCCAGCGGAGATTGTGGCCAACAAGGTTCTGGGAATTTTCTACGAGAACAAGATCGCGTACACCACCTTCTTTGGAACCAACCCAGAGTACATCCACGGGATCCACATGTTGCCTATCACCCCAGTGAGCAGCAACATGCGTGGGCCTGAGTTTGTTGAGCAGGAGTGGGACGAGTACATTCTGAGTTTGATTGGGACCGTGAACAGTGGCTGGACCGGTGTTTTGCGGATGAACCAAGCCTTGTACGATCCAAAGAGCAGTTATGAGTATTTCTCGGATGGCTCGTTCGACAGCAAGCAGTTGGATGACGGACAGAGTCGTACGTGGGGTTTGGCTTTCAGTGCGGCTTTGGCGAATGGTGTTTCTTCGTGATAGAGTAGGAAAACCAGTAGAAGGAGTAGAACAGAACGTTTAGTTTTAGTGTATATTAGCATAAATGTATTAGAAGATTAGAATTTTTTCGTAGGTTTCAGTCTTTGTACTTGCTAGATTTTTCAATTTGCTCATGTCTAGTAGAATATGCTAAGCTTGTGTTAAATTATAGTGGTGGTGTATTTGGATCAGTTGTTTGGTGGAATGGGGCATCATTTTTCTTTATGTGGTAGGTGAGAATTCGGTGGTTTGCGTCTGTAAATTGCTGTTGCTAGTGGCCTAGTTGAATAGGAGCTGCGTGCTGATATCGGCGGAGCCACCACTCCAATTTCGGTTCATGGAGAAGGTACACATGATTGTTTAGTTTTTGCTCTTTACTGCAGAATGATGGTGCTAGCTAGTATTTTATTTGAGAATCACTCAAGCATCATCTGATACTGACTTATGTGGTCCCTTTGTGAAGCATGTGTTTCTGGGAGTCAGTTATCCAAGAGTTTATTCGTAAGGCAGAACAGAGGTAGCGATAAGAAAGAATGCGATTGCTATAGAGAAGTCATAAATAGACTCATTCTTCCACTCAATTCTCGATAATCTTTCCAAACCCGGAAACCCAAAAATACGGATATAACGAATTGTGAGGAGCCTCTTACAAAATAGTTTAAGCCTTCAAGCTCCTCAAAACTCAAATTGATAGTATATAAAACATCAAACACCATTTTGGTCAAATTCACTAATATCACCACACAGAACGCAGACCACCTCATTCCTCTCAGAGAGGGCTCTTTGCTCTTATTATCGTTGAACAAGACATTCACTCTACTTTATGTTCACAAGCATGCTCAAAATAGTTCAAATACAATCCAAACTCCTCTAGAAAGCGCTCCCCCTCCCCCCTCCAGCGCTTCCCCAAGAGTACCCAGCGTCCACAAACACCACATTCTGCATACATGTTAATGAAAACCCCCCTCTGTTCAACTAAAACTCTTTTCGGTAGGTCTAAAAGACGTACAAAAACGCCACCGGGTTTGATAGTGAGCACCCCGTGCCCAAAAAGAAGATGGTACTTGAAATCGCGAAGGAGTGTCCACTTCTGGCGCGCGCAATATGGGCAGAGCACCTCTCGTTTTGATCCTTTTCTTCTGGAGTAGTAGAACGCATTTGGCGCTTCTGAGGTGTACGCACGGTTCTTCTGGTACTGGTACCCAGGAAGTCGCGATTCAAGAGTGTGCAGGTGGAGTGTTCTTGGGTGGAATTTTGTGGCGTGGGTGAAGGGAAAAATGCGGGCTTGTTTGGCGTCTTTGAGGAGGGTTCGAGAGCGCATGAAGCTGTTTTCAGGAAATCGAGGAATTGAAATGGGCTCATAAGGATCAGAAGAAGGATTCATATGTTTTTTTGGAGGCAAAAGATAGCTTTGGATGGTTTTTTGGGGGGAACAAAGAAGTGCACAAATGGAATTATATGAAATGTTTGCGTAGCGAGTAGTTTTTCGACATATTATAATGTGTCGACCTTTTAGCTTCGAAGTGATTTAAATAACTTGTCTAATTATCAGTTATACTTTGACGGTCCTGATTTAGACTGTTTATTCGATTGTGAGTGATTGTTTTGGTGGAAATGCTGGATCTGTCTTACGTATGGTGTATCCACCAAACTTATATGAGTGAGACGGCCAAACTAACAGTGTCACTATAACGCATAAAAACCAAACTGTCACCTCATTGTACACACTTGTATACCTTAGTTCAATTCGGTGCCGTTCTATAAAGTCTGGGCTAAGAGCGCCAAATACGGTGTTATATTCTACATTATCGAATTTCTTTCACTAGACAGCGAGAATAATCGATATATCTGGAATCTCTTTGAAAGATGTCTGTCAAAGTATGTATCACCTAGTGATTAAGGGAACTCCCAACTAATAATAAATGAAAATTCTCTATTCAAAAGTCCTTTAGGAGGACTTTCATATAATGCGAAACAGCGTATGCCTTACCGTAGTGATTTTCTTATATATGTGTCGATGCTATCAATGCCTTTGCAGTGAAATATTGTAAACACTGTAAACACCAATATGCCAGCTTATTACCATCTTACTATAAGTGGACCTACACAATTACGGATACCACTTTAATGCGTACTGACTAGTAGGAGTGTTGATAAATTCAATTATATACTAATGGTGAGTGGTATAAGTCTATCAGTACAAGTATGAACATCGGTAGAGTGAGGTCGCAAGGTGAGACCACCTACTAAAGGTGAAACTGTTTTGTGAACTTAAGATCTTGAGAGAATGATATGTATAAACACGAATACTCTTGGTTTACTTAATGTTCCGATATGCAAAGGTGCACTTTTACACCTTCCACGAAAAAAAGTGCTGTAGACATATGAGTGTCAATATTTATGATAAAGCTACAATTGCCATAAAATGTATACAATGATAACACATATGAGAGATGATAGAGCTCAAAGTATACGCATAGATACAATCAATCATTTGCCCGATTGTTTGGTCAATTATTCGTACTTATACATAGAACTCCCCACTCCATCAAAAACAACCCCCCCAACCAAAGGCACATACTGTCCCGTTAACAACTTCAACGCCTCTTCCCCCGCAATCCCTCCAACAACCCCACTAATATTGACCATTTCAAACCCCCTAGCTCTACAAATCTCCTTAAAAACACTCTCTACAATTTTTCCACCCCCTATCACACTTCTTCCTCTATCAATCATTTGCATATAGTCTATATTGAGGTCATCGTCAACATCCTCCTCAGAAGCCTCCTTCTGGAGAACACTACTCAAATCGCCCAATATATCAAATCCAACCAAGACGGCAGATCCGATTTCCCCCTCCTTTCCAAAAATAAGACTGCTCAAATTCTTACCCCCTTTTTTAACCACCATATCTCTACAGCCCTTGCAAAAAGTAGCAACAGCCTGTTCTTCGGAATCCCTCAATATGCCTCCATTTTGTTGATAATATCCGCCTATCTCCGCCACGTCGGCTTTAGCCTTTTCTCTATATAAGTTTTGATATTTTACGTACTCTTCAGTACTACATGCCATATCCGGTACACTTCCCAGTAGTGGCAAAACACCGTGTTTTTCTACGAACACACCTAAAGCTCTAACTAACCCCCAAAACATAGAATTCGACCGCTTCTCACATGAGTTTGTGATTATGCTTTGAATATCACTAGAAATACGTGTTTTGACTGTAGCTCTCCACAGGTTCCGTATCATCTCTTCTACATTTTCTAGCACCATGTGACGAACATTTCGAACCCACATTTGGTCTTCCACAAATGATTTAAACTGCTTTCTGGTGGGCGGTTTTTCGTTACCTTCGTCCCACTGTTTACGTAAGCTCACCAACATCAACCCATAAGGGTAATCCTTCAATTTCTCAGGTTCTAATGAGTTGAAATCAATGGAAAAAGCTGCATTTTGAAGCTCATTCCAGGGCAAGTCTAGTCTAAGATCTGGTGCAGAACTAGAATGCGTTTCAACAACAGTAATTTCATTAATGTGTACTCTTACATAACCGTAGAAACCAATACTAGATATTTCTACAACAGGGACTTTACCTTCAACCGATTCAAGGACTTCTTTAAGAAGAGCCTTTTTTTTGAATGGTTGGGAGAAAATGATCATATCGTAAGATTTCCAATCTGCAGTCATGGACACTAAACCTTTGACTTTTACATCTGGATTGAGCTCACCAAGACAAGAAGCTGCAGCCTCTGCTATGGGGGAGCCTAGGGTGTCCTCTGGAAGGAAGAAGTTTGCAGAGAGGTCTTTTTTGGTTACTAATTTTGTATCTATTATGGTTACAGAGCCTACGCCGGGAAGAATGAGGTTCTTGAGGGTTTCACAGCCGACAGAAGAGACGGAGACGAGGAGGATTCGGGAAGATTGAAGGGTCTGTTGACCTGAAGCTGCCCAGAGGCGGAGTTGGCGGTCGTATTTTTCTTCGTTGATCATAATGAGTATTCGAGCGAAAAGAAAATGCTTGTTCTATTATAATTCAACATGTATCTCAGCAGAGCGAGGATGCTTGAGAGTGTCTTAGACAAGTGCTAGTAAGAGCACTTGAATGAAAGTCAGCAAATCAAGTAAAAGAGTAAATAGGCCAACGGTATACCAAAATACTAGAATGCACTTGCCGTTCAATCTATACGCTCTACAAAAAAGATGTCCCTGAACACCAGTATACGAGCTTGTAACTAGTATTTGTTATGCAGTAGAAGTACTAGTCTATTCACCAGATTGTGCTGACTATCCTACTTTATAGTATACACTATGGCTTGGATAGTGGGCGGTGAGTGTATCGACAATCTGGTTAGTATTTAAGCATATGTATTACGCCTTAGAACATAACAACTGGTTGATAGATCATCAAGCGGATGTCCCGTAGGCATTATAACAAATTATGAGAGCCAATGTAAGAATTGGAACATAGATGAATTGTTATATGACAAGATTGAATAGTGATGTATATACCAAAGGCTAGTATTAATACTTATACCACCGAAGGCAATTGATCATAGATCAAGATGATAGGTGAGTAGAAGAATATCGATTGGTCCAGAAGTATGCGCTTTTTGACAAGCAAGATAATCAGAAATCCAATTACTCTATGTCTTATTTCAATTTATAATCCATAGAATATTATCTGGTGAAAGATGCAAATGATCATACACTAAGGGAAAGAAGAATATGAGAATGTAGAAGAAGGGAGTTGCCTTCTAAGTAAACAATAAAATATTTATCCTGTAAATAGATATAGAAATATATCACATAGATTGTAATACCTCATCTCTTCACTGATCCAGTCTTTTATCTCAATTCATGATCGCACAATAAACCGAGAATCTTCATATGATCATAATAGTGCTTTGGATGGAGCCACCGATAGTAAAAACATTCATTAATAACATACCTTTGTAAATTGATTGGGATGGGACGATTGATGGTTTGTGAAGTGCATTATAAATTGACAGTTGCGTGCGTTTAGCAATATATAGTAATGGCTACAAATGAATGTATATGACGATTGTAGTCTATTTGTGGGTTTTTAGTGGTTTGAAGTGTTATTTAGTCATGCTTATGGCTCTGTAGCACTGCCGAAGGTCAATGTCCGGTTCTTTTTCCCACTCACAAGTATCAAATATAGTATAATCAAAAGGTATATACTCAAGGAGATCGAGTTAGAGTTTTCGTAGTAATATTGTCATGTTCTTCTCTCTCCTGTCCGTATTCACTCTCTGGTTTGTTGCCGTTGAGGCTGATTCCATAGGCTTCGTACATCACACTGAAAAGAATGATGATTGTCAAAGCAGCAGCTCATGCTTCCATTATGCTATACTATACAGATCATGGATATTGAGGAAGTCAGTGTGGGTTTTCGAGAAAGGAGGAGGATCGTATTGTATATGAGCTTTATGAAGCTTGTCAACTGTATAGAGAAACTTGTCCAGCTGGAGGTATAGACCAGTGTAGAAAACAAATTCACTACCCAAAAAAAGGACGAATCGAAACTATGTTATCCGAATCACATATTTACGTTGTATAAAATCAAACACTATATAATTATCTAGCAAACAACCTAAGAACACCCCAAAAATCAAGCACCATAAATTACCTTGACAACGACTAACCTCTTCCCTGCTAGTCTACCTCCCTTCCCCCTCTCGCCATTCCCCGCAATCAATACAAAGTTGACAGACTTATCAGTACCACCCAAATATTTATCCAAGTACCAGCCTAAGTCCAAGCTGAATCCGGGCAAAAGAACCCTCAAGCCGTTCTCAAAACTTATATATCCTGTAGTAAAAGTGAATACGTATCGCCCGGGTTTCAACTCTACAGAATTTTTGGAAAAGTACGATCTTCTGCCGTAGTAATCCGACGGTATGTGAGAGTCCAACTCACCCAAGTCTTCAGAATGTACTTTTTTTGGGCTTTCTTCAATAGGTGTTTCATCATTTTTAGAGTAGCTAATCACATTAAAGCTTTCCATTGCTTTGCCATACAAAAAAGGTTGTTCTGAGTATAGGTCGCCATCAACGCTTGGATCGACTGTTTTTAACATACGAACACCAAGAGAAGTACCATAAGGGAGAGCGGGCCGAATATCGTAGTCCCAGTCGTTCCCAAAGAGAAAGCGCTCCGATTTCAAAGATTTACACAAATCTGCACAAATTTCGATTGAAAAGCCATTTTCTGTAGAAACAACCACAGAAAACGTTCCGTACTCATTTTCTATGGTTCGGCTAGTACCTTTCTTGAGGTCTGAGTCGGTGCCTATTTCGATTTGCATGTTGCTTTTAGTGGCTCTTCAGTGGGATCTGGATTTTGAGTGCGTTTAGACGTTGTATTGAGAACTACTCGAAATATGTATATTGTATGGACACTCGTCCAAATAAAATACAATAATTGTGTGAACAAAAATCTTTTAAACAGCCTAGCGAAAGACAACAAAAAATCTCAAAATCAAAAAATTAGAGCCTCAGCCTACTTTGAAGACTTTAAAGCACATACGAAGTTTTATAAACCCCTTGCCACCCCCTTTGATCCCATCATATACATCTTTACACACCTGCCTATACATGATCCACGTGACTCGATGAGCTAAAAAAAATTACACTGAAGAGTGAAAAATCCCACCCAAGACCTAACTCTATATCTCCATCCATGCCTACTCTATCGTGGCCGGATGTGGTAAAAACACAGTGGCTTCTCGATGCGGTTGCATCTCTCGGATATGAGAAGATGACCCCAGTTCAAGCGTCTGCTATTCCCCTCTTTAGTGGAAACAAAGATGTCGTTGTCGAGGCCGTCACAGGCCTGGGAAAGACCGCTGCTTTCGTGATTCCGATGATCCAGCGCTACATTGACAGGCAAACTGAGTTTCGGCGCGGCCACGTGTTCGGTGTTGTCGTAGCACCAACCAGGGAGTTGGCGCTTCAGATCAACTCTGTGTTCGAGTCGTTTCTCGAGGCAAGCCCTATAGATATCAAAACCCAGAGGATTGTGGGATCTTTGGGATCGTTTCAAGAGGATTTACAATCGTTTCAAGAAGAAAAACCCCAGTTTCTTATAGGTACCCCAGGAAAAATGTGTGAATTTCTCGACAAAATTAAAACAAAGCTCAGTGATTTCGATTGTATAGTGCTAGATGAAGCAGATAAGCTCTTGGATGTGAGTTTTGAGTCAACCGTACGCGAGATTGTCGCCAAACTCCCCCGTCAAAAACGTGTAGGACTCTTTTCGGCCACTATATCATCTGCTGGATCAATGATATTCAAAATAGGGATGCAAAATCCTGTAAAGGTTGTGGTTAGTGGCGGTAGTGCTGCCCCTGAGTCTTTGAGTATCAATTATATGATTGTAGATCCATCTGAGAAAATAAAACAACTTCTACTCTTGTTCGCAAACTATTCTTTCACAAAGGCTATAGTTTATTTCCCCACATGTGTAGGTGTAACACACTTTTATAGTATGCTTAATATTGTGGTCAAGGATACTGTGAAACTCTTCCTGATTCATGGGAAACTCCCATTAAAAGCCAGAATGCGTACTTTAGAGTCCTTTACAAAATGCAGTGAAAAATCTGTGCTTTTTGCCACTGATGTGGCTGCTAGAGGCATAGATATTCCAGATGTAGATCTAGTATTGCAGCTCGATCCACCCACAGACCCGGACGTATTTTTACATCGTTGCGGTCGCACAGGCCGTGCTCACAAAGTGGGGAAGGCCATTGTGATGTTGGGTGCAGGTAGAGAGGAGTCGTACGTAGATTTTATGCGTGTCAGAAAAGTCAACATGGGGGCAGAAGACGCAAGTCCAGAAAATTGCGATGTTGCCATAAGTTTGGCATACGGTTTGAAGAGACGGTTAGAGGATGTTGTACGGAAATGGGTGCTCGAGGACCGGTCTAGATATGATTTGGGGGTAAGGTCATATGTAGGGTATATAAGATATTACTCTAAGCACACAGCACTGTCGATTTTTCGACCAGCTGAGTTTGACTATATAGGGACTGCCAAGATGTATGGGCTTTTCCGACTTCCGAGAATGCCGGAAATGCGGTATATACTGGATGATGTAATTGCGCAGTATCCAGAGGGCTGGTTGGGCAAGAAAATCGATATGGATACTTACTCATACAAAAACAAGCAGCGCGAGCAAGCCAGATTGGAGGAGCTAGCGAGTGTGGAGAAGAAACAGAAGGAGAAGGAAAGAAAGAAAGAAAAAAGAAAGCTCAACGAGGCTTGGTCCAATAAGACAAATGCCCGGGAGGCAAAGTTAGTTAGAAAAGAGAAAATGAAGAGAAAGAGAGAGGCCATAGAGAAGGATTTGGGGGGCAGCAGTGATGAGGAGGTTCAGAGAGATTGGAAGGAAGATGTGAGAAAGAGAAAGCAGGAGGTTGGGGTTGCCAAGTTTGATGGTTTGTAAAATAGAAAAACAAGTATTTCATTAATTGTTGAGCTTTTGGGTTGTAATTTAGATGTACCACTTTTTGTCTCCAAAACCGTCTTTTTGTGTTTTATGCCTATAAAGCATATCTTCTTATGTTATGTCTTCTCTTACAACTACACTTTGCTTACTATTGGCTCGATAAGCATCCGTGTAATCGTGAAGAGATAGTATCATATGATAAATCTTCGTTTAGGTGTGGCGCCTTTTTCGGAAACTGAAGACTTGAAAACATGATTTTTAGAGAAATAAAGAAATACAGTGATATTTTGGGATGCACTAATATGACATTTTGGGTGGTAGTTTATAGACTTTATCAAATTGTTATGTTCTAATGCACTGAAACAATACATAGTATTGGGTTGAACTTCTATGGGTTAGAGATTATCAATTTATTGAGGTGTAGAAGGAGAACGAAATAAGTCAGTGATCATGTTGTGTTTGTGCGACAGGATGCAGATCTAGAGATTTCTTGATTTCACTTGTGATTGAATGTATATGAAAAGTTAAGTTCGGAGATGGTTCCCCTTTGTAAGAACGATTTTTAGCTTGAGTGGCAGAAGTGGTAAGCTAATAATGGCATAGAAGGGGAGCTGTATCGAATGGAGCAGTTTAGCCAAAGGAGAGCAAATCATTGTGTCATAATTTGAAGATTGTTGTTCCAGTACTAGAAGTATCATGTTTTAGCTGATATGGCACAAAAAAAGCATCATCTGTTTTGCATGGAAAGACTTCGTAAGTTTCAGAGATCAGACGATTAGTTCCATGTAGAAGAATCAATACATTTAAGAGAGAAGTGAGCCCTTCTGCAAAATTTTGTCTGTGTTTTGATGATGATCGTTGATAATCGATGAAATGGAAGGCCTATGTAAGTGATGGAAATTCGTCAGAGGAGCTGATTCATGGAAAGTTTGGACTTGTTTGAGGAACCGACATCAGTGTTCTTATAGATAAGAAATGCTATAGATTAGTGTATGAGCAATGCCATGGATTGCACGACCAAGCAGATGGATGGTGAACCAATTGAGATTGATGATGGAAGATCAAATATTATGAGAACCGATTGATAAGTATACACTGAACAATAACACTATATCTACAACTCTAACGCTAGTCGTCGAATCATAGGTGGCTCTATATTAAATTGAGCTCGATAATGATTCTAATCGTACAAACTGCATATTCTTCATTCAAATACGGCCAACCACCCTACACTGCATGTGCAAATAGTGCAACCAACCATACTCAAACCTCTGCAACGTCATTAATCTCACCTAAATAATTTCACTCAAAAAAATTTAAGCCTCGGCATCGATGAACCCCTTCTCGGAAACGTAGATACCGTCCAAGAATTTTCTGATATCCTTATTCTTAACAGCACAGATTTGCTGCACGTCAGCAGCAGTCTGGGACACATTCTCCACAGAGTTACCAGTCAACACCAACTCGTCCTTGGCAGTCTTGGAAATCTCAACAGTGACACCCTCTCTGATCTTGACATATCTCACTTTAATGTCGTGGAGGAAGTTTCTGATCTCAACGTGCTTGGCACCGTCCTTGTCCACAATGTTAACATTGATAGGAAAGTGTGCATACACATACTTCATCTTGTACTTGTAACCCTTGGTCACACCGGTGATCATGTTGGACACCAAGGACTTGACGGTCTTAAGGGCAGCAACGTGCTTTCTGTCACCGTTGTACACAATAATTTTCAACTGCTTAGCAGACACTTTCTGGAAGGAAACATTGATGTGGGAAAGGTCCTTAGTCAAAGTTCCACGAGGACCAGTCACGGTCACAAAGCGAGCAGCGATCTTCACGCTCACGCCTTCTGGAATCGCCAACAGTTGTTCGGAGCTGATGTACTTCATGGTGTGGTGAGTGAATGAATAGTGAAATATTTTTTGGTTAAGATTATTTTGTGCCCGGTGAAAATGCACGTGACAAAACACAGACGAACGTCGTACAAAGCGAGATGCTCGTGAGGTATTTCTTTCCCTCTATATACTATATACGGCTACGTCTAGTTAGCCTACTCAATAAAATGTTTCAATAATTTTTTGGCCGCAATATCATCTGTAGTTATATGTTGCACTACATTAAGTGTGGTGCGGTTAGCAATGTCATACAGGACATCCATAGCTTGATGATTTAAAACTGTCTAATCAAGGCTATAGATTGTGTTTTATACATAACATATCTGGCTTTGAATCACACACAACACTATATGTAATGCGTGTCTTTTATATGTTGCCGGTTTGTAGTGGCCATATTACATTGAGCTGCGTTTAGTAATAATCTCTGCTCTCCAAGCATGTCCAAGTCACTCATGAATTCAGTCAACTTATTAATGAGTTCAATAAATCAATCTTGGCTTGCGATTCTATGTATAATACACACACTGTTAGTTAAGCTGTATACTGCGGGGGCTTTAAAGCTGATGAGCGCTTGACAAAGCCAAATGTACCAACACCTGAACTCTAAAATGCTTCGCTAATCTGTTTAGTATACTACAGCGCTGCTCCTTGCGGCGAACAGGCCGCCTTGCTTCCTCGAGCCTCAAAAGTCGAGCGAAGTACTTGAGTGTGCAATCACCATCAATGTATTTGCGAATCAGAACAATTCTCTCTATAACAAGTTGCACCATGTAAATAATGTGGAAAATGGAGCTATCGCCCCCAAAAAAGCTCGATAATGTTTAACACTTCAAGGAAGAATATATCGGAAGCCTAGTTGGCAATAGCATCATTATGTTTAAGTAGGACACTCAGTGACACATTTCTATGAACCAAATGACTGGTAATGCACTGGTTAACTGCTCGTGAAGTCGTAGCTCTCGGTGATTGGCCGTTTATCACCGATGCTTTGTGGGCTCTTGGCGGATGCTTCCAAATAGAAAACACGTTTGTTGGTCTCAGCACTGGCACTCAAACGAGCGAATGTATTTATAAGTCAATTACATACTAAATCGTTGCGGTAACCAATAGTATGGTAGATTGCACTTATTTCGGCCCAGATTTACACACAGCAGAGCTTGTCTACGATGATCGTTCAACGATGAGCAAACCGTAAGTGAAGTAACTTGTGTTGTAAGGATTTTGAAATATATATACAGCACAGCAAGTATACTCTATAACATATTATCCAACATCCATTATGAAGTGTCGCTTATACAAGTAGATGTATATACTTCTGAGAACTATAGCGATATGGTATTTCCACCGCACTAATGAACTAAATAACAGAGATTAGCCCTTCAGGGAAAGAGTTGTATTGAACTATTTACAATGACACACCGAAGTACCGATACACTAAGATAAGTGATTCCTTCCAATTTAAATTTCCCCATACACCTGCAGGTGTTCTATGCAGGTGCCAGTCTAATTCAAGCTGTATTGAATCGATCGACAGGTTTATCTTAGTAAATAACCACAGATAAGTAATCACGTACATATATCTGGAATAGAGACACCTATGTTTCCATAATTACAGGGAACAATGCTTATCAGATCGTGCCAGTCTGACTTGTTCTGTCGTTTATCCGAAACTAGTCACTCACACGAGAAGAAGATGTGGCCGAACTGAGATTCTGCGGCACTACACCCTGGACACAGAACTTCTTCTTCTCCGGCAGATCTTTGAACTTTGTCAGTTGCATATCCTGTTCGCCAACCATTTGCACCATGGCGCTCAGTATTAACTTCGAAACTCGTTATGAACCTCGCAAGAGGAGATTCAGTTTTTTGAAGAAATTGAAGGCTTTGCGCCTAATTTCGTTGTACCACCTACCACACTGAGCCAACTCCTTCTTCCAGAGTTTGATCCACCTCGGCTTTCGAATCTCTGTCTCAACTTCGTGTCTGTGAAGTCCCTTGGTTGATAGATAATATGAGGCAAGTATAAGCGATAGTATATACCGATACAGTAACTGTGATATAAGATATGTGATATAACGTGAAAAATATAGTGCATCGTTTATAGTACACGTCTATGGATCGACACCCTGCATACCACCCAAACTCACCAGCCAACCAAGCAACTTCCGTCACACCCAAACCAAAATCCTTACAACAGCAATTACACAAAAATAACCCATTTACATCTCGACAATTAAACCTCACACACACTGTACGCTCTGTGACGTGTTGAATTACCACTTCATAATAATTATTCACCATAATAATATTCACACTAATAATTCATCATGTCCGGACTCCAACGTCGGCGCGTCAAAGCGGCCTCCTCCCCCCCCTTCCCCCCCTCCTCCCCCTCTGAGGACCACAAAATAGCCTATGACCCCAAAGACTCCACCACTCTGGAGCACCCCCCACTCCTCACTCTTATGGAGGAGGTTCTTCTCATGGGCATCAAAGACCGTGAAGGGTACCTCTCTTTCTGGAACGATAACATCTCCTACGCTCTTCGCGGATGCATTCTTCTTGAGCTTGCCTTTAGAGGCCGTATCCAGATGGTCAATGACCCGGCCAGAAGACTGTTTGACCTTTCGGAACGGCTTATCGAGGTCGTGGACTCTTCCCCCACAGGAGAAGTTCTTCTTGACGAAACTCTCAGATTGATGAAAAACGACGTTGGTCATTTAAGCGTTTCCACCTGGATCGATCTTTTGTCGGGAGAAACGTGGAACTTGATGAAAATCAACTACCAGTTGAAACAGGTGCGCGAGCGCTTAGCCAAAGGGTTGGTTGATAAGGGCATCTTGAGAACCGAAAGAAAGAACTTCTTGTTGTTCGACATGGCCACCCACCCATTGGCAGATTTCAATTGTAAAGATGCAGTGAAGAAAAGAGTGCTTCAGTTACTTGTTGCGCGCACCGCGACTTTGCCTGGAAGCAAGTACTTTGACGAAGAGATCTCATATCGCTGGTTGCGCAGCGTGGCGCTCGTTTGTGCGTGTTTTGCTGCCAATGTGTTGGAAAATGTGCTTCTGAAGTTAAACTATGACCAGCGCGACAATGCGTTTGCGCGCGCAGACGAGCTCTTGTCGGAATACTCGGAGTACCCGTTCTTGAGCCAGGCAAGTAGTTTGGGAGTCGGGGGAAACTTGGCAGAGGAGGTGAATGCAGAGATTGAGAGGGGTGGTGGAAGAGAGTTGCAGTTGGAGGTTGTGGCGGGGGTTTTGAGTGTTTTTGGGAATATGGATAGTCTTATATAATTAACGAGTAAGCGAAGCGAGCGAGTTGGTAATATGCTATTGTTTATATTCTCGAATCTAGAAGAAGGCCTTACGAAGTTCATTGCCTGGACTATCCAAATGAACTAAAGAGAGATGTGAGTGCGTGAGCGAATGAGTGAATCAGTGAATTAGCCATATGAGCTTATCCATTTTATAGTAAAATGTTATATGAACCAACAAACAAACGAGTGAGAATACTCATTCACGAGCAAAGCAAACTGGCGAGTTTGCAAGCGAGTAAATGTGAACGAGTATGAGTATATATAAGCAACCAGGTGCAACGCGAGGGTAAGCAAGTTCAAATACTCCCTCGAGCCTGTAAGAAAGGTCGAGCCTGTGCGCATAGAGGGAGTGAGTTGCAAGTAAGTATAAGTAAACGCCAGAATTGGGTAGTTCGTTTCAGTTGATTGTGGGTGAGTAATAAGTAAACAAGTTTTATCGATGGTTTGTAGAGATGAACGAGCAAACGAGCGAGCTAACAAATGAGCGAAGCGAGTGAGTTAGTGAGCGAGTCAGCGATAAGGTTAGTGAATGATTGAGTTAGTTTTGATTGAATTGGTGATTGTCTCGACCAAGAGGATAACTAGGTAGAGACTTTTGATGGGGTTATCTATAAAACTCCCATATAACAAAAGCTTCTCCTCTAAACATAAGCACACAAGATACAACTTATAGCAATCATTTGGAAGTCATTAGACTTTCTCAGGGCTTCTCTTAAAGAAGAACTGCCCGCGATGAGCTGTGCAATTGTCACGCGACTAGCATTTCAGAGTAAAGCATAGTCATGAAACTAAAAACAATACGCCTAATCGATCGTAAAATCTTCAGTTAATATAATATATCCATATAAGTCAGGTTTAGAGTAATCCCAATAGCAATTTATCAAGAATTTCGAAAACTGAAAATAATTTGAATCACAAGAATATCATATACTGCTTCAAAAACATGAATTCAGATGTCCTGCGGTTACGTTAAAGGAGTCATGTCTCTCTCATGATTTTTTCGTGTTTTTCGATTTGCTCTTTTGTGGGATATAGTACTGCGCACAAGTATACATGCATTGCAATGTGTGTACTGGCTCTCAGAGAGGGAAGCGTTTGATATTAATCATTTTCTTTTATATTAAACAGTTTATTAATTAGTTTCATAAATCAGAAATTTAGCAATTTCCTTGTGAGAAGTCACCTTGAAGTATATACCTCGTGATTTGGTACGATTTTTGAAGTAACTGAGTTACCATCTTATATACATTGGATTAATTGAAAGTAATATACTATCATAAAACGACTCAAAGAAATCATATTTATACCGGCCAGCTCAAAAACACAATTTCAACATCATAAATTGTGCTTATTCTTACCAAGTACATATTGCGTTATATCTCCATCAAATATCCAGAAAAATGAAAAAAAACACTTCCAGTACTTTTTGAACATCTAAGAAATAATATATTAGCCATGAGAACCCAAAATAACCTCCTATTTTGGTATTAAGCATTTTTTTTCAGAATCAACCTCCTCATCGCTCGTTCTTAAAATACTCTAAACGCACCACAGTTTCATCGGTATAGAAAGCGCTTCGCGAACAGATAGATCTGTGTATTTTTGAGATTTTCAAAAATGCCTTCATGAGAAATTTGTTAAAATGGCATAGTCAGATATTCTGATTAACAGAAAGTGGAACTGGTCCTTACCAGCTTTTATTTAGCGTACTTTTTGATGGCTATTACTTTGACACAATGAATACTATATTGAATAAATACAATATCAGCTTACGGTAAGTAGAACCATTATATAATATAGACCGGTATGGTATAATCGTAACTCGTTATTCATAGCTCGTACTCCGTTCATAAAGCCAATTGGTTAATCAAAAAGCATTGGAGTGTTGTTATAGAAAACACTTATATATATATAAGAAAAGGGATTCGAAATCAATTTCAAAAGTTGGACTTTTTAGTGTGTTTTTAGTAAGTAACTTAGTGCGTGTTCAGTAGGTGAGTGGGTGAGGTTTAGAAGAGATTTAGAAGAGATTTGAAAGTTGTTCCGAAGGTGGAAATTTCTTAGTAGGAGTTGTTCGTTATTGTGCTGGTTATTTAGCATTTTCAAGTCTCACGAGCTCGTAGAAAACACCCGAAGCAATCGCTTTGCTTGTTTTTCAATCATCTTGCTCGTTATTCGATGATTCCACTCGTCTGGATTGAACTTCTACACAACGGACACCCCCCTCCTCCAGCAACCCACCCCACCAAACACGCCCCATGAAACCCATGCCCGCATCTTAACATTCTCACCACCCCCTCCTCTCTACATATGGCACATCCCCCTACCCCCTCCGGCAAGCCTTCTACAATCCCGGCAAATCTTCTAAACCTACGTCTAATGCTCGCCCGTTGTACCACGCAGCGCACTTTTGCAATGGCAGCGCGCACTCCTGCGTATACTGCCACCATTGCGTGGACCCTCACCGAAAAAAGGCGCACGCACGCAACCGCAAACGCAATCTGAATAAGCACACGTAGGCGCGCTGCCCATGCTTTGCGTGTTATAAGAACTTGAGGGCAAAGATCAGCAGCCTCAAGTCCAAATAGAACGGTTGGTACCAGGGGCTCTTTGGCCACTTCTCTTAAAAACCAGAGAAGGAGGACCAAGTTGGCGGCGCCAAGCGCCGGCATCAGATGGCGCGCAGTGCGCTTCCGAAGACCACAGAGCTGGTGGAAGAGGCGGAGCACGTGCACCGCCAAAAAGAGAAGCCCAAATCGAGCAAGCAGGGGGAGCGGAGCGGCGTGAGGACAAAAAAAGTGAAGAAGAAGAAGTAGGAAAAGGAAACGGTGAAGAGTATGAGAGGAGACAGTGGAGAGAGTAATGTGTTCCTGAGGTGATAAGGGACCTAGTAGGAAGAGCATTTTTATTGGATTTGTTAAGTTCTTTGAAGCACTATGTTCTTCAAGTTGTAATTTCTCGATTTAGCATATATTTATGATCTTTCTGAGCAACACAGGAAACCTGTGTGACTCTGCTAAAATTGATGGTTTTGTATAGATTTTTCTTTTCTATACCTGGTTAGTTTTATTCTTGATTTGATTTGATTTGATTTCAAGGTGGTTAAGCTGGAAAATTTGTAGGGCGAAAGTTGGAGGTTGGAAGTTAGAGGTTGAAGGTGTGTAGATTCAAAGTTTTGGAGGTCGAAAGTTCTATGATGATTTATAAAGTGTATGAATGAAATTAGAAAATACCAAAATACATTCTTAATCATGGAGTAGATCTCTCAAATATGGGTGATACACTTTGGTAAAGAAAATCAAGGGAAGCTATCATAGAAGCGAAGAGCCGAATATTCTGAAAAGTTCGGAGAGTTTGCTGCTTTTAGATAGCTCTTTTATAGATAGAGAAAATCCTTCATGACCTCCGTAAGGCCCGCATCAAAACTTAACAAGACTCTCGGACCAAATAGAAATAACAAAGACAGTCCGTAATAACCCTCAGTAATCCCCAATAACGCCTTTTGAAGCCATAAAACCCCTCATTTTCCGAAACTTTCTCCGACACAAAACTTGCCTATATTACCTCATACAGAATAGAAAGTGGGCCTTGATCTCAAGATATATATGTATTCATATATATATATGTATCTTGATATATACCCATACCTCGCCTCTTTCAACTCTTTATTCATACTCACTTGAATCGACAGATCGAGTTCTGGTTTGTTCCATGAATTTGGTTTCATCTTCTCATCGATTGCTGGTTTGGAGCCCGTGACTAGAGTGCATCATATTATATCGATATAACAGAGACATTTCTCTCGCAAAAAAAGTATGCTTTAATAATTGTATTGTTTGGCTTTCTTTGAATTTGTTAGTTAATTTCGAATTTAATTGGATTCGATGGGATAATTTGTATCCATGAATAGACTGAGACCTCAAGTCTGATTATCTGCAATACAACAATGCAATACAATACACTATGTTATTTAAAAGCAAGTTTTTTGTAACTGCTATGGATACATCGACATGCCACCGTAAGAGTAATACCACGGACTCAGATGATCAGTACCACCCGAGCAGAGCGATACTGATGTGTGTGAGATAACTTGCACATACCAACTCATCGAAACACTGAAAAACGTTGTTTTGCTCCCATCTAATGCCGCTCCCGTCCGCGACGAACTGACCCCGGTCTAATCATCTATTATAATATAATAATACAATAGTATAATACTAGTGTAATGCCATAGTGAAATGGTCGCACATATTAAATGTATGAGGATGGGCTCTTTCACCCGAAAGAGATTAGACGCCCAATTAGTCTCTCGATTGCAAAAATGTTACAACGGTTTCTAAGCAACAGAGGGTTTCCGCTCATGGGAACAATCCATTGTGAGTTGTGGTAATCTTTGTGCAATTTGTAAAAGTCAAAAAAATATGTTTTAAGCAAATAGAAGTGGAGATATGAGGAGAAGCGTGGGTAACCTCAACTATGAGATCACTCGGTATATTCCTATTTGGTGAGGAACCGGAACATGACACACAACTCGCAAGTGTCATGATCCGAAACAGGTTAGTGCAGATGATACTAATTAGGCAAGGAATAAAATTATCATTGGTGAGTATGATTTAACGAATTTCAATGAGTGAAATCATTTCTCAACGATTCATTTAGTTTACGAGTAACTTTTAATGGCAGTTTACGTATCTGTCTATATGGTAAGTACCATCCAATGCTGGCTAGTGTGTGTCTATATAGATCTCCTGACGAGCCTATCAGCCTCTGCTATAGAAAGTGAGACCTTGGTCTCAGATCCTCACTAAGTGCATCTTTAGCGAGATGGCTGGTCTCTTACCTGAAAAACTCTAAACTCAAGTAAAGTTCATCTAGCATCTTGGCATGTCTGGGGTGTCAAGGCTCCATGAAATCACATTCACTGTCTTTATAGACTGAGAAATAATACGTGGATACTTCGACTATAATTCCTGGATATTTTAGTAGTCTCTGGATGATTAGTGCCTGATTTGCTAGTTTGGAGCTAGCCCTGACACATGCATGAAGATAAATCACTTGTACCTTACTACTTATGAGCTTTAGAAAAAGGTGTCACTGGTAATGAAGAGCAAATCAATATTCCTGTTTGGTTTATAGTTTAGTTTTGTATAGTATAATTCAATCCACCGCACAGTGATGATGATCTAGTGCATGACATAAAACACTCTTCGTATTAGCACCGTTTTACGACATTGTTCCCTCCCGAAACATGGTTAGTGTTAGAGTTCATCTCTGTGAAATCACAATATGAGGGTTCGCCATACTATGCAGCTTAATGCGGGTCGCTGTGCCTTGAAACAAGATGAATCTCGAAGTTCCAAAGACATTGAGGGAAAACTTGAGTAAAACAAAATCAAGACTTCACCTTAGTAATTGTATGTGATAGATCCATCTAGCAAGATATTTGTTTATTCACAGTCTTTTTTCCCGTAGCCCCAATCTGATACGTATCAGCATCTGCACTTGCCTGCAGCGCTAAACCACCCCTTGCTCCTGACACAAATGTACTTTCATATATAGAGTGTAAGTTCCTCTGTGAAATCAAGACATGTCGTTTGGTATTTCTTACAAAAACCTGAGCCAGAGCCCCACGCTCTTCAGCCAGTCTACCACAATGGCGTATGCGCACCTTGCGCCTCCAAAACGCAACGCAGCGCGCCAGAGCGAAATGCGTTCTCGTTGCACCAGCGCTCGCAGTATGCGCAGTGCTCGTAGCACACGTAGCGGTCGTTCTGTTTACGCCATCAGTATCATCGATGAGTACATGTGTGATGAGTCCACTATTGATTTTCCTTTAGAAGACGAAAACCCTTTCGAGCCCCTTCCTGACATCAACTTGGAGAAGTACCAGAACGCCATCGAGAGCGACATCCACAGCTTGGCGCGCCTGATGACGGACAGCGCAGACCTCCGCAAATCTTTGATTCTGCGGGTTTTTCTGGAGGACGAGCTCGAGAGATTGGGCGATATGATGGGCGAGCTTGTTTCAGAGAACAAAAATGATTGGGAGTGTCCAACTAGAGTCACGGCATCTCCTGACTTGGAGCAGAAACTCAAGTTCCGGACCATTGATTTTGGCGACACAACTCCAGTTCACTCTGACGAAGAGTCGGAGTTCCATCTTCCAATAGGCGTCGACAGCTCAAGATCAACACCAAAGAGCTCACCTAAGAGCTCACCACTGCTTGACCTGCCGTCTACCAAGAGAATGGGCTCGCCTAGCTTTGACTCCAGCATCAGTTTCATAACCAAAAGTCTGCTTGATCCACGTAGCGACCTGAGCGATCTGACTTTTGGTCTGTTCATCGACAAGCACTTTTCTGAGACCACCATCGACATCGACGCTAAGCCTGTCGAGAGCGTTGTCCTCAAACGCATCAGAAAAATCAGAAACAAGTCAGAGTTTCTGTCTCAAGAGAGAGTGCTCTTGAAACAGCTGTGGAAGGCGATTTTTGACATCAACCAGCCGAACGACGTGATCAGAAAAAAGGAGCACCTGTCTCACCGTCGCAGCGATAATCTCTGTGCATACCTGTTTACGAAACAGTTCTACAATAACCTTCTTGCTTATGTTCCAGAGGCCAAGGAGTACTTCCCGGGACTGACGAAGAAGCAGATTGTTTACTTTGGAAATATTCTCAACGAGACCACAAATCACTTGGGGAGCTTGGGGCTTGTGCTGCAATACCTCCAGCGCAACCGTTACACAAACCGCGAGCTGGCCTCGGGGTGTGTGTCCAAGACAATTTTCTCGCACTCCACGATTCCTGTGGAGAGCAACGAGCAGTATTTTGCTCATTTTGGTCGGATATTCCTCAAGACCCTCAACGAAAACTTTCCAGGAGATTTCTCCGACGAATTAGAGGCTGCTTGGAATAAGTACTACCAGTTTATCTTCAGCTGTGTTGTTGGTGGGTTCACTGCAGATGAGATTGAGGATATGAGTGACAAAAAAGGTCGTCAGTCCAATATGACTGTCAACATCGACAAGCACGAGCTGAAGATGCCTGTTCTTGAAGAAGAGGAAGAGAAACAGTCGTTTGTAAGACAGTCGCTTGTGACAGTCATTGAGGCGCCAAAGAAACAGGAGAACAAGCTTGAGCTGGCCTTTGATGAGGCTCCTCCTCTTGTTCACCCAACTCCAGTGAAAGCAAGACCAGTTTCGGCCGATTTTGTGGACTCGCCGATCTCTATTGCTGCGTACAGAACTCTTCCGGACGCTGCTGCACCACCACCTACTCCTCCTAAACAACCATTCTTCCTGCGCTTCAAGAAGGAGCTGGTGAGCCATGTGACCAACGGTAAGCGCATCAAGAAGTATTCGCGCGATGATTACACGTTGCTTAATAAGCTTAAGGTGCTCACTCTGACTTTCAAACTTTTTCTGAAGAAGAAGAGTACGACTTCTGTTCTGCTGCCTATTCTGCTGCCTATACCAACTCAGGGACACAGATACAGCAGAACTGCTCCTAATATGCCTAAGGCCTGGCCTACAACCCCAAAACGTGGTGGTTCTTTTGAAGACTTGACCACCATCACCACTGCGGGACTGGTTCACACGCAGGAAAAGCCACTTCCATTCCCAAAGATGAACTCCCGCACTGACTTGAGAGGGGTGAACATGTTCAGCCACTCGAGACAGGGGCTGCCTGTGCAAGGGCGCTACACACCCCAGTTGAAAGGAATTTTCGTTAATGGGATGTGACTGATCGAGCGATGATCAGCGATACCTGTTTTATGTTTCTAGACGTTGTTATGATGTACTGTATTATATAATGATAGATTTTTCTTTGCGTAGATTTTCCGTGTAGAGAAGGAGTATCCATACATTTTCAGTGGAATTCACCTTCAAAGGGGTTGTGCATAGAGACAATGAAATGAGGAAACCAAATATGAGGGCTGGCTTTTGTGAAGGTGAGCTTCTGATCGATTACACTTGGAAGGTTTGTTATTTCCAGATTGTGTGACCAGTAAATATGCATATTCTTGTGCCACAGCTTAGACAACATACAAGCTATGCTTTATATGAGGATAACAATTGACCGGAACTAGAACTAGAAACAGGGTTATTCTATATGCATTGTTTGTGCAAGGGAAGGTACACTCGGAACCTTCATATCTGTTCTTGGGTACTGTCTTTCTGCTCTCTGGTGAACCTCAGAATTTTCTCAGGTTATATTCATCCAAATGTTTCCCAAGGCTTGAAAATTTCAAAAGGTATATCGGAGTGAATTTTGAAAACCAGACCACGCCTTTGCCATGGCTTGAGATGGATGACTAGTCACTATAACAGCTTGACCAAGTTTGGTTGAAGGCGGAGAAAATCGAAACAACTACTACATTACGATACATAAAGCGCATTATATACCACCCTTCTTTCATCCTTCTATCCAACTACAAGTAGAAGTGTTGCAAGGTGTGATTTTAAGGGTTAAGAGCTTGTTTCAAAAGCATTTTCAGTGGAATGAATTTCATTTAAACAAAGAGTATACTATTTCAGTGTTAATTCAAAAGGTCTAATATTAAGCCACACAACTTCTATATTTATATACCTGTACCTATTATCTCTTAGCGTGCGTTTGGTGAAATAAGACGAGCTTCGGTGGCCAATCTATTCAAGACAGAAGTAGAGCAACTGTAGTCTCCAGAACGAGTTTCGGATACTATTCAAAGTGCACAGAAAATAGCAACATCATAAAGAGTTGGAACAACCTCAAAAATACGTATCATCTACCACCAAGTCTAGAAATTTTCCATAAACATATATGTATATTTATATATAATTGCAATTCAAATAAAAGATTGTCTCAAATCCACACTCCTTTGAAAGTAACACCTTACCAAAATGCGCAAACAGATGTCCCGTGGCCCTCAAACACAGCTGATAAGGAAACTGATAGCGAAAGGCTTAGAGTCGAAGACTGAGATGAGATGGCCAACATACCAATCTCGAAATCTTCGTACTCAAAGTACATGTATATATTTACACCCACAAACCAAACCATTCAATGATATGTTTATACATCTGTCAAACATGTCAGTCTCAGGGTCATCCTGTGAGAATTTGAATCGTGTGTTTTCATTATCACTCATATGGAAGCCTCGCAAGCCGTGATTTGTTCTAGTGACACCCTTCACACCTCCCATGACCACATTTGCACTTCAAATTAGTGCACACAGAGCGGCAGACACAGCAAGTCCAAGGAAGAACGCATTCGCGCATTTCGGGCAGAAGAGATTATGGAGGTTTATATAGTGATGATCTTGTCTGAGATGATATGGGTCAGGTGATAACAGAGTGTTTAAGCTGACATTTGAATTGCGAGAGGGGTGAGGTGTGCGATGTATATATTTATATAATATTGAAGGATACATAGCTTTCGTTTTCTCTGTTTGAAGAGTGTACTCGAAGACAATCGACATTTAAAGTGCATTGAACGAGGGGACATTAAAATGTTCTAAACTGGTGAGACACAAAAAAAATATGTATATGAACTGATACATTATGAGACAAAGAACCCAAGTTATTCATTCAGAAAGAGAGTATATTTTTCTGGATGCTTATATTCACCGGCTACAGGTAGGCAATTGAGGAGTTCATACATTAGAATGCCTAGAATCTTCTAAGGCTATACTACTTGAGAGCTTTAGCTACTATACTTCGAACTATTCAACCGCTGTGCTAAGCAAAAATATAGCTTGATCAACCTTTCGTAACCTTTGGTTAGCCCTTCGCAGTGCATGGCTTAGAAATGTATGAGGACAAACTACAATACTCAATATAAATAATCAACAGAAGGGCACTTAACAAGTGTGAAGAAAAAGCTATATACCGTTGACTATATATCGGCCACATATCGACTATACTCATACAAACACCAACTAACGGTACTAGAGAACAGAGAATAGTGTACACACGCGTAATTTTTTCGCGTTAATTTAACAAGCAACACGCAAGTCAAAATCCCAAATAAGCGTGAATTTGGATACCGATTGGATATTCCCCCACCAATAAATTCCTAACTTCCCGCACATTTACTCAAAAGGATTATCTGGGGAAGTCTTCATCAGATTTGGGTTCCATCTAGACATACAATTTGACAAAGACAGTGGAATTATATTGATTTGAGAGTACTCCGAAGAACAGGGAATTGACAGGAACTCGATACTTTTCCTTCTCCCAGATTTATAATACACAGTATCAGAGACTTTCATTTCGATAGACTTGTGTCTCAAGAAACTATTGCTTAACAAGTATATTTGGATTTCGAGAAACCTTGCAATCGAAATCAGGAAAAAGCATATCAGAGAACTCTCGAAACGTTTGATACACCACTGGTATAATAAGCCATCCATATAGCCTATAGACCGCCTGCCAGAAGCGATTACCTACAACCACGAATAGATCGAGGGATTGAAAAAAGTTCTAAGTGGGTACTTGAATTTACTGACTATTCGATTGCCCAGTTTGATTGACTGCACAAAATACTAGCGTCTACACTACCCATAATTAGCAAAGAACAGCGCTGACGGCAAAATACTCAACAAAGCAAAGAACTACATAGTACATAGTTCACAGTTTACATATATATAATATCATATATAAAATCATATATAATCAACAAATAAAATGCTCACAGCTACGACCCTCTCGGTCCACTGGCACGACGAAAACAAGCCCATATATAGTGTTCTGATACAGCCAAACCAGCCAAAAACAGCCACACGACTTGCCACGGCAGGCGGTGACAATAATGTTCGGCTTTGGCATGTTGTATATAGTGAATCGAAGATTATTAGCGTGGAGTACATAGCCACTTTGGAAAAACATGCCCAAGCCGTCAACGTAGTACGGTTCGACCCATCAGGCAATTTATTGGCGAGTGCCGGCGATGACGGAACTCTTTTGGTGTGGCTGCGTCTGGTTAGCGACTCGGGAAGTGCGCCTTCAGAAAACGAAAAATGGATAGTCAAAAAAGCGTTTCGGCTGGCAGCGACCGACATCTACGACCTTGCTTGGTCTCCCGACTCGCGCCACATTGCTGCAGGTTCCATGGACAACGTGACCAGGGTATACCTGGTCGCCGATGGAGGCTGTGTGTGCGAGTTGGTCGAACACAGCTTGCATGTTCAAGGTGTGGCCTGGGACCCGCTCAATGAGTACTTGGCGACACAGAGCGCTGACAAAAGCGTGTGTTTGTACAGTATCAAAGGAGAGGAGTTTCGCCTTTTCCACAGAATTACCAAGGGCGTCACAAGGAGGGGTCCACCAGAGCAAGAAAACGGCCTGGGTGGTTCTTCAGCGTTGCAGGATCACAAGGAGAGTAAAATCAAGTCTGTGATACCAATAAAACCCCCTCTGGACCAAAAAAAAGATTTTTTTCTGATAATCCCCCAAACTCCCAAAAAAGCCGCAACGAATGGCCAAGCAGAAATCAAAAAAGCGCCTCCCATACAGACACAGATGAACCCTCCCGCACTGCCGCACCGAATCCCCCTAATGCTGCCTCATCGACGGCTGCCCCTGCCAGCGGTACGGACTCCGCTTTTCCAGGCAGAGCACGCAAGCCGTTTTTTCCGGCGGCTTTGTTTCTCGCCAGACGGGAGTCTTCTTTTTGCGCCGGCGGGGTATGTAAAGCTGGCCAGTCCGGTGAATACGGTTTTTGTCTTCTCTCGTGCAGGTCTCTCACAATCACCTATATACCATCTTCCCGGGTTTTCGAAGCCGGCCATAGCCGTGGCGTGTCTGCCACACCGGTATTCCAGAAGGCCAGGACCGGCACTCGTGGACTTGCCGTATCGGATGGTTTTTGCTGTAGCTAGTGCCGACCAAATTGCAGTGTATGACACCCAGCAGTTAGAGCCTTTGGGAGTGGTCAAAAATCTACACTACGATGCACTCACAGATATCGCCTGGGGAGAGGGGGGATTTTTGGTTAGTCTGGTGGAGGGGAATTGTCTGGTAGTGAATTTGGATTTGGGGGAGGATAAGAGAGGGATTGAGGGGGAGGGGGAAGGGGGAAAAGAGGATGGGGCCGAGGGAGACGCTAAGAGAAGAAAGGTGGATTAGTATGGATTAGTATGGATTAATATTACGGTGAATTTATGTTATTGTGTAAAGTCTATGAGTTTAGTTGAGTGGTTGTTATTGTGCATTTCCACACGACTTTTTTCTTTCAGCTCGGCTGTAGACTACCTCCCAACAAGAACGTGCTGGTTTGTGTTTGAGAAGAAATACAGCCCAGCTTATAAGCGAGACCAGCCGACCAAGCTAGGCCACCAAACCAACCCACAGAGCGCAGAGAGCATGAAGGCTCGTCTGCTGGAATAATCAGTGCGTGAGTGTATTGAGAGTGAATTGAGGATGGAGAGAGGTATGAAGAGAGGTATGAAGAGAGGGGATGGGTGGGAGTATAACGTAAGTGTGTATGCGTAAGCCCAGCTCACTGATTTCTCCGGGAGGAAATATAGATCTATAGCTTATAATCTACTCACGCTGAGATCCATAGCTTTACTGTGTATTTGAAGTGGCGGAGCTAGAGGAGGTTGTGGGTTGGCTGTATCAACCAAGAGTCATACAGGTTCACTGTAATCACAACGGCGGCTACAAATGGTTATAAATCTTCAATCAAGATGTAAATTCACAGCCCATTTGGTTGTGTTTACATTGTTGATACACTCGAAAATCTGATTTGTAGATCATTTCACACAATAAGTGAATATGATGGCATTTCTATGACATCACTTTTGAGGAAACGAGAGTTGGTAGATCAAAATATGTTTTGGAAGCCCTCATTTTTTTTTCTGAAAACAGTTAAAGAACATCATCGCTAAACTCATCTCGCGTCATGCTAAACGCACTCTCAAAAGAAGAAAAATTTAAACAGTCTCGCATCTCCTGCCAATTAGGTGATGCCTAGACATTGCTCATTAATGTGAATTGGTTCGTTGCCATCGAGTCTTGCAATCGAGTCAATCAATCATCAATTGATATGAATAACTAGCTTCATAACCAATCCTCGAATCTGCACTCTATCGAAGACTTCCCCAAGTAAATATCAATATGAATCACAATTGCTCATCAGGTGTATGCATAATAGCAAGCAGTAAATTCTTACAACCAATCAACAATTACATGAATTTAAACCAAGTCCATTGAATAAAAGAGTACAGTTTCCAATCAGTAAACTCATTAATTGATACATCTTAGCAAATCCCTTCTTTAGTACCCCACGTTTGAGCTATGCAGATGCTTACATTTAGCATCGGCATCTTTCCGGGGCGCTTCCGCCGTGCAGCAAGGATCAAGTCAGGCTTATCGTATTGCACGCTAACCCCCCGAATCTAGTCCTATAAAGACCAATTCGAAGAATTCCATTCAAGCAAAAGCATACAACTGCCCCTCTCAGTTCCTTCGGACCATTCGCTTTCATCAACCCACCCCATCAGTTGTATCCCGCATTGCCATTTCGGGCATCCCGCACCAGGGCACAAATCGGACCCTATAAAAGGCTAAAACCAAGGAAAATTCCAAAATTCCACATTATCGAAAAATGGGCTATCCTGACACTTTCAAAGGCTTTGCGGTCACCGACCTCGACAACTGGACCTCCACCGAGCTTATCGACTACAAGCCAAAACCATTTGGCGACCACGACGTGGACATCCAAATCGAAGCTTGTGGAATCTGCGGTTCTGACGTGCACACCGCCTCGTCTGGCTGGGCCAAGCCCCAGTTGCCCGTTGTTCTCGGCCACGAAGTTGTCGGGAAAGTTGTCAAAGTAGGCTCCGCGGTGACTAAGTTCAAGGTCGGCGAACGTGTAGGATGTGGTGCTCAAGTCTGGGCTTGTCTTTCTGATAAGTGCATTCCTTGTTCCACCGCCAATGAGGTGTACTGTCCTCACACCGTGCACACTTACAACTGTCCATACCCTAAAGAGGCTGGCGAAAGTGCTGGGGCCATGGCCTACGGGGGTTACGCTTCTCACATCAGAGTCCACGAGTACTTTACTTTCCACATCCCAGAGGCCCTCAAGACCAACGAGGTAGCTCCTATGTTGTGCGCCGGTATCACAACTTACTCTCCCCTTGTGCGTAACGGCGCCACCAAAGGCACCAAAGTCGGTATCGTGTCTGTCGGAGGTTTGTCGCACATGGGCATCCAGTGGGCTCACGCTCTTGGCTGTGAGGTGTATGTATTCTCCAGACTGGACAAGAAAAAGGCCGACGCCATTGAGCTCGGGGCCACCCACTACATCTCCACCGGAGAAAAGGGATGGAACGAGCCATTGAAATTCAAATTGGATCTTATGATTTCCGCCGCCAATTCGAGTGAGAACTTTGACTTGGGCGCCTACCTTTCTTGCTTGAAAGTTGGTGGTAAGTTTGTGAGTGTAGGCCTTCCAGAGAAGCCATTCACCGTTGGTGCCAGCGACTTCATGGGAAATGCCTCTTCTTTGTCCTCTTCCCACCTCGGCAACCACCAGGAGATGGAGGCCATGTTGAAGTTGGCTGCTGACAAGGGAATCAAGCTGTGGGTTGAGCCTATTCCTATTTCTGTTGGGGGGGTTAAGGAGGGGTTGGAGAAGTGCCACGATGGGAGAGTGAGATACAGAGTTGTTTTGACAGAGTTCGGGAAGGCATTCAACTAGATGTGTAGTGATTATATGAGCAAATCGAGTTGGTTAGAAAGTCTCGTTGATCGATTCTTGAATCCAGTTAATTAGACACCTATGCAGTTATATGTCTATTTTTTTTGAAGACTTGAATAAGCTTGTATTCGTCAAGTCTTTGAATATAACGTCTCAAGTGAGTTGTAAGTAGAAGCCTATGCGCCTTAGATTATCTAGATGACTGTTTTCTGTTCAACCGAGCATAAATGCTTAACGGACTGGCTTTGAAATTAAGCAAGCCTCATTGGTCAGCCAGATAAAGACCCGTGATCAAAGTCACTGCTCGCTTTGTCCGTATATTTCCACTAGTAGAACTTCTATCAAATCTTAGCTAGTCTTTTGTGATGCATTTGAAAGGTTAATTACTGAGCTGGAAAATGGCGTTCTTAGGGCATCAGCAAGTTTTCGTCTAGCAAGCCCTTAATGCAGTTAAGGGATCAATGTCTCGGCTTGCCGAACATAGGGTTTTACGTTTTCAATACCTCTTCCTCCTTCAGTTGGGTTGTGGTGACAAGAGATATCCCAAAGTTCATTGATTTGACTTGAGACTGATGGAAATGCTCAATTGATAATGTTAGAGCAATGTCAAATGCGTGTATTAAACCGTTGCATTGAAAATCGTTAGGCCATATGAAATTCCCCTAGTGAAACATAGTATGATCCTTCAACTCCTTAAAAGTCATATTTATGCGCTCGGTTTTAGGTACTAGGTGCACCCTATTGCTGCATTGATAATCGTAAGGTATGAAGGTTGAATCTTAGATGTGTAAGATAATAACAGAACAGCTCATAGTGCTCTTTATATAGATCCAAACAACCACTGTAACGGTTATTGCAGGTGATTCAATTGTACGGGTTGGCATTAAAATTTCTAACTTTTCTAGGCTATTTTATCTAAAAACATCAGCCTTGGGTTTATGATGGTAGTGAATAGTGTCTATCGCAGTTTAGATAAATTGTGGTAGATTCTGACTAACACTGGCTACTCCCAAAGTCGTGAACTCTCACTCAGGGAATCAGACTCAACTCAGAGACAAGTGAACAAATTCTATTCGCTTGTACGTCTACTGGAAGTATCTTAAGTGTATACTCGAAGTACAGGTTCAAAAAAGGTGATGCCTCTAAAACGATAAACTTATCCAAGAACGTATTATCATATCCCCCCTAGGATGCACCAAGACCTTGCAGTATGAGATACAAGAACTAACACTCAGAAGACATCAGCTCCATTTTCCCCTTTTGATGTAGCATCGAATGAGCCTATCACCAGCCCACTGCTAACGTCTGTCGGTTTGGGCGATGAAAACCCGCCGCCATCCCAAGAAATGGAAACTTGCTAACATACCTAATAATACTTTTACTAATACCTACAGAAAATCACCGCCTATATTAGCTAATTCTAGTATCGTACATAACATTAAAAAGAAAATGGCCAGCAAAAGCTTTGCTGTAGGTTCAGTGACTCTGTAGTGACTTTGAATCGTTGATTCAGTGCACTTGGTGAGTCGGGACATAACAGTGAGGGTCTTAGCTATATCATATCATTCTAGCCCTCAGTGGATGCACATACCCCGTACTCACATTCGCAGGATTGAAAACCAGCTTCTTCTTCTTCAACTTCTGTTCCTCCGTCTTAGGCGGCGCAGTTATTGTAACCAAGCCAACTGTCACATCTTCTGGGAAAACTGGGTCCACAGAACAGCTTTCAATCATTGCATTGCTAATATAACAGTACAACAAGATCCAGACGTGCTCGAGTTGTGGGGTGAAATCCTCTTCAAAACGGTCGTTCAAAGCTCTGATAATAGCAATCCCAAGGGTTTGGAAGTAAGCTGGCTCAGCTCCGAACAAAATTCCGTGTCTTCTGCCAATGCTACGGAGATAGTCGTTCATAACCGTCAAGTCTCCAGCGCTAATAACTGCCATACGTACGATACCAGTGAAATAGCCTGTCTGATGAGAAGGAGGGGGAAGGATTTTGCGGAGCTCTTCGTCCATCACGCCGACGTAAGCGTAGATCTCATCCCAAAACTGCAGCAGCAGGAACGCCTCAGAGATCGACGCTTTGCCGTCTGTCTGCTCAACCTGGCCAACGTTCTCGTTCCACGACCATCTGAGAAGCCGTGCCTCAGCCTCGGTGAAACGCATCGTGTGGGGCTCTTCCGAGATCAGGGTACCGAACAGAGAAACGCTCTCGTTACTGTTAACCAATACCAGCGATCCAAGGGCCATCGCAGTCTGGTCGGCTTCGCTAGGGGCAGTGGTTGAGACTGTTTTTTGGGGGGCAAGAGGCTTCTCTGGCTCCAGAGATGCTACCAGCTGGACAGAGACCAGAAACAGGTCCAGGTCACGAGTCAGGTTCTGACGAGCCGGCTTAAAGAGACGAGTGAATCTGGAAGACATATTTATCTATGATCAGATTTTTTTTGCAAGAAAAACCCAACTGGCGGAGTTTCGGGTTGAGTGGTTTCTGAAGTTATCTTCTTTTGGCAGGTTACCCGGTGAAAACGATCAGCGGAATGAAGATTGTTTAGTAGGAGTTCACTCTAAGCGCAGAATCTAGGATGGCTCGTTGACTGGGAAGTAGCGGCGTATTGATTCAAGTTTGAAGATTCGAGGGGGACTTGAGCTTTATATGGTTCAGCCGAGATGAGTGCATGGAGGTGCATTGGCGTGCAGGAGATGCGATACAATTCCACAGTGTATATAAAGTGGTTAGCACTGGAAAACTACGAGAATAAGAGGATACACAGAGGGTTTACCTAATTTTTGTTTCAGTAAATATTATCACACGCTCTAGTAAGTATATACTGTAGTATGGAAAAACTGGAAAAATGGATTCTGCGATCGCCGATCTTGTACTAAACTAGACTGCAGGGCTGTTTGAGGATGGATTGTAGCTGATGAGCCTGATACTATTGTATGTCTATACACATTCTCTACCGAGCGTTATTGTATATAAAAGTACAACTACGGGTATCTTGAACAGATACACCTTTTTTATTCAGGATTTCCAAATATGTAGAACGCATACGCTCAAGCTTATTCGCATGCGTGTCCCTATTCTTTTTGACGTCCTGGGATAAGCGTCTAGCGCCAACCTAGATAACCCTATTTATTTTCAAATGTGTGATGCCGATACTTGAAATGATAGGCCTAGTTCAAGTCTCTGTACAGTTTGACGTACGTCTATTGTAGGAAAATTTTACGCCTATTGTAACGAAGTACGAGATGTAGCATTTTAGGGGTCTGGCCAATAAGAGGCCTTTTTTAGCGTTGAATGCGAGTGTCAAGACTCATAAGAATGAATAAAAAAAGAGCGAGCTGAATTCTGCATCCGAGCAAAGATGGCCCTGTTTTTGTCTATACAGTTTTTCTGATCTATAGATAGAACCAAGTCTATATGCTATCTTTGTCCGTGGTCGATCATTTGGTTATTGTTGCAATTTCAGCTCCTAACCAAAAGTTTGGGTCGTCACATGCAAGTATACGAGCAGTATATGGTGGGGATAACAGATAATGTCATGATACACGGTATTGTCTATGAAGGACCAGTATTCAAGAAAACTGCTTTCCGCACTGAATTATTAAGTGTATAAGAAGATCCCCAGGGCCATATGTTGGCTGTCCGTCTTCAAAGGGGGAGCACCAATCTTGAAGTATATACACCTATACACAAAACTAGTAAGTTACGCTCTAGTAAGCTTGCTTTTGAATAAAGAGTTTTGTATAAATATGAGTTTAATTATTATTGTTTCACTTATCCCCCTTGATCTGTGAGTGAGTCAATTGCTTTTGTCATATTTGAGTTTAAAACGTCATATACGTAAGAAGCTCTAAGTATAGAATATCTTGATGAATTTGTTTCGGGGAAATTGAATTACTGGCGATTCGTAGAATCAAGAACTTAGATAAAATGATTTTCTCTTGCTCTCAAACAGAAGGTTTCTGGTGCCTAGGCAGGCCTCAGCGTGCCCTGGGGGAGGGGAGGGGAGGGGGGTTGATGATGAGAAACTTATATGCTTACTGTGGCTGTGTTTGATAGAAGCTTATGAATTCAAGGAGATAGAGCCTTTCAAAGTAGTCCGTGTCTTATACTTCACTGCTTGTCACATACACAGAGAAACAAATTCTAAAGGCAAGAGGTATTAAAAGTCCAATCAATTGATCGAATGATCGAAATCTATATTACACCCAAAACTCTTTCAAATAGTGTAGTTCTGGTTTCCAAACGCGAGTTCACTTTTGATGGTGAAAGGGACAGTTGAAATAAAGTTGCTATAGCCAAGAAAGCTTATCGAGGATTCTGATAGCTGGAAAGAGTTTGCGACCTTGAGGCTAGCGTCACAGTGCTGCTCAGAGTATAGTTTACTGATCACACTCATATAACTGATGTGCCCCTTTATTGGAATTGAATTGTAATACAGCGTTATCTGTGTGTTCTCCCTGATTGAAGCATTTTCTATATGCTGATTCTCCATCAGCTTGATTAGTACCCGCTCTTTTACAGGAATCGTTGTATACCCTTTCAATTCTCTGCTTTGTGCATGCCGAAAACTTTACAATCGCACCTTCTGTCTTGATCACTGATGAACACTAATTCTTATCAACTGATCGTCCAATACACCTGCACAAAGCTAAGGCGCTCGGGGTCTAAGCGGCGTATGAAATTAGGATCTACGCATGACAGTTGAGGAATGTGGATATTCAAAGCTGTAAAGGGATATTTATTTTGTGTCTAATATGATACAAAAAGTGTACAACAAAGTAGGGCGTCAACAGTAGAGCATATGGTATAGTTTATCAATTATAGCATATATAGAGTATACCATGCTTGTGCGTTTATAACATCCAGATCAGCAATGGACAATCCCCGAATAACACCCGTGAAATGGCTGGTCACTCCGACGCAAGTTTCTGAAATCTTGGCATTTTGAGGTACTTTATAGTTTTTAGCTCACCTTCTATTTTGGCTATGCAGCTTGACAGGTATTATGGAATGTAACATGGAATAAGTTAAACAACGTTACAGAGTATCACGCACAATGAAACTTCCGGAAAAACATCAAATACATCTACATAAACACAATTAAGCAAATATCTCAGTCTCAACCCCCTATACCCCCCCTACCCATGCTAAAGACTCACGCCAAGCTGCCTTGCTCGGCGCCAATAGTGGGTCTTGGAAATCTGATTCCCGAGATATCAGAAGTTGCAAACATAGGCAAATACCATTTAACACATTCTCTCTCTTTCCTCCGAAAGCAAGCACACCAAATGAAAGAAAAAACACGATATTCACCATATTTCCAACCCTTACATACACCCATAATAACTGGTAACCGCACAATAGCAAATGCCCTCCTGTCACCATTCATCTGTCAAATATAGAATACGCCACCACAATCAGTGCGTCACACGGCTTAATGCAGCCCCTATCGAGCGATATGAGTGAAATGTCTCTCTAGCATCATATATAAAATGGTATATAAACAGTTCTCTCCCCATAGAATCATCATCCCATCATGAAGACTTCTGCCCTTCTTACATTGGCTGCCTCGATTTTAAGTGCGTCTGCCGCGCCAGTCGACAAGAAACTCCCTGAGATTCTGTTCACTGTGGTTCCAAAATCGTCTTCCTACAAAGGACGTGCTTTCAGAAAATCTGCTGCTTCTGCTGGTGTCATTGTGACTCTTGAGAATGAGTATTCTCTTTATCTTGCTAACATCACCATCGGCACTCCAGCACAGCCAATGACTGTCGACATTGACACTGGCTCCTCCGACTTGTGGGTCCCTGGTGCCGGTACCAAGTCCGACTACGGCACATACGACCACACAAAGTCTAGCACTTACAAAAAGGACAAGTCTGGATTCAGCATCAGTTACGGAGACGGCTCTTCTGCCTCTGGCGACTGGGGTCTTGAGACTGTGAACATTGGTGGTGCTGACGTGACCGGCCTCGAGTTCGGAGACGCAACCACCCAGGATGTCGGTCAACTGATTCTCGGTGTGGGTTTGACCGGTAACGAGGCCTCGGCTCAGTCCTTTTTCAACCTGTTTACGTATGACAACCTTCCTATTTTGATGAGAAAACAGGGGATTATCTCAAAGGCTTCTTACTCTCTCTACTTGAACGCTCTTGAGGCTTCTTCTGGTTCTATTCTCTTTGGTGGCGTTGACAAGACCAAGTACTCTGGTGACATGAAGACTCTCCCTCTCCAGAAAGTTGATGACTCTGGTCTGACCACAGATGAGGTCGTTGCCTTCTTTGTCAACCTTGACAAAATCGAGTCTGACGGCACTTCGTTTGTGCTGACCACATATCCAGCTCTTTTGGACTCTGGTACCACCCTCATCTACGCCCCAGATACCGTTGCTACTACCATCGGATCCAAGTACGGGAAACTCGACAGCTCTGTTGGTGGTTACACCACTCTGTGTGACGCTACCGGCGAAGATTTCTCCTTTACTTTTGACGGCTTCTCGATTACCGTGCCGTTCAAGGACTTGTTGTTTAAGGTGGACGACGCTGGCTCCAGCTGTTTGGTAGGTGTCTTGAGCTCCGGTGCTGACTACTATATTTTGGGTGATGGGTTCTTGAGACTGGCTTATGTTTACTACAATATCGATGATGCGGAAGTGGGGATTGCTCAGGCGAAGTACTAAGCATCTTCAAAAGCGAAGCGTACGAAGATGTGGATTATCCATTCTCTTCGTGCGCGAAACAAATGAAGCTATGACATCTTTGTGTGAGGAGTTGTGCTCATAAGCAACTTATCTGTTTACTTCGACATTTCATGAAATACTGAAATACTATTTATTTGCTTCTAGTGATTGATTCGCTATCTGTGGTTTTGATGTGTGTAGATTCGATTAACTTGTGTAGTGCTATACAGTGGCTAATGGAAAATATGGTGATTAATAGAATATACATTGGCTGGCTTATTGAGAGTTTGAGGTGTTATTAGTAATTCTTGTTCCATGAAATATCAGTGACCTGGAAGTTTTGTTATGGTGCAAGCAATGATTGGCTGATTGCCACTACAGAACCTGATTGATCACTGCTACTGCTTACAATATGTCTATATGGGCTTACTCAGAATGCCGAAATATACTGGTCTTTGCAACCAAGGAAAAAGTTTCGAGCAGGCTGGAAGAGGTTGTTAGTAACTTACGCTAGATCGGATTATTTTAAAAGTATCTGATTCTACTCATATGTCACAGAGTAGGTCTACTAGCATTACAGTATACTAGCATTTCAGTCTACTAGTATATCGGTATATCAATGCCATTATATCGGTACAAGTATTCAATTTGGACAGTGCGATTATATAATCAGTCACTATTCGCTCGAATAGCGCTTCTACAAACCAAAATAATCGTATAAACAAGATGCGAGACGCGTATACACAAGATGCTAAATAGCCATCAAAAGCCTATCCGAAGATATATAGACAAAGAAAGGAAACAAAATATAGGAATTACTATAAAGTAGTCGTTGAAGAAATATACACAATGTGTAACATAGCAATGGTAAGAAGGGCAAGTGCTAAACCTTTAGGATTGAATCAGAAAGATGATAAGTTTAATCTTCTAATATTTATTTTTGACCGATAATCCTATTGAATAATCATTATCGATCATCATCTTAAAGTATGGGATATCATTCGGAATGTAGCTATTATTAAAGTAATAGTTTCCTTGTTAAGTTCCTATCCCAAACAACATAGCAAAGTGATTATCAACTCGAGGAGCTTGTTAAGCTCTTTTGAGCAAAGCGCGATGAGATAACAAACTCTTTTCAATATTAACTCGTCTCACTTCACTTGATAAAATTCGCTAACCACTAGATCTACAAGGAATATAAACCATTAAGCGATCATCAAGTGAAGAAAATATGAATAATGAACAATGATGCGACCATTGAGGCAATAGAGCAATCATCTCATAGTCACTTCATATTGTTCACCAACCCAATCAACTTCTCAATCAGCGCCAAATGTTTCCCGTATCCATTCCCACCCTCCATTCTCCCCAAACACCCCCTCACCCCCTTCACTAACTCCCTCTTCAACCCCCTATCCAAATCAATCTCGACCAACTTCTGAACAACATAATTCGCATACTGGTCTCTCATCATTTCAAATAATGCGGAATTTTCAATGTTTTCGTTCTTTTCCTTCCCTTCTGCGTCAACCCTCTCCGCATTTCCTGGTCCTCCTAACACAATCCCAACAATCTCATTTCTCTCCTTATATCCTCCACAAATAATGGCCCTCTCGACAACATTCAGGGCAAATTTGTGTTTGCTAAAAACAACCAAATTGCTTTTCACAACTTCGTATATCTCTTCCCTCTCCTTAACACTCTCCTGCATCTCATTTTCAATGATATGCTGAATCACGTAATTCCCAAACTGATCCTGGATGAGGAAAAAGAAATACTTGCGTAGTTCCTCAAGAATTGCTCTTCTCAGCTTTCCATCTCCGAATTGTAGCAACCGTTGTATCACTCTGCATCCATACAGATGGGTCGCTAGATGGTATACGTGGTCTTGCAATTCCCGTGCTACAAATTCAACGTCTGCCCATTTACAACACTCGATTGCTTTTTGAACTACGTGATTCGCATTCTGGTCTTTCGAGCCATCTAGCACGTGCCCCTCAAGCTCACGTGCAAGAGAGGCCTTTTCTTCTAAAGAAACAGTGGCTATGGCTCTCTGGATTACCCTACATCCGTACATTTGAATAGCCAAATCCATCACATGACCTTTCATGTTCTCGCAAAGCACTTGTCTTTGCACCTCAGTCCCGTGATCGAAAAACTTCTGAATGACGTAGTTCCCAAATACATCGGTAGAGAGCTCACGCGAAACCAGTCTTATCTCGTTGAAGAACACTTCACGTGACTCTAAAGAGGACTTCTCTAAAGTTTGCTGAATAAAACGTGACCCATGTTGGTCTTTACAAAATTCAATAGCGTGACCGAAAATGTCAGGGAGAGTGAACTTTGTAGATTTGTCTGAACGGAAGCGTTCTAGAAGCGCGCTTCTGGACACGTGGGGCTTGCGGGGAGCACGCTTCTTTTTCTCGGGCTTTTCTTTCTCTGTAGGGGGGTAGGGGTATCGGGGGTATGGGGACGGCTGGAAAAAGGGGGTGAATGGAGGGTATGTTGGTTGGAAAAAAGGGAAGGAGTTTCCAGGAATGGCAACTCCGTTTCCATTTCCAGTAATACCGTTTCCACTTCCAGCCATTGGACCTCCAGCCATTGCACCTCCAGTGATACCACCTGAAAAATCCGCAGAATGACCAAACTCTGGACTAGTTGGAAGGCTCACTGGCTGGTTGCTCTTGTTGGTTCCTGGCTGGTCGTTCTTTTGACTGGTGGGTTGTTGCTGGTTCAAGTTGATATTCAGATTAGAACCGGTGCTGGAGCTGCCTGTTGAACCAACAGAGAAACCAGAGTTCAAAGAAAAACCGCCGACAGTGGAGAAACCATTTAACCCAGAACCAGAACCTGCAAAACCGTTCAGACCAATTGATCCGGAGCCTGAACCAGCAGAGATGACAGAGCCAGAGGTGGGTCCAACGGTTGAGCCTTGACCAACTGCGTTGGCGCTGGTTGGCTTATACATATTATCAATTCTCTCCAGAAGCAGCCCACGATAACTCAAACTCTCAGAAACCACCAGACCGTTTCCCAAAGAGATCCCAGAAAATCCGGTTTGGAGATTCAGGCTTCCGCGTCTGCTGGAGAAACCGCCTCTCAAGATCCTTCCCTGTTCAGCTTCCTTAGTGGCCTCGGCTACAGAAGCAAACTTATCAAGGAAGGACAGCCCAACAATAGCCAGAGGGACGCCGCTCACCAGCGCCGCGCCAAAAAGGTTTGGCTGGTGTCGCGACGTGTTTTTGCCAAGAGCAAGAGGTTGGGAGATGGCAGAGAGGGCGTTTTTCGAGACGCTGCCGAAGATGTCGCGGTCAAAGTCGGAGTCTGGGGAGAAGGGGGGGGCAGGTTAGAATGAACATCATAATTGAGTGATATCATAGCGAGGTGGTGATGATGATGATTATCACTGAACATCAACACCTCGCTAAGCTCGCTTCGCTCGACAAAAGTCTTCGCTCGATGCCAAAGAACAATAAAAGCATTATGATGGAAATGTACAAAGATCATGTGCAAGTAAAGTTTAATGATAATTTCATTGTCATTGATGTCACATTCTCAGTAAATAACCAAGATGAGGTCAGAACTTCATTGATCATCAGACATTATACTCCGTCATCAAGCAACCAATCACAATACAGTGTATCGTATCTCCTTACTACGCACATGAAAGATTGGCCTATAATAATGATGAAGGGAAGGCGTTGATGATTTTGATAAAACAGCATCGATGATAGTGGAGATCACCCCGCAATTCAAAGAACCATTTTCTCGGTACTCAGAAATTAAATAAGGACTTGACTCATCCAGAGTGTATAGGTGTTTGATTACAAGGGTAAATAGAGAGCGAAGACAGCAGAGTAAACAGAGTGGATAGAGCAAATAGATTCATCGAGCGATCGTAAATTAAATGGGAAACAAGAAGATCCCTTAATCCATCTGCAGAAATGCCATGTCTTAGATCCACAAAAAATGTTCAAAAAACAACCCAAAAGAAGACGGAAAATAAACAAAAGTCTCTTTAGAATATAAAAAATCAGTATAAGAAAACAAAGGATCAGACGCTAATTTGAAAACATAGCCTAAAATCACTCCCGAGACAAGTCATCAAACTGCTTAAGACACATAGAAAAAAACCGCAAATCATAAATAACGAGAAAAAATCGTATGAAACTATAATCAAAAAATCAATTAAATTTAAAACAATCAGTAAGAAATGTTATATGAATAAACAAAATCAAAAGAATATGCTGTGTAGATCATAGAAAGTTCATTCAAACTCATTCAATATCATCTCACAAAATCATCATTAGAAGTCTCTCCTCAAAAATCGCCACTCTTCAAAAAGAAGGAAGAATAAAATTTTATCATTGTCTCTTGAGAACCAACTAGTAAATCTTCATGAAAACTATAGAGCTCTTCATGTTTTTCTCACTCACTTATAGACATGCTAATGGTTTGTCTCAATCGTTGATTTCTAATTTTTTACACGTGCAGATGATATAGTCTGAGCGAAGCTAATACTATATATGCAAATTTGAAATACGGTCATGTTCACCTACATCATTCAATCTTATTGATACTAAGGAAATTACACAAATGGTAAGGAAATCTCAAACTACGTTGTAGACGGTTTGGATGTCTGGGTGTTAAATGTTTGGATGTTAGATGTCTGGGTGTTAGCTTTGATGTCTGGGTGTAAGTGTATGGCAAAACTCGCATAACGGTTTACGGCCCCCACCCCCCACCAGAGCCGATCTATTCGTAAAGTTAGCGGCACGAAAAAATTTGATCAAGGTAGTGAATAGGTATTCTCAGAGCTTAAGACAGCCGGTCATATATAGTTGCTAGGTGTGACTAGACATTAAGGATGGAAGAGTGAGTAACATAAACAATTGCTGTTTATTTTTGGAACAAGGTTTATTTGATCGGATTAGAAAGAAACGAGAATTAAGAAAACTAATTAGTATTAAGTGCATGTAACATGGATGCCAGCAGAAGGCTTCGCTTCGCGAAGCGAATGAGGGCTCGCTCGTTTCATTCTAGATCTCTGCGTCTGCATCTGCATACCGCATGCACGCACCTGCATCAGCCAGATATGTATAAATAACGGTGAAATTTCCTGTTCCTGCGCGCGGAGCACAGGAGACCACACGCACCATATAAACCCACGCTCATTACATTCTTTCTTTAATTCCTATATTATATTCAATTCGATGAAAGTGGACGACCTCTTGAGCCCAAACCCCCAGAAACTCCCTCCTCTTAGAGAGGTTATGGGTAGTAGTATGGGTTACAACAGCTATAACTCCCCCCCAAGCTTCGGCGCCCCCCCATACGCTTCTGCGTATCCTGCAAGCCAACCATCGCTTCCCCCTCTCAATATGGAGACGCTTCCAGTGCTTTATCTGAGTCCTCAGGGCCATTACCAAGCCCCAAATTATAACCTACAGAGCCCCTACAGCCCTCTGTATGAGAACCCACAGAGAAAGAGACGCCAGAACTTGCCTAAGGAGACAACCGACATCTTGTTGGACTGGTTGAAGCACAACTTGGACAAGCCTTACCCTAATAGCCACGAGAAGCAGGAGTTGGTGGCCAGAACGGGCTTGACGGCGCAGCAGTTGGATAACTGGTTTATCAACGCTCGTCGCAGAAAGTTGAAGGGGATACGGGAGAGCTTGGGGAAGTAGCACACGAGATAAGGAATTCCGTGCTCATGGCCGGAAAAATCTCGAAACCTGGCAGGCGGCCAGGCGCTGTGTTATAGAAGTGGTGTAGTTGATCGTTCTGCTGCTGCGTACTCAGCTCGAGGCGATATGTGTATATATATATCTACCTGCCATCTCACTGCCGCAGGTGCTATGTAACCATTAATGAAGGAGACGGTATACAGCGCTTGAATGCTATGTCTTAATGACAGGTAATCTGTACTAATTTTGGGAGAAGCGGACTCTTTGCCTAGAACGTTCTACAGGACTGTGTACCTGTCGTGCGAAGGTGGGAGCTCGCGCATATGTAGTTTTGGTAGGAAAGATCAGATTCTCCTTCTTCAGGGTGTCTGGGATTTCTGTGTGAAGAGATATGGTTGTCTGGGCCGTGTTTGTGGATTTGCATCTAAGTAGGTTAATGGGAGAAGTGAGAGTTTAAAATATGGCATGTCGGATCTGAGAAACACATAACAAGTGGTTTTGTGTTCTAGGGTCTGTTTTGACGATGCATCTTCGATTGAAGTTCTGCAACTGAATACGTTATGGTGTTCTACAATATATTATATTTGCAAGAGTATTTGGAGATAAATACTAGTTTTCATATTATACTTGTAGAAGTAGTTTATCGATGTCTATAAAGTTTTCCGAAGCAAGGAAAATAGCTAAATCATGGTGACTGCCCTTGAATTGAGCCAAGAAAATGTGTGAGGGGAAGACTAAAGATGTATTTCTGTTTAAGGGCTTATTTGTGTTATAGTTTACTCTCAGGCGATATCATTTGCTCAAAATTCAAGTTTTAGTAACTGATTAGTGGGCTAAGGATCAATACCTTTCGGCTAGAAATAAGAATTTAGAATAATACAGGTCTAGGTTTGACTTTGAAGTATGAGTTTAAAGAGTTTAAGCTTTACATTTTACGAGTTTTCCAGCGCATAACGCTTTTTTTTTGTCTTTTCGCATTGTCTAAGGCAAGTGTTGTTAAGCTACCGAGCAGTGTTGCTGCCGTAGGCACTAAAATGAGGAAAAGTATACTGGGGCACACATAGAGCGTATTTGGTAACTCTGCCACCACATGCAAACTGCAAAAAGTAATCCACAATAAACTACCACAAAGAAGTCGAAGTGCTCAGAGTAAAAGCTTTTTGGAAATCAATACCATTCGTACACGCAAATTCCCTGTTCTTCAATCAGAAATCAAAGAACAAAGAGTTTCCCAACTATAGCTTACAACTAGAGTGCTCTCGTCACGGAAGAACCCAACGGAAGAATACACTTTGCAACTCGAAACTCTAGTATTTCTATACGACATCAGTCACAGACGCTAGATAAGTCAGGGCCAAGCATTAGGTCGCATCAGCTCAGAACCACCATCTATGGCACTCCGATTGCTATAGAGAAAGATAGGCATTCTATATGTACACAGAAAGACCAAAAGTCAAAGGTATGGGAGCCAAAGAAACCCTCAAGAAAGATAATTTGGGCACTATCGTGACAATGCATCACAATAGACAGTTGGGACAAAATGGCCACTTGGCAGAATCGCAGCAGATCCTCAAACGGCTGCATGCACGTTTCACAACGGCGAATCCGCAGGACACCTTCTCAAGTATCAAACTTGCTGCAAATTTTTCATCCGGGATAGACACCTGTAGGTGTGCGTGTACATGCCTGAGTCTGTACAGGCATTAATTGATAGTCGCTAAGCTGCCGCCCTCTCATCTCCAATTAATATGCATACTGATGCAGATCGCCAATTTAGATGACATGTCCGAAAAACGGTTAGATATGCGTTTTACCTTGTTTAGCCCATATGCATATGCACGATGGCCTAAAGTATATCACTTGCATGGTGTACAGATCCAACAATAAGATGGCCATAACACCCTAACGAGTAATGATGCATACCATTTGAAACTGCCTCCTCGTCTCGACAGATGTCGCTAGTTGCTTCTAATTAACGTTAATTACAACGGCATAGATTTGCAGATTTGCATTGCGTCAACTTACAGGGTACAGATGCTTGCAGAAACGTTTGATCGATGGTTTATCGTCTTATCTACACTTCTATCCTCAGTATCAACCTACGGGTGCAGGCGTTTTGTATGTTACTTCACCCTTAAGTTCTGGCTCTCCGTTTCAATTTGCCTACCCTGTCACTCCTGCATATGCCAAACGGTTGTCACCTAATCTAAGCAATTTCAGATCTATATTTATCCGGGAATAGACTGGCACTAATCCTGGCGCTGCTTCATAGCGCATAGGCATCTAAGGTGAGCATGTATACTTCGCTATGGCTAAGCATGTATGAGAGCATTCAACCCGGAATTCTTTCCTCTACGGTTAACCGTTGTCCGACCTGTCAAAGTGATTATAGATCCTGGAATTTCATTAGCATAAGAGAGGGAGTTTCATTCTATTGGCTCTGCTATAGTGTCTAGTAACAAAGATGTACAATTACCACACAATTAAGTTAGACCTTAGTTAAACAGCTCTCTTTGCCGAAGATTGTAGAGTACACTAGAGGATATTCTATATGAAGCGTTGATCTAAGAGCAGGAGCATAATAGTAATGTCTTGAGTATCTGCTAGCTACAGAGTTACAGCTTACGAGTCCATCGGCGCTATTCAAATAGGCACAACTCTTGTTTCTATCGCATAACTCAAGGCCTTCTTGATGGAGTTCGGAAGTGTTGACGTTCATGGCACCAGACGAGGCAGGTGCACTTTTTGTTGGGTGGTTGTACATATTTTACTCCTGTGGCTGTGTACAGGGTACAGATACAGTTATGCCCTTGTGTGTTGATCCGTTGTCTGGGAAACTTAGATTAATTGCGCATTTTTAGGCTGGGTACCGCAGCCTCCTTTATTGAGAATTTCGCTCATCAGTCAAGCTGCGTAAGCCTGTTCAGAAGCGTCTTGTCTGAGACATTGAGCCAAGTCTCAGACAGCATGCTATAAATCAAAGACAATCATGCACAACCTGATTTTGATTTCTAATTACAGATGTTCACGGAGAAAGTGTCTTGAAAAATGATACTCTGGTTTGAGATAGAACATGAAATATGCTTCCGCGGCAAATATGTATACTTCGTTAATATACCGGATTTCTTGGACAGTCTGACTGAAATCTGCATCACTGATTAACTTGTTTTTTCACAAATCAGCTCATATGACCAATTAGACTGCAACTTTAGAGTTGGTTGCGGAAAAATTCGGGTCCGGACAAATTTAAGTTTAAGTGAGAAGCTTAGACTAGTTCACCTATCAGCTGACGACTTAAGTTTGGCGTATATCATAAAGCTTGTTGAGATATAGTTAGACTTTACGCACCTTGCAAGGGGTTCCATCAGACTCAGGCAGATGGAAACATTCGTTCAACTAAACTATGATCTTATCGTGCTTACTTCGTAAATATCTGCTCAGACAGGTGCAGGTGCTTATGTAGAATACACTATCACAGCATCATTTAACCTTTAAGTCAAGGGTGCATACTTGGGAGAATTTCACAAAAACTTAGAATTAAGTGTGAGGGCAGCTGTGAAAGTAATTTCAGAACTGAGAGCGGTATCTCAATAAGGTAGAATCAGCATAGTAAGTCTATACATAGAAAAAGTGCTGGAGCTCTCATTTTAGTATTTCACAAAAACTCGCCAAATGGTCACTTAAGCCAGCCAGTGGAAGACAACAGGAACCTACTTGCTATAACTTTCTACGTGAATTGGTACCGTAGTTCGCCTGGATGACACCTTTTGCAAAGTTGGGTATTTCCGATTAGTGGTAGAAAACAACTCAATGACCGTTGACAAGAAATCATGAAAGTAGCGCAATGCCTGAGAGTACGTGTACAACTAAGAGAAGATATGCGTATAAATCTTTAGTATAATAGTCATCGATCCACACTGAGGCGCTGCCCAAACTTGTTGGGAAGCTTAGAAAGTCATAGAAGGGAGCTTTAGGGTAAACTATGATCTAGCTGCCTTGAGTTAGGAGACTTTTACGGATTTCGTGATGTGTTTTAAGAATATGTGTCGGAAGCTGAGGAACCAGTTGGACTGGGAGGTTGCTCATTGAATTGTTATTTGATAAAACCGAAGCTTTGCGGTCTTTGATGATTATGGAGCTACTATGAGAACTTTTCAAATCGCACGGTAAACAGGTTAGCAACTTTTTGAGAGGCTTCTGGTTTTGGTGTATCACTCTCATAAGTCACACCAGTCTCGCTCCCCCGACTAATGCGTGATCTTGCTCTTTCGTTGGTGTGTTGTATTGCATTGCTGGTAATAGTTCCTTCGATTTCCTGCCCTATCAATTTTCGACGGTAGGCTAGAGGCCAACCATGGGGGATAAGGATAAGGGTCCGATTTCGGAGAGGAAGCCTAGGACAACAACCGCTTTCCAAGGAATCGTCTAAATCTACAGTGTCAAAATCAATAATAAATTACTATATTTATATAGTAGTGCTTGCAGTTAGTAATAAAGTACAACCTCGAATAAAAGGTGTACTTTTATATACAACTCAAGTGACTAAGGCTACATTTACAACTTAGAGTGAACACTGAAAAGTGGCCGCGAAGAGAAAGAGCAAAGCTCCTTCACGCTTTGCGAGACACATTCGTTCACTTCAGTAATAACTCAAAAAAACTCATTCACGCCTCACACTTCGCAAGTTATGCTGTGCGACTTGTGAATCACTTCTTCTCCTCAACAATTCTCTTATATCTCTCCAACTCCTTGTAAGTCTTCTCCAACTCCTGCTTCAACTTGTCATTATTCAAGTTCAACTCCGCCACAGCTTGCTCCGTCAACAACTTTTCCAACGTCCATTTTTCAATGTTGCTGGATTCGTTATCCTTCAATCTTTTGATATACTCCACAGCACGCTGTAAAATCTGCGCCTTGTTGGTTTCCGTGGTTGGCAATAATGCACTCAAAGCTTTGATACCTGCATTGATATGCTCTCTTCTTCTACGCTCAACTTCCTTATGATTGTCCTTACGTAACTTACGCCACTCATCCGTTCCTGCGATTGGACGCTCTTCGTATTGAGCTACTGCTTGTGCCTGAATAGCTTGAGCCTGGGCTTCTCTTTGAGCTTGAGATCCTTTGATCAAATACTCAAAGCCGCCTTCCCTGTACTTGTTCAAGTCTTCGATTGCCTTCTCAGCCGGCTCCTGATAGTTTGTTTGATGACTAAGCAACTCCAGGTCGATCATCCCGTTGTCATCTCGAACCAGATCCTCTTTGACCAGCTTGAGCTTTTTGATTTGCGACACCGTTTCTTCGTCTGCACTTCTCTTGGACACTTGTTAGTCACGTGATGGAGGAGGAATATATCAAGGTGGTCACGAGAATTCGGTCGCACGTGTAACACACGTGAACCTGACACGTGAACTATCTTGGAAATTTGTTCATTTCAAGCCAGACGTTTAAATATATAATACTCACTGTTATTAGTAATAAATGCTGTGTAAACATTTGTTTGGATTGCTGTTTTTTTCTGGTGCGCCAGGGCTCATGTGCAGCCAGGAGATGCGTTGGATATTGGCGGGTTACCAGGGGTGACATATAATTTCTTACTATATAATATGAGCCGGAAAGTTTGGTAGTGGTGTAATTACGAATATTGTGTTTTTTTCGGGTCTTTGGGATGAGTTGAAAAATACATTCTAAATATTATAATGTTTTTTGATGATGAGGTAGTTTGTTCACAATATATGATGCAAAATTTGACACATCAGTTGAGAGGATTTTCAAGAATAACATGGGGGATAATTGTTTAGGTGGGTTATGAACTTACAAGTTTAATTTTTATTTTTAAGTCTTAGAAGATGAGGAAAGCTATTGAGGTGAGGAAGTAGTATTTTTGTTTGTAAACTGAGGTTTTCGAAGGCGCGGCCCGGTATTTTTCTGGATTTAATGCGAATTAGGTATTCGTAGCTATTCAATACAATACAATACTATGCGATGCATCACCATTTGAAGGCATTAGCTCTCAACTAATGTAAATACAGTGATCGGTCAACGTAAAATTAAGATCACCCACTTAGATACTCCATGAAATCTCGTAACAGAAGATCATATTCCCCAAAGGAACTTGAAGTTTTGCAGATTAAACAACTTTTCAATCCGCCTCTTTTACTTGTGCTTCTCTATAAGGCTTATACTGACTTCAATACACAGGTTTGCTTGCACGTGTGTGAGCAAGTTATACTGTTGAGAAGTCTTTAATACAGGTTATAGAACGAGATTTTGACGTCAGAAAGATCCATTAACTAGTTGATTTCTTATGAAAGACAATACCTTGGCTTTGAAAGCAGGCACTCTTCTGGGTAGAAAGAATTCACTTCTATCACACAAACAGGAGCCCAGAAAAAGGAATCCACTAGCATAGTAGCTAGAGGTCTATGAACCTGTCAAGCAACATAGAGTACAAACCAAGAATCGTAGGTACTTCTCAACATAAAATCTACATCAAGGCAAAATCACAGCTCACAAAGCTTCCAAAACCCTTTCATGTACACAAGAATCCCACCTTAAGCATACTGACAAGCTTATAGACTCACTTCACACACCCTTAGCAAAATACTAACCGCACTCTAAAATTTTCATCCTCTCATTGAACATCAAGAAGTTGGACAGGCCATGGTAAAATGTGGTATATGCTCTGAAAACGAGTCTAAGTACAAGTGTCCTAAGTGTGCGATCCAGTAGTGAGTATGAATGTGCAATTTTGAAGAATTTTGGTAAAGTCTGGACTAACTAGTTGCTCACTAAAGTGTTTCAAATCGGAAGCACATACACACGCCGAAAATGTCGGCACACGTAAAAGCACACCTACGTTAGACTTAGATATCAGTAAGGTTTCTGGGGAGTGTAGACAAATTCTAGAAAAGTCGCCAAAACTCCTTGAATTGTTGAAAATTCCTCAACTTCAAGTTCAGCTTTTGATTTTAGCGAGAATTATGAACGATGCTGGAGTTTCGGGGGAACGCTCGCTGGAGGGGAGAATGGAGGTAGCCTTGCGTAAGTTGGAGATGTTGAGAGAGGGGGGTGGAGAAGAGAATGTGTTGGTGGAGGAGTTTGTGAGAGAGTACGAAACTCAAACGAGCGAAGCGAGTTTGGAATGAGAAAACAATTAGTAGCCAGCTACTTTATGAACCATAGTTAAATGATCAAGTTACTTTTTTTATAGTCTATATCCTCTGGTGTTTGTATACTAGCATTGAAATTCATGAGCCAGTGCAGATATCAAGTAAATTTGGTTTCTTAACATATAGACACCCCAACTTCTTTTTAGCTTATTCTGTGAACCTGAGGTTCTAGTCTTTCCGTATCAGTTTAGTAGTGCTAATACTATTAGCACACATTTATAAAGTGCTTCAAGTTGAAGTTTAGAATGTTGAGTACATGGAAAGATTGGTGAATCTGAATATTCTCGGTTTTAGCTCTTTCTGCTCTTATTAAATGTCATTGCTTTGCAATTCTAAAGGTGCATTTGCAATAGTCATTTGAAGTTGTGACAGACGAATTCGAATGAGCACAAACTAGAACTTTTACTGTTATGCCATTTCTAGTTGCATCTGTTTATTCAAAGCACGCATTGTTTCTACACTCAAATCCATAAGTGAAGAATCGGATAAGCAGCTCGAAATAGATGGAAACAAAACTCGACACATTAGACCTCTTCAAAAGTCTTTCACCAGAGTACCAGTAACTGCATATAGCATAAAGATAAATATTGCGTCTATTTTAGGCTCATTAGACCCCGTGTCTATATATTTGCTATGCGCACTCCCAAGGGCGGAAAAACACTTGAGAGAACTCAACCAAAAAAAAAGCTTATGAAGCTGAAACTTGGCGAAAGTATACAATACCGTACTTTACTTCACTTGGAAAGTTTGGAAGAAGAAAGCTTCACTTTTTGGTAGCAGAATGTCGTTTGACGAAAGCATGCTAACCGCACGCCAAGTATTACCAGATCGTTTATAACTCTATGAAAAGCGTTCTGTATGAGCGGAGAATTTGTAAGTTTCTCTGGAAGGTCTTATTATATACCAAAAAGCAAAATATATTCCCAAAACTCACTTCTCGTAGAAAATACTAAGCGCACTCCCAGTTATAATGATACATAAAACCCTTTAAACTTGGAAAACGTTTGAAATTTAAGTAACAAATAGGTGAGAAGGGTTCTTCTTTAGATTAGGGAACTCATCTCATAGAACTAAAATCTTTCATTAGAGTGGTTTTCCTCAAGTAATTTAAAGACATTCATTTCATTAACAACACGACTTACTCACGCGAACTTTCCAAAATAATCAAGACTGTAGCAAAACCTAATGAGGAAGCAAATAGAGCATCCAAAAACCAAAAAATTTGAGTGTTTGAGCAGGTCTACAATCATGACCATAAACATGCATCGCGATCTGCATGACCCTGTGATGATGGGTCAATGCAAAATATAAGTCATCATAATACGCGTCCTCAAACCCACGCAAACCCCTCTGGTTCCCTCAAGATTTTGATATAAAGCCCCCGACCAAGACATCTGATCAAGTTGAAACACCGAGCTTTTTTGAAGGACTACCGAGGATTTTATTGCACAACTTGGACTCACGTACGTCTGGACTTAAATACAAGATAGTCTCGTCAATTGAGTGAGGGAAAAAAACCTGTGTCCCAGATCTTCTTAGATGCTGTCCCGAGAGAAGCGCAACAACTATGCGTGTGTCCGGTGTCGTAAGCGCCACGTCCGTTGTCCTGGAGGCAACCCATGTGAGAAGTGCTCTAAAGCTGGTGCTGCCTGTGAATATGCCGAAGCCGACCGGAAAGTGATTATATCTGTCAAATATCTCGAGCGTCTCCATGCTGAAATCGCCGATCTCAAGAAACAGAACGCTCTTCTAAGAGGCCGAACTCCCCAAAACACAACTTTCAAACCAGCGACACTTGATAAACAAACACCGGAGCCTGCCAAAGAACCCATTTCTATTAACTCTCTAGAAGTGGTCCCGCCCTTCACAGATAGACAAAGAAGACTTGTATCTTCGAAGACTGGAGAAAAGTTCTATGTCGGACTGCTGTCGATGACCCTTTTTGGGTTAGAAGTCGAAAGCATGCTTCCTGATAACGCCATGAGAACCCGCAACGGCGAGATGAACCCAGATAAGACTCTACCGACGGTTCTTGAGAGAGAGGGTAACGCCTACAAAATCAGTCTTGGAAAAACTGAGACGAGGCCCGGAATTTCTGTCAAGTTTGTTCTTCCGTCATATCTGTATGCTCTTCTACTTATAGATACCTTTATCACGTATAATGACGGGTGTTTTTACTTCTTCAACGAAGGTCTCGTCAAGGAGAGTCTTAGGCAAACGTACAGCGCCACAACCACTCCGACGGCATCGGCATCCGATTCGGTAGTTAGAACTGTTAACTTTTGCAAGTTTCTTCTCATATTTGCTATTGGCGAAATGTACTTGGGTACTGCAAATGACGCCAACGGCACCAGGCTCGACACACCGCGGCTCCCAGGATCCAGTTTTTTTCAGCAGGCCCTGGAGCTTTTCACCGGCCTTTTTGCTGCGGGAGCTGTAGATAACGTGGCCAGAGAAGGCGGTGTAGAAGTAGTGCTTTTGTATGCCTTCTATCTTCAAGTGGCAGACTGTACTGTAGCTCTGTACTTCTACTTCGGGATAGCATTGCGTGCTCTGCTTATCCTTGGGATGCACGTGGATGTGGAGAAGGCGACTCTTTCTCGTGCTGAGCTCGAGCACCGCAGACGTCTCTGGTGGACAGTGTATATGTTTGAACGAATGCTTCTGCTGAAAGCAGGCCTACCATTATCTTTGAGTGACGATCTGATCCTGACTGATCTCCCCCAGGATATCTCGTCAGACGATAAGCGGTACATCTTTCCTGAGGCTGAATACATCCGTAATTGTGTGACGATTGTGCAAATAAATGCGCTTATCTTATCGTCTCTCTACCAAAAAGAGCCCACCCAAAACATTCTTCCAGTGATTGCAGATCTCATTGGCCAGCTTTTTCGGTGGCGTGAAAACTTACCTGAGTTCCTCAGACCGGACTTCCACGCGCCAGACCTTAAAATCCTGCGGTTGGTGACCAACCTTATGACAGAATACTTCCAGGGTGTGAATTTGGCTGTCAGACCGCTCCTCTTTTACTTGACAACAAAAAAGATAAAATTGCACAAAACAACAGATTTGTACGTGGACTTGGCAGAGTACCTGGAGCCTATACTTACGCTTCTCAACGCGTCATTTCAGGGACTGATCAATACTATCAGACTGTTGTGGGCATTGATGCCCCAGAATATGGTAGCCCTCTTTGGATACATGGACAGAGAGTATCTCTTCACCCTGGCAGCCACTTTAATCTTGTTCAACTTGGCGTTTGGGGTTCATGACGCGACCAGAGAACTGTTGGACCACGCTCTTTGCATGTTCACGAAGATGCGTAATCTCGGGAATAACCCTGCAGAGTTGCGTCTCGAGCAGCTTATGCGGTTACTCCACACCATCAACGTCAATGAGAGAGTGCTGGACTTGATTGAGAAGTACTCTGGGGACCAAGGGGTCGAGAGCAGGGAGAGTGCGGTTGTCCAGCCGACGTTTAATAAGAAGTTGTTGAATAAGCAGCGGCGGATAAAGGTGAATAATAATCGGTTTGTTTATCAGAGAGAGGAGGGGTTGTTTGGGGGAGACGAGGTGGGGCTGGAGTTTTTTAGTAATATGGATGTGAATAGTGTTGATAACGAGTTGTGGGATGAGATTACCAGTCAGCAGACGTGGTTGAATGATGTGAGTGAGGAGTTTCGGGGGTTATTTGATTAGCTGTTATAACGAGTAATGCGAAAGTTAATTGCCAATAGGCAGCAGATTTAGCATATGCTTCAGTTCAATAGATTAAGTGTTATTTGAGCTGGCCACCACCCTTTACTTATTCTAGGCCCACCGAATGAGCGTGTTTAGGCTTTCCTGAACTTTTTAGGGTCGGTTTAATTCCACTCAAAGTATCCCCTAAAGCCTGCTTATCTCAGAGTTACGAGAAACTAACAATAAAAGTATACTATAATTAATGATGTTCAATAGAGATTATGTAAGATTATAGAACTTTGGAGGGAGATTCTTCGTTTTGATTGATGATTCTGATTCCTTGACTAGATGAAAAGTCCTTAAGGTTTACAGGAGGAGTATAATTTGTTTACGATTGGATTTTGAGTGAAGTAGAGGATTAATAGAAGATTTATCATGATTAATGGGGCATAATCTCAATAATCAAGAAAAAGTGATGGCCTATTCGCTCCTTGGTTGGAATGAAGAAGTGTGGTTGATCACATAGGCATTTAGTATCACATGATGATATTCCTGAAATGCATGCGATACATTTGATGATTTTTGCGTTGTTTGCAACAGTTGTCGAGCCACATAAGCTCTTGTCGTCAGGTTGATGCATTGATACCATGAAGAGTGAACAAATCATTGAATATAGCCTGAAAGCTTCAAAAATTGAAAGCTCAAATTTGTTCACTATTACTTTACGTGGTAAAAAAGACAAGATGATGTGTAAGGTCCAGTTCATAGATCGATAGAAGACTCGTCTATTGAAACCTCCAAGTGATTAAAGAGAACTGCGATCAATGCCTAAGTATATTGACTAAAGGGTAATGATTAGCTCTCAATCATATATTATACCTTTTTTAAATGTGAAGCTGATCAATTGCTATAAATATATATACATGCCGCCGCAGACTCTGTTTTGACATCTTAAAAAAATACCTTTAGAACACTTTCTTGTCTTTTCGTGAACTTTCACTTCAAAATTTCTGAAACCTGCTTACAATATATACCACGTTTCTTAAACACAACAGCTCAATAGATAAGAAAAGTTCACATTCAGTCTTTAGTAAGCTGAATGCTTAAATCAGTGGCTTTGATAGAAGAGATAAAAGCACTGGCTCTGGAAAGTACCAAATCTAGCAAATCATCTGAAATGATCCGCTCCTATTATTCTAACAATGAAGTTCTTATCAATGAATACACAGTGTAGATTACTGCAACAAGAGAATACACAAAAATACTCAACCCCTGGTAAAATTTACACATATTCATAGAACAGAAGGGAATTTAAATTGAACAGTATAATACACTCTATAGTATAGGCAGACCATAATGATACACAGTTATGTGCACCTCAAGTAACGTGATCGAATGCGCGGGAAAAATGCCTTGCTTGACTCATCTTGATATCGTCATCGATCGTCAATATTTAAACCACTTCTGAATTTAAGTCTAGTTCTTAGGCCTAGCTATCGTCTCCCTTCAATAAGCCAACTCAAACTCTGTCAGCTTCTAAACTCGTTTTCTTGAACATATTATTTTATCGCCTGTTAGCTATCTAATTATAGCCATATATCTACGTGAGACTGATCCTCGGCCCCCTTCTCAATGAATAACCTTTTTCTTACTGCTCTTCATCGTTTCCGCAAGCTTGAGAAACGGGGCTGGCCCATTCGCAAGACTCGCGAGCCCCCTATCCCTCTTGAATCTTCTTCTACTGTAAATGTTGATGAGCTCGAAATAGGCTCTTCAGGCCGCAGATCAGTTCGCCACGTAGACCCAAGTCAGGTCCGGGAAACTGCTTCCAGCGTTCAAATCGACTTCGAGAACATAGACTTCCCGGACGGCGGTTTGAAAGCGTGGTGCGCAGTACTAGGGCTGTTTTTAGGACTAACGAACTGTTTTGGACTCATAAACAGTACCCTGGCCATCGAGACGTACATCGCCCATAACCAGTTGGCCGGTGCTTCGGCCTCTACCGTAGGATGGATTTTCCTGATTTATGTATGTGTATCTCTTATGTTTGGGGTCTTCACGGGCGGTATTTTCGACGCTCAGGGGCCTAGAATCCCCATTTTCATGGGAGGATTGCTTACGTGGGCTGGTATTTTCGCTACCGCTAGCTGCCACTCCATTTACCAGTTTATCCTTGCGTTTGGTGTACTCACTGGCCTTGGAACTGCAGTCCAGCTGTCTTCTCTCATAGGGATCATATCCCACTATTTTGATAAACGCCGTGGCTTCGCCTTTGGTGTCGCAACCATCGGTGCTTCTTTCGGTGGCGCCATATTCCCTATAATGCTTCGCAAGCTCTATTCCGAACTTGGCTTTGCATGGGCCATGCGTATATTCTCGTTTTTCTTGGCATTTTTGGACCTCGCTGCCTTTCTTCTTATCCAGCCTAGATTTCCGCCCAAGAAAAGCGACCCTCTCCCTCTTCAAGAAAGAATTGTACGTTTTCTCAAAGAAACCGTGGATTTTAATGCCTTCAAAGAGCCACTCTTTCTCTGCCTGACCATAGCTGTGATGTTTTCCGAGTCCTTTTTGGTGTCTGCGATGACGTACTATGGTCTGTTTGCTCTTTTCGTCGGTGCTTCAGAAAACACAGCTTATATTCTTTTGACTGTAATGAACGCCATGGGGCTCTTTGCTAGGGTCATAGCAGGTTATCTAGCCGACAGATACGGCCGGTTTAATGTGACGTCTGTGCTTATTCTATTAACTGCACTCACTTGCTTGGTTGTATGGCTTCCCTTTGGCCACAAAATTGGAGGACTCTATGCCCATTCTGTAATGTTTGGAATTACCTCAGCTTCTGTGCTTAGTTTGACGCCAATATGCCTTAGTCAGATAAGCAGAGTGGAGGACTTCGGGAAGCGGTATGCGACATGTTATTTTGTTGTTGCCATAGGGACCTTGGTGGCGGTTCCCTTGTCTGGTCTTTTCATTGGTTCGCATCCAACCTCAAGGGATTATAATAATTTCATAGTGTTTTTGAGTATTATGGGAATGATGGGGCTGTTATTTTGGGTGATTGGTCGGTGGTTTGCGGTGAAATGGAGGTGGTGTGTCTATTGAGTGAGTGGTCATATATACCCGGAAAATATATATGTATATATTGTTCTCACTTTCGGAGTTGGTTGTTTGTGTATGGATGACGAATGTTAAGTATGTATGTAGAAGTGATAGAGACAGAGAGTGCTTTGGCTCAGAGGATTGGGTTTACGAAATCAACCGCTCTAATTTTGAGAGTGTACTTCTTTATCATTCTCAATTCACTCAGATTTTCAATGAGATGAATGCTTGAAAACAAGGTGAATCTTTGAAGATTCATATTAGCAGTCCTGGAATAGGTCCTAGTGGTTTACTTAGAACCGATTTGGTTTATCTAGATTAGAATTATGAAAGTATGCCCCCTGTAATATTCTTCACTAGAGCCGAACAGCCGATCAACAAGTCACTGGGTTGCCAGCGACCACATATTTAACACAAACTCATTTTAGGCAAAAAGAACGTCATCAAAGAACTACACACCAACGGTAAACATCTGCACATATAGCCTGGAAAGTATAGAAAAACTATGTTGTGCCAGAGAAGCACTGGCAAATAAGAAATGCTAGAAAACGTATTATTAGATCGTAGCTAGAGATACGTCTGCTTCCAATTAACAAAATCTATAAGTGCATAGGTACAGCGTGCTCCTAGCAACCAGCTATGATCTGCACAAATCAAAACAAATAAGCAACCCAATCTATGCGCCTTCTACCCCTTCTAATCACACCAATTTTCTGCTATTCTCCTCAAACCCCCCTCTCTTCCCCTGCCCCTCTTTTGTCCCAGTTTTTTGGGGCTCTAGTCGACGATGCACGGACCGATGTTACCCTACCGGATCCAGACTACACAGACGACCTCGACGAGGATATCCCGCTTTTTGGGGGATTAGGCACGTTTGCAAACTCGCGATATGTAGCATGCTTTTCACCTAAAACTGAGAAAAAACAGTCTTTTGATGTAGCTATAGTAGGGGCTGGTTTTGATACTGCTACCAGTTTCCGTCCAGGAGCTCGTTTTGGGCCCAGACTGATTAGAATAGCTAGCAAAAGATTAGGGTTTGGTGTTTTGCCTGACAGGGGCCTTTTGAATCCGCATTTTGGACTCGAAAGTATGGGGGACTTAGAAGTATATAGCGAACTAGAAGTTGTAGACTGTGGCGACGTGCCGATGACGCCGTTCGACAACCGCATAGCATTGGATCAGCTCTACCGGGCCCATCGCCTCATTCATTCATTTAGCAAAAAACCAAGGATTATAACTTTAGGTGGAGATCATACTGTAAGCTTACTAACGTTAAAAAGTGCATACGAGACCTATGGACCGCTCACGGTGATCCACTTCGATAGCCATTTGGACACTTGGAACCCTGATCTCATTGGTGGGGGAATCCGGTCCAAGTACATGCGGTTGAACCACGGGACGTTTTTGCACTATGCAGCAGAGAGGGGGTATGTGAATAAAAACTCTCTGATCCACGTGGGGATCAGAGCGCCCCTTATAGATGTAGATAACGACTTGAAGCACGATAGAGTGGACTGTGGATTTGAGATTGTATATGCACGAGAGATCGAGTGGGAGGGAGTAGGGGGTTTAGTGAAAAAAATTCGTAAGAGAATCGGAGAAAAAGGGCCTGTGTTCATACTGTTTGATATCGATGTTTTGGACCCGGTATATGCTCCTGGGACAGGTACAGCAGAGCCAGGTGGGTTTACGATGCGTGAGATGTTGAGTATCTTGGATGGGTTGAGAGGGGTGAATTTGGTGGGGGGAGATTTGGTAGAGGTTTCACCGATTTGTGAGGGGGATTTGACGAGTTTGAATGGGGCGCACGTGGTAGATCTGATGTTGGGGTTGATGGCGGCGAACAAACTCACGAACTCGGAAACGAACAAGTAAAGCAAGAGTGAGTAAGCTCTTATACCAACTTATATATTGATTTAGTATAGTCATTTACAATAAATTAGTGAATGTATTACACTAAGCTAATATTCAAGCATATAAACCTGATAGTTGCTGGGCTTTTGTTGGACTAAAACTTGGCTGTTCGATGGAATGGCAATCAATGGACTTTCTTGGGTTGGTTCAAGCATCACACTAGCATTAACCCAACTTTATGGAATTTTACGATATATTCATTCTGCTGGCGAGATGTACCTAGAAACACAGTTTTAAAGGTTTTGTAGAACACCATAGTGGTCACACTAGCTTAAGAGTGGCCTAGAGCCAACATAGGCCGGGAAACACTTTATATAGTTGGAGGTTACTTCAGTTCAAATGCGTATTGCATCTAATTTCTACTGAGTATGGGTGCTCTGACGTATACTTCATTATAAGGGCACATTTTGTGAACCGAAGCATTTGCTGGTTAGAATTTTGAGTTAGAATTTACCATGGACTGAACTAAAAAGACTTTCTACAACTACCTCGACCACCCCCTCCAACGAAGATTATTGAGCCATCCTGCAAGGGCACATAACATTTTTCAGATCTCTTTGCAGAACTCAAAGAACCAACAGCATGAGCCAATATCCTGTTTCAACGTGAGTTTTCATGGAAAAATTGCCTTGCTCGATAAGGAATGTCGGGTTTATTATATCAGCGTTTTTTGGGTCCTTTTACTCTCTTTTTTGTCTGAAATAGGAATATTTATATGAAAGCTAGAGAGATGAAAGTTGGTGGAAATTGGTGAAGTATGGCTTAAAGTTGTGAGATCTTACGAGGCCTGATTTGCCAAAAGAATAGTTTTTTTACCAGACCTTTCCATAGGGACATAAGCTTAACACCACAGATATAGAGAGAATCATATACACCATTGGGAGGGGTTCCACAGTTTTCCGAAAAAGATTATGATACTATAGCGGTTATGGAAATGAAGTTGAATATCATGAAATACACTCTTATCACCAATCAATGGGGTTGATGGTCTACATCCTTCTAAGCATATGCATTGATATGAATGACAGCATACAAATATTCACATTCCTGAGTGTTTGGCCGCTGATTAAAGCAATCTGGATTCATAATAGTCTCATATACACTCAAAGGATTCTAAACGTTCAAACTAATCTTCTTGCTCATGATGCTCCTATTCCACCTATTCTCTTTTTATTCAACCTCTCTTATATCTGACCATTTACCAGTTTTCCAATTAGTGGGTTAGACGCTTTTTTTTTCGATCAAACTCTACTGCCGCACAAACCGATAATAGGTGTCTTATCAACCAGTCTATCTGATTTTGCATAAATATTAACCACAGTGTTTACATCCACCGTTTGAATGAAAAAATCCCCCCAAAAAAATTATCAAAAAAAATAGAAGCCGCCCTTCGACCTGCCGGAGTGGCTCCTCTAAGCGTGCTCACGTTCAAACATGTGAAAATGAAAGGTCAAGCTTTTGTAGGATTCTCCACTCCATCAGAGTGTAATCAAATTATAGATTTTTTCACTAAAAGACTTCTAGAAGATGATGACTATCAATTTGTAGAGCTGAGGCCTGTTTTTGAAATAGCTCTGAAAGACTCAGACCCTGTTTTAGAGAAGAAATTGGGAGCTGAAGAATACCAAAAATATATAGAAAATCGCAAATCTCAAAAAGCTCAAAGAATTGAACAAGAGAAACAACTCGAAGAAAGAAACGAAAAGAGCAAAAGTGAAAAGGCTACAAATGGAAAAGAGAGCCAAGATAGTAAATCCGACACAAAAAGAAAGAGGGAACAAGAACCTCAGAAAAAGAAAAAGAAGGCCAAAATTGAACCTCAGGTTCCTCACAGTGTATTGCTTGTAGTAGACTTGCCTTCAGGCGTAGAGAAGAGCGAGTTGGAAGCGATTTTTGATGCGTATCCTGGTTTCGTGGAGGTACGGTTAGTAGCCGCGAGGGGGGTTTGCTTTGTAGAGTATGAGGGGGTGAAGGAAGCAGGGGATGCTTTGAAGGGGGTGGGTGCGGTTGTTAAGGTAGATGGTGGAGAGGGTAGAGTTAGTTATGCTAAGAAGTGAGGAGGGGGGTGGTGATGGAGGAGGATTTGATGAATGTATGGTTGTACTGCTTTTCTGTAGTTTGCTCACTTGAATTTTGCTCATTTATTGTCTGAATATGGATAATCATAGTTTTCTAGCCAAACTGCTTTTTTAAATGAAGACAAGAAATTTAATAAACCTTGGGGTCAATACTATATCAGTGGCCACTACAAATTAAGTAGCTTAAAACACTCTCTCACCTTTAAGTTCTTTTCTAAGCACTCGATGTTCCGACAAATGTGATTAGATTTGCCCCCTTTTCGAACATCCTGCTGATGACATTACGGTAGACTTTGGTCATTCGAAATCAAACTTGAGTTTGAAGGATCTAACAAAGCCTTACGATACCAGAGATTTTGTGGGATTTCAAAGTGTGCTATTTCAAGATCCGATCTTGTTTGTTACAAATCGTTCGTGATGCCCTTTCCATTCATTCTACTGGCTTATATGAATTGCTGTCTACAAAAAAGTATACTCATATGAGTTAGATGTTTGTCTTCTAGTCTCTCCCCATTTCTTGAAGGTCTCACCCAACGTGCACAGCAAATGTCAAAAAGTGCCTCTACTATATTATTCTTCACAGCTTCCCAACATCTGAGCGGACTCACGTGACTGAAAAATAAATATTCAAACCAACCAAAGTGACAAAAGAGAACCAAATAACCACAAAAAAAACCCAGAGAACACCAGAAACTGTTGAATAAAACTCACCAAAAATGCGAGCGCTCTTTATAAAGCCCAAAATAACCCCTAGAATGGCTTTCATACGTCCAAAAAGACAATTTTCAGTAACAATTGAGCTGTTAACCGAGTCTCTAGTTACCCTCCACACACTGCTGGGGTTGCCCTGGTGGGCGTTAGTGCCGTTAGTGACTTTTGGAGTTCGAGGAGTGTTTACCCTACCGTTGGCGGTTTTGAATCGTAAAAGACAGATGAGACTGTATAGTTTACGGCCTATATTAGATCTGATGTTGCCTATTTTGAAGTTCAAATTGATGAGAAAAAGCAGAATGAACCAAAAAAGTGTAAGTGCCGAATCCGGTGATTCCAATTCAGAATCTCAAAAAGTGATAAACATGATGACAAAACAATCGTCATTATCTTATGAGCAAGTAGCACTTCTCTCAGCCAAGGAACGCCGCAAAAGACAGAAAAGATTATATAAAGAGAACAATTGTCAAGTGTGGAAAAATTTCGCTCTTCCTTTAGCACAGTTTCCCCTTTGGGTGACGCTCTCTTTGACTATCAGAAATTTATCAGGTTGGGACAGCTTTTTTATACTGACCACCTCTCCTAGTGTTGAGCCCTCTTTAGTCAATGGAGGTTGTTTATGGATTCAAGATATGTCACATGCTGATCCTTATGGTATTTTGCCTGTTCTTTTAGGGCTCACTATGATGAGCAATATTGAGCTTTTAGCTAGAACGTATCCGGGCAACTCTGGTCTTGTTAAGGACACATTTTCTAACCGGCTTACGCTTGTAGATCTGATGCAAAATGTAGCTAGATTACTGGTTGTTGTTCTTATGGGGGTGTCTTCGCAAGCCCCCTCTATTCTTGGTTTGTACTGGTTGAGTTCCAACTTTTTCTCTTTAATTCAAAATATTGTCTTCAACAAACTTTTGCCCTTGAGAAGAGAGTTTTATGAGGGCAGCTACTATATAGATGGCAAGGTGGCGAGAGGCGAGAGCGTAGATTATCTAACTGGGAAGAGGGGTGGGATAGAAGCGGGAGAGAAGGCCAAGGAGGCAGACATCGACGGGTTGTTGATGAAGGAGTTGAAGTAGTTTTTTAGCTTTATGAGTTTGTATATATGATGACGATTTTTGTAGGTTCTTTGAAATTTTTTGAGTGTACTTGGTAGACCAATAATACTAAAAATGTCAAAACTTCTGAATTTGATTAAGCCAAGCTCGAAGAATTCGAAAGAAATTGGGCTACATCACGCTCATTTGTTGTGTTTCTCTACAAAGCGTATTCCTGATAAAAGTTCTTCAAATTTTCTGTTTTATCTACCATGGCCTGTAATGTTCTATAGAGATCCAGAGCTTGATGGGGGCGAGTCTAACGAAGGACTAGAAACAGCTCATCCAGCGCAATCTTCTTTTCGATCAGTACATTTTAATATAAGCCATCTTAGATTGAGAACTTTTCTTTTTTCAATTTTGAATCATCTATATGTGAAGTAGTTGCTTGGAATCAGTTAGTTAGCGTTCAATGAGCATCACTTGTACTCGAACTAAACAGTAATTGAAATATTCATTCCTCCCTCACAAAATCTCATAAAGTTTCCTTGAAACTTCCCCTCACCCAAAGTCTTCTGACTATTTCTATTCCTAAAACAAAGCGAGTGATAGGAATCTAAATGTAAGTTCTTCTTCCTTCTAAAACTAAAAAAATTAACATTCCCAGGAACGACAGAAAGTGAAAAAAAATCAGGCCTACAAAACAACGTCAAATTCTATCATATCACTATAATACACTAACCTTTGCTCTCTTCTCCCCTACTTCATTCCCCTCATACCCCCTCTTCACACCCATTTTCAATTTCAAAATCTCATCATCAATCTCACCCTGCTCTCTCAAAACCCCTCTCCCCCTCAATCTGGTCATGTCAATTTCAGCCCCTACAGCGTACCGCTCCAAGACCAGAGAACCCCCGACGTCGGCTACACGGTTCAAAACCAACAGCACTAGTTTTCTAATGCGGAAAGAAGTATACAGCGAGCCCCTTAAACTCAATAACCAATCAAAAACTTGTTTTCTCTTCAACAACTCGACATCGGAAACCGTGTGTATACCTCTTTTAAGTACCCCTAGAAACCATACACACTCTTGTGTGTAACTTCCAGCGTCAGGAGACCGAGTAATAGCTTTGAAAAGCGGCAAATCGCCAGCACTCATAACCAGACTCGCCAAAAGATACTTGTAAGTTTTCTCGTAGAGAAAATGAGTAGGAGACGAGATAATGTTCACCATTTCTCCAAATACATGGTACATTATCCCGCATAAAGATGTATGTGTAGCCAAAATCTTGAGTAGCAATATTCTCACCAACTCCAGATCTTTATATGTTGAGCTTTTCGCGCTCTCAGAAATGTTGTAGAGGAGCGTCTGGGCCATTTTGAGCACTGTTGCATCATGCAGACTGAGACACACAATAATGTATCTAAGCAACCCCGAATCTGCCAAGACTCTCAAATCAAACTTTGGCTTGTCTTCTTCGTCGAGTGTTAAAATTTGCTCATTGTTGAGAGTGAGTAGCAACACAAATCTGGGATCATAGATATCTGATGAGAAAAATGGTTTTTGCATTTTTCTCAACGCCGACGACGGTTGAGAACAATCAAAAACAAAATTTGGATTCTCCTGGAAATTCTCTATCGAATAAGTCAACTTGGCACCCTTGAAGCTCACTCTAAGGCCCCCTTTCTCTTTGTTTATGAGGTGTGCATCAAGCATATCATAATCATCAGCTGCGCTTTTCTGAGCCCGTTCAAACTCCAAATCTACTCTTCCATAACCGTTCAACCAGGACAGCGTGAAATTTCGCTCAATTTCCTCCAAAATCGAGTACAAAATTGTGTCTGTATACAGTGTAGTACCACCGTAACAGAGCAACGCCTTCTCACGAACCAGATGAGTAGAGCTGTTCGCGGCATCAGAGCAGAAGAGCCGCGACACAATGATCCCAGAAAGAAGCCTCTGGTAGCACTCCTTGCCAGCTAAAGCATTTCCCTCATTATTCAAAAAGAGCTGAAGTAAACGAGTACTATCGAGAGTATACACTCCAAGAATATTGTTCACATACTCTAGCACCTCAGTACTACTGATCCAAACACTTTTGCGGAACACGATCTCAAGTTGCGTGGTGATAAGCCCCTGTGGAACCTTTACACGGTGCACCTCAAAAAACTCTCCTAAGGCATTCAAAAAATCAAGAAAACTCTCGGTCATTTTTTCTGTCTCTGCGAACTTTTTGTTTGCAAAAAGTGTACATCTTCCTATATACAAATTTGAGTCTTTTGACCCCCCCTTGCTCATCAAATATCCCATAAATCTAACAGCACTAGCAGAAAAAATCACATTTTTCTCGAAGAAAAAAGCTTCTAACACTCGTAACTGCTCGTCATTAAAATTTTTACACAACTTCTCAACCAACTCTATACTTTTCAAAATCTCTTCTTCTGTCTTGAGCTCATTTAGGCCGGACACGTGATCAGAACAGAAACTGCTGAGAGCACTTCCAAGTTCCAGAACGTCCTGCAGCGCAACAATAACAGAGGGCAAAAACACCTTTGTGTTGACAAAGATATGCACAAGCTCCGGGTAAGCTTTGAGAAAGGCTTCCAAAATTGGAGACGTGGACATGGGTCCGACCAACCCAGCGGCATCGTCTGGACTCAAAACCACGAGTTTTCTGGCGACAAGCTGCAGCAAAAGATGTAGGCTACAGAGGTCGATAGCCTTTGCGAGTAGTTGAGCTTTGACGGGGATGCTTCTAGCGATCAATTCAAAAAGGTATTGATCAGCTGCTTTCAGCCCACACAACAAAAAGTTCGAGCATAAAGAGTCCGCCGGTAACGCCCAGATAAACTCTGAAGCCGCTGCATCGTCTGGTGAAAAGTTTGTCACCCGCTGAGAGAAAGCCAGCACAAGATCCAAAAACGCCACCAGTGATACCCTTCCCGTGAAACAGCGTCCAAGGAAACCCCCTAAACGCTTGAATTTTTGGGGTGAGCACTCTGTGAACATGTAATTTTTGAGTGCATCAAAAGCGGCATCATCTCCAGAGTGCTCCAAATAACTTTCTGCTTTCAGAAGCCCATTCTTGGCTCTAAGGCAAGCACAAATATCAAGTGCATTTTGTGGTACAGCATCAACTTTCTGGGCATCTCCTTCATAGAGCACAGCTTCAAAAAAAGAGAGATCTGACAACACAAACTTTTCAAACTTTTCAGGTGCAACAACATCAGAGAAGTCTGCTACTATCTCTCTCACCAGCTTACCAAAGAAAGAATCTGAAAAAACACCCTCATAGTCTGCGCTTACGTAATCAGAGACCAACATGCGGAGACCAGATAAACTCCCTCCCAGGGCCCTCAAGAAGCGCGTGAAAAATGAAATCCACATAGCGTGTGCTCTGGAAAACGGTACAAACGAAAACTGCTCGAAAAGCGCCACTGTGAATGGACTTACACCGTACTTTTTCGCGGCAAGGTCCACATACTTATATGGGGACCCGATGCGCGCCACCGCGCGGTCTACGCATTCCCACACGGCATCCAAAGAGGCGAATGGACCTACAGCGCGCAGTGCGGCGCAGAGAGCACTCAAAAGCGTTTCTGTATGCAGAGTACTAAACATCGCAGTCAGCAGTGCCATACGCACCGCAAGTGCAAGAGCACCACTATCGTCGGTTTTGGATGCCAGTTTGAGGAGCGCCGTGAAAAGAGTAGAGCGCCCAGCAGGCGCTGTGTGCCATTTTTGGCGGCGGTCTCCTAACGCATTTTGAAGGCGCAAGAGAGCACCCACGAGAGCGGCGTTTGGCGTATCATCTGAAAGAGCATCATCCAAAAAGGAAGCAAGTTTTCCGATATCGCCGGCTGGCACGTGCGTGCCGGGAAACGTATCTAAATATAAGAATATACACTCTGCAGCGGCAAGCGTAAGAGACGCATTTTTTGCTCGAAAAAGTACGCCTGTCATCTTGGAAACCTCAGGGAACGAACCCTGGCATTTCGCAACTAAAGTTCGCGCCATGTCATGGTCGCCAGATGCCTCGTACCGACCGACAACCAGCTTGAGTTTCTTAAGGGCAGCTACACAAAGTTGTACTCCGATATGACACACCATCGGGCTGGTGTGCTGGAAACAGGCGCTAAAAGATTGGTTCGTCAAGGAAGCTGGGATAACGTGACTCGGGTCAGTAGTTTGAAGCCCGGCCAGAAGGGGGGCTGCTAATATTCTTTGCAACAAAAGAGCGGACCCAATCCAAAAGAAAGTTAGCCGGGGCTCAAAATGGCTATTCACGATAGCTAGGTGTTGGTTATAAGCGGGTACGAGCTCTGGCGCAGCAGCCAATACGGCTAATACTATTTCCAATTGAAGCTTATCTTCCCAGGGCTTCAACAGAGATAGAACGTTGAAAACAAAACGGTTTGTTAAACTGAACGTTTTGTTACCAACTGAGACCGGGAGGGGGTCGCCCAGAACAGCTACAGAGTCTGTCAAGAACCCCTTAACTAAATTCTCTAAATATTCATTAATATCAAGTTCCGATACTGAAAAAAGAGGTATGAGGGCCGCAACGTTCCACTGGTTAAAAACACGGAGCCGGATTCCCCGGAAACGGTCAAATACAGGCTCAAAAACGATTTTTTGACTGACAGTTTTGAGGGTTTGAAGAATATTTTCTACAGAATCATATTTAGCACAGTATTTGAAGAGATTCCCAACCACTTTTCTTGAGCCCTGACTTTCTAGAATGTCCTTGCGCACAGGAGCGCTAGTTTGACCAACCAAGCTATTCCAGAAGACCACGAAATTGTGTCTAATGGACCTGGGGCCGAGCCTGTTACCCGCCGCAAGCTCCTGCTTGAAAGGGGTTGCCAACTTTGGCAAGACAGGTAAGCTGAGGTCAAAAATTCGGGCAAGCTCGTCTGCGTTTGAGCCCTCATTGCACTCCAAGACCAGGACCAAGAGTTTAAGCCCCGGGTTGGTCGCGGAGGGGCGCATCGAAGAAAGGTCTCTATATATCACCCTTAACAGAGCAGGTGTAAGGATTTCAGAGCGGACAAGTTCTGATATGCTTGATTTTAGGATATCCAGGCGAGACCACGTGCTAACCAAATGGGCCAACTTGAGGGTTGCGTTTGTATGCTTTGCATGCTCGTTAGCGGTGGAGTAATAGCTCCAAAGTTGGACAATTTCGGGGCCGTTTTTACGGCTTAAAAAGGCTTCTATTTCGGTTGTGTCGTCTAATTTGAGCACCTCCTCGAGTTTTTCGAGGGGGGAAGGGTCGAGGGGGGTGAATTTAGGGGGCATTAGAAGGATGGCGTTGTCCTTTGGGAAATTGGAGGAGTGGTTGGGGAATAAATTGGGTGTTTTGATGGGATTTGGGTGAGAGTGAAAAATGAAATATTTTTTTTTTTTTTGATGAGCATGCTCACATACATTAATTATTACTTGAAGACCTGAATTCTCTAAGTACTGTAAATACAACGACACCACTTCGCTAAGGTAAGGCTACGCACTTAGATGGTCGGCACCAGTCGAGAAAAGCGACACCAGTGTGATTGAGTGGAATAGCTTACACGAAAAACACTGTTTCTCTGTCCACTAGTACCAACCTGCTGCCTCAGGCGCTCATCGAGTATACAAGTTCACCTTAGAGATAGGATTATAGAGTAGACCACTATTCAACTACTGATCTGTTGACTCAAGGAATAGAATTCTCTGTGCCTTACATATCTACCGAAGGTCAAAAGAATGCGATCTCAGCTTTTTAGTAGTAAAAATCTTTCTCAAAGTGTTAGCCGCTATCCCGTCCTTGCTCTGCAAGTCACACCACTTCCTTACGTTCATTGAGGAATTTGGTTTTTATTGAACCCAAACTAAAGTCAATCACACTACAATCACAAACCAACCTATAAATTTCAATATACACTACGTTAAAGAATTCGTAATTTTGCTACTCGTAAAGATGTATCACAACGAAATGTTAATCACAGAACAGGTTTATCTCTATTCAAAGCTCTCGACAATTTCAGGTAAAATTGTGGTAAAGTTTCTACGGGAAACTCCAATTCCCCAAAGAAATATTCCGGAACAAACTTTTTCAACTCTTCTACACTATCATCAACATTTGGCTTATAGACTACCTTTGCTTCATCTTCCTCGCCTTCTATTCTCTCTAACACTAACTCATAGTGTAGCTCTCCATTACTTCCTGCTTGAATACACAGGAACGCCAAATTGTCAGGATCGGAATCATTTACATCCTCTACACGTAGGCCACACACACTTTCTGTGATATCGTTGATGACCTCATACCTTTCTACTGATCGTTCTAGCTCTCTGTTTTTTTTCTGTACGTCATCCACTAATTTCTGAGTTTTTTCAAGTTTTTTAGTGAGAGCGGTTATCTGCTCTTCTAGTGAAACATTAGGGTTTCCATTAGGCGTGTTTTTAATGTACTCTAGTATTTTGTCAGAGACATGATCCCTTTTTTTAGTGTTTTCTTTATATGCTTCTAAGAGCGTGTTTTTTGAGCTTTCGAGCTCCGAAAAAAGATCTTCTATATTTTTCGTTTCTGGGAATGACTCTGAGATTGCCAATTTAACGTTCTCACCAATTTGCTTCAATTTCTCGGTTTCTTTCAAAATATTTGGCTCGAGATCTTCAGACAGTGAGACATCATGCTTCTTTTGGGTTTTTCCGGAATCTAAACTCAGAGGAGAGTCAATTCTCTGTTTTTTGGCATTTTTTTGAGGAGGTTTGGCTCTTTTTGGGGGCATGGTGGGTCTTGATTTTCGCGTTTTTTTTATTTTTCGCGACGCATAGAATTGAATTTGCAGGGGTAGGGGTAGTAGGGGAGTATGGGCTGAGTTGGGATGGGAAGTTTGTAGGCTTAGTTTGAGGGCAGTTAAGTATATATGATTCAATCGTGTGTCTTCTTGTGGAGAAACTTTGATACAGTGCAATTCAGCATGTTTAGAAACTCAGCTTACTCCGATATGCCCAACTCAAGCTCATCGTATTCACACTGCATGCTCTTTAGCTATCCACTTTATTATGGAGAGTATGTACTACTATATTTTGCTGTGTAAATTTCTACGACAAGCTTATACATAGACAGTATAAAGAATACACCACCAGATCTGGGTGAAACAACTTATTGTCCTCGAGAGCTGCAAGCTAAAATATATCTAAATTCCAATATAAGTGAAGTACTTCTACAATGGCACAAGAATAGACATACCTAAACAACCTCCACCAACACACTTTTTCCTAACTGCCTCTCTTTTCACTCCACGTGCATCACCTCTGTCTTCATATCCCCATCTGAGCCTACCGCATCTGCTTCTCTCTCGAAACCATCATTTCTGTCGTACTCGAATGGCAACTCACGTGCTATGCGTACACACTCCCAAGGTCTCTTTGTGCTTGTCAACTCGAATATCCGATCCATCTCTTCCAAGGACCGGCCAGAAGTTTCGGGATACAAGAAGTACGCCACTGGCCAGATCAAAAGATTGATAGCCGCAAACACTGCAAAACTGTAAGATCCGATTTTGTGAAAAAGCACAGGGGTAATCATCACTACAAAAAAGTTCCATGTCCAATTTGCGGCCGTAGAAATTGCGTTAGCCGCTGCTCTGATACTCAAAGGCGTTACTTCTGCAGGATAGAGCCAAGCCATACCGAGCCATCCAAAGGCAAAAGATGTGTAGAAGCCAAAAACAAAGATACAAGCTGCAATAGCCAGACCAGAGGAGTCGTTTTTGTTGGGATCTGCTGCCCATGTTGTGCCACAGAGTACAGCCATACAGATTGCCTGGCCTGCTGCACCGTAGAGCATAAGCGTGCGTCTTCCTAAACGCTCTACTGCATACACTGCTGCCCAGCCCATGAGAAAGAACCAAGTGCTTGCTGCTCCAGACATTATTCTCGAATCTACAGCATCCATACGCATGTAGTTTTCAAAGATGACAGATGAGTAGTAAGCAAGAAGATTCACGCCTGACACCTGCTGAAGCATTTGGGAGAAGTATCCCAAACAGACTCTTTGGAAATTGTTGTTCTCGCCTTGGATAAAACATTGCCGAAGCTGTTCTCTAGTACTGATTCTGTTCTCGGCGCTCAATGTCTCAAGAACCTCATGCATCTCCCTATACACTTTAGGATTGTCTAAAGGCACGTCCTCTAACGCGCAAAAGACGTTTCTTGCTTCATCGTGCTTCCCGGTCTTTATGAGCCATCTAGGAGACTCAGGGAGACTCATAATAAACGGCAAAATCACTACAGGAAAGAGAATTTGGAAGGCAAGAGGGAACCGCCAACTGGCAGAGGTTGGGGCGAAGTAGAAACCTAAATTGATCCACCCAGAGATCATGAGACCAAAGATGATAAGACAACTGGACATGAAAACCAATTTTCCACGCGAATGCGGTTTGGCACACTCGGACTGCCACACAGGCACTGTCAGGGTGTTGATGCCGTTTCCCATGCCTGTGATTACTCGGCCCACAATCAATTGAGGGATCAGGAACGCCGAGCACTGGATAGTCGCGCCGATAATCATGACGGAACAGCCTGTTACTATAGACTTTCTTCTTCCTATTTTGTCAGCAAAGAAAATGGCTGAAAGGGCACCTAGCAAACAACCAACATCATATAAGGATACGATGGCACCTTGGATGGTATCGTTGTCTGGGTGTAGAGTGGTGTCGATGAGAGGGAAAGTTTTACGGAAATCAGTTTCCGATAAAAGACCACCCATGACACCTTGATCGTACCCAAAGAGAAGGAAACCAACACCAGCCATACAAGATATGGCAATGTTGAGCTTTTCACCCCGGAGATGAAGGTAGGATTTTCCAAGCTTTCCAGGCTCTACAGGAGAGAGCTTGAGAGGGGAAGCTGGGGGCAGGATTTCAGCAAAGTCGTTCTTTTCCTTTTCACTCATCCTATTCTTCTTTGATTTGAATTGGTTTCTCGAGTTTATTACACATAATGGACGATATATAAGGGCTGCTGAAGTGGGCCTATGACATAATCAATCCAATGAAGGGGCTGATTGTTTGTTTTTCGAGCCATGATTCAATGAGTGCGATCTCGTAGATCTTTCGGATGGACTTACTATTGGGTAGACGTGTTGAATGCTTCAGATTTGAGGCGCGACGTATAAGTCTGTATATTGGTAATATCACTATAGTAACTGCATTGAGTCCATTTGCAAATTGTATTGAGATCATTTATTGACTATCTTGAGCACGAATTTGGTAGGTTCTACTCTCAGGTATCATTCACAGATTTTAATCTTTATTATTGCTTTTATGAATATGCAGTAGCTGATGAAGATGAGATTATCATGATAAAATCATGGAAGAACTACTGGTCTGAGGGCCCAATTGGTCTATCAATGATTGGGACTTGAGATTAGTGTAATAGATTGAAGGTGGAACTATATCCCTTGTCCAAAATATACCATCAAATACAGTTGGTTAGGATATCGATATAAGGTGGAACTGCAAACAATAGTACCCCCACCTCCATTCTCCATTTCTCCGCGTCTATGCTGGATTACATCACAATCCCCGTTTTCTTTATTTGACGTCATTCGTATGTCAAACTGAATTTGACAGGACCATCCGAAAATGCATCTTATTGTTTATAGTGGGGCGAAAGTGGACAGATTATCCTGGCCAGAGCCTGTTTTTGTTTGTCAGTTATTTCAAGATTACAGTCATATTATATCTAGTAACATTATAATGTATGCCTAAGGACATGTGTGTTTTTTTAGTGTATCATGTACGTGAATTGATATCTGTCCTTTTGGGCTATTTAGCGCAGAACTCTATCCCTAGTAATCACGAAATCCCTGCATTTTGTCAGATTGAGGATTTCAGGTTCACAAAAGGTCACGATACCTCGGTCACAGCTCGGTTGCGTTTGGTCATTCAAGTTGCAAAGCATAACAATGGTTAAGGTACGTAACTCCGTAATTGACCGAGGTATGGTGCATGTATGAAGCTTCGCTGATATGAATGTAGAGAACGATAGAATAATCTCTTAACTCGCGCGAATGTGTGCTGAGGAAACTGCAAGAACCAACTACTTTTTGCTGTCGCTCGGCTTGCAAAAACAAATGGATGTGACAGTAGCCGTCAAATCAGTTCGTAAGTGTGCTCGTACTTCGAAACCTAATATGGCTGTCGAATTATTCATGAGATTTTCACAAGGGCCTTGTTGTTCAAGCCCTTTGAAGGTCTTCCACCATGAAATGCCAATAATACCCCTCTAAACTGTAAATGCATACTTATAGTATCAAAATTAATGTCTTTTCCTTATCTTGTAATGAGTGCTATCTATCGAGAGCTGGCTGAGTTACATGCTTGAACCTGAGAGCTTGTGTCCAACTCAGAACCTGAGCTATCGGTAATACTAGCTCAACTACAATAACTCATCAAGCTGTAGACCCCATCCGTTCAGTTCAAACCCTCTAACCTCCAAATCTTTCGCTATTACTCCGCATTTACAACCCAATCGTAACTCATAACATTCAAACAAAACAATCATAACCCAACTTTTCAAACTAATCAAAAAATCTAATCAATATAATCTAACCACTAACTAATTGCTTCTCCCACTCCCGCTTCCACTCACAGTCTCACTCCCACTTCCCACGCTCTCCCCTTCCGAATCAAACCCTACTCTTCCAAAACCCGCACTTTCGACGAACTCATTCTGAACCGAGTCCCCTACCACTCTGCCCCCACCTGCTCCGCCCTCCCCCTGAATTCTATTTACATATCTCTTCAAATCATCGTCATCGTGAATCTCCATATCGAGGGAAGGCCCTGTAGTAGCAAAACTCTCGATGGAGGGAGCACTCTCCCTAATGAGAAAATGGCCCTGTCCTATGACTTTAGCCCTGCTCTCTTCACTAGACGAAACATTCCCCTTAACTATGCTTTCCTCTTCCAACCCCCTAACAATTTCCCCTCGTATCTGCTCATACAGAGCCTCGTCAATGACCATTTTTTGTGACACGAAATTGACCAGGTCTGAGGCATTCTTGCGGGTTCTGTACATTTCGTCAATTTCTTCTAATCGAAGACCTCTTGTTTCGTAAACAAAAAAGTACGCGAATATCGTTGCACAGAACGTTAGGCCTCCCCAAAGGAAGAAAATTTTGTTTCCCAACAGGATGGTCAGATCAGTATCTCCACCTATGAGATACGGCAGGAGAAACGCAAATCCGAAATTGAAAAGCCAGTTTGTGGCCGCCAGGAGAGAAACTGCTCTTCCTCTAACTCCCAAAGGAAAGATTTCCAGGATGATTACCCATACTCCTGGACCCCAAGTCAGGGCGAAAAATAAGATGAATAAACAAACAAACACAAGCATGATCTTATTGGATACCCCCGATGACGTGTGCACCGTTCCTGCTATCGCTATAACGAACAGCGATGTCAGCATCCCCACACCTCCGATTAACAAAAGCCGTCGGCGTCCGACGATTTCTATTAAGAGGATGCCAGGAACAGTCCCCACCACGTTGACTGCGTATGTTAGAAAACTATATAAATATCTTTTACTTACGACACCGGTGCGCACAAAGAACCAAACGCCGTAATAGAATATAAAGTTGATTCCGGTCGCCTGCTGGAAGGCCTGGAGTGCAATGCCGGTTATCATCCGAAGTCCTTGTTTGGCTCTCCCTCTGCCACTTTTGAAGCATGCGGTGTACAGATACAGGGCAACTGCAGCAGTGAAGTCGTGAGTAGCCTTGATATCGACGAGCTCTTCGATGAGCCCAGGATCGTCCACGGGGACTCTTCGAAGAATGCTGAGGGATTTTGCAGCCTCGGGGAGTCGATCTTTCATAACGTAGAATCTCGGCAGCTCAGGGAGAAATATCATCCCGGCACTAAGGATGAGGGCCCAACACGACTGGAGACCGATGGGAATCCGGTACAGACCCAGGCTATTCATCTGGTAAGTGCCTTGGGCAATGGCACTGGAACAGAGAAATCCCCACGTGATGGCCCACTGGTACGTCGAGACAATGGCACCTCTGACCCACTTGGGGGAGGCCTCAGACTGGTAGAGGGGAACTACTGCAGAGAGCACCCCGATGGCACTTCCGGTAATACTTCGGCCGACACAGAGTAACGCCAGTCCGGAACTCACAACTTGACAGACGTTGCCGATATTGAAAACTATGAGCGCAGCAAAGAGGATGGCAGCTTTACGGCCAACAGTGTCGCTGAGAAGAGGCAGGGCCATCGAGCCAAATAGAGTTCCAAGAGAGAGAGAGGCAGTGGCAATAGCTAGTTCACCCAGACTGAAGTGGGTGCCGCTCTTACTGAACGTTCGTATAACATAGTCCATCGAAAGCACGTTATTAGAAAGACCAGTGTCGTATCCGTAAAGGAAACCACCAACCGCAGCAAACGTGCCCACGGCCACGGCCATCGTCAGACTCTGTTCACGCGCGCCAGGCGCGCGAAACTGACGTTTGGTCTCACGGTCGATGAACGTGCGTGAAAGCCAGGGGGCTTTAGTCATACCTCAGAAGTTCATATATATACTAGCAAATAATGGGATAGCTCAGAGGATGGATGGATTAGGGTTAAGGATAAATCCAGCAGTAGCTTTGTAAGGTTTCAAGATTTGCAAAGAAGTGACCAAAGTTTGAGCCATAAATTTGGTTATCCCTTGATTTTTGAGGTTCTGCCTTTTTTACCTTGAATCTTGCGTCGAGTTTTTATTCTGGTCTCTGCTCATGCACGCCGGGTAACTCTTCTCTTCAGGAGGTTCCTTATAATCCCTATGGTTTCCTGGGAGATATTTTGACTTCAGTTGAGGTTGAAAGACTCAGGGTGCTGAAATCTAAAGATTTCCGTAATTGTTTCACCGTTTTATTGTACGGGTATTGTGGGAACAATCGCTCGTTTAACAATTAGGATCGTCGTATGCACCCCGCAGTTTTAACGATGATGGCGAATTTACTATGAGAAAGGGAGTGTGAGATGGGCTTATTTCTGTCGAAATTGAGACTTAAATTTATAATCCGTCGATAACTCGTTCTTTTGTTTAGTTGGTATGGTTAACATACATACCTGCTTGCTTCCACCTCCACCCTCTAACTTGTCACGCACTAAAATTGTGACACGTTATTGAATATCTTAAAAAGATCAGCCTCACCAGTTTTTAGGGTTCATTGCCATCACCATACTGGTAATTTTTGGGTGGGCAGTATGTTTAACTGTTATATCGGTAGTGAGCATACTTAAATCCTATAGACAGCGTTGCATTTCGTATAGCCTCATGGTCTAATTCACGCTTTTCAGGATTAGATTAGCCAACTTGGGTCAATTGTCAGGGTCTGTGAGTGAACCTGTCAGCGTAGAACGCTTTGATGTTAGCCATCCCCCATACGCCGTACACAGCTGTTAAGTGCAAGTCTAGGTATATACCGGAGGGGCCCATAATTCCCTAATCTGGCTCTTGTCCGAGCTCAGGAATCAAACTGCAGGCCTTCGCACTGTAAGCTACATTATGTAGAGACGTTTTATGTGTACTATTATCTACTAATTGTATACCATACGTTTACGTATCAGACAAAGAGGTCCCTTTATGCGTCAGGTGTATCTGCACTATAATCCCATCTGTATGTGGTGTGTACTTGTAGGTTCGTGCGCTCAGCGTTGAGAAATGTAGCAGATTGAGACTCGTATCAAAAGTTTTTGCGATGAGCTTTCATTTCAAGTAAATCATCCGTTCCATCCGTTCTTTACGTTTTGCCTCAATATTGGAAGTTCTCAGAGAATTTCTGAGCCATGGGTGGTGTTCACCTTGATGCATAGTCTGTTTTTCAAGGGTTGCAGTTGTCAACCCGTTGAAGTAAAACGTGCTTAGTACACCTGAGTCTGCATTCTGTGTCTAGCTCGTAGTCCACTCTGAAGCTGTTCTTTGGCGCTCATATCTCAGAAAGTCTGAGGGCTATGGCAGCTATCTTTTCAAGTAGATTCACACTAAATCATCAACCTGAGTGTATCGAACTATGATTTTCAGTTCGCACCAGAGAGATAGCTCAACGGAGCTCTGCCTCCTTGGCAAAAAACCACAATGAAGTACTTCACCTTAAGTTTTCAGAGCATGTATAGGCCCACCTAAAGCCAACGAAGTGAAGTGTTTCCCTCTCCTTTCATGGGGCGACAGTGTACAGACCATTCTGACGCAAAGTGTGCTCGAGTGTATCCACTATAAAAGCGAGTAACATTACCCCATCTGTACATAGTACATGACAAGAACGCGCTCGAGCCACAAAACTAGCCAATTGAAGAATATCCAGGGTGGCAAATTCAAACTGTAAGCACCGTTACATCTACAAATCACAATTTCGGCCTCATAGTGAAGGGTTGTGTAATATCCCCTCAAATCAACCTTATCAGCATAAGATCCCTGCCTATGCACATACGCCGATGAACATGCCAAAAACATCAACATAACCTAAGAAAGGAAAAATCGTACATGAAGCACATCTGAAGAAAAACTTCGTTCACAAATCATATAATACATATACATCCCACAAAGCATTCTATAGAATCACTATAAATGATTAGAAATTGACATGACACCTGCAGAAGAGTTACCCGCCCATAAAACATTGTATAATAATAATAAATTCCCACATTTCCTTCTTCTACATCATGGCGAGAACTAAGCAAACTGCGAGAAAGTCGACCGGTGGTAAAGCCCCAAGAAAGCAGCTTGCTTCTAAGGCTGCCAGAAAGTCTGCCCCAACATCTGGTGGTGTTAAGAAGCCACACAGATATAAGCCAGGTACTGTGGCTCTTCGTGAAATCAGAAGATTTCAGAAGTCCACCGAGCTTTTGATCAGAAAATTGCCATTCCAGAGATTGGTGAGAGAAATTGCTCAGGACTTCAAGACCGACTTGAGATTCCAGTCTTCTGCTATTGGTGCTCTTCAGGAATCTGTGGAGGCTTACTTGGTTTCTCTCTTCGAGGACACCAACTTGTGTGCCATCCATGCCAAGAGAGTTACTATTCAGAAGAAGGATATCCAGTTGGCTAGAAGATTGAGAGGTGAGAGAAACTAAATCACTTGTTTGCTGAGCTTTAGCTCAATTTATAAGTGTTTAGCACATCAAGTATCTATGATACTTCTAGTATAGTATTTTGGTTTGATATTGATATTATTGATATTTAAGGGTTTACTTGTAGATTTATTGTAAAGCAGAATTGTATAGTTTTGCGTATGTTGTGTATATTCAAAGGGTTATTATGTATATTCATTGGTGGTCGGTTGGCATAAAAAAATCAGGGGATGAGCCAGACCCCGAAAATCTGCAAGAGGCGCAACTTATTTTCGTGCGTTCTCAGCCAATCATTTGGGATTATATTTTTATGAAGAGCACTTTGAGTATACCCAAATACATACACTTGGATTTGGGAGAGACTGTCAAGAAATATTATATATTATTAGATCATTCGTATGACAAACGAATGTGCTTTATTTTTGTGGTTAATTGATTGGCATTTTTTTCCAGTTCTAGGCTTGTAGATTGTGGTTCATGTATCTGTGTAGGTAAACTCCGACTTGTTATAAATTGGTCTAAGTGGAGATTAGATTTGCTTTTTGTGCTTTCGTTGTGGTCTGAAGTGTGTATGTGTGTGTTCAGAGTCATAAGGTGTCTTTGTAAGCTGTTATTGATCATTGTGGTTACAGTTTGCAGCGTCCAACTATGCCATAACTAGTCAAGTTGAGTGTGCATTGATACTCTTGATTATTGTGTAGGGATTCTTTAAGGCTTCTATTTGATGCAGTTAGCACAAATGAGACCACTCTGTGCTACGTCATGACAATTGTATCTTCTTTATCGAAGTAGTCTTTCTTACTTTTCCCCAAAAATTTTGCAGGATTGCAATCTCAAACGTTGTAGTTTGGCTCCTCTTCCAAAGGCTTTTGTGTGGTTTCAGAGAGTTGGTCCAAGCAGTGCGCATCTACAAGCTACATCATGTGCATGCTCGTGGCTACTACCATACTATTGTCCTATATCGTTTTGTATACTATCCAAGCTGGCGCATGGTTTGTAGTTCACAAAGCTATCATGCTCTCATACTCAAGTTGGCTGTATACTTTTGTGTAGTGGATATTCATACACTGTTCTTGTGACGTCAAGTGTATATATATCTTTAAGTGGAAGGTGAGTTCACACTCGAATGGAGCGGTACCATCGAAACTCGGTGTCTGCTTGTGTGTATATATAGGAAGTTTAGGGTTTCATCATTGAACAATTTGGATATTCTCAAAATGTAAAATAATATGGGTACAGTGATGCAGTTCTGCGAGGACCTACGCTTAACTGAAGATTGTGTTGACATCAGTCATTTTTGAAGACAAACTGTTATAACTACACACACATATTTCCGAATACGCGACAACAAATTCACGCTCACTTTGCTAGAAAATGTAAAGAGAGACGGACTGTTAGTGCGCTTAGTACCTTCATGCGGGCGGTTAGAAATTTCAATTTTCAAAGGCAGCCGCTTTGGAGTTTAGTGCTATAGGAAGTTTGTTGTGTACTTAATAATAAAGCTTGTCTTGCACATTACTGCTCCATAGCACATGTCAGGCTACACTCGAGGTGGTCTCTGGACCAACGCCGAAGATGAGATTCTCAAAGCTGCAGTCTCGAAATATGGTCTTTCACAGTGGTCGCGTTGTCTGTCTCTTCTCAACAGAAAAACCGCAAAACAGTGCAAAGCACGTTGGTACAGCTGGCTCTCTCCAGAAATAAATAAGTCCCAATGGACTGCTCAGGAAGATGAAAGACTTTTGGAACTTGCAACAGTCCTTCCCAACCAGTGGCACACAATAGCTCCCTTGGTAGGAAGATCTCCTCACCAGTGTATAGAACGGTATCAAAAACTTTTTGATGACATACAGGGCGAGTCAGATGTGGCAGCTATCAAAGCTAGTGATGCTACAGATGCAATGGGTGCAATAGAAGCGAAGCCAGCGAGACCAGATGCCGTCGAAATGGACGAAGACGAACAAGAAATGATCAGCGAAGCTAAAGCCCGATTGGCCAATACCATGGGCAAAAAGGCCAAACGGAAACAAAGAGAACGGATCTTGGCCCAGACTCGCAGATTGGCCTTGCTTCAAAAACGGCGAGATATGAAAACTGCAGGAATCAACGTGGGAACTTCATTGGTCAGTCGTAAGAAAAGAAAAATGGGTGGAATGGACTACAACGAAGACATCCCCTTTGAGATGAAACCCTCAGAAGGCGTATATGACACAAGGGAAGAGGATGCTAATGACGCAGCGAAACTTAAGACATTCCAAAAGAAGATCGGTAAGGTTGAAAAGCCTGAAAAGAAAGGCAAGGAAAAACGAGAAAAGAAGCAGGGTCTCGTGTTGGAAGCCCAAGAGAAGACAGAAGATGTGGTTGTTCAGAAACGGGAATTGAAGTTGCCTGAAGTTGGAGAACGATCGGTCCCGAAGACTGAGCTACGATCAGAGCGGATGAAACGGTTGGGGTTAGACTTGATGGAACAGCAAAAACTCAAGTCATTATTATATGATATCGAAGGGGAAGCTAAGGAGGTATCTGAAGATTCTGAGGTTGTGACAAAAGAAAAAAGTGAAAAGCTGCGGAAGAAGATGGAAAGAGAAGTAGCGAAAGTGTTAAAGAAGCTATTCGCAACTCTACCCACACCCAAGAATGATTTTGAAATAGCGATCCCTGAACTCTCAGAGGACGAGGAGACTAAGGATGAAAATACTAAGAATAAAGATTTTGAGGATGAACTTAAGTCTTACACTGTTAGACCAATCGGGATAGAACAAGGATTGGAAATTCCACACATTGAATCAAAGTCTAAAACACTAAGGAAGCTCGACAAAATTGCCGTGCCAAAGTACGCACGCGCAGCCACAAAACTTATAAACAAGGAATTGGTAGCGTTAGCAATCTCCGAAAGTTTAAGGGAGGGCATCCTGAGAGAGGAATTGGAAAGTCTCAAAAAAGACCGGAAGTTGGGGGCTAGTATATTGCCTGATATTCAAGCACATGAAAGGGATGAAGTTGTGAAATTGGTGGAAGAGAGTTTGGAGGCGGGTGTAGGAGAGGGGTTGGATAGTGTAAGAAGGGGTATAGAGAAGGCAACAGGGGAGCTGTATGTTTTGAATGGAGAGAAGAAGTTTGTAGAGGGCTTGATTGAGAAGTACATTCTCCAGTGAAGGTGTGTATTATAAGTTACGTAATACAATACTGAATATTACATTGCATGTGTTTGGGTTTCTACGCACGCCTCATTTCTTGATTCATTAATGTGTTATAGATTTTGCTTAATGATTTGTTAACGAGTTCGTTTTGTAAGGCTTTTTTTGGATTGAGTATTACCATGTAGAAACAGCCTCTGAGACACTAGCAGTAAGTGGCTAAAATGACTTGCTCCACAGCTCGAACGCTGTATCAGTCTATTCTCTTTAAACTTAATTACGTTTTACAGTAGTCACTCATCTGCTCCTAAAGAAGAAACTAATCGTTCAAAATAAATACGCCACACTCCTTCTCCTGAAATCAGTGCAGTGCTTCTTAACTCACCTACCGATTCAAGATCCCCCTATCCCACTTACTCCAATCCATACTTCAATCTCAAAGTATATCACACCAAAACTTGAGAATGTATAAGGAAAACCTACAAAGCCATCACAATATGTAATATAATATTTACAAACACCAGCTTACTATTTAGTCAACCCCGCCAACACTTTTTCTTCCAACTTGTTCAATTTCTGAGGCGCGTCCTGTGGTCTCAACCACAGTTTAGGGAAGGATCTAGCCTTCTTATCCTTTAATTTGGCTGCCAATTTTCTCTCGTAAAAACGTGTGTCTATAGGCACGTCTGCAAAACTGTCACCTGTCTTAGACTCAGCCACCAATTGCTGGAGTTTTACGAGAATATACTTGAAGTTTTGTGCGGGGTATTGGAATTTCTCACACAGCATGTGTATTGTATTTTCTATCTGATTGTACCGTTTACCAAGCAACAACTTGAGCTTATGTTGTGCTTCCTTCAGTAGCTTTTCCTGAGTTGCGAAATCGTCGAACTTACTTTTTACAACAACTTTTCTTTCTGCAGGGTGATCTTCCCCAATGTAGCTAGTGTATCTCACTTGCAAAACCAGGTCTTTTGTTGGAGCTTTATATTCCCTACGGAACTTGGCCAAAAGGGGCAACTCGTACGCAGCAATTCTATTGTACTCTCTGTACTCTCTGTGCTGGTCGATCGAGTCCTGGGCGGTTGTAGTGTACTCGTCATAATTGTACTTGATAAGAGCCCCGTCTTCAAGAGGATTGAACCCACTCAAGCGACCTGCGCGCACGTCTTCCTGGCCTAACGGAAGCCCAAGGCCGTACACCCGCTTGATTTCTTTTTCGGGGACCCCAGTCTCTTTGGAGGTCGAGAGAAGTGCGTTCAACTCAACGCTCGATTTCTCGTACTTAGGACCAAGCTCGAGCACGCGTTTTTGGTAGAGCGCAAAGATCTGGGCAGCAGGACGCCCGATCCACTGCTCCGGGTGCTCATGGAGCCTTTGAAGGAGCCTTGGGGCGGTCAGAAAAAGGCGCTTGGACATGGTGAAAAATATGAAATTTTTAATATTATTTTAGTGAGCTTTCTTGGTGCGGGAAAATTGGTAACGGTATAAAACTGTATGTAGTTGCAAGTTTAGTGGCTTATATTGGTTCGCTCAATTGCACGAGGTGAGAAGTGTAGCTTATATTTCGCCATTTGCTGGCTTTATCTCACTTTATGAATTCATTCGCTTCGCTCATTTCATGGAGGGTATCTGGTATATTGTTAAACTCTAGCGAAAGTAGGATACGAACATAAGCTAATGGTAAGGTATATATGTATAGTAAGGTAGATATCCAGATTGTCAATACATTGATCAAATCTGTATTTCCGTATACCGTAATCGACGTAGTTACTATTAATCAGTCTATAACAGGAGTAGCGTCTATGGATTGTTTACAAAGGGGTAAAAGGCTAAGAACTGTATAAACCAACCTATAGGTTAGCTGAACCTATAGGTCATTTAAAAGTGGACGTTCCACATATCTTGCACATGCCGAAAATCTCCCGTTTCTGCAGGGTTTTATGCAGACAAACATAGACCTACAATATCAGGCCAAGTTGTGATAAACACTATAAGTAAGCGTATAATAAGTGATCCAACTATATAAGCGTTGATTTTTTTTATTAAGGAAACCAAGCCATATACAAGAAATACCGTAGGAAAAATGTTACACTACATGCTCATCTCCTGCACTTAGCAATTTTTTCAAAACACGAAATTTACATAACAAGATAAACAATACATGACGTTCGAGAACTCGCCTGGGGATATGCTTGAAGGCGAGAACCCCTTCTCGAGTCTTGCTACGAGCTTAGCAAACGAGATGGAGTTGGACGATTATCACGAAAATTACGAAGGAGAGTACCCTGAGGGGGACTATAATGAGGCCATAGCAGATATAGTTGGGAATATTTTTGATGGCTTAGATAAGGGAGAGGAAGGGGAGGAAGCTCAGGAAGATGGGGAAGCTCAGGAAAGGGGTGATCGTCATGAAGAAGTTGAAAGAGAAAAGAGTGAAGAAGAAGATCAGGAAAATGAGGAGGGTGAAGAGAACGCACCTGCAGAAGAAAATGAAAACAAAGTTGAAGAAAAAGCAAGCGGGGACCCCCCTCTCGATTTGCATGCTGTGGGGAATGCTATAGCAGAGTTGGTTAGCAAAAGTGGTTTAGTGAAGGGAGGAGCAAGTTTAGGGGGGATAAGCAAAAGCGAAAAGCCGGAAAAGCAAGCTGAGGCTATTGAAAATAATGAAGATATTGATCCAGTTGCGGCAGCTATAAGCAGGATGGTTGAGGCCACAGTTCAACAGCTTCATGGAGATAGCGAAGAAGAAGAAGAAGATCCTGATAATAACCAAAAAGATCATGAGGATCAAGATGGTCTTGAGGGTGATCATAATTATGACAATAGTGAGGATAGTGTTGCTAACATTGATCAAAATCAATCCACAGATAACACCCAAAATAACACAAATGACCCTACAGAAGCTCTTCTATCTCTGATTGTCTCTAATGCCATGGAGCAGATACGATCGGGAACTGTTATTGATGAAGTTCACGAAGACACCCAAAATATTAGCCAAAGAACGACGCAAAGTGGCCAGTCAAAAACAGGTTCGATAAGTAAAAATAAACCTGAAGATGATACCTTTGACATGGCCATGTCTGATATGATTCAGAGTGTAGCTGAAGAGATTGTAGCTGACCAACCAGAATCAGATCTTCAGAATGCTATTGAAGAAATGGTGAAAAATGTGGTGGACGAAACTTATGATACCCCCTCTATCTCTTCTCTGGCTCTGGCTAGAAATCTGCTTATAGACCTGCTTCTCAGAAGACAAACTTCGAACTCTTCGACTCTCTTTCTGGCCAAAGATTATGAAAGTACGCCATTCTTGAGAGACCTTCTTAGTAAACACACGACGCTGGCGGGTCTCAGGCTGGGATTCTTCACTAACTACACATCTACCGAGCCTCAAGTGCCAAGCCAAGAAAATACCCAAGAATCGCTTACTACACCTAAAAGCACTCTTAGTCTGACGATAAATTTGGTAGTTCAAAACATTCTCTCAAATCAGCGTTTATCTAGTGCTTTGAGAGTAGACAGTAGAGAGCGCGTAAGACTTGAAAATCGCACTCGCAAACAGCGCTGGCGTGAGAAAAACAATGCGCGCAACAAGGATAACGATCTTCGCTTTCGTTTACTGCGTCGCGCTGCGGTGCTTTTTGGTGCAAATGAAAGCGCAGAGAAGACACGTTGGATGGCTGCAGAATTCGAACGCCGTAAAACAAAGCGCTTGGAGCGTGGCGGCACGCTACGCCGCGATGATAACGCTGTTTATCCAAGAGCGCGTAGTGAAAGCGCAGCGGGCGCAATTGCGCGCGCGTTGACTGGTGCATCTGCGCCTGCAGCGTTCCGCGCGCTCCCAGAGGAACTTTCCGGAGAGCTTCAGGGCGCCATTGCGGGGGCGTTGGAGGCAGCACGCGTCGATGTTCCTCAAGAAAAACTCACTAGTCTGGTTGCTCAGTATTTGGCGGGCTTTTTCGGGGAGAAGGAGGGGGAGGCGCGAAAAGTGGCTGAGAAGGTGGCTGAGAAGGGGCCTCCAAAAGGGGGGGCTTCTTTCAGGTTGCCAGTTTATCGTAGGGAGGGGGCGGGGGGAAGTGCTAGTGGAGGGATAGCGGGTGCAGGGGCAGCAGGGGGTGCGAGAAGGGGGGTCGGAAAGGTCAAGAAGCCTTCATTGTTAGCGGCCTTGGACATGCATAGGCCATTGGGGGAGCAAGTGCAGAGAAAGAGGGTTGGAGGGGTTTTTCGGCGGCCAGTGTATAAAGCGAAATAATTCGAGCGAAGCGAGGATTATTTCGCAGAATTCCAGAGCATTTTCAAGTAAAGCGAGGATAGTTGTTTAAGCGGATTTGGCCTTCTACCCAGCTGTATGCATTATATCACATCTAATACTCTTGCTTGAAAGCATTCTGTGTGTGTACACGCCTGTCCTCGATCAGCCAGAAGCTTTTCTTACTCAATTTTTAAATATATACATTATATACAGTATATTCCAGCATATACTGGTGATACCAGTACAACTCAAATTGGCTTATGCGCTCGATTTTTTTGAAGTTATACACATATTCACGTGAGGATGTTAATAAGACTCGCCAATATTCTTTGATACCTGTTTATCGGTAGTTTGTATAATAATGTTATGGGATGGTTTGGGCTTTTTGTAAACTGTAGTTACCTACATGGGCTTCTGCTATGAAACATGGAATGCTAAAGTGAGTTTATTCAATATTCACCTCAGTAAGAGGGTGTTCTAGCAGATGAATTGGGCAACGCGCAAAGGTAAAGTTATCCAATGATTTAGTACCTGCTCCCAGAAAGTGAAAAGGCTCTTTGCGATTGTTTGTAAGTAATTGAACTGCTTAGTGACATTCAAAACAGTTAATGGTAATCCTAGAAAACAGAGAAAGTGTAAAAGAAGAGAGCTTCCAAATGAATTTCATGTGCTGTTTTTCAAGTTTATTGAATTTGTGCTTAGAAATGTTTAACAGTGTATATACTGTTAGACTTGTATACATACACACTTAGCCTTTACAGTGATGACAAAAATTGGATCAATTAGCGTACAGTAAATACAGAAATATGCACACGAGTAGATACCATCTCATCCCGATAGATCAAATCGCATAGAATAACAAAGTTAGATATAAGCTCACCCGAGAGATTATATTATATACAAAAACACAATCTTTTCTGGCATCGATACACGAGTCTATGGAAAGATGACCTGACCGACCTCAACAATTAACCCACCACAATCCAAGGCCGATAATAGATTTTCGAATTTCCGATATCAGATGTATAACATCAGATAATCAATATGATAAACAATTTATAATCTCGCTACGCTCGATTATATTCCCAATATACATTATATACAAGTAAAAAAACCCTCAATAATCATTCCATCTCCCCTTTGCTCTGCTGAACCCATCTCCCAGATCATCCCCCCAGCTCTTTGATCTTCCCCCGCCATTTCTAGAGCCCCCCTTGTACCCCCCTCTATTGTTTCTAAATCCGTCATTTCCGAACCCATCGCTTCTGTCATTTCTGAAACCCCCTCTTCCTCTCCCTCCTCTTCCGCCTCTCCCACCTCTGTCCTCTCTTCTACCTCCAAAATAATCATTGGTCGCACTTGGAGGAAGAGCCTTAGCCAAAAACAGAGGCAAAGGAGGCTTCTCTTCGGTGCCTAAGAATCCAGTGTAAAACCCAGCGGCGCTCTGACAGAACTCTTCTTGGTCCAATCTGTACTCCTTAACTGCAGGCAACCAACCCCCCAAAAGCCCCGAAAAAATATTCTTGATAGCTCCCTCATTGTCTCCTGATTCATCCATGACCTTTCTGTCGGCTATAGGTCTTCTTTCGTCCTTAACTACCGCCTGGATGGCTCCTCTTACCTCGTCAGGGTTACTGACAGCCTCCTCGAAAGCAATCTCGTTCTTGATATTGATGTTTCTCTTCTTCAACATGCGTAATCCTCTCTCCTCAGCCTTGCTAATCACGAGGATCGCGCTTCCAGATTCAGCATTACCACGTGCTGTACGCCCAATTCTGTGGATATAGTCGGCTATCTCCGAAGGAAGGTTCAACTGGAACACGTGCGACACGTTTGGAAAGTCCATCCCACGCGCGCCCACGTTGGTCGTCACCAAGATCCCAGTGCGCGCTTCGCGGAATTGCGCTACCGAGCGGTCACGTGACATCTGCAGCATTTGGCCATGAAGCGCCATGGACCGCACGCGTGCGCCGCGGTAAGTAGCGTACAGACGCAAAAGCTGGTTGAAAAAGGAGGCAGACTTCACTGTTGGCATGAAAACGATCAGTTTCAGGCGTGGGTTGTTAAGAATGAGCTCTAATGCAGCCACATAGACGTCAAAATTATCCTTTGCAACCACAACCAGCTGATCGATCTTGGCGTGAGTTTCAGTGTCGTTTTTGTCTACACAGTCGATGTAAACGTACTTGTCGCCAAGCTCGTTTTGGGCAAACTCATGTACTCTCTCGTCAATAGTCGCAGAAAAAAGAACAGTCTTAATAGGCAGTTCTTTAGTGCGCACGCTTCTGAGTTTTTCGTCGATTCTAGATAACTCGTCTTCAAATCCAGCATCGAGAAGACGATCGGCCTCGTCATACACTTTGAATTCAAGCTCAGAAAAGACTCTCTTAACAGAATCCTCAGATAAGATATCCAAAATTCTGCCAGGAGTACCAACCACAATAGGAGGAATTCTACGACCTTCTAATTTTCTCATTGTGTAGCCCTTGTTGCTACCCCCTACGGCTGTCAAAATATCACGCTCGTTGCCTGGATACACTTTGGCAAACTCTGCAGCTATCTGGTTAGCGAGATCACGAGTTGGCGCCACGACCAAGGACTGCACGTGGCTTCTGCTGTTAGACCCAAGAGCCCGGTCGAGGATCGGGAGACCAAAGGCAATGGTTTTTCCAGTACCGGTTTTGGCACGTGCTACGATACCGGTCTTTGTTTTGAGGAGAGGGACCACGGACTTTTGCTGAACGGGGGTCATCTCGGCGTACTTGAGTCTATCAAGCGATGAAATGAGTTTGGGGTGGATAGGAAGGGCACGGAACAATTTAGATGTTGGATCGTACGCTGCACCTGCAGTGGCAGACTCTATAGTGGACTCTGCAGGAGTGGCATTTTCGGTGTTTTCAACAATTTCTTGAGCACTTTTGGTAGTCGAATCTGTAGAGTTTAATCTTACAAATCGATTGGAGAATTTGTAACTTCGAGAGAGGCTCGTGGAAAACCTCACAGCTATCCTGGTGGAAGTCCAGGTGGTGGGAGGCATGATGAAAAATTATGAGAAAAAAATTTTATGCGATGAGAATGAAAAATCAGGCAGGGTGCCCCAGGAAAATTTATGAAAACGTAAAATAAAAGTGAAATTTTTTCAAGAGGGTAGCTACCTAGTTTCTCGATGTTTTGGCTGTTTTCCCTGTGTTTGTTTATATGTTTGTTTTCGGTGGTTTATGGTATGGTCACGTGACATACTCTAGAGAGGACGTTTCGAAGCTCTTTAGAGAGGAGAGATGTTGACTAGATCTTTCCAAGTTTTTTCGTCTATTCTTTTTGTAAATTCGATGTTTCGGTCTATTTTGTGCTTTGATTCGTTACTTGAAATGGAACCAATATCAGATTGGTTGAACATTGTCCAGAAAAAACACTATCCTACAGAGTGGAAATCAAATGCCTATGCTATCACTCTTATATACTTATAGAAGTGATTGTTAAAATAAACTTCCTCTAAACTTCGCTCAACTCACTCCAACGCTTTCAATCTTGAGGAACACCTGTCAATGTCTTAAGAGGAATCTCATTATATGCCTTTCTGGTTGATTGGCACTGCTCTGTGAAGCGCGTGTCCTGGTGGAGGACTCACCCCTTTAACTGTTACGGCGGAGTCTCCTTTTGGAGCCTCGCTGAGTGGACGAGCCCTGGTGAGATCATGTCCTGGTGGTCCTTTCACTTTGTTTACCTCTTTTCTAGCGTCATTGGCCCAGTTTGCGAGCTTAGCACTTATGCTCTCAGGAAACATGGCAGGCTCAGCAATAGGAGCAGCCAGAGCACAAACAGCGATGATAAGGAGAGAAAAGAACTTCATGTCGACTTTTTTGTACCCATGTTAAGCGAATTATCTGGTTTATATAGTCTGGGAAAACAAGACAAACTCCGGCTCAGCACATTCTCCATTGCCGTTATTCTGCATGAATAGAATTACATTGTGCGCTGCGCGGCCTAGAAGTAAAGACCTATGACAATAACGAAGTGTCGCAACTTTGTCAAATACTCTGTTTATCCAATGATTAACTCTATTTACGGTGTATCCTCAGCGTTAGAGGATTTTTTAATTATCATTACAGGCACATTCCAGTCGAAGATCCATATCCCTTACGCATCAAACTTATGTAGAGGATATCCAATGGATTGAAGTACACATTCCTTGCCTTTTTCAACGTTTCTTTTGAGTCACCTATTCTCGGAATATTTTACGGCTATACCAACTTTATTAGTGTAAGTAAGACCTTTGCCATGAGACAACAAAGAGTTTCAATAACTGTTCATGACATATCGTGCTCGTTATTGAACTGTTCTTGAGTATATGTTCATCATATATTGTGGTTTACTCACCTTTACACGTATATATCATATCTCACTGTTTAGTACACAGGTCAGCGAAACCCTCAGTCACCGTATACATTAGTAATCATGAACGATATCCGTCTTTATGCGCCTCAAATACTCAAGTCAATACGAAGCCCTTTCAACTGTGTTCCAGCTAAGTCATAAACCTACAGGAAAATCCTTTAAACGGCGTTAGGAACTTAATTACAAATGAGCACATCAAAACTCGAAGCTTGTCCACTCCGAATGTCTGAAACGATAACTGATGCCCTTTATTTTCATAACCTCATCAATAGATCCACATATATACTCCCCCAAACTCTATCAAAAATCAAAAATGCGAAAGAACCTAGATCAGAACCATTACTTGACTCTCTTCAAACTCAAATCACAAAAAAAAGATTTCCCCCTTCACCTAAATTTCTCCTAGACTTGGCCCCCGGTCCCCGACCCATCGCACATAACCAAATCCACCAACCCATCGCACAATTTGCTAAGAAGATCAGAAGCCAAGAAAACCAGTGGAAAACACAGCACAAACTCTGTCTGGTACAGATACGTTGAGTATAACTCGATTTAGTGAATAAGGTTTTGAATTTGATATAATTTTTCATCATCATCTTCTTATATCTTTATCCATTTTATCTACCCAAAGGTGCTTTTTCACTCCTACCCTATATTCTTGCCCTATATCCACATCGGTTGGTTCTGCCCCTTCATATTCCTTTCCCCGGAGGTCGTCTCGTTTCTATCGAGATTAAGATATTTTTGTTATCTTAAGATTTAATAGATTCAATAGAGTTCACATTGATCTGATAATTTACCTATATTTTTGCTATATTAAAGGCTCTTTTTAATTATAGATCTACTATTTACTGGACTATAATATCTATCACTTATAATATTCCTTCTTGATCTATTTCTTATCTTCACTATAGTGTACTGGATCATCATCTCATTTTAAACACTGCATACAAACCTCTATCAACAAACCTCTGCATAAATATTCATACCTTATATCTTATCTAAATCTATTGCCTTGATCTAAATCACTTCATTATCTCATTATTTCTCAATACTCCCTGAAACTTTTTATCATAATTTGATTATTGATCCATACTCTATCTACCGATTATTGATTATCATCTATAAAAGTCCAACAAATTCCTCAATAAAATGCAGAACCCCTTTGATTCCCCGCCCCCTTCTCCCTCCCCTTCCCCCTCAATCTTGCCTCCCTCTATTACCCCCCCCATCCCCTCTCTCTCAGTTGCCGAATATACCTTTTCTCCCCCTTCTCCATCCTCTCCCTCCCCGCCCTCTCCCTCCTCCCTTGCTCCTCTCTCGCCCTCTGCTGTTGTTCGCCGGTCACTCCACGTGCTCGAGGCGGGTAACTCTGGTTCTTTGGCCGGCGCCCTGCCGCGCAAGTCGCTCGAAAAAGCAGGCTTGCCGAGCCTTCACGCAGAGCTCCAGGAGGCTCTCGGCACTGCAGGGCACTCCGGCTCGTGGTTGCCTGCGCCGCGCCACGACCACACCGAGCTCCGAGTAACCCTAGAAAGCAACGACCCGAGCGCCGAATTTCTTCTGCCAAGAAGAGATGCGTTCGACACGGAGAGCGGACTAAGTACGGGTAACAGCGTGGGCTCGGGGAATGTGGAACTTAAAAGACGGTTAACTACTGCTGTTAATAAGTTCAGTTCTCGTATAGTTCATGGCGAGGAACAGGAAAAAGCTTTAGAAAACACAAAATCCAGAGTCTCTATACTCAACGACGAGCTGGGGATTCCTGACGTCATCAAGAATGACGACTCTGAGTTTTCCTTTTCGGAGGAGTCTGACCATGTAATTGGCCATTCTCGTGTTCCATCAAACGAATATGCTCGTGGATACTCTATGGAATATACTAGAGAACATTCTCAGGACTATACACGTGACTACACTCTGATCACATATAATCGAAACCTTGGGCTCTATGGCTATTCTCTAACTCTTTTTGGGCCTTATGACGTGACCCGCGTGATGTGTGCACGCGTTTTGTCCATAATACCTGATTTTGTGTTTTTGATGTTATACGTTGTTTACGCAGGGATTCTTTCTTACCAAACTTGGAATCCTCCCATAACAAACCCCCTTTTTTACGGTAAAGCTTTTGAATGGGCTGAGTTGGTGATCTTGGTCATAAATGTAATCCTTACTGTAGAGATCACCACCAAGATTATAGCTTATGGGTTCTACGATAATCGGCAGTTCTACACAGAATTTGGATTGGAGCGCAAGGAGTCTTTGCTAGATAAAATGATACTGTTCATAAAACACTGGCACAAAAAGGAAGCACCGAAGAGTAGATTACAACATTCTTTCACTATCAAGCCTCATATCACACTACTGAAACTGGAGCTAGAACACGTGCGCCACCCGTTTTGCAGAAGTGGCTGGAATGTGATAGATTTGATCTCTTGTATATGTTATTGGGTAGACTTAGGGCTACGTGCCCTGCGAGTAGACCCCTCAGGAGAACTACAAATTATACGTTTTCTTCTGTGTAGCCGGATTTTGCGACTCTGTCGATTGACTGAGGGCACGTTCACCATTACCCGGTCTCTTGAGCATGCTCTTCCGCAGTTGGCCAACATTTGCTTGTTCATAGTATATTTTTGGGTGCTCTTTTCCATTGCAGGAGTCCAGACTTTCAAGTCTTCCTTCCAGCGCCAGTGTGTATATATCGATCCCGACAATGGGTCCCGCTATTTAGACACAGACGACTTACAGTTTTGTGGCGCATGGCTTGATCCAGATCTGGGGAAGGCGAGACCGTATTTGCTCTCTGATGGGAGCGAGGGGGCGTCTATAAAGGGATACTACTGCCCTAGACACTCACAGTGTATCCAGGGCGCCAACCCGTACAATGGAACTGTGAGCTTTGATAATGTGTTTCACCTGTTAGAGCTAGTGTATGTGGTGATGTCCATGAACACATTTTCCGATCTTATGTACTATTCCATGGACGCCGAAAACATGGCGGGCCTGATATTCTTTGTAGTGGCTATTTTCTTGATGCTGATTTGGCTCATGAACATTTTTGTGGCTGTGATTGTCTCTTCTTTCAAAATAACTAGTGAAATGGTAGACAAGAGCAGCCGGCTTTTCTACAAGAAGAACGTCTTCTTTCCGCAAAAGGAGAGCTTGAGCTTGGGCAGCCTCCAGAGAATAGATAGATATCTCAGGTTCGAGACTCTCTGGGTGGTGGTCATAACCGTAGATATGATCATGCAATGCTGTAGACGGGCATCCTCTACAGCAAGCTTTTTGAAGACGCTTGATACCATAGAGTTGGTGATCACGTATATTCTTTTGTTCGAGGTATTAGTTCGCTTTTTCATCTTTTTGCCCAACTGGCGCACTTTCTTCGTTCGCAAGAAAAACTGCTTTGACCTTTTTCTAGCCATCTCCACTGCTATCATCACGTTGCCACCCGTCAGAATCCTGTTGGACCAGGCGTACAACTGGTTGACGGTGCTCCAGATTTTGCGTTTCTATCGTGTGGTGATGGCGATACGTTTTGTCAGAGAACTCTGGCTCGATGTGATTGGTAACGTGAAGACCATTGCTTCTCTTACTCTCTTCTACTTCTTGATGCTTTTTTTGGTGAGCGTGATGGCCAGTCTCTTGTTTGAAGGAGTCATAACCACCGAAGTTATGAAGGACCAGGACCTCCAGTTTGCCTTGAACACCCTTCCGAACACTTTCCTAGCTTTGTATGTGATCACGTCTACAGAAAACTGGACTGAGGTGTTGTATTTGGCCCAGCAGTTTGGCAAATCGCGCTTCGCTAACGCCATGGGCCTGATTGTGCTCATCGGCTGGTTTGTGTTTTCTAACAGTATAGTGCTCAACATTTTCATAGCTGTAATTGCCGAGAATCTTGAAGTTGGCGAGAGTGCTAAGAAAATGCACCAAGTGAGAGCGTTCATACGTAACTTGGCTAACGATTTAAGTGGTAAAGAAGAGCCTGCTAAAGGAGGGGTAAGAGCTAGGCTAAGGAGAAAACACATACCTCAAAAAGAGACTCTCCAGAGACTTTTTGAGCTCTTGATGGGAGGCACCATTGTAGACTCTTTTCTCGAAGATGAAGCTAGACAACAAGAGTTAGATCAGAGAGAAAAGAAGAGAGAGGGGACTGGTTTCATTGATAGTAAAGTGGTCCGTAAAATAAAGGATATTTGGCGTAGATTGACCCTATTCTACACTACCAACCCTTTTTTCGCTAAGCGTGAGGAGGAGATTGAAGACGCGATCAATCCAAATGTTTTGGCAAAGAATATTCTCATGGAAGATAAGATTCTTGCCGCAAGAAAGCTAAACTACTTAGAAGAGAATCCACTGTTCAACACAGTGCTCTATGTTTTTCTGCCTAGAAACAGGCTTCGGCGTTTTTGCCAAATGTTCGTAGCGCCAAGTGTAGGAGAGCGCATTGATGGAAGGGCGCCGGAGAGAAGACTCCTGGAGCTCTTTAACTTGGTGATGCTTGTAGGCACTATAGGGATTGTAGTATTGGCATGCTATGCCACGCCTTTGTATACGCACCTCCACAGTAGTAACGACAGTGTTTGGTTCTGGACCACATACCTGGATCTTGCGTTTGCGCTTCTCTTCACCGTGGAGGCTGTGGTCAAAATCATCGCCGACGGCATGGTGTACACACCCAACGCGGTGATGCGCTCGCTGTGGAACGTGATCGACATGCTTGTGTTGATTACGCTCTGGGTGAACGTCATCTTGACGGTGCGCGGTCTGGGCAGCGCCTCGCGCATTGTGCGGGGTTTCAAAGCTTTAAGAGCCTTGAGACTTCTCACACTCAGCGAGACCGCAAAGAGCACCTTCCACAGAATCATCATCGCTGGTTTCTGGAAGATCTTGGGTGCGGCATCGATGCTGTTTTGTCTTCTCTTCCCATTTGCCATTTGGGGACTCAACATCTTCAATGGCAGATTGGGAGTATGTAATGACGGGGACCTGGGTCAGACTGCTTGCTATGGTGAGTTTTCTAGTTCCGTCTACGATTGGAATGTTTTGGCTCCTCGCAGCTATAGTAATCCGTATCTTTTCTTTGACTCCTTTCCTCATGCTTTTTCTACGCTTTTCCAAATCTCGTCTCTTGAGGGGTGGGTTGATCTTTTGGGGTATCTCACTTCTTCTACAGGAAAGGGTTCGCCTACGCTGTTATACGCGCAGCCATATAATGCCATATTTGTAGTAATCTTTCAGTTTTTGGCTATTATCTTCATCCTTAACCTTTTTGTATCTGTGATCATAAGCAACTACCTGCGTACTTCAGGGAGCGCCTACCTTACAAACGAACAGCGCTCATGGAGAGAAGTAGACAAGCTTCTTTCGCAGGTAAAGCCTAGTAGAAGGCCTAGAAAAGAGCAACTTAGTCCTTCAATGTTGGGCATCTATGAGTTGGTGATTGAAAAACACCGCATTTGGCAAATTGCTTACGACTCATTTTTAGGGATTCAGCTAATCAATCTTTTATTGGAAACAGCTGGGAACTCTCACTCTATGGAAGTTGTGAGAAATGCCGTCTTTCTTCTTTCTGCCCTCTTCTTCCTCTCAAACTCTGTACTTAGATTATCAGTTAAAGGAGTGTCTTCTCTCAGAGACAAGTGGGATGCGTTCCAGTTTTTTGTATCCTTTTTCGCTGCGCTTTTTGCAGTGCTCTTACTAGCTACGGACACAACTGTCGTCATCATACCGAACATTTCGAAGGCTTTTTCCTTATTGATTCTCACATTTATGATCCAAAGAAGTAACCGGCTCTCTTTGCTTTTGAAATTCGCGTCTGCCAGTCTTCCCCACCTTCTCTCTCTTTTGTACACGTGGTTCATCATGTTTCTAGTGTATGCGATTGCTCTCAACCAGATTTTTGGGCTTACTAAGCTAGGCCCTAATGGTAGTGGCAATTTAAATGTGCGCACTGTAACCAAATCACTCATTTTATTGTTTAAAATGAGCTTTGGAGAAGGGTGGAATAGTATAATGAACGATTACTTCTTGGCTGATCCTTACTGCTCCACTTCTCTGCAGTTCAGTGACTGTGGAAGCCAGGTGTATGCGTACGTACTTTTCATAAGCTGGAACGTGATCTCCATGTATATCTTTTTGAACCTCTTCATTTCTTTGATCGTTGAAAACTTTAGCTACGTATACCACCGTAGCGGGCCTTGTCTGCTCATCACAAGACAGGAGATTCGAAAGTTCAAGCAAACATGGATGAGGTTTGATCCTGATGGAACAGGGTTCTTGCCTTTGGCTCATCTATACGAATTTTTACACTCTCTTAACGGAGTTCTCTCGTTCAAATTATACGATGGCAGACTCTCTATAAAAAGTCTAAAAGATGAGTGGTTTATCATGGGAGATTCTGGAGATCCGTACGATTTTATTGTAGATAATGCAGCTATGAAAAAGACGTTGGAGCTGATTGACGTGAAAAAGGTGAGACTCCGTAAACTTCAGTTCGAGAGATTTGTAGAGGAGGCTATTTATGATATGAGGGTTAATGAGTACCCGGGGGTGTCTTTTAGCAAGCTCTTGATGCAGATTCCGTTGTATACCCAGTTTCAAGACGGAGCGTGTCTTAGTTTGAATGAGTACTTAGAGCGACATTTGTTGTTGAAGGAGTTGGATTTGATCATTGCGAAAAAGAGACGTGTGAGGGCGAGGGAGACTTTTGTTACCAGGTGGAAGTATTTACGTGAAAAATCACGAGCCCACATATAAACGAGCGAAGCGAGTTAATATGTTGGATGCTTCTACATCAACGAGCGAAGCGGGTTGATAAATTTTTGAAGTCTAGCATATTAGCGAGCAAAGCGAATTGTGTTTGCAAGCTGATATGTTGATCTAATAGACATTTTGAGTTGGCAAATATACTGAGTTAGTTTTGAGTGTGCATCTTCACTCACACTCGTTGTTATATTCCAATATTATGAAAGAACTTTGTTATATTACGATATGTTATGTTATCTGTAGACTGGTGCACGGCAAATGAGCCCAAAAGTAATCACATCTACGAATGTAAAGCACAAAAGCTTGTGGAAGGTGCTGAATAAAGCGCTGTTATCTGCATGCCATTGGGTGCTCTCTGAATTGAGACTTTAGCATAGAGTGTTAGCGAATCAATGTGATGATTTATCCAAAAAAAAAGGTGTGTATATGCGTGTGTGTCCAAGCCTAGGGCCTGGGAAAAACGGGTTCACTCTGTTCAAGCTCCAGATTTCGTGTGTATAATGAGTTAGTTGTGACCCACGCAGAGCAAAAAAGGTATCAGGAAATATCGATTGTAATACCTCAATATCGCCCTGATCCATACATAGAGCGATTTTGTTATAAACCCTTCTACTCGACCCCTTTCATTGTTGAAGCCAGTTAAATGTAAGCTATATTTGCTAATGTTCGCATAAACCGATTGTGCGTATTTGACATGGGGGCGGAATTCACTTAGCAGATGAACCTTTTTCAATCTTTCAAAATGTCTTGGTAAAAAAAGAGCATACATCTAGAATAAACGCCGGCGCAAAATCGAATATGTCAAGCTCCCGTAGTTTATGCAACTGCGACTGCAGCAGAACAAGGCTCTTCAAATTGCATATGCCAATTTTCCTTAATATCAAAATTTCGAAGTCTCTCTAAATTAGAGTGTGTAGGGGCAAGCAGTTCAGCAAGGCAAATAAAATGCTTCCGCCAGTCGATTCACTCGGCCCACTATCTACTTTGCTCTATAAAACTTCGATTCAAGTTCAGTGGTATATGCATATCACTCCTGCGCATACACCAGCCGCAGCTAGCCGTGCTATCATCTTCTCAAAAGAGAAAAAGACCGCAGTTTCTGAAATAATGATTATCTCACTACATTACATAAATTTGCTGAAAGCATTATCACCAAAAGTAACTAGCAAAATATCGTACATACATTTCAACGTCCTGTCATAATTTATAAACGCACGTCAAAAATTTTAGCAAATTCTCGGGCTCATCTGGAAAATCAGTACCAACAAGAATTTCTTATCGAATAGCTGAGCCACTATACGAGAGGAATCTTAATGAAAGGTTTATGAGAAATATATCCAAGTATTACCCAAAGAATTTACCAAAGAACTACCCAAAGATAGACTCACAAAAGCCGGACATAATTAAAACCGGCCCCCGAGTAAAGCTTAGACAATACTCTTGAAACCTGATTTTTAAGAGAAGGTTTTCTTGACAGTGTATTTCACAGTCTAGTGGTGTTAGGTATAGCCCAAGTCAGTTCGATTGCAGTGAAATATATCACTGTATATTCACTGTACCTTACTGTATAGCTGCTATCACACTGCTGAGAAATAAGAGCACGCCAGCTGGTCTACGCACTCTTAAGTTCTCCATCAATCGTCTCTATCACTTTTCGCTGTTTCCTCCCCAAATCCCCTCCTCATACCTTTTTTCCACTGCTCTTTATCTGCAGCAAAAGAACGATAATTAGGAAAACACTTCGCTTAGTTTTTCTAAGCCCATAAAAAAGATCTGCCACTGATAGCCAAGTATCTGTGCTCTCATTCGTTTCCTCCTTGTGCTCAAATCAGCATTTTAGATTTTTCTGCGGAAAGATCTGTTACTTTTAGGGGGATAACTAGTTGTAAGATTTCTTTTGACAGCTTGAGCTCATCAGCTTCTCGTTCAGTGGGTTCTCTTTTGCCTTTGGACTCCTTTTTGGAAGTGACTGATAACTCTTGCTCAAGTTCTTAGGCTAACTGTCATAATCAGACATCTCGGTTGGCTCCATAACTCAACATGAACCGCTCATCCCTTTTCAAATCTCTCCGCAAATCCCTCCGTAAGCCACCCGACCAACGAAAGTCCGTAGTCACCCCCACCACCGTCGGTGGAGCCCAGGACCAGGCAGACCTTCTTTCCCGCCTCACAGCCCCCGACAACCATACTAAGCTCGAAACCGTTCTCCAGCTTCGCGCCCTGGTGGAAAACCATCTGATCTCATCGATCCTCGAAACTTGGCTTCCCGCACGTGACGTGTTGGTCGCCATAGCCAACGACCAGAACTCTTACAGTCAGTATGGAAAGTTGAGGCTGGCGGTTTTGGACCTTCTTCTCACGTGTATTCGCCATGACGATCTTTCTCAATTAAGCATCTGGACAAGATATGTTTGTGACATTCTCTACTTTTGTGAAATATCTGAAGATCGCGCAGACCCCCATATCCAAACCTTTGTCACATGCTTCGATGCCGTGGTCAGGGCAATGCCGAGTGCACAAATTACAGATTTTTCATCTGCAGAGGCTCGCCTGATGCTGCAGTTTGCTATTGAGGTGCTCACGTGCTCGGACATGTACACTCCCCAAAAAAGCAGCGTGCTTGCGGAACTCATCACAACATTATGCCATGTCGTACTGACTAATGGCTCCATCTTCTTCACTTCAAACACTCTTTCCTTGACTTTGATTGCTATGTGTAAAGCGTGTTTTTATTTAACAGAGCGAGTTGTTGTGGGCCATGTCATCACCTTCCTCAATGCGGCTCTCGGCAACTACCACGTTCCCTATAGCTCCTTCCTGCGCGTGCTTGTGTTGCTTTTCGCGGCTTACCCAGACAAGCAGCATGTGACGGCGATCGAAGCAGTTTTCAGGCTGCTTTGCCAGAGCGAAAACACGTGTAACGTTACATTTGCGACGCTAGTGGCCTTGGTTGAGAGAGCAGACTACTCTGAGTTTTTGGACTTCCTGGTCACAAACCTGGGACTGGGGACGTTATCATATAAAGAACGATTTATACGAGCCGTTGCAGAAGATACGAGAGATAGCACAACAGTAGCAACGCGTGAGCAAGTTGTTAGCTCCGCGTCTGCGTTGGAAAAGTACTTTCCAATGATTAGACGTGAAAAAAGTGTAGAAAAAAGAATCTCGGCTCAAGAACTCGGAGACAAGGTGTTTGAAGGAGCGTTGAGATTGTTGGAGTATTATATTCAAGATGATGACTATTCACTTCTAGATACGCCAGCGTTTATATTTGACCCTGGACTGTATCAGTTCCAGGCATTGATAAACGCACTCTATTCTAGAGTAGCGCAGGGTAAGCCAGCAGACTCTGAGCATGTTCTTTCATTTTTGAAGTTTTTGTTTCGAACTTTGAAGGTGTTCAAGAATATGCCAGATGAGTTGTTTTTCTATAACTTGGAAGATGTAGAGAGTGTAGATGAGGAGAGAGAGGGGCCAATTTCAAGGCTGATTTTTGATGTTTTGGACAGTGTTTATGAGGTTGTGTTTAGTAACATCGACCGTAAGCAGTATCCTCTTCTCTTCAAAGAAGGGTCTGTTAATATGACGCTTTCAAGTGTGGAGCCAGGTCAAGAGGAAGAATTCTTCAACAGCTTGAGTGACAATGAAGTTATATTCTTCCGCTCTCTAAGTTTGTATCATACACTTTTATCACTTTTCCACCACTATAGTTTGGACTATGAGTATCGAATGAAACTCGAGACTGCTGATATGGGTGTCTTTTATGCTCTGAAGCTTGAAATTCTTACATACGACTCGTGGGCCGATCTTTTGGGCTCTCTTGAAAGCATGCTCCAGTGCTCTTCCGGCGCAGACTACTCCGCTGCGATTTCTAGAATAGTTGAGGTTGTGGATTCTGTTTTTTCTCACCAAAAAAGCATATTCACCTATTTTGTTGATGAGAAAAAAACGCCTGAGGATGTAAAAACCTTAGTCTTGGAAACCGTTGCAAGGATTATATCCGATGAGTTTTTCTTCTATGGAAACAATGAGCGTTTGTGGCCATTGGTGGTTGCTCTTTTTGGTCTTTCTCACGAAAAAGGGTGCTTTTTGTGGTGGCAAAACAGTGGGCTTATCCAGAAACAACAATTGGACAATCTCAGGCGTTTTCTAGCCACTTCTAAAGAAGAGTATTTTGAGAAGATTTTGGGCTCTTTACTCAAAGATTTAATCTTTTCGGATGGTCTTTTAGGACTCACAAAAGTGCTTGTGACCCTTTTCATCAACGCATCTGTAGACCCCCACTCTCATAGTATAAAAGACGGCCCAGAGAAAGCGGCTAAAATTTATGTTTACTTAGTAGACATCCTAAAATTTTGCGTTGCTGATTTGTGTGCGCACGCTGAAGACGTAGAGTATGTGCTCTCTGAAGGTAGTATCACCTTCTCTGTCTTCTTCGTTGTTCTAGACTGTCTTACTCGTATTCGTTCCGACTCTTCTCTGTGCGTATATTTTGCTCCAGGCAAAAGAGAGTACAAAATCCTCGGAGAGCGGAGCAGCGTCCTCCAGAACACAGAGACCAGTTTAGACCGCGTCGTCGCGGAGATTACGCGTATGGGCACCGGCTACTTACCCACTCAGTCCCTCCAAAAACAGACTAACGTCAATATCAAACAAATAGATATAAACCTCTTTTTGGACGCACTTCTTCCGCTTTTGGAAGGCGCTGCAGGACCCAACATACTTGTTTTTGGCTGGTACCTGATGGCGCTCCAGCTTCAAAACGTGCCTCTTTTCTCTAGTTCTCAATCTAGAATAGACACTATGAGAGACTCGGCATGTGACCAACTTATCAATCGGTCTGTAGAGCTCAACAAGGTCGACAGACCAGTGTTGGTCGCCACCCTAGCTCGACTCTTGGTCAGACTCGTCATCTATACTAAAAACAGAAGTGGCCAGGATAATCTCACTGCAGCCCTTGTTACGTGTTTGGAGGAGAGTGTAGTCATAGGAATCCATGCACTTACGGTATGCTGTTATGAGATTCCGGACTCTGTTAGAAAGCAGATGCACAAGATCTTGTGGCGGCTCGAAACGCGTGTTCTGAACATGGGGGTTGCGCCTCACGTGCTAGAGTTCTTGTGGTCGGTCCTGCATTTGCCAAGCCTCATGAGCGGGTTTGGAATGGAAGACCACAAGCGTATATTCGCCATGGCGTTTCGATTTATCCAGTCTTCTCAGGATAAAAAGAAGGTATCTGGCGACAAGCTAACACTGTACCTCTCTGCACTTTCTTATAATGTGATTTCTGGATGGTTTTTGCGGGTCAAAATCGCCACCAGAAGAGGTTTAGCCCCCTTTTTGATCGAAAGTTTGATGCATTTTTCAAACGGAGAAGAAGATGCCACTTTTGCTATCCTTGTGGATTTCATTCAACGTTTTCTGCTGACCAATCTCGATCTCCGATTCCAGTTGATCACTGAAAAAGTCACCCCTGGAAGCGATGTGAGCATATCTCGCTGGGTATATGGAATGAGCATCATCAGTATACTAACCAACACCGAGACAGGGGCCCTGGTGGTCACTGTAAGACGGCCTACAGGAACCACAAAATTTGCACTTCAACCACATCCTGCAATGGTTCCTCTCCAGAATCTAGCTCAATATCTGGATGGTCACGAGGCGTTGGTCACCCAGAGTTATATATTCCTTCAACTTTTAGCACATTTACAAGATAACTCTAAAGATAGCCCCTTGTTGATTCCTGATAAACCTGAATTTTCTCGGAGAGTTGCCCTCTTCGACAAGAAACCGCTTATTAAAGTATATAAAGCGGGGGTAGTCTACGTAGCTCCGGGACAAACCTCGGAAAAGGAGATGCTTTTGAACAGCGTAGGACTGGCAGAGTACGAGAAATTTATTTCTGGGCTTGGAGACTTGATCAGCTTAGAAAATAACACTACTTACTACACAGCAGGGTTGGTTGCAGGAAGAGACGGGCAACACGCTTATTGCTGGGACGATAAGGTGAGCCAAATGTTGCTTCATGTAACCACTCTCATGCCTTCAGATAAGGAAGACAGTTGGCTCATGAAAAAGAGCCATATAGGCAACGACTACGTCAACATATTTTTCGACGAAAGCGGCGAAGAGTTCAAGTTTGGGGTCGTGTCTAGTCAGTTCAATTTTGCAAATATCGTGATAACTCCGGTCTGTTTGGGGACTGACTTGAGAGGGGATAGACTGAGTAATGAAGAAGCATATTATTTAGTCAAGACATTTTTGAGAGATGACATCCCAAAAGTTTTTGCAACTTGCCGTTATAAGACGGTGAGATCATCGCAATTGCCGGTTTTCGTAAGAAATATCGCGGTAATCGCATACCAATTGGCCCAGATATGGGAGGCTGAGGGGGGGGACATGGAGCTGAACTGGGCCGATCGGTATGAGGAGATTGTGAATATCAAAAAGAAGGTGGGGGAATTCTATAAGGAGGGAGAAAAGGCCGAGAAGGAGAAGGAGAAGGGGGAGAGGGGGGAGAAGATGGATAAGCTTAGGGCGTTGGATTTTACTAGATATACCTAGTAAAGCGTATATTAATGATAATGAACGTTGTTTTGTAGGTGCGAAATGAGCATGTGAGTACTATATTTCTAACTACAGTCTACTGGAAATATAATGACTGAAGCACTATAGTACTGTAGTTTCAATAATTGACATAGGTATGATTAGAAAACATAAAAACATTTTGTTGAATAAATCAAAGTAGTGTTCTGTTGTTTCATGTGATATATTCTGTTGGCCGTTGCTTCGATGGAGCAAAAAGTAGAACCACAAAGTGTACAACTGAGAAGTTGTTGAAAAAGCCACATAAGCATATACAACGCTCAGCCTTAATCACAGCAGTCTTACAATCGGATCACTACAAATATTCAGAAATGTGTATTGACTCCTGAGTCAATACTACTGACACATTTACCTAAGAACACATGCCCCTCATAAAACCATAAATATACAAAAAGCTGCAAAAATACGACTAATCACATAAGAAAACATTTCAAATAGCGAGCAATGAAAAGCGTATAATCTAAAGACCTTGCCTGATCTTCCCAAATCTGTCTCCGCCTTATTAAGTAAGCCGCATGAAATTAATTACATACAACGCACGACACCTCCCTATAACTACCCTCACATCCCGCAAAATATCCCAATTTTTTCCAACTCAGACATTGGATCTATTGTCTGATTAATCCAAAACATTTTCCTACATTTTGTTAAGCGTTGGATTTATAATTTCTTTACAGATCATTCACTGTTTAGAGATACAACCTTTATCGTTCATTGAGAATACACTGACTCGGTGTACAATACTGATAGGAGAATTGAGTAAACTGGATTGGCTGTATAAAGCTCATAGTTGGTCTATATCTTAAGCAATTATCTTGCTCTGCCCTAGCCTATATATTACTAACATACTCTGTTATAGTATACTATAACTACATTATCGAAATCTTTACCCCCCTTCACTCAGACGAAGTGTGAATATGGCTCGCTTTGCAGTAAAACCCTGGCTCGCCTCCATCAACTGCCCTCAGTACACCTCTGCATTTCTCGATGCTGGCATCGATTCCTTTGAGCTTGCATCTCAGCTCGACCCCCCCCTGCTTCGGGAACTCGGGGTCACCAAAGTAGGCGACTCTGTTCGCATTCTGCGTCTGCTTGCCCAGATGCGTGCTGCGAGAGCTGCACGGCTGGATGACGCATCCTCCAGGTTCCTTTCCCGCCTTACAAAGTTCAGGAAGGTTGATGATGGCTACTACTCTGACGGGCAGCTAACACATAACAGCAACCTTTCTACTTCCACGGTCAGTCTGACGTCACTGGAGGATTCAAGATCGGAAAAGATCCTTTCGCTGCTTGCACCGGTAGGAGAAACAGACAAACACATCGCTGTTTTTATTCTCCAATCTGGCCAGGTGAAGAAACTCAACACCCTGGGATGCTTTACTGCAGAGAGCATCAAAAAGAAGCTCCTCAAAAAACTCGGGTTGAAGAGTGCTTCTCCAGACAAGTACCATGCGTACTTTGTCGATGACCACGACAGCATCCACCTTATGTTTGATGTCGAATTAGTGAGTCTCGTGAGGTCTCCAGACCGGGTAGAACGTAATAGAATTGTCTTCTGCCGCAGCGGAGAAGACCCAAGCTCCGAGGCATTGGAAATGCTGCGCAGAATTCTGGAACGATTTGAAGGGAAGAATAGAGGAAGCGCTCCTCCGGTATCTGACAAGTATATAAACGTAAATACGACCAGCAGTCAAATGCGGCGGAAGAAGGTGAAAGAGCCGCACCGCAGAAACAAGGACATGAAGCCATTATACGAGCAACGTCCTCCATCGGAGCTTATCCTGACTAATCTTGCAGAGTACTTCCCAGAGGCGCCATCTAAGGAGCTTCACCGCACAATCAAGAACCTGGTGCGGTACCTGGTTCGCATGCTGCGTGCTTTTCTGCGTATGCTGACTATGCTGCGCGGGAGCATCATTACGGTCCAGAACAGTCCCCGGACTGTAGGAGATGTCTGGATGAGCGCTGCCCTGGAGCTTGACGAGGCAGTTCTTGGAGATGACAAGGACTTCATGGACCTTGTAGGAGGTTACAAAAGACCCAAGTCACGTTTTGTCCCTAGTGGAGCTCCGCCGTTACCCGACATCGAGAGTCCGGACTTGGACAGACAGATACGGAGAAAGCGGATGCTGGTAGCCGTCGGAAGTGCCAAGGACTCGAAGATTGAGCTTCTCGACTTGGACCAGGAAATTGCAGAGGAAGACGATCCCGAAGCTGTCGTCAGAAGCTTGGAGCTGCAGCTGGGCTTTGGACAAGATACAGGACCAGAAAACTGGCTCAAGGGAAAGAGAATCGGTGCAGGAAGTTTTGGGATTGTATATCTTGGGTTGAACTCATTCACGGGTGAATTGATGGCCGTCAAGCAAGTTGAGATTCCAAGGGTCAAAGACTTGGCTGTAGGCCAACCTACAGATACCGTATCCTCAGATAACACCCTCAAGGCAGAGGAAGACAAAACTTTGAAGAAAGATGTGAAAGATCATAAGCAGAGTATGATAGATGCACTTCAAAGAGAAATGGCCCTTCTCAAGGAGTTGAAACATGAAAAAATTGTGAGATACTTGGGGTCTTCTTCAGACGGAACATACTTGAATATTTTCTTGGAATACGTTCCTGGTGGTCTGATCACGTCGATGTTGAATAACTACGGGCCATTTAAAGAGCCTTTGATTCGCAACTTCACGAGTCAAATTTTGATCGGGTTGAAATATCTTCACTCTCGGAATATCATCCACAGAGATATCAAGGGAGGCAATATTCTTATCGATAATACGGGAGGCGCCAAGATTTCTGATTTTGGGATCTCCAAGAAAATAGAAACCTCTATGCAAGCTAAAAGAGCCTCGTTACAAGGTTCCGTATATTGGATGGCACCAGAAGTTGTGCGCCAAATCACAAATAGTGAAAAAAGTGATATTTGGCTGGTGGGGTGTTTGATCATCGAGATGTTCACGGGAAAACACCCTTTCCCAGAGTTCAGTCAAATGCAAGCCATCTTCCGGATCGGGACACATCTGACCCCAGATATACCGGAGAATTGTACGGAGGAGTGTAAGGACTTTTTGCGAAAAACTTTCATTATAGAATATGAGGATCGGCCAAGTGCGAAGGAGTTGTTGGGGCATCCATTTTTGAATCGGTTGATTATGAGTGAGAGATAGGAGAGTAATAGATGGGATGAATTTACTTAAGAGTATTTTCTATTGATGAGCGAACATCATCGTTCTGGTTAACGAAATACAATACAATATACTTATACAAATGATCGTATCTCTTCAGTGCATGTCAAAATTCTAGAGAGTTACAGGACGACCTATCAAATACAAGCAGTACAATATCACACATATATAATATATCGCAAATTATATACCTCTCACAAATCAATTCCTCACTTCTTCCATGCCCCCCGCACACACCCACCAAAAATGATAAGATCGAGGAAACGCATAACAACAAATATGGATATATACAAATTTTACATTAACATATAAACCTACAAACACAACAAACACAATAAGTAAATGCCATCAACTATCAACTTGAATGCACCTCTCGAGTCAACCTACCACCACCTTAACTTTTATAAAATAAAATAAAATAAAAGCTAAGCTCCAAATCACCACTCAAAATGTCTATAGCCCTACGTGAAGGGCTTTCAAACCTCTCACTCAAAGAGACCGTCGAGGATCTTCTTGTGCGTTTTGTCATCAACTGTCCTCTGGAAGACCTTTCCTCATTAGAGCGGGTGTTCTTCCAGATCGAAGAAGCGCAATGGTTCTATCTTGATTTCGTACGGGTACTCAATCCCAGCCTCCCAAGCTTAAAAATGAAAGGTTTCTCTCGTCAAATTGTCGACACGTGTCCTGCTGTCTGGCGCTGGGGAGACCCTGCTGATGCGTTGGCCCGTTTTGGAAAGTATAAAGCAACCATCCCCGTGAGAGGAGTTGCGTTGTTCAACGAAAGCTTATCCAAAGTGCTTTTGGTACAAGGCACAGAGTCCTCTTCGTGGTCCTTCCCAAGAGGGAAGATCAATAAGGATGAAGACGATGTTGCCTGTGGTGTCAGAGAGTGTAAAGAAGAAACAAGTTTTGATGCCACTGGTCTCATTGATGAAAATGAGTATGTGGAAAGAACAATCCACGGGAAAAACTATAAGATTTTCTTGGTTAAAAACGTTCCCGAAGACTTTAGTTTCAGGCCGTTGGTTCGTAATGAAATTAGCCTGATCAAATGGAAAAGTTGGCGTAAAGTCCTTAAGGAGTGCCGTGCAGGAGGCTCAGATTATTATCTAGTGAACCTGATGCTGAAGCCTATAAGTCAGTGGGTATCTCGTCAGAAGGGCTTGAGCGATGAAGAGTCGCTCAGAAAGTATGCCGAAGCAAGATTGAAGGTATTATTGGGAATTGGGGAATCCAAAAAACACGCTGGTGAAGCTAAGAAACAAATTGATGCTGGTAAGGAACTTCTTGGTATTCTCAAAAAAGACGAAGAAAAGGTTCCGGAATTTTTTCAACAGTTGCTTCAACCAGCCCTTTCCAGAGGGAATTCAAATGTTTCAATGCCAGCTCCTCAATACAATTTTCCTCATTTTGCACCTTTATATGGGATGCCTTTTATGCAAGCTCCAATGTTTATGCGTGGAATGGCTCAAAATGGAAATTTCAGACCAAATGGGATTCAAAATGGAAATGGCCACATTTCGAATGGAATGAGTGCAACTGGAATGAATACTAATGGAGTAAATACAAATGGAACAAGCATTCCTATATCTCAGATTTTGGGTACCCCGAAATCTGAAGCAGCTACCCTTTCACAAACCACTCCAAATGGAGAACTGGCAAAAGATGTTAACATTGAACCGAAAAAAGAACCAAGCACAAAAGAGAGCCTCATAAGGGGAGACTACCTCTCGGTTCTTGCGAAGAAAAACAAGGAGAAAAAGAAGGATGCGCCTAAAAAAGAAGCTGACCTTCTTTCGCTCTTTTCAAGACCAAAAACGGGGCCGTCTGTTGCATCTGCTAGCACAAGTGCTTCGGAATTCTTAGGTCTTTTAAAGAAGGAAGAGCCTAGCCCAAAAGCTGAGCTGGCAGATCTTCTAAGTATTTTGAAGAAACCAAAAAGTGATCTGGGAGACCTCCTCACTCTTTTGAAAAAGCCAAAGAACGAACTGGATGACCTTCTTTCAATTTTGAAGAAAAAGCCAAAGAATGAACTGGCTGAGTTACTAGGGATGTTCAAGAAGCCTCAGCAAGCACACTCAATCAATCAAAACGGTCAAGTTAATCAAGCTAGTCAATTCAACCACATGGACCAAAGTCAGCCATTGGGAATGTCTTCCGTGGCGTATGGCTCTTCGGCATCGTCTGATCTTCTTGGAATGCTTAAGAAAACCCCAACGTCGTCTCTGAGTGACCTTCTCAACTCGTTACAAAAACCATCACAGTCTCCGCAGACTGAGTTCATCAAAAGTGTCCTTGGCTCTAATCAATCGTCTAGAAGCTCGTCGAGACCACCAGAGGATTCAAATGCTTACATGAAAAGTTTGTATGGAGGGGGTGAGAAGGAGAAAGAGCAGCCTGCCTTGATTTCCATGTTATTAAGGGGGAAGAGAGAGGAAAATGGGGGCGGGGAGTTGCTTAGTATTTTGGGGAAGAGATGATTGCAGTTGTTAAATCCAATTGTTTGTTTAAAAACTAGTTCTAAGCTAGAGAGATAATCAGGTTGTACTCGATTCTTTCAGTTACGTAAAATCCATATTCTATTATCTTTTGATAGTTACTTCGATTGAAATGGTATGCTAATGAACGGTCTTGATTATTGTATGGTGGGTTGAAGGTAGCCTTAGAACACAATCCAATACTAGCTAACATATATTTGGAGCTCATTTGTGTGTTGTGTATTCCTTCACGAATGCTATAAATTGCATAAGTACTTTTCGAGTCACCCATATAAACTGCATGGGCTGTAGGAATTCTACGAAGGGTAAAGCAATTTTACTCATATCATCGAAAGAAAATTTCTTGAGTATGAGATACTTCTAATATTCGGAGGTCAAATGGACATCATTATTCATATTTGTCTCAAGACTACGACCGCTGAGCCATGAATTGAAGCCCCTAAGCATTTTGCGCCCAGCTACTTTTAGAGAAACAACTAACTACAGTGGCTTTAAAATGAAGTGATGGAGATAATATGCTTCCCAGTTTGTATGTTCGAGGACATATAAAGGCATTCAAATTGGTGGCGAGGTCGCAGTCTACATCTAACCTGCGCACCCAAGTGTAATCCATAGAGATATCTTTGTTTACTAGAAATATTTATGCTATTGTCATTTTGTGATTTCTATGCTATTCTGGTTTTCTTCATTGTATTCACGAAATCTAAGCTCAATTTTCAAAATTACTATGGGAAATTTAAGGATATCTAAATTCTCTTTAAGACAGCGAAACTCAATTTATCTCAGCAATAAGTGCGCCTATGCAAAATCTATTAGCTGCCAATTATTTGAAGTGGTTTACAAAGTACACATCGACACTTGAAGTATCACAATATCGTTCACAATTTATAAACCATACATCAAAATTGACCCCATACTATAACTCAAAAAAAAAAGCTTTTAATCGTACAAAAGATTCTAAACATAAACAGACGGCTTTACAGTCTAATGAGGTGTGTCTTGGCTGATTACGATTTGTCGAGTGTTATTAGCTACTGTGATTAGGACCAGTATTTCGTGTCCAGATCCACACAACGATAGTGTATCACATCGAAACATAGATCAGTCCAAACACTGAACTTTGAATGAGGTGGGTGTGTAGTAGAGTTTAAACTCGTGGCTCACCAGGGACCGGTATATATACGATACAATGATTTCAGGAATCGTTACTGGGAAAAGAGACATGAACCATATATACCTTTTACAGTAATAGACTGAAAGAAGAATCAGAGAGAAGGCATTGCTAGAAGACAATTAGAGAACAAAAACAGAGGTTGTAAGCCCATAAGTGAATACAGCCAGTTATGATATATATCAAATGCAGAATCCGCTATGTACAGTACCACACCTTGTGCACCTCGCTTACTTAAAAATGCTTTGCCTAAATCTACCGCTAAGATATGACACTGGTAGCACAAGTGTGTGGTAACTAGGCATGGAAGTTGAGATAGCTGCAGCATGACTACAATTTCACGGCTAGAAACCTACAAGAGTTATATGTAATTTTATAACACAATGTGCAATTCTAGAACTCTTGGTGATATGTTTTTATGTATCCATAGATGGCACAAAATGCGCGCCTTACAATGTTCGGAGGTTTAACTTTAACTGTGAAATAGGCTGGATAGGCAACTAAGCACAGTCAAGCTAAAACATACATCAAAAACGCACAGCAACGAATACAAGCTATATACGTATAAATGAATAAAGTGATTTGATCTTTTTATAAGTGATAAGTTCCTTCCTCACCAATTAAAATTACTCAAAAGGTTTATCCACATTCCAATCATTGCAGCACCTGCAGCATCGCACTAAAGTGAATTTTTGGAATCGTCGAAGAGACGACCATCTACAACCACGAAAATATTGCCAAAACAGAAACATATAAACACTATGAAGTAAACGATAAATAACATATACAGAACATAGAAACAAACAATTCAAGTACTCTGTGAAATCGATTGCAATTCTGTATGCGGCACATTCACGACCCAGTGATGGGCCTACCCTAACATTCCATCCAAACATATATAAGAGCCTGGGCCCCGAAAATAACCACCTCATGCTTCTCACGACCGCAGTCCTTTTTTGGCTCGCCAGCCCGGCCTGTGCCATCACCCGTGTCATCATCCAGACAGACGTCATGCTGCAGGCGGTGGACGTCTCTGGTACAGTCTACGAAGGCGACTCTTCCACGTACACCTCTGGCTCCACCGCCGTTGGTTCTGCTGTGGAGGTCGCTTCCTACAGAACAACTTACACCACCCTGCCTACCACCACCGTCACTCCAGCACCAGCTGCCTCAGCAACTACCTCTGCTGTTGCAAACGCTGCTGCTGCCAATGCTGCCGTCTCTTCTCCAAGCTCTGCCGCAGCGGCCGCCCCTGCCTCCACTTCTGCCGCCAGTTCCAGCTCCAGCTCCACTTCTGGCCTCAGTAGCTTCCAGAGCAACATGCTCAACGAACACAACAAAAAGCGTGCGCTCCACCAGGGCGTGGGCTCCTTGACCTGGAGCACTACTCTCCAGCAGTATGCCCAGGCGTACGCCGATAAATACTCGTGTCCAGCCGCCGGTACCCTTACTCACTCTGGCGGCCAGTACGGAGAAAACTTGGCTTCGGGATACACAGACATTGGGACAGTGGACGCGTGGTATGATGAAATCAAACAGTACAATTACAACAGTCCTGGATTTAGTGAAGCTACCGGGCACTTCACCCAGTTGATCTGGAAGGGCTCGACCCAGTTGGGATGCGCTTACAAGGACTGTAACAACAAGTGGGGAATGTACGTTGTGTGCGAGTACTATCCAATGGGGAATATTGTGGTGACAGGAGACACAACATACTGGCTGCAAAACGTTCCAGCTTTGAAGTAGAATTGGGTTCATTTCGTGTATTATACAGGGTCGATAGATGGCTAGCAGATGGTTGTCAATTGTCTAGCCGAAGAGAATCTCCCAGCTTGTTCTGTCTAAACTCCCATAGTACAATGTGCTATAGTCTGGCACTATATCACTTGCTTTACATTAATGTTATTCTGTGTTTTTGTAGATTGTTCGACTATTGTTAATCTATCTAATCTGAGGTGAGTTTCTAGAACTAGGTATCTAGATACTCAACGGCACATTTCGATGGTTACACTCGGAATGAGATCAAAATGAATTCACTACTTTTCGGTGGAACTTGTTTACGGAATGATGGATTTTGTTTTTTAATGGGCTGCTTATTGTCTCATCTCATACGGATGATAATTGATATGAACGGTAATCATGAATACATGCCAGCAGGTTTCTTCAACAGCTCATCCAAAGCACGTCAGTTGATATTCACCTTATTGTCTCTGAGTACCGCCGTTTTATTGTCACTTAGCAAATTCCTATTTCAGATGCCCTGCATTAGGCGCGTTTGAGGATTATCACAGTCTCGGGTGCAGACTTTAACAGGGCTTTTGATGAATTCTCCTCTAGTGTCAATGAATCCGTGGAATTGACGGGCTTATTTCATCAGATGTAATTTCTTTACACGGCAAATAACATCCGTGCACCGTCTACAAAAATGTGCCCAATCAAGAACGTACTTGCAATCATTTAGATGCAATATACATATATATATAAGATTTGTTTAGTATACAGAATATATCCAAATATTCCAAACAGTTTGACTCTGAATTCTATAGCTCAGATATAGTATTAGGAAATCTTAAAGCTGGATCAATTTAGGGTATCGGCTATATAATATTGACTACAGGAACATGATGAAATGACTTAAAAGACTCCAGCAAAAACACACTAATATGAACAAAGCCACTATAAGTGCTGTTCCAACAGAAAACCCTGCTATGCTCGTAGATTATGTAACGTACACTATTCAAGAGGAGTGAGTTTGCTAAAACAAAGATACACACTATTGTAGCTACGCTCGTATTAGCGGTCTGAGCAATAGAAACGTCACTCCAGTTCAACGCAAGCACGTTTCGCTCGTGTTTGTTGGTTAATGAAAGAATAGTTCCTTTTGAATCTGAACCCCCACCACCCCCCTCAACCCCTCCCCTGCCATCTCTCGCCCTCCCCTCACCAACCCACCCATCTCCTCAACCACCCCCTTATCCCCTCCCCTCCGCTCCCCCCTTCTCTCCAGAATCTGCTTCTGTAACAGCTGCCCCTTCCGTCTTCCCTCCCTCCCGACCTGGGAAAACGTCAGGCTGTTATCGTTCAGCGTGTCTGAGTCGCCCTCGTCCTCCTCGGCATCGCGCATAACTGTGTCCCCCCCCACCGCCGGCCGGGGCTCGGAATGCACGTCCCAGAGCGTAGGCGCGCGCTCCGTAATCTTTAACAACGGCTCAGAGCGCTGCCGCTGGGGGCCAGAATCACGTGGCATCATTCTTTGAGATGAGGTCTTATCAACTCGATCTTTTGAGTTTTCCAATTCTTTTTCTAACAGTTTAATAGATTTGGACAAGTCAGAATCTATCTTATCAAGATCACAAAAGGAAGAGTCGTCTCCAAGTCCACTAAGACGCAGAATCCAGAAATTCTCTCTTAAAAGTCGAAGAACCGCGTCATCTCGTTCAGAACGAAAGATCTTCACGTCCAACGAATAGTATCTCGCAGCATGTGCCCCAAAATCAGCCAGTTTGGCTTCTGGGAGATCGGCTAACTGCACTCCCACAGAATTGCTGCTTACACTCTTAGGAAGCGTTCTGAAGGCGCCAATCTCGAGAAATCCTTGCGAACTCGTTTTCTTGGGGTCTACAACAACAGCCAAATATGGGTCCTGATGCTGCTGGTTGAGAGCTTGGGTGTCCACGTCGATTCCCGAGAGCCAGCACCCGTAGCCTGGGTGCGAATGGTACCAGCCAACTATGTGCTCATCTCGGAAGCCGGTTTTGTTGAGGAGGTCCAAGTAGCTAACCATGTACTCGTACAGCTCTGCGGCGGCGTTGACACGTGTTTCTGTGCCTACTACGGGGAGTGCGTACAGGTCGAGCACCGCGATCGACCGGCCAACCACGCGACCAACCATCATGCCCATCACCTCAATGTCGCCGCCCAGCGCGGCATGCACCGACATTTTGGCGGCGGCAAGAGGGGAGATGTATGCTGTGGAAAAATAGGTGGGCTCAGTGCGCCACGGCGTCAGCTCGGGGGCTGGAGCTGTGTAGAGGTCCGAGGGGGTCTGCTGGGGGGTCTTATGGCGGGGGGGGTTGATCTGCGTGCAGAGTGGGACAATTGGGGGGTGGGGCATTTTAATTGAGAGCTTTTTTGAGTTAAATATTAGTTTCGGTTTGATTGCTTTGGTTTAATTTGTTTGGTTCAATTGGTTTAGTTGTGATTTGGTTATAAACTTGAATCAGCTATGGTTGACTGAAGTAGTAAATGGGGCGGTTAGCAATTTAGCTATACGACTACACTAGTTTAGAGCTGTGTTTAGTTTTTCTTCAGGTCTTTCGAATTCCTTCTAATTTTAGTGCTATATTGTAATGATACGTTGTGTTAGTGTTTTTCTTGCAAATTTTTATAAAGGGATTTGGTAGTGCTTTGTTATGTTGCAGTGCTGTTAGTAGTTTTTGACATTTCTTGTAACTACACTATGGTCTAAGGAAGTGGTGTGCGGTTAGTTGTTGTTTGACACATCCCTAAGATTGTAGTCCTGTAGATACTTTTCAAAAAACAACAAACATTTATATGATCACCAGACAGTAAAAGCTTTCAAGCTATGCTATATCGTTCACACTTCAACTTTCAAATCTTGACCGCTCATAGAATCACTCTTCCATCAGATTCTGAGGTAGCCAAAGAGGAGAAGATATCAAAAAAAGAAAATCTGCGATACTGAGGCCAAAAAGATACCGATTTACTTTTCAGTAATTGGATTGCTGAATTAGGAAGTTTACTCAAATCCTTCTAGAATCAGTCGCACTGTTAGTGGTACACAAGAAACAAGAAAGATACAAATATAACCACAATATATACATATACATAACTTAATGGGTGAGTTGAAAAGGTCCCAAGTTATATAAACTAATAGAATCTTTTCGAGGGTTGATGGAGCTATTAGTAAAGATATTCTTACAAAACCCAAAACACTCAAGAACAGCACAAAATTGATATCAATTAAAACACTTAGACCCTGGCTAATAGTTGGTCTAACAAAAACTTCCTTACTAGCACTAGTATATTTAGCTATAGCCTCGATATTATAAACGGAAATGTAATGTCAGCAGACTGATCGACCAAATATATCCACACACAGACAGAACCAAAAATCCACAAACTCAAAGCAGTTTTACAAACAAATACTTCAATCAGTTGCTGGTATTGGTATTAGTATTAGTACAGTAATAGTATATTAGTAGAACTACTGTACTATTAGTAATAACCAAAGGCCTCGCCACATCACCCCAGCACCAGAAAATCCTCAAAATCTTGAATTATTTTTACCAGAACAATTGGAAATTATTAATCAGTAGTATTAGTAATAACTCGCCATAGCGAGGCTCTTAGTTATGTCACGTGACGTGAAAATTCAAAACCCCCCCACACGAAACCCCAACCATGCTCAGACTCCACAACCTCGCCCCACGGCTCTCCAAGCTTGCGCCCATTTCTGGAGCTCGCCACCTTGCGACCGCCCTCCCCACCACCCAAATCTCGCAGCTCGAGAATGGGTTGACTGTGGTTTCCGAGAAAATTCCCTTTCTTCAGACCGCCACTGTGGGAGTGTGGATCGACTCTGGAAGCCGAGCAGAGACGCCCCGGAACAACGGAACTGCCCATTTTCTAGAACACCTTTCATTCAAGGGCACTAGAAAACGGTCGCAAACTGATATCGAGTTAGAGATCGAGAATATCGGTCTGCATCTCAACGCATATACTTCGAGAGAAAGCACGGTTTACTATGCGAAAACCCTTGAGAAAAATATTGCCCCCCTGATTGAAATATTACTGGATATTCTCACACACAGTGTGCTCGATCCAAGGGCCATTGAAAGGGAACGGGATGTGATTATAAGAGAGTCCGAAGAAGTCGATAAAATGCATGATGAGGTTGTATTTGACCATTTGCACGCTGTAGCATATAAGGACCAACCTTTAGGGATGACTATACTTGGGCCAAGAGAAAATATTCTTTCGATTTCTAGACATGATTTGCAAGAGTATATACTGCAAAATTATAGAGGCGACCGCATGGCCTTGGTGGGGACCGGTGCCGTAGACCACGATCAGCTTTGCGAGTATGCGGCCGCTAGCTTTGGACACATTGGCACCAGTCCAAAGCCTAATGTCTTTGGAGCTGCGAAGCTTTACGAAAAGCCGGTGTTCGTGTCGGGAGAGTCGCTCACTCCGGACAGATCTATTGGCCAGACCCACATTGCGTTGTCTGTAGAAGGCGTGTCGTGGTCGCTGCCGGACTACTTTACGCTGTTGGTCGTTCAAGCGATGATCGGCACGTGGGACCGCTCCATGGGCTCGGGGCTTAACAATCCGAGTCAGTTGGCCAATATTGCGGCGTATGGGAATTCTGGAGGGCCCTTGGCCAACCTGTACATGCTGTTTCTGACACTGTATCTGGACACGGGGTTGTGGGGGGTGTACTTGACCACCGACAGCACCAACAACGAGAAGTTGCTTTTGGGGGTGTTGAACGAGTGGAAGCGGTTGAAGAGGGGAGGGTTTGACGAGGGGGAGTTGGAAAAGGCCAAGAACCAGTTGAAGGCGTCACTCTTACTTGCGTTGGACGGAACCACGGCAGTGGCGGAGGATGTCGGTCGCCAGGTGGTCCTGACGGGGAAGCGGATGACCCCGGAGGAGGTTTTCGCGGCGGTGGGAGGTATTCTGCGGGAGGATGTGGTGAAGTGGTGTGCGGAGAAGTTGGGGGGAGAGATTGCGGTGGCAGGGGTGGGAGAGGTGGCGCGGGTTCCGGGGTGGGAGGAACTCAGTAGAGAGTTATCTAACTAATGATGAGTAGACAAACTCACTTTGCTTGTTCGCTTTCTCTCCCTTTTCAAATGATGTGTTTCTACTATGAATGATATATGTATATAATGTTGATTGTAGAAATTTTAGAAATAGCTGTATTGCGTGCATCACATAGTCCTAAGTGGTTACTATGGTGAATCAATTGTAACCAGTAAAATGGTAGCGAAGGAGGGTGAGAGAGGAGAGCACGTGTTACCAGCTACATGTAGAGTGAGGATGCGCGAATACACAGGAGTCTCAAGGGCACTCCGACGGAGCTACTTCTTTTTTGGGGGAGCCTTTTGCCGAGTTTCAGTCACTTGGTTGGCTGGGTTCCAATAACCATTTTCACTCTATAACTCACGCTACGCGCTATAAACTGATACCAGCCCAGCAAATCGAGACATTTATCACCCAATTAGCTTTGGCTGATTCGTGCTATCATATATGCGAGCTCTGATTATATCAGTCTCAAATACCAAACGTCATATCTACAATGAGCCATTCATGCTTAGTATTTAAACTGTCTTAACATACAAGCCAAGATTTTTATGAGATTTGCGAATATTAAATCCATATAGACTTAGTTTTGTTGCACCCTACCAAGGTAAATCTCATATAACCCATAGATTAATGTATAGAGAATGGTCTTTACATATCCGGGCACTTGCTCAGTAGAGAAGTATACTGAATATCATATATCAAGTTAAATGGTAATTTATACTGATCACAATATATCAGTCTATCTGTTCGATCATACTTTTATTGCAAGCTTGTATATCGCAAGAAATATCTGAACACCATTTTCTCGATATAGCATTAGTGTCGATAGATTTATAGGCTCATCTATGCATATATGTGAGTTCACAAAATGTGTTTACCTTCACAGATCATAGGTAATATCACTTCTGCGTAAATGTAATCTCGGTTTGCTTTATGTATCTATTTACTCCACAAAGAGACCAACTTCCCCTCCAACTTCTCCCCTGCACCCATCCAGTTAATCCCATACACCCAATTCACACCCTTAATGATCTCTCTATTCCAGATGTCCGCAAAAGTCTCCCGAACACTCGACCGGTCCAAGTACTCGATCAGACTCAGCCCTCTCACATAATCAGGCTTGTCTTTATTGCGCTCACTTATCACTTTTTCAGAGTTCTTGAGCAGCTGCAGAATCGTGCGTTGGTTGTTCCGGAACTGGAGCGCCGTCAAATACGTCACAGATGACGTTACAAAAACGCCTTGTTAGTATGTCCTTTTCTATATGTTTTATGAGTTTTTGAAGTACTCACCTCCGAGAAATCCTTGTATTCTACCACCCATAGTGTAGGCCTTTCTTTGTATTGGCTAGAATTTATTTATGAAGAGTCACGTGGGGGTATGTGTAAGTGGAGGAATATACCTGTGCACTGTATTCATTATAATATTTATCTTAGTTGAATCTACATTAAATCTCTTCACCTTTTTGGTGTAGCTGTCTGGTGAGAATGAACTACTGGGTTTACTGATTGTCAAGTTCATATTGTATAGTTCGTTTTGACTATTCGTTCTCACTCCGAAGCATAGATCTCAAGGGAAAAAAGAGTTTTTGGTTTGAAATACAACTTTTACTTCTGTGGATTTGATGAGGTGGTGCTTGATAATGTCGTCTAATTGGGTTCAACTGTGATCTGTATCATAATTTGTTTGGTGATCGCTTTCTCGTTCATGATGGATCATGGGATATAGTTTTGAATGTTGGAAACATTTCTTCGTTGTTCTTTCAGCTCAATTGAGACTATTGAGACTAGAATCTTGATTATTCATCGATTAAAAAGACTCTCTTCAGCAGGGTGTGTTGTATCATAGATAGGCTTTGCTGGAGACATCTCAAGTTTTTACAGCCTTTCTTGAATTCATGTTTGTATCTGTCTATTAGTTTCCCGTCGCTTTTTAATCACATTTTATGTGATTAATTGATTTTTTACAACGCAAACTCCATTTCCTCCTTTGGACGACAAATAGCAATCTAGTTTCTAATATGAATAGTATTATATGGTGCCCTTATTTCATTCATCTCATTTTCAAGCTACATGTTCTCGCAAGTAAATGCATTTCATACATGCACTCCGATTATAATGAGATACGCATATTCACAACTCTAATGAAAGATTTACAAGGAATTTTTCTCTCTCTCAGCACTCAAAACAACTCATGTCTTGATAATAAGCTTCTATCTACAAACTTCAACGAAAGGGATCTTCCTTCCTATGAACCACACTGCAAAACCTTATAACCAACACAGATCCACACGCATACAAAATGTGTGTTTAAAGAGGCAACTCCTATATTCGGAACTTTACAGATAGCCAGATTTTCGTAATTCAACCCCCTAAACACCCCCTGGCGCATAATCACTTTTTCTAATTTTCACCTTTTAAAAGACACCACACCCGCATTGATCTTTAGTGCATACAAAGGAAATAGATTGAGTTGACTGTTCTTTGAAGCCTTTTAAGTATATCTGTTCTTCGAAGGCCGTCTCAAAAAATAGTTTAAGCCTCAACACAAGTGTATTCGCTAAATCAAAGGTTCACAGTGTGCACAATACAATGAACACCGACAAAATCATTCAACACATGAACAATGACCACACCCTTGCTCTCGAGGACTACCTCTCGACGTATGGAGGTGTGAAAATCGACAAAAGTGTGTACGATATTCGCATAGCGTCATTAGAAAGAGACCAAATGTGTATTTCTTTCAAAAAGAAAGGCGTAGATGGTGAATCAAAAAAGGTGATACCTATAGATCCTCCGATGGAGAACGTAGTTTCTGACTCCAGAAAAAGACTCGTAGCCATGGCAAAAGAAGCAGCTGAAAAAAGAGGATATCTGCATTTGCAAATAAAGAAAGTAGTGTACCCAAATCAAGTGTTTGACTATCTTCTCTTATTACTGGTGTACGTTTTAATCTTTGCCTTTTTCCAGCCACGGGCCTTCTACTGGACTTTTCTCAGGGGGTATTTGGGAGTCTCTAGGGATAATGCTTTGTTTTCGTTTTTAGAAAGATATACGCGGGAGATCTTCTATGGGGCTATATTTATACATGTGGTGGAGTTGGGGGTGTTTATGGTGCCTCGGTTGAGACGGCACAGGGTGGGAGGGGGCGTGTTGGGTGTGTGGGTTTTAATGTGCATGTTTGAGGGGTATGGGGCGGTTAGACGGTTTGATGAGTTAGTCTAGTATATTTCGTTTGTTTACACATCTATCAATTGAATGTTTGGATTTGATAATGCGTGATATTTTATGTGTTTTTCTTCAAACCGTATTGAATATCGTAGATAAGGACTTTTTCCTAAAAGCCTCTAAGGGTTAGGGTGACTTAATATCATCTAGCTTATATTTCTGATTCCTCTGCAGCTCTACTGATTCAAAAGGTATCTTTACAGCTTCGATGAATGTGCAATAGGCAGAAGAGGTAGATGTTTTGATCACCTTGATAACTGACTGATCAAGTAAAATCAGTAGAACATGTTTTACACAGTCAACAGGTATTTGTTGGTAGCTCAAAGATGGGCATTTAAGTAACCCTTGTAACTAAATACTAAGAATCTGAGTAGAAGAAAGAAGATCAGCCACGAGGAAGATACTACTAGAAGGTTACATGCCTCAAGACATATATGAGCCACCTCAGCATATATGTGTTCCCTAATTGGTACAAGAGTTTCCCGGAAGGTTCTATATATGAAGACATTCTCATTCACCGCTTGCTAAGCTAAAGCACAATAACGAAGAGAAGTTGAGACACATCAATGGCAATTCCCATTTTGTTCTACCTATGTACATATATATATATATATCAACTCGAGTATAGGCCTTTTATAGTATATTCACCACTGGCTCTCTCTCATACAGGCTTCTGCATAAAAAAATTCATAATTTTTCACTACAACCAACTGCCAACCACCCCACTAAACCCCTCGAAAATTACAAAAAAAAAGAAAATACCACACAAATCACTAAATGACCCTCCACAGAAACCTCGGTAGATCTGCCCCTCACCGCAAAGCTCTTCTCCGGAACTTGGCTCTGGCGCTCTTCGAAAAAGAGTCGGTCACGACCACCTACGGACGTGCTAAGGAAGCCCAGTCTTTTGCCGAACGCATCATCCTGTACACGAAAATGGCTGACCAGCAAAAGGCCCGGAGTTTGGCGCAAGGAAAGCTCTTTTCTCATGGAGTTACTCTTCCAAAGCTATTCAATGTATTGGGACCAAGATACAAGGACAGACAGGGTGGATATACACGAGTGCTTAAATTAGAGCCCAGAAGAGGGGACAAGGCTCCTCAGGCAATTTTGGAGCTTGTGGATGGAGAACGCGAGATGAAGTTCTGGCTATGTGCACGTGCTGTGGCTCGTCTTGAGCGTCAGGGGTTGCCTGTGGACGAAATCACAGAAAGAAACGTTGAGAAGTTGGTCAAGTTTAAGGAGAACGGGGAGGAGAAGTTCAGAGAGTTGGTGGAGGAGATGAAGGAGGTTTTCTATGAGAACGAGGAGAGTATAGAGGGCGCTCCGGGGGTGCAGGGGGGGAAAAGGGGACGCCTCAATGTCGAGTATGTTGAGAGAAGCTGATTCATTTTGGCTTGACGAGCTTGCGTATTTGATGAAGACATTCAGTATTCTCTTCTATCTCCTCATACTGTACATAATCATAGACTGCCTAGACAGTGTATATGGTACACTATCTAGACCCTGTCTAAATAATATAGTCTACGTTAGACTCGAGAAATGTTACGAATGTAAATTTTGTTGTAATTTGTAATCTTTGGCTTTTTTTTCAGTGAATTTTACGTTTTCTTTATAGCGATATCGTATTTGAACTGTAAAAAAGTTCAGCTAACATTAAAGAACACATTCTGACGGAAGAACTAAATGAATTAAATGAGATTGGTATGTCCCACGCCACAAGAAGCTTTGTTTCTACTCCCCCTTCTGATTTTTACTTAGTAATGAGCATTGTTAAGCTCAATAACAAAACAGACAAACTACGCTCAATTCGCATATCAAGTAAACAAAGATCAACTATCTCAATCTTAAAATCTTTGTTCTTAGACAACCAATTAAAGAGGTCCAAAAACAAATCAATGGCCAAGAAGGTGTCAAATGGGTATATATCATAAACTTTATCGGTCAAGCCATAGTAAGATTAGATACTTTTAGGAAGTAAAAGATAAAACATAACCATATTACTCTATCAACAAGAATGGAGAGTAATACATAGAATCTAGCATAACCAGCATCGTCACATTACTGACATTTTCGGGCCATACTTTGGAGACCAAATTATGTCCTACTTTTTAAAAGAATATTTCTTCGTATCAAACAGAGAACACTTTATAAAGTGAATCAACCAAAATAGTCTCATTCACATTTTACTTTTTTATTATAAGTGCTGCTAAAAAAAATAAAATACTAAAAAAAAAAGGCATGGGTTCAGCAGCATCAAAACCCAGCCGACGCCTAGCCAAGACCGTGGTCGAGACGCAAACCCTTAAGCGGTCTTCTGTGGACCCACTCAAGCAGGCCCCTCGAAAAGTGGCTTCAAATCGGGCCCCTGAACATGTAGTAAAGGACGGAATGGACCCGGACGTGCTAGAACAGCAGCTAGGGTCCAAAGCAATGGCTCTAGGAGCTGTTAAGCTTGAGTCCAAGGAACTCAAGCTTGATAGAAACAACTCCGCTATCAGAACACTCAAATCTCGTGAAAAACAGGATAAAATTGGTGAGGATAGTCGGTTGCAAATTGAGAATAGAACGTTGCTTGACCCAAGAACAATCACAGCAATTCTCACAGATTTTGAAGGGGGCTGGCTGAAAGAGAAAGTGGCAGATGTGTACAAATTACATCCTGAGTATATGGACTGGTTGGCTCCAGGAACCATTCGTTTGGCAAAGGGGAGGGACGAGGGGGAGAAGAAAAATGTGCAGGATCATAAGTTTAAGAAGGGGCCAAGCGAGTTGGAGGCAGGGCTCGATAAGATATTACTGTAATTTCTGTAATCAGAGCGAAGAGGCGATTACAGAAGATCAATAAGGCACATATGTTTCCATGATCATAAAGACACACTCTGTTTAACTGTTATTTCTTTAATTTTATATAAGAATCTCTGATCCAAGCTACTGATCTACATTTAAACCGGAATACTAAATATATACACACTTCTTGTCTTTGCTCAAAAATCTGAGGAATGAAGTCATCGCTCATACCTGTGCTATCAAAATCTTTGTTTGTTCATACTGAATGCTTTGTATATATATGTTAATTGATATATGTAGAGTAGCTGAGGTTTATTGGTGTGTAATATATAAGTAAACACTTACATGCGACATCGAAAGAAGATTTCTAATTTTCTCGAACACGATTTAAATGCAAAAGCCGTGTCAAAATGTGAGCTTTACTCATAACTTTTGGTGGTAAAATGACATATTTACTATTCCGATGCTCATCGTGAAAAATTCGTGCTTAAATTTTCAAGCCCACAAAAAGCTAAAAGTACCCGAAAAACAGCCAGGACTGAGACAGTGAAACCCCCAGAAGATTCAAAAGTTTGTCATTAGCACCAAGAATAATAAAATTGATAATTTTTAGTTTTTTCTCCCTGATTCAAACCTGAAAAATCCAAAATTTTGTTAGAAACTGATAAATCGAGCAAAATATCAACCAAAAACAACCAACAAATTTCCTCGAACTCCCCTAGTTCAACAAATAAAGATCGAAATGAAACAAAACCCATTCCTTCAAAAAAAAGCCTCCATTCTTCAGTCTCTTGAAGAATCCACACAAGACGCCTCGCCCAAAGGCACCGTCGACCACCTCTGCTGGCCCTTAATCCACCTCATCAACTCGAGCCCCGAGATGGTGACCACCTCATCTTGTTCTGGCCGGGTAAGTGTGTTCCTCGAAGGCGTGAAACTGGGTAAACCAGGGGGGAAAGGGGACGGTGGACAATGGCTTTTCATCACTCATGACACACATGATCTTGAGGGGTGGTACAAAAATACGTTTACAAACGATAACAGTGTATATGTAAGTAGCAAAGAGATCAGAAACTGGCTGGGAAGACTTGTTTTGTTCAAGTTTGAACCAGTCATTTATCACGTGCAATGCGCGACATCGGCTCAGGCAAGTGAATTGTACCAGGCTGCGATGGGGTGCGGCTTCAGAGAGTCGGGGATAGGTAAGAACAATAATGTAGCTATCAGAGTACTGATACGTATAGACACACCCATAGGTGTATATGATGACGATAAGATCAAGTTGTTCGTCGATGAGAACGTTCTAGAGTTGCTCACGAACTTGTCGAGAGAGAAGTTTATGAGTAACGAGAAGAAGACCAGTGAGTTGTATAGTGCTGTAAAGCAAATGATAGAGGGGGAGAAGGGGGCTGAGACTAAGGGGGTTCAAGAGAGTAAGGAGGAGAGAAGAGCGAGAAAGAGGAGAGAGGGTTTGAAGAGGCAGGCAGAGAGTAGGGTAGGGAAAGAGGAGGAGTGTGGGCAGGGGGTACTCAGTACGGAAGTTACGCTAGAGCAGTAAAGAATTAGAATGGAAAATCGATGTTTTGTTACGTTCATGGTATTGTAGACCTGTTTGTGTTCGTGAGAGGTGGTTTGATTGAGGTGTATGCGGAGAGGCCTTTAAGTATTTAGTGTTAATACTTTGATAGAAGTCTTTTACTGGTTTATCGAAAGCTTTCAATATACTGGTGGAAAATAGTGATTCATTGGTTTTTTTACTATCAATATATTTTTGAGTGATATTCCAAATCTCAGACCTGAACTTTTCCATAAACCTGTAAAAGATGTCTTTTGAAAAGGCACTAGACAATAGAGGGAATTTCTAGCCTTCGAAATGAGTTTTTTACTTTTAGTAGCTTCTAAAATTTTCACAAAAAGTTTTATAGACTTAGGTTTTCAAGTTATAGAGATATCACAATTCTTGGTTTACGATGCCCGACGCGAAAATTGAATGATAACTTACTCACCTACCGACGCGTTAATTTCGATGAAAGTTGAAAATAGACCACAAAGTTCAAACAGAGATACTTAATGTTTTTTTCGAGAGTGTCAGATAATCTGTATTACTATATATCATATATCAGTGAAATAAGATTTGTGAAGAGGAGGCTAAAGAGCAAGCTAGAAGCTTTGAAAAGATTCAAAAAGTTAGAACTGTACTTAAAAAGTAGTATCGTATCATTTTTTTTATAATCATATGTGTAGAATAGATCCAAAGCATCAATTTTGAGATTACTGCACGGGCATCTCAAGACAAACTAAAAACATACTAAAAGCTTACGTAATGTGTTCCTATAAAGACACAGTCTAAGGTGTCAGAAACATAAAACTGCTGATATAGTACAGCATTTGTTGTTTTAATGGTGGCAGCACTGATAGCTATGGTTATGCACTGCAATACTCATGCACTCAGAATTAAATTAGATCATCATAATAAAGAGGTGAAAGACATAGAAATAATAATACCCAATAATCGAGGGCTTATAAATGACAGGGTACGTTTGAAATGCGATTTTTAACGAGATTTTTAACGAGATTTTTGCTCTCGATGTTCATTTGGTTGATTGTTGGCTTTTATTTGGTGTTGTTGTGTTTGAAAGTAAACGGTGAGAGATACTCAGATGCGTTCTAATGGATGGCTCTTGTTTGAATATCGATTTTTGGTGATATCTAAATGGTGGCGTCATATATGATGATAATTATCTGTTGATTTATCCATTTATTTGAAGTACCTTTTTGATGTGCTCATGAGGAACCGCTCCTAAAATTCACTCATTCGATTTTGTCGTTTCTTATTATTGATTACACTACTGAATTATATACTATTGAACTATGAAAGTTGACTCTAACGGTTTGTGATAGTTGGGTTAGACTTGAAAGGTTGAATCACTATTGCCTACCTATACTATTACTATCCACTCCAAAATTTTGCAAAAATACTTTCTTAACACACTTCCTATATCTCCCGAGTTTCTGGCTCTTCAGATTTCTTATGTGTGTACTATCAACTCATTTTTTCTGGATTAATACAAGCGAACATCGATGTGTATCGATTTGTGCTAACCTGCTCCACCATCACCCTCCATGCCGGCCAATGCGGCAACCAAATCGGCCAGGAGTACTGGTCCCGCCTTTGTGCGGACCACTCCATAGACCCCTCCACCGGCCAATCCACCCAAAATGACACATCCCCTTCTAGCACCCTTCCATTCTTCTCCTCCACTCCTACGAAACACACTCCCCGGGCTATCCTATTCGACCTCGAGCCTCGGGTCATCCAGACCACCCTCGAGCGCTTCCCCTCGCTCTTCTCCCCTCGAAACATCCACACGTCGTCTTCTGGTTCTGGGGCGGGCAACAACTGGGCACAGGGCTACGACTATGGTTCCAACCATCTCGAAGAGTTGGGCGACATCATCGGCAGAGAGGCCGATCTCTGTGACCGGCTAGAGTGTTTCCAGCTCATGCACCTGGTCGCAGGAGGTACTGGGTCTGGCCTAGGCTCCAGGCTTTTGGAACATTTGAGTGATCGGTACCCGAAACAGATTCTCCAGACAGTGCTGGTATTTCCAGCCAATGACCAGCTGGATGTCGTGGTCCAGCCTTACAATACAGTACTTGCTACTCGTAGACTTGTGGAACACGCTGACGTGTGTTTGGTGTTGGACAATGGCGCTCTCAGCAGTCTTTCTGATGACGTCACATCTCCTGTAGCGAACCAGCTAGCTGCTGACGCCGCAGCCACCCTCTCGAGCCTGGTGCGTTTTCCCGGAAGCGTTTTCAGTCTGATGACGAGCGTTTTCGCGGCGGTGGTCCCGAGCCCACTGCTCCACTTTCTCACGCCGACGGTGTGCCGCCCGCAGGCGCTGGCTTATGATGTTTTTTTGGAATTGGCGGACAGGGGAGGGCGCATGGTGGCGGCGGAAGGGGAAGTATATTCCGCAGCGATGGTTTTTGTGGGAGGGGGGCAGGGGGTGGGAGGGGGGGTGAGACGAGGGGTTGAGAGAATGAAGGGTAAGTTTGAGTGGAGGGGGGAAGGGGAGGTGAGTGTGGCATACGGGGGGGGGAATGTGGGCGGGATGTTGGTGGGGAATCTGAGTGGGGTAGGCGGGATGATGCGGCGGAGCTGTTCGCAGTATGACCGGTTGATGCGGCGGAATGCGTTTTTAGAAGGGTACCGGAGAGGGGAGTTGTTTGAGGGGGGTTGGGGGGAGTTTGAGGAGAGTAGGGGGGTGGTAGAAGATTTGATCAGAGAATACAGCTACGATCGAAACGAGTAGTTGTATTCTCTCACAAAATCATCTCTTTCACCACCTTCAACACTCTCACTACGGATGAGGCGAGTGGCGGGAGTTGAGTCGGGGAGTTAGAGCTGAATTGTAATAGTTGAGTGATAAGAAAGCTTAGTTGAGACGCCAGCTATATGCAATAACTATAATTGTATCAGAGAATTTGAGTCATGAGAATATGTATTAATAGATGATATTTTGTACAGAAAGAGTAGATTCAAGCCTGACTGCATGCCAGTTTTTTGAAATCCAGATTAGAGATCGGAAATTGGAAGCCCACATGATGGAGTTTAGCCCAGATACGTTCACAGATCCATACACACCACATAAAGACAGACTTTGCATCATTGAATTACTTCAGGGTTATTGTATGGTGGAATTGTAGAACATCTTTGATTTCTCGAAGATCTAAGCTGAAAGGTGAGGGACAAGAAACTTCTGCTGGTCTCGCTGTATATGAAGTATTGATATAGCTAGCAAAGATTGAAAAATACGTACTATGAACTACAAATAGACACAACAAAAACGTTAATACACTAGACGCCAAACCGCGTCGCCTAACGTAAAAAAGAAGTGCCACTATTAACACGTCGTACAAGGTGTTTCAACCACCAATAGCTGATTGTGAGGAAAGCCATATTGATACGTCATGATTATATAAATGATTACTCATCGACATGTCAAACAGCACATCAAACAAGAAAAACATGTCTTCTTGAAGATGTACCTCTAGTCAAGCTTGGATGAATAAGCAACTTTAAGTTTCACCAACACTTATGCATCCTCTCCTTTGATCACCAACATCCTCAAGCAAAGCAACGTAATCGCTCGATGATTGGAAAACGTTAACAAACATCTTTCAACCATTTCCCAATCATCTCGCTCCGCTCGGTTATTGTACGGCGACTGTTCACATCCCCCTCGAACTCCCCAAAAACTCAAAAACAGGCTCCCTCACATTCACATTCAAATCCCCCAGCGTCAACCCCAATTCCCCCTCAGTCCATATCAGCCCCCCCTCTCCTCCTCCTCCCCTCTCCAACCCCAACTCACCAAAAATAGCGTCAACAGCACCAACCAACTCGTCACACATCTCTTTCGTGTGTCCCGGCGTCGGGGTGATGCGCAATCTCTCAGTCCCCTTAGGGACAGTAGGGTAGTTGATGGCTTGTACGTAGATCTTGTATCGGTCCATCAAAATGTCTGACGCTTTCTTGGCGCCCGCAGCATCCCCGACCAACACTGGAACAATATGACTAGGGTTTGAAATCACCGGAACACTTATATCCTTAAACGCCTCCTTAACATATCTCACATTTTTTTGCTGAGTGATCCGGTCTTCGATCGTTCTCCGTTGGTACCGGATGGCAGCTGTGCTTCCAGCCATGGCGCTAGGAGGCAACAGAGTCGTAAAAATGAATCCTGGAGCATACGAACGCACCCAGTCCACAAGACTAGCAGACGCAGCTACGTATCCACCAACCGTTCCAAACGTTTTGCCAAGGGTTCCAGTGATCATGTCAACTCTGTCCATAACCGTTCTGTAAGCAGGACTCTTGATCCCTGTTTTGAGATGGGCATCGAAATCACAGTGCTCGGCAACACCAGCGCCGTGGGGACCGTACATTCCGACAGCGTGGACCTCATCCAAAAAGGTGAGGGCGCCGTACTTTTCAGCCAAATCGCAAATGGCCTCGATAGGGGCCACCAGTCCACACATCAGGTAGACACTTTCAAACGCAATGACTTTCGGGGTGCTTTTGGGGTAGGCTGCCAACTTCTCTTCAAGATCGGCAAGATCGTTATGGCGGAAGATGTGTTTTTTGGCCTTCGAGTGCCGGATACCTGTAATCATGGACGCATGGTTCAAAGCGTCCAGGAAGTACACCAATCCAGGGATCTTCTGGCCAAGAAGAGAAAGAATCAGATCATTGGCGACAAAACAGGAAGTGAAAACTAACGCTCCTTCCTTTTTGTGGAGTGCAGCAAGCTCAGCTTCAAGCAGCATCGCGTGTCTGTTATGTCCCGCAATGTTTCGAGTTCCCCCGGCTCCTGCTCCGTACCGGTCAATGGACAGGTGCATGGCTTCCAAGACCTCTGGATTTCTTCCCATTCCGAGGTAGTCGTTCAGACACCAAACCGTGACTTTGTCGTCTTCAGCATCACGGTGGGCTTTAGGGAACTCACGGGCAAGCCGGTTGATGTTGTTGAAGTACCGGTACAGTTTGTCGCGTTTTTTTTGGGCGAGTTCCGAGGAAAAGAGGCCGGAAAAATCAAAAGACGTCTCCTTCAGACCTCCAGAGCCGGTTTGGCTGACAGGATCCACCACAGGAGGGGTCTGAGAAACGGTGGGGGCCTCAACTGCAGCGCTAAGCGGCTTCAGAGCGGTGGAGTAGCCTCTTTCTTGGGCACGAGCGCGAAGAGAGGGGCCAAGAACAGGGCACATAGCAGCTTTTTCGCGAAGAGGGGTTTTCGCAAGGCCGGAGACCAGCATCAGGCGGACAAAGGGGCACACGGCCATCAGGTGGCGGACAGCGGCTTCCATAGTTTCGGTTTTAGTGGGTGAGAGCGAAATTTTTATGTATACGATTGCTAAGCGCGCGCTGAAAAATCAGTGACCACTGCACGTTTCAGCGTTAATGGTGATAATGCTATTTGGCCGGCTATTGTGATTGTTCGACTGCGGCGATAGTTTAATTGCCGGTTTTTGGATGGTTTTGATTTATTTTGAATTCAAGGCTCCGCTAGATGTGTATTTAATGTATTTTGAAGGAATTTGCATTAAGAATCATCTCGTCGAGTAGGCGTTTTTGTATACTGTTCTTTTGAGGCGAAGTAAACATATATTTAGTTTTCATAGCTTTCTGTTGGCTGTGCGGGGATATCATGGGTTTTAAAATTCCCATGAACACTGTAAGTGCCTCAAAATCAGTCAAGGGGATGAAAAAGTGAGATCGGAAGACCTACATGATATCGAGACACTACTAGTACAATATCCCAATCTTCTGTTAAACCTTTGACATATTTTCTTTGTGTGACTGTGTATACGCCTTTTGAATATCTAAGGCACCATTCGCTTAACCAGTGTAGGGATGGAGAGCCAAAAGAGATGCCTATTCATTACTTTCAATACTCATTTAGTGAACGTCTCATATTAGAGACATTTAGTTCTTACACTAGTTGAATGAGAGGTGAGTCTATGTTTAAACGTATGCTGGATTATTTCACTTTATTAAGACTAATAAGCGAAAAATTCCAAGTACGTCAGATAATGAGGACTTTCAAACTATTCTATAAACCAATTTTCATCTCAAATTAGCGATAAAAAAGACTATAAAAGTGCTCAATAATGTCCACAGCTAGGCTCATATTTTGGCCGTTAGAGACTTCCAAACAAATACTTTCTCGGAGAATATATCCGAATCATTATTTAAAGCATTATCTATAGGTATTTTAGAAAATTAAACCCTTACAAGTATGCTTTTATAGCCTGCTGCTGTATGCTGAGTGCGTCCAACAAGAGACCCCCAAAAAAAATCAGACCCATCTGAAAAAAAGTTACACAAATATGATATAGAAAGATTGCAATTGTTGAAGAACACATTCCCATGATGAGTAAACTCGTCTCCAGTGCTTCAGCCCAAATGCTAACCGCACACTGAAAATTATGAGTAATAGCATTTACTAAAGAGCCGATTGGTGTGATCTCCGCCTCAGATTGAGAACGTACATCCCACGCAAAATGCTGCCTCGTATCAAACTTTCCTTTAATATCAACTTATCAGAAGCATTTTCAATGTGTTAAGGTTTACGATTATTAACGATTAATGATGCCATTACCTGGGTAATTTTACCTGTGAACTAGTATATATAGATACCCACTAAGATAAGAGACTAGATCAATCGATCTTACTAAACACAGTTGAATCAAAGACACGATAGATCCAAATCAATTTGTGCCCTAAATTATACTCGGCCATCCGATAGGTTCCGATAAGATCCGATCGCTTAGTGAGTCAGATAACTCGCCGCGAGATACACTAAAATTAAGCTGCATGGTGGATATTATAAAGAAGCGTATATAGACAGACGGTAATATATTAAACGGTTGTATAATTAATCAGATATGCTTTGCTTTCAATCTCTTACTGCAAGCGCCAAATGTGGCATTCAACAATTAAAGCAGATTTTGCGAGGAATCTCGCCAAGTGGGTCAAATATCCCTATCATATCAACGTATCTTAGTTGAAATTCCTCGGAATTTAAAATTGAACCATACATATAGCGGCTCAGGTATCAATTGCTGCTAAGCTAGCAACTGACAAAAATGTCCAACCCTTTAAAAATCGTTGATCTCAAGAACCCCGACAAAAAAAGTCTTGTTGACGATCTCTTCACCGCCGCCAAAACCCAAGGCTTTCTTTTCGTAGATGGCCATGACTTCTCCCAAGAAGAAGTAGATGGTCTTCTTTCTCTCTCGAAAGACTTCTTCTCTCTCCCACTCTCCAAGAAGGAGCAGTACCCTTTCAAAGGTAACAAAGGCTACTCTTCTCTTGCTGGGGAAAAACTCGATCTCACTGTCAAATCGGCTGGCGACCCAAAAGAGGTGTTCAACTTTGGAGACATCAACTTTCTAGACGGGTCCCCAAAACAAGTCCTTCCAGAGCTTTTTTCCGAGCAAAAAGCAAACAAACTCATAACCCTGACCAACAAGAAACTCTACGGCGTGGTCTTGGATACGCTTCGGCTTTTGGCGGTCGGGCTCGGTATCGACGCAGACGCTGGAGGAGAACACTGGTTTGACAGCAAAAATCGCCCAGACGTGAAAAATGGGCTGATCTTGCGTTTCCTTAAGTACCCATCTCAAACTTCGTACGACTCAAAGACAACGATTCGGGCTGGGGCTCACACAGATTATGGCACTGTTACTGCTCTTTTTCAATTTGAGGGTCAAGAGGGATTGGAGATCTATACTGACAAAAAATGGCAAGCGGTTCCATTTGTCAAGAGCAAATACGAGGGCATGGCGCCTCCTCTTATTGTGAATTTTGGAGACCAGTTGTCGTACTGGACTGCTGGTGTGTTGAAGTCTACTATACACAGAGTGAGATTTCCAGAGAAGAGTGTGAAGGAGGGGAAAGACAGATATCTGATTGTATTCTTTTCTCATCCAGAAGAGGAGACGCTTTTGGAGCCAATTCCAAGCGATGTCGTGAGAGCTGTTAAAGGAAGAGGAGCTAATACTGGAGGGGTTATCACTGCTCGCCAGCATTTGGAAAAAAAGTTGAGAGCCACTTTCCTAGTTGACCCTCTTTGACCGAGTTCATAGAAAGTGGGATTGGAGTGGATTTTCAAGTGGTAGGTGTATATACTTTTGAATCGATATAAACCTTTGAATGAATGATGAGAAGAACGCAATGCTTTTGCCTGGTTGGCCGCTGAAGCCGAAGAATGTGGTTTTTGAGAACATGTGTTTTTGTAAGTGATTTAAATGCGAATAGTGTTCGCGTATCTGCAAACTAAGTATAAGAGCTATTAGTGATTATGTTGTGTATTGTAGGATGAACTTGAAAAATGCTTTTGCATAAATATAAATGAATTGTCTTTTCTCAGAAAGAGGAGATTTTGACTATCATTGAGCATTCCTGAACTTCAATACTGTTTCTAAGTATTAGAGAGGTGTGGCATTCAATGAGCATACAATGTACGTCATTTCTCAGCCCTGCGAGCGGATCAGCCAATTCAGGCACTAGATGCATCCAGTTAACATACGTATATGCATTTTAAATTGTATAAAGACCGCTATAGATTCTTCAACTGCAATAGACAACTCTCATATTTATACTAACCGCACTCAAAATAAAATTTCCATACAAACCCATACAAACCAATAAACTCTCAAATGACGCCCAACGCTCATCTTGGAACTCCCTGGGTTCAAATTTGTTGCGAGAAAGCGGATTTTTCACCCGAGGACTTCAAAAAAGCCGTCTTCAATCTCATTCTCCAGCCCGAGATCAACTCTACTGTCATTCTCAGAGCTGACGTGATTATCGATCGGACTTCGAGTGAAGAACTGGAATCTGAAAAATCCTATCCACAGAATAGCCTGAGAGAAGAAGATATAGAGCCTCGACACCCACCTCTAGCAGCAAAGTTACCCCCTACTACCAGAGAAATAGTACGTAAGATTATTCCCAGAAACCCCCAAAAAGACTCTACAGTAAACCAAACGTGCACTGTCAAAGTTGGACATGACACTGCTCTTGTGATGTATACGCCTCACGTGGACTGTGTGGAAGATATTCCGTATTATTTACCACCTGTAAAAAGTGTATGTATAGTATTACATAAAAGTATGGCTAGCGTAAACTACATACCATTTGGGCCTACTGACTTTGAACCAAACTCTCGGCCAGTTAGAATAGCATTGAACCTTTTGAAGACGGCTTGTAAACACAGCCGTGGGATGAGAGACGGGTATACGAAAAGAGTAAATCATGATAAAGTTGTAGAAAAAACTGCGTTCCAAGACAGATACCTTGAGCTCAAGAAAAAGTATTCGCAGACCCTAGTAGATGGCTGGGTCGAGAACACAGACCCAAAAAAACATGTGTTTGAGGATTTGGCCATAGCTGCGTTTTTGATAGAGTACTGGCGCAAGAAAAACTTGAAACCAAGACAATTTGTAGACTTGGGCTGTGGTAATGGTGTTCTTGTGTGGATTCTACGTAAAGAAGGCTATTCTGGATACGGAGTCGATGCACGTAGACGAAAAACTTGGGATGCCCTTTTTGGTGCTCAAGAAAAAGAAGCTGTAAGAGAGCAGATAGTAGTGCCAGAAATATTGCTCAAAGAAGATAAAGTATATAGTGTTCCTGTGACTGAAGGGGGGTTCAAAAGGGATATTCACGGTGTTAGGAAAGGGGGTGGCGTAGATGTAGAACCATTAGTATTGACTTCAGAACAGTTGAGAAAGTCTCCATTTGTATGCACTGCGACGTTTCCAAAGGATACGTTCATCATAGGGAACCACTCTGACGAACTCACTCTTTGGATCCCGCTTCTTGGATACGAGTTTATGGTGATCCCATGCTGCTCTCATTCGCTTTCTGGAGAACGGCGTCGGTTTGGGCGGGGTAACTCTGCGTACTCGGCCTTGGTAGATCACGTGGAGTACTTGGCCGCGAAAGTAGGATGGCACACAGAAAGAGAGATGTTGCGGATTCCAAGCACAAGAAATTGTGCAGTTTTAGGGGCAGGGGGATGGAAGGGGGTGGGTGATATCTTGGAGGAGGAAGGGGGAGCAGGGGGCTGGGTAGTTAATAGTGTTAGCTTGATGAAAAAGGATTTTTTCGTTGGGGAGTGATTGGTGTCTATGTTTACATGTGTATACACATATAAACACTGATCTAAAACTTACAGGGGGTTGAACTTATTTACTTTACAAGCTTTATGTATTATAGTTGCCCTGTAGGTGTTGTTGTAGTGGTGCTTGGTTTTCAGGGTTTCTAGTTATGAAGTTTCAGCTTACATCGTTGATTCGTTCACGAGAGTTTAAAATCGAGAACACTGTGGAAAACAGAGAGAGAAACAGTGTGTTGGTTGTTTTCAAGTGGAGTGGAAATCGAATCTTTTTTTATGTAGGGTTGTACTTATGCGTTCTGTGAATGATATAGCTGTAAACAAAAGGCTGCTCAGTTTGAAGTGTACCACGTAGCGTATTTTGGGGTTCTCTTTACTTGAGTGTACTGTTTTGGCTCACTTTCAAGCGCACTGATGGCATGAACGAGGTAGTTAATTGAAGTCTGTCAAGTACTTCCTAAATGAGAAAAGCAGAATCACAAACCTAATGATTGAACTAAGTTAAAACGAGTGTTATTGTTTACCCTCACGATATTGCTACTTTCTGATTGATAGTCTGTCAAATCTATCATATAATTCATAAGGATCGACAAAATAAAGAATACTTTTGATGAAATAACCAATATCATCAAAACTTTTGAAAATGTCTTACTTGTAGTGAACCGCTCAAACTAGAAATAAGGAGTAGATCGAAACTTTGCAATTTGTAAATCATCTATCAGTACGACCCTCCACCTAGAGTATACAGACCCCAGGACTAAACCCTGCACAAACAAGAAACACAGCAATCCATAAGCCGTAAGAACAATCTATGGACTCCGTATAAGTCACAAAAGTAATAAAACAAGTGACACGAACATTACAGGCGTATTTTCTCATTTCTTTGTTTTATAGCTCTAAGTAGGATAATTAGCTCAACTCACAAGCTATGGCTTTCAATAGTCAAGGAACAAAGCAGGAAATAGAGAGATCAGTGCCACCTAGCTTCTATTGGAGTCAACATTAATAATTATCCTTATTTGTTCTGATTGGCGTAATTTCATAAATGCACATGTACAACCACTTAAACACCTACTAAGAATAGAGACGCAAACAGAGCTTCGGGTCTTGTAGTATCCGTGCTCCGATTGTGCGGAAATCGTTAGTCATCCCTTGCTGAAATCATCAGTGTTTGACCTGAGCTCCTGAGCCACCGAGTGAGTACTGAGTGGCTAGGCCGTCCTCTGAAGAGTGAACTGTGCTGTGAAGGATACGGGACGTGCAAGTCAGACTCTGGAATAAACAACAGGCCATCTTTGATTCAGATCGCCAGTCGCATCATCTATAAACTTATCAGATTATTAGGTCATCTCATAACCACAACAATCAGGCCAGAATCAAAAAAAATGAGACATTGAAATCTGTACTTTGAATTTGAACTTTATTTGTATAGTGGCTTATGTAATGATGATATAGGTAATCTAACTAGCTAAGTGTTATATATGTATTGGTGCTCTCATGGTGATCTATCATCTAACCCGTCACCCAAATTTAGATATGCACGTCAAAACGCCCTGCAGGTGTATATGTCATTCGAAGCAATCTGACCCAACCAATTGGAAGGTGCATTTGAAATTAGGTAATACGCCTCATCTAGAATTTATTAGTAATCTAATGTCCGACTGTCCAATAACACCTCGATCCGATCGGATCAGTCAATTTTGTAGAAGCAACCCGGGATTTATTGTATTTGTACATTAGATTTCGGCCGAACTTTGGCCTCGGCCGAAAAAAATATTTGTAGGTGTTTTCCTCAATCACCGGATTCGGTGATAGACACTATTTTGGGCACTAACGGAGTTGACCGTTTGATCTAAAATGTTTACATGATTCCATTTGTGGACGATATATAGAGGCTGAGAACCTATGGAATTGTACCAGTGAATTGGCTGTTTCTTCTTATTGATGCCAGGGATGAATTGAAATGTACATAAATTGACTGAGTTATAGGATATGCTCCATATCACTGCTCCAGTTCTTTTTAAAGTTTCGGACTTACTCATTTGACTTGAAACTTTATCGTTGATCCTGTTTGGACTTTCCGGAGTTTATGCGTTCTAGAAGTGCGGCTACCTTAGCAGTTATTAGGTAATGAACAGCAAGAACTACTGGACTGTTTTTTTTCAAAATTGATTTTATCGATTTATTGGAGTCTATTTAGTAATGATGATTTGTTCCGAGTATCTCACAGCTTGTGTGCTTCGTGTATGGTCTATTCTACACACGTTCTGCAGTGTACGTACCCGTACACACTTTAACCCCTTTATTTTTACAAACTTTTCGTAAAATGCCTATTTCAAACTTGCTAATCACACTGTAATGGGCAAGTATCGCCGGTGCTCCTTAGGTTCAGCAAAGCTATGAAATGGTTTGCTTGGATCTCGTGGGCGTGCGCTTTTGAAAGTGAATAGTAGTTATCGGCAGTAAACTCAATGAAACCACGTACTAGAGTACAATCATGAAGATCTTCAGAGAATTGTTCTTCAACTCAAAAGGAGTGCTTTGTATAAGTTTTTAAGGCTGTTAGCTTCCACAGACCTGCTTTGTAGAGAAGAATTATTTGAAGCTTGAATATTCGTTTGATACACAGTTTTCAACAGAGAATATCAGTACAACTCAATACTCAAACACATCAAGGTCTGAAAAAGTGCTTTTCACCCCACACCTGGCCATATTGACCAAGCTGTCAACACAATACTAGAATTAGATCTGTTTATTTTAAAATATGCCATAACTCTTGAACGAAGTCTACTTCCCGGAAAATGAGCCTCCACAGTCTGAGATACGAAGGAATCTCACAATATCTCAAAATATTTGTCTAAAGTATGTTATAGTACTCTTGAAGAAGCTATCCTGCGTGCTCTTAGCAATAATCAACTCATAGAAAAACAACTACGCTACTGATTGAACAACCAAAATCAAGCAAAATACATCAAAATAATACATATAAACAAGTGTCTGATAAAAAAAGACGAGAACAAGCCAAGTTCAAACAGTTTAGATAAACCCATATTAAAGTGAAAAATTTCGCTTAGCTGCATCTCATCGCATCCTCGAAGCACCTATGAAACCTTCATTTCTAGCGCAATATGAAGCTTCTAGAAATGCCATCCGACTCAAGGAGCCGTACGAGCCACTTTTAGCCGAGAACATCAAACGGTTTGTCCTTTTCCCCATCAAATATTATGAAATATGGCAAATGTATAAGAAAGCCGAGGCCTCTTTCTGGACTGCTGAGGAGATAGACCTAGGTAAAGATCTACACGATTGGCAATTCAAGCTTAACGAAGATGAGAAATACTTCATTAAACATGTGCTTGCCTTTTTTGCTGCTTCTGATGGGATAGTTAACGAGAACTTGGTGCAGAATTTCCTGGCTGAAGTCCAAGTTCCCGAGGCTAGATGCTTCTATGGGTTCCAAATAATGATGGAGAATATACATAGTGAGGTATATTCTTTATTGATAGATACCTATGTCAGCGATTCTCAAGAGGCTCAACGGTTATTTAATGCTGTTGAGACAATCCCATGTATCCAAGAGAAAGCAGAGTGGGCCTTACGTTGGATCAACCCGGAAGTCCTATTTGGAGAGCGGTTGGTTGCATTTGCTGCTGTGGAAGGGATTTTTTTTTCTGGGTCTTTTGCTAGTATTTTTTGGCTTAAAAAGAGGGGTTTAATGCCAGGTTTAACTTTTTCCAACGAACTTATTAGCAGAGATGAAGGGATGCACACAGACTTTGCTTGTTTGTTATATTCTCATCTCCAAAACAAGCCGGTGCCAGAGATCGTTGATAGGATCATTTCTGAGGCTGTAGAGATTGAAAAACGCTATTTTGTAGAGGCTCTCCCCGTGGCTTTGTTGGGGATGAACGCTGCTTTGATGAACCAGTATGTGGAGTTCGTGGCTGACCGATTGTTGGTTCAGTTGGGTCGTCCAAAGCAGTTTTTGGTAACCAATCCTTTTGATTTTATGGAGAACATCAGTTTGGCAGGGAAGACCAACTTTTTCGAAAAGAGGGTGTCAGATTATCAGAAGGTGAAGGTTATGGAGGAGAGGGAAAGTAAGGGGAAGGAGGCGGGTTTGATTTTCGATGAGGAGTTTTGATGATAAGCTAATCATGCCGAATTCTGGACCAAAACTACCTTATAGTAGATTATACAAGCTTTTCTACGGGTTTGCTCATATTTCCTAAACAACTCTTAGGCATCGAGCTAGGTTTTCTGGCTAGAAACCCTTTTGTATACCCGCTTCTAGACCAGTGTCAGAGGTTTTGTACATATTGTAAATTTAAATTAGAGTAGCTATAATGTAAATATGAAGATTTGGAGGTGTTTGTAGAATTTATAGTCTCCCGTTAATTTTAAGCAGGGGAATACAGTGGTATTTTTGTGTAATTGTGTGGGATACTATCGTAGAAAATAGTTTTATGAAAAAATTTCAGATTAACCCTTTTGGGTATAAAACTAACACTTACCAGCGTATACTCAGCCTTAAAATTCAAGTGGCGAGTAAGGTTCTTACAAATTCTATCCTCTGAAAACCTGCTTGAGGATGCCTATGTAAATTACATCATCTACACTTTAACAGTCATCATGAATTGAGCATCCAGTGATAGTATGTAAACGTGGTTCTACCACAAAACTCCTCCAGAATCCCTTCTTTCGATATTTAACTTCTGTTATCTGTGAATGGAAAGGTAGTGGGCATTCCTCTGAATGAGGATGCCGTAAATACTCAATATTTTCTGACATCCACTCGATTTTTTGACAAAATGAATAATGCATTGAGTATACACTCATATAATGGACATACCCATGTTCTGACCGACTCATTTCAATGGAACATATGAAGCTAATGATAGTCTCATATTGGAATACCCTCGATAAAGTGGATATGATCTGTATCTTTCAGATTCTTGCTCGGGTTTATACAACCAATGAACGCACTCTCGCTTCGTTCGAGTATTTTCATCTTAGTTGAAACCAACCTTTCTCCCCATCTCACTGTGAAAATCTACCGCATTCTCCCCAAACCCATCATACACATCCTCCCAATCCAAGCTCATCTCCTTCCCCAAAAGCACATCTCTATGTAAACTTGTGCTCTTCTCTCCCAAAGCCTGGGGTCTGAAGTCAGTCTCCTCTACAATTTTCAATTCCATCACTCTCTTGATAGGCTCAGCAGCTCCAAACATTCTTTTGTACATTTCAAGGCGCGCCTCGTGCTGCGTCTGTTCCCAGCCCTGCACGCGCGCCTCGAGCGGGTGGCGCCCATTGACCTGGGACGAGATCAGGAGAGGGCCTTTCTGAGCACGAAGGGTGTCTGGAAGGGCAGCAGAGGGAGCAGGGGCCTCAAAGGAGGTGGCGCTGACTTCCGATTGGAATTTGTTTTGGGGGATTATTCTGAGGGACTGGTTAGTAAACACAACAATACACTCGAGCGAAGCGAGATGATTTCTATTGATATATAAGCAGCACTCAAAATCAAAAAACAATCATTATATATATGTTCTTCTTGATAAAACAATAGTAGAAATCAGCTCTCATACGCTCCCCATAATGCACACTTACCATATTAGATGGGATACTTGGTGATGATTATTGCCACTTTAATTATTGTGCGTGCGCGCAGAATTATTCCAGATGAGAACGGTCCGCGGTAGTTTATATATAGAGTTGATATTTTGAGGAGGTAAGTTGCTTATATGCTTATGATAGATTTTCTATTTGTATCGGAAGTGTATTGTGAGAGATGTGATGATTTAATTCTGTGTTTGATGCGGTGGATGTTCTGTTTATACACATTCAATTGAGGGCCCTTACAGGTGAATGAAAGAGCAATAGGGGAAACAATGGATATTAAAAGGGCAAAAAAGATGAGTGTAACCGGGGAGCTTTAATTTGTTTGGGTTTGCCGTTCTCGTTGGTGTTTACAACCACACTAAAGAACTAATTGAGTTCCAAGTGAAAATATTCAGGTGATCGATATATAAACATACTCATCCTATAGAATGTTCCTACAGCACGCTACATACCAATTTCTTAAAGTCTTAGGCTATTATACACATTATCCCTCTACAAAAATCACTAAAGAGCTCTAGTATACTATAATTGTCTAGAAGTCAACACTCAAAGGGACAAACACCGCCCACTATGAAGATAGTATATGGTCTATATACTTGGGAACGCTAATAATAATCAAATATAAGTTGTATGTTATTTATAACAGAAGGTGTATGCATTATTGCTTCACTTGAGTATATGGATTAACTAAAACAATCTCGCTTCGCTCACTTATTCCAGTTTCTTCTTTTCCTCAATGTCTGGCAATATCCAAAACTTTGTGGTCAAATAATAGTTATCCTGAACTCCCAACTCAAACAACCGCAAATACTCCAAGTACACGTCATAGCAGTAAACCCCCAAGCCCGTAAAAAAGTGCCACCAACCATGACCCTCCAAAAGAAAGCCCAAAGGCATTCCAACATAACGTTTTAAAGCAGTGATGTTTACGCACAAGTGTATATCTAAATTCCACAAAAACCACCCAAAGAGAAAGGAGCCTACTCCTTTATAAATCAAGCCTTTCATTTGTTTGATCTCTTTCAGGTATTTTTTACTGTCCACACAAGTTCCAATAAATACATACAGTCTCCAGATGATCAGGATATTGAGAAACGCATAACAAGCTTGATGGAAAGTGGGGTCTCTGATGATAATATAGATGGCAGTCATAGTCGCAGCCAAGGCAGCTACACCTAAGGCTGAAAGTACACGGCCTTTTTTGGAGTATCCTTTCGAAAAAATACTCCAAAATGGTACACAAGTGGCGTAAAGCATTGGAAGTTCATCCAAAAGCTGGAATTCATAGAGGAGAGTCATGTGGAAAAGCCACAGTCCAATACCTACCAATAAGAAGCCGCAATTGCCGATGATAAAACGTTTTTCGAAATTGTTTTGATACAGTCTAACAATGGCGAATAGGGCGAAAAACATGAACACCAGGTTTGTTGTGGTGTTGATGAATTCGGCTATATAGCGAGACACTACATAGTTTTCCTCACACCAATCGATTGTCAGGGTAGGGGGGCCCCAGAATTGGTTGGTGGAGGGAGGAGGAGGATAGGGAAACATACGAACTAACTGACCGAATAAAGGCTAACGGGATTCTTGTAGTGTCTGAGAATCGGATATGTCTGAATATCAGATAATATCAGATTCGAATTTACGTGTGTTATAGTATATACTCAGGCAGTCGATCAATCACCTGTCAAGCCGATATACTAGACTCTCTATATAATAAGCAGTAGCAATAACCCAATAGCTGGTAAGTATGACCAGTGAGCTTAGCAGTGTGCACTATTGTATCAGAACAGTTAAGCTGTTGATCTTAGGAGATAGAGTGTACCGAGGGATAAAGGATTTCGATACTTCTATAAATGTTCGATATTTGATCGATCAGGAGCTCTATAATCAGGTTTTGGTACTAGATCAGGTAGTACCCGTCAGTGATGAGTATGATATATTATAATATGTCAGAAACCACAGGCTTTCGATTATCGATTATGGGGATCGATTGTATGAGGGCTAATCAATGGGAATTGGTGGTATTGATTGATTCTATCGATATGATAGATGGGATTGAAGGTATCAAAGACTGTGACAAATTCAAAGTTGCTGCATATATCCATCTTTTCCGAAGCACATGTCAAGTTAGTAAATCAACATATAAGATTATAATTAAAGATTCTTACATTCTCCTATGACTGAACTCAAACGGTTGTTAATATATGATAGGTACCCATCGGTGATATCGGGTGTATGGCGTGGCTCAATTAGGCAATACCCGGAGCAAGTGAGTAAACTAATGTATTAGCCAGGCCATAATCATTAATCATCAAACATTAATCATTGTAAATAACATCAAGTAGTGTATTACTATACATATGCCGTCCTATATACCGTCTTATATATATCGTATTATATATACTGTCTCATAAACACCTCTAGGTATATAGGCTAAACCTGCTTATATAATAGTGATTCAGCCCCTTCTTTTGAAAAAGCTTAAAAAAAAATTAATACGGAGATGAGCACATCAACTCCGAACAATATCCCTTTTACAGATTTTTTCAACCCTTTTTTTGCATCCATTAATTCATCCGAGCGGATGTATACGAAATACGAAAAGCGTAAGTAGACAGGAAAGGGCAGTGCAGCAACCCTAATATTATCAATTGGTGTGTACCTTGAGGTGGGTACAGTATGTACACGATAAGAAATAGAGACGAGAAAAAACGTTGGGATAAGCTTCTATATAAATCTCTCCTGTAGTATGACTGAGTTCAGCCTTCTGCTGCCCTGGCTGGCTCCGCCTAACTCCGCCTGCACCTCGATGCATCTTTTCGCCCGAATTTATAATCTGTATATATATAAACCACGCTTCTCTGCTAATCAACATATTTCCAATGTCAACCGCAGACCCACTGAAAGCGAGTCTGGACCTGACTCTGGAGGTGCAGTCCTACAACCGGGAGCAAGTTCTTGCAGAGAACATGGCCCTGGTTTCCCGTATTGGATCGCAAGTTGACCAATCTGACCCAAACAATGTTCTTGCTCGTCTTGAAACCCTTTCCAAGCAACTTTCCAACGTCACCACCCGTGATACCTTTACCATTGACCCTTCTGATTTCGATCTCGCTCAACTCCTCAAAGGCTACCTCAAAAATGCCAAACGTGAGAACGTTCCTCTCAGAAACACCGGGGTGACCATGAAAGATGTCGCTACTATCGGCATTGATGAGTCTGCGACCTTTGCGCCGACCGTGGGTGACGCCCTTAACCTCCCAGGCAATATTGCTGCAGGCTTCAGAAACCGGGGCGAGAAACAAACGCGCCGTATCATCAACCGGTTCAACGGGGTGGTCAAAGCTGGCGAAATGTGTCTTGTGCTCGGCAGACCTGGTGCTGGTTGCTCTACTCTTCTTAAGACCATTGCTGGTGAGGGCCTCGACCAGTATGCAGGCACTGAAGGCTCCATTTCTTTTGACGGCTTGGCCCAGGAAGAGATGATGAAACATCACGGAAATGACGTGGTGTATAATCCCGAGTTGGACGTCCATTTCCCCCACTTGACGGTTCAGCAGACCCTCAAATTTGCCGTTGGCTGTAAAGTGCCCAACGTCAAGGTGAACGCCGTAACCGGTAACGCCTCGAGAGAGGATTACGTCAACTTCAAAACGGACATGTTGGCGACCATTTTCGGGCTCAGACACACGTACAACACCAAAGTTGGGAATGACTTCGTGAGAGGTGTTTCTGGTGGAGAGCGTAAGAGAGTGTCCATCGCCGAGGCCCTTGCTGCGGACGCCAAAGTGTACTGCTGGGATAACGCCACCAGAGGTCTCGATGCGTCCACGGCGTTGGAGTATGCGCTGGCCATCCGTGTGTTGACTAACCTCTTGGTCGCGACCAACTTTGTGACCATCTACCAGGCCTCGGAGAACATCTACGAGAAGTTCGACAAGGTGACGGTGCTCTCGGAAGGTCGCCAGATCTACTTCGGACCGATCCACGAGGCCAAGCCGTACTTCGAGCGCATGGGTTTCGACTGTCCGAAGCGTCAAGCGACCCCTGAGTTTCTCACGGCCATCACCGATCCGAAGGGACGTTTCCCTAAGGCAGGGTACGAAAATAAGGTGCCTAGAACAGCTGCCGAGTTTGAAGAGTACTGGTTTAAGTCTCCAGAGTTTGCAGCTCTCCAAGAGGAGATCGCCACCTACGAAAAGTCTGTGAGCGGCGAGGCCACCAAAAAGCTCTTTATCGAGTCTCTGAAGGCGGAGAAAACCAAGGTTAAATCCACTTACACTGTCTCTTACTTGGAACAGCTCAAGCTCAACTTTAGAAGACTGTACCAAGTTGCGATTGGTGACTTTTCCTATTTGGCGACCCAGATTGTTGCTGATATCATTCAGGCTTTGATCACGGGTTCTCTTTACTACAACACTCCTGTGCTGACCCAGGGTGCTTTTTCGAGAGGCGGTGCTCTCTTCTTCTTTGTGCTTTACTACTCGCTTTCTGGACTTGCCTCGGTGGCCAACCTGTTCTCCAAACGCCCTATTCTTCTTAAGCAAAAAGCCTACTCTTTTTACCACCCCTCCACCGAGTTCATTCTGTCCTTCATCGTTGACGCTCTCTTTAAGCTCTTTGGCGTGGTTCCCTTCATTGTGATTGCCTTTTTCTTGGCCAACTTGAAGAGAACCGCCGGGAACTTTTTCGTGGTGCTTCTCTTTGTGCTCTTGGCCGCCAATACCATGAATCTGTTTTTCCAGATGGTTGCGCTTGTAGCCCCTAACCTTGCTGCTGCCAACGGAATCTCTGGTCTCATTGTGCTTGCCACCGTCATGTACTCGTGCTTCATGATCCAGCTTTCTCTGATGCACCCTTGGTTCAAGTGGATCAACTGGTTGAACCCGGTGCGGTATGCTTTTGAGTCCATGATGGTCAACGAGTTCCATCACACTGAGATGCCGTGCCTGGACTTGGTTCCCTCTGGTGCTGGCTACGACCATGTGAGTGTGGCCAACCAAGCATGCGCTTTCTCCGGGTCCAAGAGCGGTACCTCTATAGTTTCTGGTGATGACTATCTCGATGTTGCCTTCAGTTACAGTTTCGATCATCTTTGGCGTAACTTCGGTATTCTTGTTGGTTTCTTGGTCTTTTTCTTTATTGTCTGCTGCATTGCTCTGGAGGTTATTTCTGCCGAAAGGGCCGGGTTTGACGTGCTTATCTTCAAGAAGACCAAAGCTACACAGCGTATTATGGCTGCGAGACAATCTGCTGATGAAGAGAAGCCAGGCGCCACCGTGACCGACCAAGATGAGGAAGATGACGCTGGAGCTAAAGTATTTGAAGGCCTTGGTTCCGAGGACGTATTCCTCTGGCAGCACGTGGACTATGATGTGACCTTGAAGGATGGGACTGTCAGAAGACTTTTGAATGACGTTCAGGGATATGTCAAGCCAGGTACCTTGACGGCGCTTATGGGGGAGTCTGGTGCAGGAAAGACCACGCTTTTGAATACGCTCTCCCAAAGAATTGATACCGGAGTGATTACAGGTGACATGCTTGTGAATGGGGAGCCTTTGGATGGTCTGTTCAAGAGAAAAACTGGGTATGTTCAGCAGCAAGACGTGCACTTTCTGGAACTCACTGTGAGAGAAAGTCTTCGTTTTGCCGCCGATTTGCGTAGAAGCCGCAGTGTTCCTAAGGAAGAAAAGTATGACTACGTGGAGCAAATCATCAAGATTTTGCACATGGACCTGTACTCTGATGCTCTTGTTGGGAATGCGGGCTATGGTTTGAATGTTGAGCAACGGAAGAAGCTCTCTATAGGTGTTGAACTTGTAGCAAAGCCTCTGTTGTTACTTTTCTTGGATGAGCCTACCTCTGGTTTGGATTCGCAGTCTTCGTGGGCTATTGTGAAGCTTTTGAGAGACTTGGCCAACGCTGGCCAGGCCATTTTGTGTACCATTCACCAGCCTTCTGCTGTTCTTTTTGAGGAGTTCGACCGGCTTCTTCTTCTCAAAAAGGGCGGTTACACCGTCTACTTTGGCGACATTGGCGAGCACTCCAGAACCATGCTTGGCTATTTTGAGCGCTCTGGCGCCAGAAAATGTGAGGACTCGGAGAACCCCGCCGAGTATATTCTCGAGGCAATTGGTGCTGGAGCTACTGCTCTGGTCAAGGAAGACTGGGGAGACCTTTGGAAGAACCTGCCTGAGTGCAAGGCTACCACGGAAGAGGTTACCCGCTTGATTACTGAGTCCAAGAAAGTTGGTCTGCTGGACGTGCCACACCTGCACGATCTTACCCGGAAATATGTGACGCCGTACTGGTACCAGCTCATGCAGGTGTCCAACAGAGTGCGCATGCAGCTCTGGCGTGACCCAACCTACATCATGGCAAAGCTTACGTTGATGGTGTTGGGTGGTCTTTTCATTGGTTTCACTTTCTGGGATGCTGGTAGTCTGATCATTGGAATGCAGAATGCCATGTTCCTGATCTTCTTGAGTATTGTTATTTCTGTTCCATTGGTCCATCAGATCCAGGACCGTGCGCTTCAGCTGAGAGAAGTGTACGAGGTTCGTGAGCTGAAGCTGAACACTTACCATTGGCTGACGTTGCTTTTGGGCCAGTTCTTGAATGAGATGCCGTACCACTTGGTCTTTTCTACTATTTTCTTCATTGCGATGTACTACCCTGTTCACAGAAACTACGACAGTTTCCTGGTTGGATGCTACTATCTTTTCTATTGTGTGATGTTCCAGCTCTACTTTGTTTCTCTTGGTCTCTGGTTGTTGTACATGGCCCCTAACCTTCCCGCTGCCGGTGTCTTGTCCTCCCTTCTCCTTTCCTTCTGTATTGCCTTCTGTGGGGTTGTGCAGCCTCCGCTGTTGATGCCGCTGTTCTGGACGTTTATGTGGAAGACTCTGCCTTACACATACTTCATCCAGAACTTTATGCTGTTGCTGATCCACGGATTGAAGGTGAAGTGCAAGAAGAAGGAGTTTGCGATCGTGGAGCCACCTTCTGGAGAGACTTGTGCTACCTATTTGGGCAATTTGACCAAGTCTGTGGGAGGGTACATTAACAACCCTAGTGCTACAAGCGCGTGTGAGTACTGTCGTTACACCACCGGTGATGACTACTTGAGTGTGATTTACACCAAGTTTGGAAATTTGTGGCGGAATTTTGGGTTTTTCTGGGTATACATCGGGTTTAATATCTGTGCAATGCTCTTCTTTTACTATATCTTTAGAGTTAGAACGGGCAGTTTGATTCTGGTGAGTTTGCCGAAGTTGAAGAAGGAGAAGAAGGAGAAGAAGGAGAAGAGTTAAACATCGAGCGAAGCGAGATGTTTAACTGTCAACTAGGTTTTTGCAAGCGTATGGGCCTTGACTGTCCGAAGCGGAAATCTGATCTAGTTCAGTTGTTTATAGCTTTCACTCGCTGTTCCTCAAAGAATTGAGTTTTTTGAGTTGAGGTGGGGGGAGTGGAATTTGATAGTATATACATTGATATCTTGATTTACAAAGTTTAATATTTGATTTGTAGATAAAGGAAGGAATGTCTGTATTGGCTACTTGATTCATATTCTGTACTATGTACTGTTTAGCCGTTAAAATTTCAAGTGTCGTGTTTTTCTAGAAAGGAGTAAGTACTTGGGATTACGTAATGAGCTCCTTACTTAGCTTCACATACACTGTAAACTTGATACATATAAACGTAATTCAACTGTATGACTGTATCAAGGTATACAAGCGATTAGTGCATCAACTGTATTTAGTTGTTGCTTAGAGGTTGTGGATACTGAAAGGATTGTGGAAGTTGGCTTGTTTGGTCCACACTCTATGCTCAGTGGGCTACATAGATAACAACTTAGCCACTACAATGATTATATAAGACCTTATAGTTAACTATAATCCCAAACTATTATCTTTACACAGGTTGATTGTTCACTTGTTCGGTTTATTATATTATTGACGCTTGTCAAAGAAGTGACCATGTTTATAGTGGATTGTGCTAACATACCTTATGATTCCAGTAAGCAAACCTACGCCTATATACACGGTAAGCAGTATAAACCAATTACCGAAGATACTTACATTATATGTGTGCTACCGTTTCAATACAAATACCCCAACTACTACACTCTCACAATACACGTAAATCATCTGAGTACACACAATACTACCCAAGTCAAGCAAGTATGCTACAAGACACCCTCAAAACCAACACCCTCAACTAAGCCCGCAGACACAACAGCAGTAACTGTACACTTCCCCTCTCTACCCTCACAAACTTTCTTTCTAAACCAGGCTTCCTCGGAAGACACCATGGTCGTGATCACGGCATAACCAGAATTACCCTGTATGACATCCACCTCGACATCAGTCTTCAAAATCTCAGAGAAACCAGAAAATTTAGTGTGGTCCCCCTCTTTAACCACCTCAGACGTAATACCTAGGTACTCGTTTAAAAAAGTAGCCACGAATTCGGTCATGTCGACGTTTCTTCCAGTTTCTTTACCCCAAGCGCCAGACCAATTCTCGATCTGAGTAACCAAGCGAGAAATCCGGTACGGAACTTTTTTGAGAGCGTACGAACAACGTGCGTCTTCCGGGCTGAAGATGTTCAAGCCACAGATACGGAAAACGTTCAAGGGGATGTCGTATGCGCTATCAACAATTTTAGAAAGCTCATTGAACAATGATCTTTTGTTGGGAGTGAGTATTTCGTCCTTGAAGTAGTTCGAAATAATGTCTTCGACTTTCTCTTTGGTATAGTGAGTGCGTGGAATATGTGGAGCTTTTTGCGGAGTGTCACTCAAAGTGTCGTTTTTTAGGTTGGGATAAACAGCGGCTAGCGCTTTGTCACTAGCTGTGTGTGCACCAAGACTACCTGTAGCCTTTGTGTTAGAGATTGGGAGAGCTAGTGTGAGGGGGAGAGAAACAGAGAAAAGAGTTGCATACTTCATTGTGTTTAGATTTGGTGGATATAGATTTCAGTGGATTGAGCCCCTTTTATAGTTGACTTTCCGGTGTTTTAGCATCTTCCGGAGATTCGAGGAGAGGAAGAAGTAAGGATTGGCTATAATAGAAATGCAGCGAGGTGCAAGACTCCCTCCTCTGAAGCAGAGAGTATTGGTTTGTACTTTGGGCTATTGGTTTGTATTCTTCTAGTGTTTTAGATGTTAGTTGATTGGGCACACCAACTCAAAGAATGAGCCTATTGAAGCTTTAACGGAACAAATATAAACTGCCTATAGATCAACTGTATACATAGTTCAATACTGTCAATACTTTGTCAAATTCTACAACACGATATTGTACTTTTCACTCCCTGATGACATTTGAGCTTCTAATAAATCAGATAAGACTACTAAGAAGATAGATATTTGAGCAAAATCTAAAGACATAAATTGTGAAAGAACCATTTAAATCATTAAGTCACCCTAGCTCATTGAAAAGTTGACAATAAACCACTGATATATGGCTCTACTTGTATAAAATACAACAACCACAACAGACCCAGAAATCTTCCAAAACTTACCAAACTTCACAAACCTACACAAATGGACTATAGCTATAGCTTCACTTAAAAAAAACTAACCCTTATCCCTCAAGTTAACTCGTCACACAACCCCCCTCTAGAATTAGTTACCCGCCCCATAAATATATAAAAGAAAATTTTCCATAAGTTTTTAGCTCAAAGAATTTGAAGATGATCTGTGGTGAGAATATCATATGGGAATGTCAATGATGTCGTCAATTATATCTAATATTGTATAATATATGATATATGACAATATCTTTGCTTTTCTATATGATATAGCTCGCTACACCAAACATTAAAGGTATGTTTTTCGCCTCTTCTGTGATTAATTGCTATACCAATTGTTCCTACTGAATACCCTATGTCGACAATTTGCATATCGTTAAGTTTCAGCCTTGTATGAGAAGATTGCACGCTAGTTAACCTTTAGATACTAGTGTCATATAATAGTACTGAATCATACTAACTAGTAAGTTTATTTGGTGTTCTTGTGATGACACTTAACGCCGGGCGGACATAAATAATTGCTCATCGTGAAGGTGCTCCTAGTGTACAAATTGGGGTGCTGGTGGGCGAGATTTGATGATCGGCTTTCTCTGATAGACTTGGACTAACTGCTAATAATTTTATTGGTAGTTAGCTTTGGTGTATATATAATAGTTATTAACCAGCTCATTGATTTGTTCTCCAAGGTTGGAGAGCTTTGAGGTGTAAGACATTAGGTGATGATCGTATATTCACACTGTATGAGTTAATTCATTGATTAACAAAACACAAAACTGATTTAATGACTCTGATAGTGTCTTTTGGTGCCTGGTTTTTCAATATTTAGTCAATAGTTTATATACGTTTTGGTTGTCATGTAGTAGTGAATTTTATATAGGGAACGGATTGTGATGAAGGACCGTTAACGCGCTGGAGATAATCAAATACTTTTAAAATCTTATTTGTCACTCCGTTGGATGATATGAACCCATAGATGCCATAGTCATGTTCTTGTCCAATCATGCTAACCTGTGCAAATAGTGAACTTATTTAATGAACCTCCACGAGATCTGACATTCGTAAAATTATGAGCCATTAGGTTTACAATGATCAAGAGGTTGGATGTTATCATTAGGCCAATGCTTCATAGTGTCTTACTGGCCGGTAGAAACACTATATAGCATCCTTAACAACAAATTAATTAAAAAACCAAGTTTATTACCAACTATATACACTTGTGGATACACGAGTGGAACTACAAAAATCCAGTACATGAATTCGTCTAAAAGTCCCGTTGAAGGATTCATATGTACTATGCCGTTTCACTTATAGTGTATAGCACCTAGCTAAGATAATGTTGAATTGTGGGACTATGCGTTGATGATTATGTATACACAATATCAAAATTTTGCCTCACTAGAAAGTGTTCATGAATCAATTCTATAGTTGTATAGAATTGATTCGTATCCACTTCCCTGAGTACTCACCCACTCGTTTCAGATATCATACCGCCCATCGAATCATTGACATATACCCCGACAAATATTAATGTTAGAGTACTTCGACATCTTGATTAGATAGACGACAATAGATACCAATCCTCACCCACCTGAATTGATTGCTCAATATCTGTAGAAATCCGCCTTGTAAGGCCCCTCCTTCGCAATCCCCAAATACTCTGACTGAACGTTGGTCAAAGTAGTCAACTTAGCCCCAAGATGAGCCAAGTGCAACTTGGCCACAGTCTCGTCCAAAATCTTTGGCAAGGTGTGAACCTCGACATCGAATGGACCAGTCTTCTGGAACTCGATAAACTCCTCTCTGAACTCCTTGTTCTTGGCGTTGAAAAGAGCAATCTGGGCCAAGACCTGGTTCAGGAAAGAGCACGACATCACAAAAGAACTGTGACCGGTCGCACACCCAAGGTTAACCAAACGGCCGGCAGCCAACAAGATCACGTGGCGACCAGACTCCAAGAGATAGCGGTCGACCTGAGGCTTGATCTCGCTGTGCTCCTTGGCGTTCTTCACCAACCAGGCCACGTCGATCTCAATGTCAAAGTGACCAATGTTGCAAACGATGGCGTCCTCAGGCATAGCAAGGAAGTGCTTTCCAGTGATAATGTCACGGCATCCGGTGGTTGTGACAAAGATCTGACCAATGCTCGCAACCTCGTCCAAAGGAGCAACCTGGTAGCCAGAGACAGCAGCTTGGAGAGCGTTGATAGGGTCAATCTCAGTGACAATGACACGAGCTCCCATGGAACGAAGAGCCATGGCACAGCCTTTACCAACGTCACCGAACCCGGCAACAACAGCAGTCTTACCAGCAATCATCACGTCGGTGGCTCTCTTGATCCCGTCAATAAGAGACTCGCGGCATCCGTACAAGTTGTCGAACTTGGACTTGGTCACGGCATCGTTAACGTTGATGGCAGGCACTTTCAAGGTTCCTTCTTTGACCATCTTGTAAAGGTGGTGGACACCGGTGGTGGTCTCCTCAGAGAGACCAAAGCACCCCTCAAGCATCTCTGGGTACTTCTTGTGAACGAGAGTGGTAAGATCACCACCATCGTCAAGAATGAGGTTCAACTTCTTGTTGTCTTTGAAAGCAAAAAGTTGCTGCTCAATACACCAGTTGTACTCCTCCTCAGTCTCACCTTTCCAGGCGAACACAGGAACACCAGAAGCGGCAATGGCAGCAGCGGCATGGTCCTGGGTGGAGAAGATGTTACAAGAGGACCAGGTGACCTCGGCACCAAGAGCAACAAGAGTCTCGATCAACACGGCGGTCTGGATGGTCATGTGAAGACACCCAGCAATTCTGGCCCCTTTCAAGGGCTGGGCTTTGGCGTACTTCTTTCTGATGGCCATCAAACCAGGCATCTCATTCTCGGACAACTCAATGTCTTTTCTGCCGAAGGCGGCCAAGGAAATGTCAGCGACTTTGAAGTTGGACATCTTAGGGTGAAGTTGAAAAATGCCAGACCCACGTTTTTATATGGATGAAAAATTTTCATGTGATTAGCGCATTGCCAACAACTTGTATATACGATGTATACGATATTGAGCCTTAAACGATCAGTAGGACTTACAAACGATAAACGAGGGTGTTCAGTTTACTGCTGTGTGCTTTTCAGTTTTTTGCCATGGTTCTTGTTCTCAATGGTCTGAGCGTAACACAGTTACTGTATGCAAAAGCAATTTTTCTACTGAATCATCTTATATACAGCCGCATATATGTAACTAGCCTTCTTCATTGAATATATTACATATTATATATATATCATCGGATACGAGGAAGCAGATCCATAGGACTTATTTTGCTGTACATATTTGTATGTTTTGGTGCGTCCCTCGGATGCTTCATGCCTAGATCTATCCATATTTCAGTCTACCAATGGGGTTAACACACTAGAGTTTCCTATCATTATAGTGGCTAAAGATGCTATTTACTGAATTCTCCCCCTAAAGATTGATAATAACTGCTCACTCGAGCGTATAAACTTTTGTTGTATGATCTCAGAACAGTAGACGCCTTTAAAAGTTTCATGAATTTTTGGTGAGATGTGAAATCAGGTAAACACAAAATTGCTTTAGTCTTCCTAAAACGAAGGAAAAACACATTGAAACATACAGGAAGCTCATTCATCTTCATTGGTTTATATATTATAGTGTAACATTAAGGATAAAGCTATGCAAGCCTACTCTTATAATTTTGTTATAAAAGTATAGTCTAGAGTATGCTCATATACTCATATGAATAAGCAGAGTTATTTACAGTAACCTTGTCTCGTTCGGATATTGTTAGAACTCTGCCTCCTCATCCTCCATCCCCTCCTCCCCGAAATCCTCTCCGTCATCGAAATACTTCTCCGCATTATAATCATCATCCTCATCATCATCAAACTCATCCTCCTCCTCTTCCAAATCATCTGCCTTATCTTCATCCTTCTCCTCATCTTCAACTGGAGCTATACTTTTTAATCTCTCCAATACACTCTCTTGGTGACCATCATCACGGTCCAAAAAGTCCTTCTGCTTCAAAGCGTTCAACTTGAGTTTTGTCTTGTTTTTCTTATCTATGACGTCTCTCAACTCTTCTGGAAAAAAAGTCTCCCGAAATGGATAGCTACTCACATTCTTTTGCTCTTTACGTTTCTTAACATATCTGTCTCCGTACCGTTTGATCCCGTCATCTACCCCTACACTCTCGGCCACTGCCTTGCCGGAATAAAAAGGTCCTTCTCTTAAAAGGCTCTGGAAATAGGTGAAGTGCTGGGCTGCAGTAATCTCACTCTTATTCAAAGGCCCATTCACAGGAAGAATCATGGTTTTGCGAGAGTCTATATCGAGATGGATCTCCTTGAGTTCGTTGTAATCGACCCCAAGGCCGTAAGCCCCGCCGCCGTAGCCCCCATATCTTCTGCCTGACATGGTGGTGGTGAAGAAGGTGAAATTTTTTCACGTGATGGGCATCGTCGATCACGAGCGAAGCATAACGAGCATCAGCGAGTTAGCACTTTCTGATGTAATTGTTTACAGTGACTATATGTTGACCAATTGAAATGATTCACACAGTGTAAGTATATTTTGAAAGCGTGGTATTGTTTTTGCAGTGCTCTGATCGTGCTCAATTGCAGTTATTCAGCGTAAGAGAAGTTGATGAGTATCCTAACTTGAGGAACTAACCTTTCGAAGATTCAGTTTGTAGGCTGTTTCGTTCATAGAATTATTAAACGATGATTGTTGATTTATATCAGATCTTCCATGGATGCATGCAGTGAGCTGTAAACACACACATTTACGATGCCAAGAATATCATTCAGAAATTATTGGGCGAATCTGGAAAATTTGGCTGATTTACTGTTAGCTTAACTAGTACCTTTTGTTATCACACATTCTCAGTGTATATCCGATTGAGTAGAATTTACTAGTAACAGTGCGCTAGTTCAGCTTAGCCATTGAAACGATGAATCAAAAGTTTGCAGACAATGTAATCATACGTATATAAGGGTATTACATGTTAAAAAAAATAAAATATTAATAGTTGATATTATTGAAAAGCTTTTCGAACAGTTCTGACTCCATCACCTGGCACGTGACCTCACTGATCACGATACTACATTATACCATGATATAGCCATACAATGAAGATCGAACACACATTTACACTTCTATACAACATCAAATAGAAACATAATAGAGAGCCTACCCATAAATCTCCTCTTGTGAACACATACTTCAAAAGAAGCATAACAAAACGCCATAGCCAATCAGAGCCCTCGAAAGGCTCAGTCAACTTGCCCGATTAGTGATAGAATATAAATTTGAATGACCTTATAGATTACGGAAATATTATGTCATCTCCGGGTATAAATATCGCGCCTGCTCAAGTAAATAATTATCAACCTTAATTTATACACCATGAGCAAGATGAAAAGCAGTGCTAGAACTAAAAATCGCAACAGAAACGAACCATTCAAAAAAATAGACAAAATTCTTGTTGAGAGTCTATTTCTGTGTTCTTCCCAAAATTGCGCTTTTAGTGAGCTTTTTTGGGGTGATGAAGTTGCAGAGATGCTCCGGAAAGAGTGTGGATTTGATCTTGCACCAATTATATGATATCTAAAATGCTAGAATACTAGAATGACAGTGTCTAGTAAATACTAGCATGTACTATACGCTAACACTGTTCTAGAGACACAGTACACATTTGTATGCTTCAGTATTTATGCTTCACCATATATGGTAAAGTAAACTCTTGCCTTGTTTTCGAACAATTGATGACGACATGATTTTTATTGTAGACTTATTATTACATCTTGTTGGTTATACGTCTAGCGTATGGTAAGTGTATCTTTAGTTAAGTATGGACATTAAAGTATACTTCAATCCCTCTGCAAAGGGCAATTGCCTATTTTGCTTGTCAGGCTTGACACATGCGTGCCTATAAGGGTAACGTGTGTAACTAGTATGGTGTTAAACAGCTATAAGAACTATAGTTGATTCCGATTTTCTAATTTACTTGAATTTATATATATTGTCATATTCGTAGTTACAATTTCATAGTAGATATACATTTATATAGAGCATTGAGGTGGGCACAACCCATATGATCCACTCAGTATTCTCGTGTATTCTCATATATGAGGATTCATATGGCATAAGATGGAATATGTTCTGGTATAGTTTATAGGGCTTCATTCCATATGAAATTGCGTTTATTGGCTTTGGTCGGTTCATGACTATCAGTGTCATGCATGTGTCCTTAGTTCGATCAATTTCTTGGAATAATTATCTGTTGGATCAATAGGATGAGTTGTAATGTAAAATTTGAGCTTGTTTAAATCGTTCAAATGCTGTTCTACCACTCCTCTCAGAACGCTCTCGAGTAAGTTTAGTAGTATGATCACTGTGTCATACAAATCAGGTTGAAGAGTTTGGATCATACGTTTGTTACTACGTTCAAATAATGATAACGTCAACTCCATCATATATTGTAGTTGGTGCTAGCTTACCATCAAAGCATGGTTACTCTCCATTGAATATTTGCGGAGAGAGTGAGCAGCGAGTTCTCTTGAGTAAGACTAGGATGAATAAAAAAGTGAGAATGTAATACGTTATTTCGTTTCCTTGATCCTTTTTGGAATCAAACATCACGTTCAGCATATACACCTCTCATAAGCAATAATAAATCACTTGAAAAACAGCATACAGAGGTGGAAATCAATTCAAGTTTCACGATTTTTCTTTCAGAACTTTAATAAAACCTGGTATTCAATGAAATAGACTGTCTGATACCGTTTGCACTCCAAAGGTACGTATGCCCACTGAAGGAACAAGCATACACTACAAGACCAAACTAAGAGTAGCAATAAACAATCACTACCATCCATAACGGACAAATGATAAGTCATACTAAGAATGATGATTAGCCGTCAAATAGTAACTTGCTCATGAATTGAGTTCATCGCTTCACATGCACCATTGTGCTGGGTCATTGCCCGCATTTAAATATACACTATCGGCATACCACCATCAAAGCCACGAGAAAACCAACAAACGAGAGATAGCCACAAGTGAGAAACCCAGAATTAGCAGAAAGTTACAGGGGAACATGACAGAGGATAATACTTTCCTTCTGAGGATCTTTGGGGCTGCCCTGGACACCCCTGCAGAGCTTCTGACACTTGATCTTGAGAGCCAAAAGCGCACAAATTTGTACTCTGACTATAGCAGTGACGATAATAGTGAGGCGAATTTACTAGTAGATCCCATATCCCCTCAGCCCCCTAAATCCGATCCCCGGCTTCAGGAGACCCTCGAAGGAGGAATTCTCCCCTTGTATAGAAGGCGATTAAGAGAGGAGGATAGGGATGCCTCCAGTGCTGACATAAGTGGCAGAACAAATACAAATTCAACCAATAACACCAGAAATAATGTCCGAAGAAATAGAACGCCTCTTAGTCCACGTGAAAGGGCCCTTTGGGTATGGGCTAATGTCGAGAATCTTGATATCTTTCTCCAAGATTGTTACGACTATTATCTCCAAAATGGGCTTCACTGCATTGTGATCAAAAAACTCACTGATACTCTTACACTTGTGTTTGTTGTGTATCTCTCCACTTTTCTAGGATATTGTATAGACTACCTGAAGCTTAGCACACTGCATAAGCTATCGGAAGTCAAGTACGAGCAATGCTTCAAAACACGGATTCATGTGTGGTCAAATTTTTTCCTGACCATCTTTGTTATAGCTGTGGTTCTCAGAGTAATCCATTTTTTGCATGTAGAACTTCCAAGACTCAGGGAAATGCAGCAGTTTTTCGAGCACCTTTTGGAAATCGAAGAACTGGAATTGCAAGTTGTTTCATGGCAGCTCATAATGAGACGCTTGGTTAGACTTAGAGACACTAATGCAAATGGTGTGCTCAATACAGACCTCAATTCAAAGACGCGTTTAACAGCACACGATGTGGCAAACCGTATCATGAGAAAAGAAAACTATCTAGTAGCTCTTTATAACAAGAAAATTTTAAGTTTCGAACTAAAATTTCCATTACTCTCTCTGCTCACCTCCATTCAGTTCCTCACCAAAACACTTGAATGGACTGTAAATTTATGTGTAATGGGTCTAGTATTTGATCGTCAAGGTCAATTTAATCTGGATTTTCTAAGAGAAGGTAATAGATCCCGTCTAGCGGACTCTTTGAGACGTCGCTTTTATGTATGTGGAGCATTTGGTGTTGTTGTTGCCCCCCTCTTAGCTGCATATTTTGTAGTCAAGAATTTCCTTCGCTTCTTCTATGAGTTTCGGTCCGACCCAGCTTTGATAGGAGCTAGAGGGTTTTCACCTTTTGCAGAGTGGCGTTTCAGAGAGTATAACGAATTGTATCATTTTTTCCAAAAAAGACTTTTCTTCGCTCAAGAACCAGCGACTGAATACTTGGCACAATTTCCAAAAGAACGCACAAATCTTGTGATGAAGTTCATCTCTTTTGTAAGTGGAGCACTTGTGACGGTGTTGGTGTTGCTTCTGGTGTTGGACCCCGATCTTCTGATCACATTCGAAATCACAGATAATCGCTCAGTATTGTTTTATATAGGTGTTTTGGGTACTATTTGGGCAGCTGCCCATGGAGCAGCTTCTGATACGACAATGCAAAATCGTATCTTTGATCCTGAGAAAAGTCTTAGGGCAGTGGCCGCACATACACACTATTTACCGTCTTCATGGGAAGGGAGATTTCATACAGAATCTGTAAAAGCCGAGGTTGCCACCCTTTTTCCGCTAAAACTAGTGATGCTAGCTAGAGAATTTCTAGGTCTTATCTTTGTTCCATTTGTGTTTTGGTTTGCTCTTCCAAAATGCGCGGAAAGAGTTGTTGACTTTTTTAGAGAAAACACAATGCATGTTGAAGGGTTGGGCCACGTTTGTGTGGCCGCCATGTTTGATGTAGAAAAGGAGCAAAAGAAGAAGAAGAGAGAAGACAATAAGATGCTCAAGTCGTATCTTCATTTTGTGGAAAGCTATGCAGATGAAGAGGAGAGGGGGAAGCCCGACTTGGAAGGGCTGTATGTGATGAATGTGGCGGGAGAGAGGGGAAGAGGGGGAGAGGAGGCGGGGATGTTGGGAATTTTGGGGGACTTTTATAATCGGGGTAGGGGTGTGTGATCAATCTATCGAGCGTATGGGAAAGAGATTGATTGCTTGAAATCTAATCCCGTGTGACTCAATAATTGGGTTGAAGTCTCCCCTGATTTCGGCTCACAATTCGCTTAGGTGTGAAATGATACGTTGGTTACTTTTTCTCCAAGTTTTATATCTCCTTGACTTTCATCTCTTACTAAAACCAAAAAGCTGACGGAATAGATCATACAACGGAGCGTTCCTCAATTCAATCAAAATGTAAATTTATCTTGTCTGCTAATATAATAGATTTTACAGTCTGTAAATGTATTTGTTTCGAAAGCTCATTTGATTTGCATTCGTCTCTTTTCAAGCACTATAGTTAGGTTTTGTTGAAGGCTGAGCTTTACCGGTGAGCCATAAGTACAGAGAGGAGAGAGCACTATCATTTTTTAGTATAATGCAACATTATCAGGTGCCAATATCTAGTTAAACATCTTTTTGAAAAACGTAGAAAAAAATGACACAATCAAGAAATAAAGTCGACTTTTACTATAAACTACCTAAATTCGTGGATAAACAACGGTTATTTAGCCCATTATCCAGAATGTTTGAACTGTTTGACTAAGAATTCATCGGTCTTAAGTCCAGTACCAGCTCACCATATCCTTGGTTGTTATCGTTGTTATTATCAGTATAAACATCGCTATAGGGATCAAAATCAAACTAAAAGTCACATGGATACATAACCTGAATACTTTAAAATAGGTGAACCCAAAAAAATATCGGTTTCTTTTAAACTTCCATGTATAAATCACCTACGATCAACTTCTCCAGAAACTACTATCCGCACGCCGGCTTTCTCGGACTGACAAATCAATTTGCCTCAAAAGCCTCAAACATACTTAAAAAGCTTCAAAAGCTGAAAAAATCCAAAGAATTCACAACAGCCCAGAATTGGATTCAAAGATTTTTTGTTTTCAAGTTGATTGCTTAGCTTTATTCATTTTGCAGATTGAAAAATTGAATAAAGAGAATCAGCTGAAAAGTAAACATAATCGCAGAGATTACTCAAGAAGGGATATATCATTGAAAAAAAAGGGAGATATATTGATAAGAAGTCTCATATTTCACAATAACAGAAAAAGAAGTGAAGAGTTGAAAAGGATCTCAAAGATTATCAACAGTTGAAAATCTGAATATTAGAAAAACCGACAAATAGTTTGGAAACTCGAGGAAACGTTAAGACAGATTGTTCAGTAAAGTGCTCGATCAAAGGAAGTTCAAATAACTCATAAAAATGTCATTCACCCTTAAAGAAGCAATCCTTCTCTATCAAACCTCCCTCCCCACCTTCTTCTCTTCTGCTCTTCTAACATATCTTCCCGAAGAGCTCCTCAACTATAGCATTCGTAAGATTTTGCGGTTACTTGCGCTTATTTGTGGCTACATGCTCTTTCGTAAGTTGGTGATGCGTCATCAGATTCTCAGAGCGGGTAAGGAGGCCGAGGAGCGAATCTCGGAGCCCGAAAGTGAGCAAGTTGAGGACTTGTTCGGGAGGGGGGAGGGGGGTCTGAGTGGGGTACAGGAGGCGGGATGGGGGTGGGGGCAACAGACTAGAAAGGATGTGAAAAGAAGGGGAGAGGCTTTGGCGAGGTTGGTTGGGGATGGGGGGGATGAGGATGATGATATTGCGGATTTACTTGAAGATTAGCGAAATTTGACGAGCGAAGCAAGTTGAGTGATATCTATGATTGACCAAGTAGGGCGATATCTGGTGAGTTAAGGGAATCAAATCGAGAAAAGATTCATCCAGTTAGCCAGAATTCAAAGCCAGAAATCGATCTGATAGACTCTTCATTCGACTCATCAAATTGAGTAATCTAGTAAGTGTGCCCGTCAATTCAAATGGAATTCATCATTCAAGACTAATTTACCAAGTTTTGTTCAGTCAAATCAAGTTTAAACCCGATAATCAATGAACTTGAATTGCTTTGTTGTAGAGAGTCAATTCAAATAGACAGTTTACTGAAACAACATATATGGATTTTTTTGTTCTTGTTTGTCATCTAATACAACAGCTGCTGTTGTTATGGTCTTTCTTTGTAACTTACAATTATAATCTCATAAGTTAAGCCGATATAGATCCCAATTCTATGAATAATCAGTAGACTCTCGTCCTCTCCAATTATGGGATAGAGAGCGAAATTCGTTCCTCATATGCATTCTAAATAGAGTGAGTGCCCTATACATTCATCATTTGAACTTGTGTAAGCTATCTAAAATCTTTCAAATCCAGACCAGAAACCAATATACACTACCAACTTATCATTCATTCATTAGTCTTTATTAATTAGATTGCTTCGTTGAAAAAAACCAGGTCGCTATCATGGAAGACCAAGCTTGGTCTTCAGGTCATCCATCATTCAGTAATCACACTGACATATCATTGAATATTGTGATATCACTTATTCAATGTTTTGATATTTCCACAGTCAATGGCGTGCTCATGGTGTATGTATACGTGGAAACGTAGGTGGTGTCATGCCCATAATATGTGATTTGCTCAGTGGTAGTGAACGCACACGCCACGCCAAAAAACAACCACGCCTTCATTAGAACCGTTAATAGTTGACAATATTGAAAGCCGGCTTACAGCGAAAAGCCTCCTTAAGAATGGCCCGAATCCGTCCCATAGGATTTCATGAAACCACACTTGTTTTATATGGATGTTACCATGTAAGGGATAAATGCATCCTAAAATATCCGCCCATGTATACAGCACTATGTGTATTTATCAAATGAAACTGCTGATCTCTTCCTTGCATCTCAAAGTGGCCTAAAGGAGTTTAGTAGAATTGTGAAATTTATGGTAAGGTTTCGAGAATTAGTTGACACACGATGCAGAGGCTAGACTATGACTTGCCACAGTTATCTATAATGGCAGCATTCAAACAAGCCAACAAGACTTGTCATACTAAACTGTCAATACCATGCACCACTTATTACTTCGTTCCTATCAGCGATGCATTATATGCCTTACAAAGTTAATTTGAATGTCAAACAACAATACACGCCAAATTTCACAGCATCGCTCCATTGATTAAACCAATGAGTGCAAATGAAACAGCAATGCACAATGCACTAATCTGAAGCTTGGGCTAGGATCTAGCTTGCATACTTGAATTTCCTTGCATACTCGAACTTGCTTGATACGTGCCAAGGTATGGATCCTCACAACTTAGCAGGGGGAATACACTAGCAAGTTTGGCAATCAAGGGATCTTACAATCCAATCTTATGAGACATGCTTCAGTTTACTTGTTGACGGGTCTTGGCAAACTCATAAGCATTCTTCTTTCGGAAGTCTTATGCCTAATTGGGCGGACTCTATCAGAGTGTTTTAGATGTAAATCGAGACTTGTGTCAGCCAATAGTTGGCTCTGAGGCACATGTATAAACGAAATGCACGATATTCACGACATTGCCTCTTTTTTTGAACATCCACCTGATTTTTGTTTTTCGGTTTATTCTGATTTTTGTGAGTTTACCAGACGCAGGTGTGTTTTCCATGCGCACTTGAAAGTGTAGGGACTGTTGCAGAATGTTTTGTGTGTGAGCTTGTATAGCGCTTATTCAATTCGAGTACTCCATGATATCAACAGAAGACAAATTACCAAATTTGACCCAGGAAGGTACTTCTGTGCTGAGATCAGGTATATTTAGTAAGCACTCCAAGGACCTATATCTTCACAATGAAAATACATTAAAAATAGCCTCACTTGCTCCTACACTTCTGAGCACTTATACTGCCCCGGAAAATGAGTCAAGAGAAGTTGGATGTATCGCATGCATTTAGCAAACAGAGCATGTCTCATCAGGTTGAGTTGTAAAATCTTAGAGCTTCCTACATAGCATTTCTACAAGGATTACATATCTAATTGTACTATAGTCTAAGTCTAATGAGCGATTGCTCGGAGAAATCAATGATCCATTCAGATCGATAATATAAACAGATACGAAGTATCGAAGTGGGTGAAACGTAAAAGTCGTAGGTTGTAAAGTTCACTCAAAACCAGAGATTAACCTATAGTAGTCTATACTAAGGACTATAAGTTGGGTCATGTACACTCTAGAAGAGCACCAATCCTATGAAATGGAGAAATTGTCCTTCATGTTCATGACCGTGATATACTCATAACACTCTCATTGAAGTACCAAACTCATTCTCATAATTTGGCTCTTCTAATTGGGCTCCATCAGGCTACCGCCGGGGACGTTTTGTGAGTCGCTTGACTAGCTTACAACAACAATCCAACAGCAACAGCAATCATACCCGTCAACGAAAGACCCCCAACACTTCCCATCCCCACACCCTCACCCTTCAGACTGCTCGAGTTGCTCGCACTGGAAGCCGCACTCAGCGCACTGGTCGCAGAGGCCACCGCAGGTGTGGTACCGTCTTGCAGATCGATCTCATTTTCACCGGAAAACGAAACAATGGCGCTCAGAACGGCATCGCCGTTCAGATCCTTAATAGTGAAATTGCTAGCCTTGGCTGTGACGTCAACAATCTTTCCCTCACTGGCACCGTCAACACCATTCTTGATCAAATCAGCAATGTCACTTGGTTGGGCTGGAATTGTGAAACTCAGGTTGAATTTGGAGTCGTCCGAGCTGACCAACGAACTCGAGCATTTAGCAAGGGTTCTGTTAGCCACAGAGCTTTCCAGAATAACTGTGCTCAGGTTCACTTTCGCCAATTGCGATTTGAAGTTGTCGAAATCCTTTTTATAAGAAAGAGTGCTACCGTCAATCTCGATAAGACCGTACTCATTTTCTTCCTCGGCGTATTCGTAAACCAAGCCTCCAGTGAAGGTGTACTCGAGCCCCAGGTAGATACCCTCGGAAATCTCTTCAAAAGTACGAGGCGTCTCCTTGTTGCAACCGTACTCCGAGAAGAAGAGAGGCACCGAAGAGTTGGAAAACGTGCTGTTGAGCTGCAGGTATCCGGAGGAAGAAAAGGAGGAACCAGAGCACCATTCGTACGAGTTAAGACCGAAAAAGTCCGCTCTCAGGTCGTCTCCATTGTCACAAGTGAGGTAGTCAAAAGTGACTTTTCTGAGAGAAGTCTCATCGGCAGCGGAGTACCCTACAGGAATAGCACGATCAGCGTGTTTTCTAATGTACTGCTTCATGTCTCTCTGCACGGCTCTGAGATATGGAGGAGCAGCTTCTGCAGAGTTTTCGTCGTTGACCACCTCGTTCCCAGAGAAGAGCCCGAGGAGATTTGGGTATCCCTTGAATGCTTCAATCACCTTGAAAACTCTAGTGAGGTAGTTCTTGTTGTAGGAGGACGCAGGAGAGTCTCTGTTGAGAGACTCGCCGTCCAATGCAGAGTTCACATCGAGGATTACGTAGATCCCGGCAGCATTGAAAATGCTCATACAGTCGTCGTGGTTCACGTCCGGGTTGACGGTGTAAGTACGGATGACGTTGACGCCAGCCTGCTGGAGAACGTAGGCATCTCTGTAGCATGTTGCAGCATCAGAAAGTACGTCTCCGTCGGCGTCGTCGCCAGTGTATGCCAGAGAACCACCAATCTGGTAGTCTACACCCTTAAGGAAAAAAACTTCTCCATCATCAGAAGCTTTAACGGCAGGCTTGATAAAACGGTTGCCTTTGACGGTGATAGGGATAAGAGCGTCCGCAAGCGCAAGAAGGGTGACGAGTGGCAAGATCATGTTGATTCACTTGGACTGGATATTCGGGGGATTCGGTATTTATATGAAACTGTCGCGAAAAGGAAGGGGTGTCCAGATTGGGATATCGTGCAGCGAGATTTTGCTCGCTTGGCTCGCAAAATCTTCTTGAATTTTTATAGATGGGTTACACTATTTATTTGAAGTGGGCTAGTTTACTTAACGCGAAAACTACCTAAATTTACAAACAAATACACTCTTAACTCAAGATATTTCCTTAGATTTCAGCATATTTTATATGCATGAAAATTTCCATATTTGGGGGTGCGACACCTGCTTTGGGACAGGAGAGCGTATATAAATAGTATGATTAAGTACACTCATTTTTCTATGATTTTTTAGTTATTGTGTGGTGTGCTGTAGGCAGATTTGTTGTAGACAGATTTGGTGCAGGCTGCTCGAGTGTATCGGCATGATTTTTCGTTCAAGTGGTTCAAGGAAATCCATGTTTTCATTCTTCGTTGAAGTAGGCCCTGCATGCCATTGTGAAATTGTGGGGATCAAATGACATGAAGTGTGTGACGAGCGAAGCGAGTCAAACGCGAAAGGAGTCAAAAGACCGGATCAAGTAAAACTGAGTTCTCTATGTGATACTATTAAACTTGATGTTGAATAGCGCAGAGAAGTTGAGGGGGTCTAGAGAATTTGATGAAGTACACTTTGAGAGCGAAAATTTGTTGACAGTTAAATTGTAAAGATTTTTTGTTTGAAGTCAAAATTGACGAAGAAACTGCGATAGGAGTGAAAGTTTCACTTTATGATGTTTAGTGATTAAGCCTACTGCTTAGTTGTCAAATATTCTTGGTCGATCAGTGCCAAAATCAGTAAACAAGCAGTGTTCACTTCACTCTTTGAGTTAGGAGTAAGCCGGTGTTTGAATGAAGCGATTAAACAGAGTATTCAAGACTGATTCGTCAGTGAGATTTATCCCATATGTTGGATTCATGAGGTCTTTATCTCACCAGCGTAGCTACAATACGCACGCTGAAAATCAAACTGCGTTCATATGCTCAAAAAAACTCATGAGTGTGAATTCAAAGACATTGACCATATCTCAAGAAGCTCACCCTATTATAATAAAATACATTCTTGTTGACAGGTGCGACACCTTGTTCAACTTTCGGGCATTGCGCTTTAAACAGCCCTGGCCCATGGCTCAGTCCGTTCTTGTCGATCACGATCTGTTCTGTCAAACACTTAGAATATTGTCTCGGTTGAAAAGACACATAAAAAGAGAAGCCGAAAGCTCGCTTCACTGTAATAATACCACACAAACAAACATCACTACTAAACTAACAACGCTATTACACCTTGCAAGACACAATGCCATACTACAGACTTTCAATTGATTAACACCTAAAATTGCATCAAGCAAAACTTAGTATCGCGCTCTTTTAAGAAATTGTTGTACATATCCATACTGATCATTGGAACCTCGGTGAGTGAAATATCTCTTATAAATGATTGAGCTTTGGCATGTTGACGATACTCGTTAATTAGATAGCAAATGGTGTTATTAACATCTTGAGTATCTAAGTATTATAACCTAAAGGTGTGATAGTTCAATAGGTAATTGCGCAGTGCTCAAAATTGATTGTCGGTACTATACGACTCTCAACAATCTCAAAAGGGCCATTTTACAATCAGTCAAAATTAAAGTTCAGAATTTTGTTTCATGTCTAGTGACTTACCCCCGCCTTCTATTAGAATATTTACAGATATCTACGCTTACTATAGAATATAGTTTAACATTACAATATATAACGTCAATATAACGAAGCAATGAAAAGAATTTTAGTACAATATTATTGCCCATTGTATACACCGAGACACATCATCGTGATTGTTGAACCGATTGTTGAACTGATAGTTCACTTGACACACCTGTCAAAGGGTGCATACAAACAAGCAGAAAGGTATGAGAACCAAAATTTATAAATTATACACAGGTTCATATTGTGAAATACGGTGGTTTTTGAGAAACAGCATAACCTTTTTCGATAATTCATTGATGGGAAATTTCGAGGAAAGTATTGGAGACCCGTGCAGCCACAACATCAATAAAGTACCCAGCCAAGTTAACCTCAAACAAAAAATACCTTATATGTTCAGAAGTTTAAGGTTTCGACAGAACTGTGTTTCTATGGATGAACATGGTAAAAGCGCATCACATAGGGTGTAGCCTGTTTCATCGCATTTTGTTTCATGTAGATCTACTGCTCTAGGCCTATGCATGGGTCCATGGATGCACCCATGAATGTACCCATGGATGCACAGAACACTCCTGTCTCTCGGGACCGGCTGAAACAATAGAACAAGGGAAGCTGTATATAAACACAAGGATTCTCAATGTGAACCATCAATCTCATCACAACAAGTAATGCAGTTCGCTCTTCTCTCCCTTCTTGGTGTTGCAGCTGCCGTTGACGTGCAAGTGAAAGGAGCCGCTACTCCTGCAGCACCTACCACAACCATCACAATCACAAGTTACCCAGATTTAACTCTCTATTCTACTGCACCGTCCAGTGGAACAAACCCAGGCCTGCTTGTGAGTCTGACCACCCTTGTTCAGCAAGTCAGCACAGGCCCAGCTGTGACAGTGGTCCAGACTGTCGACAACACACCAACCACGTTTGTTACTCACACCGTTTACACAAGCAATGCTGCTCTTGTGAACGTCGCATACTTGAACGCTGCTAGAATTGCAGCATATTGAATTGTGGGAGAGGCGGTTTTTCTGGCAGGATGCCATAGATTTCTTCGTTATTGATATATTGTAAAGTGAGTTTGTAGAACGAACAAAGGTAGCGATTAGTTTAGAGCTGAGTGTTTGCTGTCAGCCATAATTAGTAAGTGATAGGCTACCCTTTCAGAAGAAGATTGTTTGATACTGACACTGAACTAATTCTCAAAAGCTAAGCAGAATGTGTTATTCAGTTTGCTGTTTACTCCTTTCACTTTCCATAGATTCAAGTTTCGTGGCTTACTAGTAAGCTCCAAAAATCACGCTTCACTAGAACTAATTTCACGAGCACATTCAATGCTTTTGTGCTTTAAGAATCGATTCTGGCAAATTCTTGTTTGCTGGCTGTCACCATTCTGCCTTCTCTCTAACTAGCCCAGTTAGTCCTTTATTGTGAGTACAAAAACTATATCTCAAACCATAATCTACAGGGTGGTTCAGGCATTGCTGCTACTTGTCTCTGAACTTGCCGTTCACTAGTTTGAGAAATTTAATTAGTTTGGATTGTTTTACGGTTTTTCTAGATCAAGTTATCTTCTAAATATGTGCCCCCCTAGAACACTAATCAGAACGGATTATCTAGTCCATTCTCGCCATGCCAGAAGACAAAGCGAAATCTCTAGTACGCAAAAACGGCCTGTGAAAATGGCACCCAAGCATCTAAAACCAGTCGCAAAAACAAACTTGAGTATTCGAAAGAATGAACTGCTCAATTGTACACCTACATATACATAAAACAACTAGCCTTATATATGTGTCTATATATAAACTGCTTACACTTTTTACTGTTTATAGGACATCACAATCATATAAATATTTACCAACTCGCCCCCACTGAACGTCCATCTAAAGCCATCTAAGCCAAGGCCTTCCCCACAACACCCCTCTCCTTCTTTTCATCAAAAACTCGTGCCCCCCCATGAACTTCCCATGTGTTATACCCCCAGTTTCCCCCCTCATAGAAAGTTGGTCTATCGTAAGGCGTCAAAGGCCACCCATTACGCAATTTCTCTACAATGTCCGGGTTGCTCGTGGTCCATCTCCCCAAAACAATTCCTGTTCTGTTGTTGTTATTTACATCTTTCTCGATGATACTGAAATCATCAGGCTTGGCTTTCTTTATATAATCTCCTGCTCTAAACACAACCCCCTTGAATATATCAAAAACCCACTCGTTGCTCCCCTTCACGTCCTCTTCTTTGAACGAGACCGACCCATTTGTGCGAGGCTCTACGATGCTGAGGTAAGCAAACCCATGTTTGGCTCTTCTCTTCTCAAGCTCGCCGATGATGTACCCAAATTGGGCGTACGGAGTCGGGTCGGCGTCAATCCCAAGCATCCCCAGACTCTTGGCAAAAGGAGATAGTCTACACGCAACTCTGCCTCCTCCTATTCTCTCTATAATGGCATCTATAACTTGTAAGAAGAATCTTGCTCTGTTCTCGATGCTGCCGCCATACTCATCATCACGTTTGTTAGAACTTGCCTGGAAAAATTGATCAAAAAGATAACCGTGTGCTCCGTGAACTTCTACCAAATCAAAGCCTGCTTTGGTAACACACGCTTCAGCTACATCTGCATATTTCTTTATGTACTCTTCGATCTCTTTCTTGGTTAACCCACTCAAAGGGGTATTGTACTTCTCAGCCAACTTCTGGCTCTCTTCGTTCATATATACTGCCAGCGCACTTTTGAAGGGAATCCCTTCTTTAGCTAACTGTTCTGGCTTTGCAGCTCTACCCAAATTCCACAACTGAACGCTGATAAAACTCCCATTTTCGTGGACTTTATCAGTGATCTTCTTCCACGCTTCTAAGTGTTTAGGAAGATACACTCCTGGGGCATTTTCACGCCCACCAGCTTTAAAATCCATGTAGGAAGCCTCACAAATCACAAGCAGTCCACGAGTCTTCGAGAGGTCATCATAGTGCGTGCGCATAAGATCCGTAGGCGTGTGGTCGTCGGTGGCTCTGGCCCGGGTAAGAGGGGCAATGACTACTCTGTTAAAGACCTCAATATCTCCCACTTTGAGAGGCTTGAAGAGGTTGGATTTGCTAAGCATGACTGTTCGACTATGCTATTGAAAGACATATTAATATATTGGCTTTATACGTACCCTCACGTGAGTGTGGAGTAGGTGGATGCGGTGCTATTAGTAATGCAGTCGGAGTTAGAGATGTTACTTGTATGTTGAGGTTTTTACTGAGAGCTGTTATATCTTATATAACTATTTAAGCTTGAATTTTCATCTTGGTTGGTAGCTATCTCCTGGCTCTGTTCTAGATGTGTATCTCTTGGCTGCTTACAAATCTACTTTGACAGGTGTCAAATTTTGTTAGTAAGGGGGGAGGATAAATACGCTCATACATACGCTTTATGGAGGGAAACTTGAGAGGTATGTTTTTACACTATGCTAGTGATTCTATTGATTAATAGAGATTGAAAATATTATGTGTATGGAGAGTTCAAATCAAATGTTCTTTCGGATATCGATTCTCTGAGAGACTCTGAAAGGCTCCTACCCAAAAACTAAGACAACTGCAGTCAAATGTGTGTGTGTGGTGCACTTAGGTCAAGGGGCCAAAGTGTTGGCATCATTTGATTTCTCCCTTCTCTATAATTTGAAAGATGATAGAGGGGGAAGGTCTTTAAAGGTAAAAAGATCGAATATGAAGCTTATAATGGTACGGTGTATATTTGATGTAGTGAAGGAAGTACACATGATGACTATTGAAGGTATACATTTCCAGAAGACGTCCGGCATAGCACAATGCTGTAATCTCCAACTTATCTTTGACATTGAATAATTACAGTGCGGTTGCTTCATTTTGGAAAAGGATAGTAATCTTAAGGTACTTTCAATACAGAATAATAAAATCACTGTTGGTATTCACTCGGCGCAAAGGAGCTCGAGTTTAAGATACCAGACTCATGACTACATCCTTTGTTTCTATTGATGAGCAGAGAATATGTTTATATGGCTAGAATAAGATCGGAATACTATGAATTATATCATTTGAACTGTTCCTGGCTGATTACTTGACGTGTTTATCAGCACCCCGTGATTAGTTTTTGGCGGTATTCTATTGGCCAAAGATGTGATCCATGATGCTTTATAGACCATAGTTAATGATCGGTGAGGTTTTTTGTAGTGTTGGGAAGGAGTATAAGGAAGGCGAGGTACTTGTGGACAGAAAAGCGACTTTTTTTTCGAGATTTGATGCGTCAATCCGTGCGATTATGCCCCTAATAAGATTTTAAAAGGTATCATAGAGCATCTCCAGTGCGTGATTCTACTCATACTGTGACTCGTCGAAGTAATTACGGCATTTGAAGAATGCTTGCTTTCGAATAATATAGTATTGTATGGTACTGTACTGTATCGAGTGGTAGTGAACTTGTAGTCTTGTTGCACAAATCGACATCTAGATATGTAAACAAGTAAACAGACAGCACATATACATTTGAATCTATCATATAGTCAGTAGTATCGCTGTTGCTCTTTTAATCGTCTCGATTCGCTACGCTAAGTGTAAACATATTGCATTGCCAGATCGCAACATCTGCGCAGTGGATAATACCTACGTATATATATATACATATATACATACACTCACCCGTATAGTATGATGAATACCGATCATGTTAGCTACGCGTGCTTCAATGGCTATCACCCTCGCTGCACTCGGATCGTGCACCAAGATGCTTGCAAGCTACGAGTATAAAATTCCCATCAAACTCTCTCGTGCACTTCACTCAAATCACTTCTCATTATTTGCCTCGCCTCGCAAGTCTCATCCGATTGTCGCCCTCTTCACGAAGATGCTCCTCCGCCAGCCAATAGGAGTGCCCCTTTTTCCAGCTTACAAAATAATAAAATTTCAACCCCACCCAACCATGCTTAGAGCACGTCTTGCCAGGGCCAAACCCGGGCTGTTTCTCAGACCGGTAAGTAAGTTCTCTCTTCCTCAAACGTACCCCCTCTCCCGCTCACTCCATGCCTCGTTCCGCCCCCTCAAAGAAGTTACTGTAACCGTTGATGGGGTTCAGGTCCAGATCGAAAACGGCTCCTCCATCATCCAGGCTGCCGACAAAGCCGGCGTAGTCATCCCTCGCTACTGCTACCATGAGAAACTCGCCATTGCTGGTAATTGCAGAATGTGTCTTGTTGAAGTGGAAAAGTCTCCTAAACTTGCTGCGGCTTGCGCTTTTCCAGTGCGTGATGGTATGGTTGTCCACACTACCCTGGACAAGATCAAACAGGTGCGCGAGGACGTGACCGAGATGCTCCTTGAAAATCACCCATTAGACTGTCCTGTTTGTGACCAAGGTGGAGAGTGTGATCTTCAAGAACAGACCCTTCGTCATGGTAGAGACCGTGGTAGATTCACAGAAGTGGCTGGAAAACGTGCGGTGGAAAACAAGGCCTTTGGCCCTCTTGTCAAAACTTCCATGAATAGATGTATCCACTGCACCAGATGTGTTCGTTTCCTCAACGACGTTGCCGGGGCTCCTGAGCTTGGTACTGCTGGAAGAGGTAACGACATGCAGATTGGCACGTATGTCACCAGAAACATCAATTCCGAGCTTTCGGGTAACGTGATTGATCTTTGTCCTGTTGGGGCTCTCACTCTGAAGCCGTACTCTTTCAGAGCTAGACCTTGGGAACTTAAACGCACAGAGTCCGTGGACGTCATGGATGGGCTTGGACTGGCCATCCGTGTTGACACCCGTGGGATTGAAGTCATGAGAGTTCTTCCTCGTCTTAACGATGACGTCAACGAAGAATGGATTTCCGATAAAACAAGATTTGCATGCGACGCTCTCAAATTACAGCGTTTGACCACACCCTTGGTCAAGGTTGGTCTGCTGTTCCAGACTGTGGACTGGGACACCGCCTTAAAACGTATCGCCCAGGCTTTCGAGGAGAAGGCACCTCAAAAGAACGAGTTCAAAGCTGTGTCGGGTGCGTTGGCCGATGTGGAGTCCCAGGTGGCTCTCAGAGACTTGGTCCATGCTCTTGGTTCCGAGAACTTGGCCCAGGACATTGAGTCTGTTGTCGAGCCTACTTTCCGCTCAAACTACTCGTTCAACTCCACAATTCTTGGCGTGGAAGAGGCTGACCAGATCTTGTTGGTCGGCACCAACCCACGTCTCGAGGCGGCTGTTTTAAACGCCAGAATTAGAAAAGCGTGGCTCAGACTGGACCTTGAGATCCACCACGTTGGTGAGCCTTTCGAGGGCACTTTTGACGTGAACCATGTTGGTATTTCCTCAGCTGATTTGAAGGCTGCTTTGGAAGGAGAAGTTGGCAAGAAGCTCTCTTCTGCTAAAAAGCCTTTGATTATCGTCGGATCTGGGGTTGCCGAGTCTTCTGGAAGTGTGTTTAAACAAGTCACCGACTTCTGTAAGAAGAACAGCAAAGTGTTCAACACTCCTTCCTGGAACGGCTTCAACGTTCTCCAGCGTTCCGCTTCTCGCACTGGAGCTCTTGATGTCGGTTTTACTGCTCCTGAATCAGCCAAGAAAGTCGAGCCTAAGATTGTGTATCTTCTCAATGCTGACGAGTTTGATCCTGCATCGATTCCTAACGACGCTTTTGTGATTTACCAGGGCCATCACGGTGACCTTGGTGCTCTGTATGCTGACGTCATCCTTCCAGGTAGTGCTTACACAGAGAAGACTGCTACTTATGTTAACACTGAGGGACGTGCCCAGAGCACTAGAGCAGCCACGAACGCCCCAGGCGTGGCACGTGAGGACTGGATGATCATCAGAGCGCTTTCCGAGTACCTCGGCAGCGCGCTTCCATATGAAGACGCCTACCAAATGCGCGGAAGACTTGCGCAGATTGCGCCTCATTTGGTGCGCCACGACGTTGTGGAGAGTGCCAGTGTGGAGATAGCGGAGTTGGGGTTGAACGATGTGAAGGCGAGCGGAGACGGAGAGTTGAAAAATCCTATTGATAACTTTTATTTCACGGATGTCATCTCGCGGAACTCTCCAACCATGGCCAAGTGTGTGGTGAAGTTTGGGGGGTTGATCGAGAGGGTTGTCGATGAGGAGGGTGAAGTCAGTATAATTTAACGTCCGGGCGAAATCACTCAAATGTATGAGCGAGACAAGGATTCGGTTTGCTGGATTGATAAGTATTCATCCTGTCTAACTCCCACCAAAGCCAACAATCTGATCGGATCAGCTGATTGGTTAATCCACTAGTGTCATCCAAACCTCATCTTCTAACTCAGTTTACAAGATTAGTAGTCAGCTTTAGTGATCACTCATTCTACCCTTCGTTTTCACAGATTGGCTTATGAGGCTAGTCAGCTTTTGGATTGATTCTAATAGTCGTGGCTAGTCACTATGAGTTAGCTTTACAAACGCTCGTAAACCAACTTGGCTATAAATGAAGGGATTTAAGTTGCGCAAATGACCGGGCAGGTGAACAATCGATCTCTTGGAGCACATAACACAGATATACGAGGTGTATCAAGGGGCAGTGAGAGCATTATTAAAGATTAAGTTTTTTATGTAGGTTTTATGTACGTAAACTTTTAGATGGTCAATGTTGTAATGGCTGACTTAACGCCTCATTTCAAGCCAATAGAGGTGTAAACCACTATCAAAGTAGCTAGTACTATTTTGTCGTTTCTTTTTAGAATTAAGGCTGGTACTCTTATTCTACTCGCGATTTCGAATTCACTCAGCAAGCTGCAATTGCGCCTCATAGGGAATAACAGTGTCTAGCGTCTCTCACTTTCGTCTATATGTTTTTACGGGTGACATTAGTAGGCACTGATTAGATCGGGTTGGACTCGAAAAGATGGTTAAGTGAACTCACAATTCAAACTTCAGCTTCGTATAGTCTTGACCTTCATGGAAAAGTTCACACCATGCTGCTTTGGTGTTAGCTTGAATGAAGTGACATTACAGGCGTTCCATTAAATAGAATAGCTTCTTAGTAGAAAAAGAATGAGCATGTTAGATCGAATGCGAAGCTAGTATTCAAAAGACGAAGGTGATAGAAATTCTACAGACGTCCATATTTCCTATTCGATCTAGATTCATAACTATAGATTATAATTCAGGTGACATTAAATAACCTATATCACACCAAAGAAAGTCTTAAGCTCTTTAAATACAGGTAATGTAGACAATAGATAATGGGGTAGAGTGAAAAATGGGGGAACGGGTGTCTTTCGGATATTTAGTTCTTCAACTTTCGGATGTGAAATGAATGAGATATAACAACCGATATATATCAGCAGAGAGATCGTGTTCGTTCACAAATGATTGAGCTGATGATATATAAGAGATTTGACTGTCTTTGGTTCCAAACTACCGGTCAGCTTCGATAGTATAAGCACTAGTACATTGCTTATCAGCTCCTGATCGAGTAATCAGAATCCCGAGATCGGGATCCATTAGCCTGTGCTTCAGATAACTCGTATATATGTATCATAAATCAGTTTTAAGTGAACCTGTACCACTCATTCATCGAGCTCCACCTGAAAGCCAGAGATTGATTTCGTGATCAGCGTAGTAGACGTATAACTTCACTGAAAATGTTTATTTGTTATGAATGAACCCATAACAGAGCAACAAACATTATTTTATCAATTGTAACTTAGAAAGCATATACTAGCTCGTAGATCTATATATAGATCTTTCTATCACGTCCATTTAATAGCTACATAAACACGCGTATACGTGATGCCAAAAAGCAAGCAAATATATAAATTGAGTTCAAAGCAAGAATTCGAACAATGGGTATCAAACAAATACGACTGACAACACCAGTGGCGCTTATACTGCATCTAAAGCCAAGCATACAGATCTTACATAGAAACTTTAAAAAAAAAATTCAAAAATCCTCAAAAATACTAGAAGATGCCAAAAGTCAGCTGTAAACTTGAGTCCACAAAAGTCAGATAAATACGACGCAATTTAGTTATTGCCCCCAACAACTCCGCGCGGCTGATCTTTTCGATAAAAATTTGTCACATGGATCACATAACTCAGACCCCTACTTTGGGTTATATAACTCGTGCAAAGCGATGCTCCCCAATGAAGCATTCTCTTCTTACACTAGCTCTAGCGTCGATAGCGCTTGCCCACAGCGGTACTCCGGTCTCTAAAGCAACTGTTTTCGGATGCCAATTTGCAGTCCAGAAAGTCACCTTCGGGTGCACGCCCGCAGACCCTGAAAAGCTGTTTTGGGAGTGTCTGTGTACCTACGATCCAGCTCTTGTTTCGGTTCTTGCGTGTATCAAGAACATGTCCCAGAATTTTAACGAAAGTGCCAAACTATTCAGCCATTATTGTGAAGAGAATTTGCACCGGAAAACCGGTTTGGACGCGTACCTTCAAAAGCTTGAGAATGGGACAGCCTTTTTAACTGACTCTCCCTCAAATATATCATACACACCCGTCATTTTAAACCCCTCAACCGTTAATAACTACTACTCTTCGATGTATACATTCTATAAAAACATCGCTGCAAGTACACTTTATGGCAAAATAATATCCATTTATTGGACCTTAATATTCATATCATACGCTTTTTTCACCCATTCAAGCAAGATTATCCTCTCTATTCTCAACACCCATCCTACTCTAAACTCATACATAACCCCTCTCAAAAAGCACATTCTTTTCCCAACTCTTCTAAGGCACCACCATAACCCCTTCCCCCTCCCTTCCCCCCTCTTCTCTACTCTCCTTCCTTCCAGACTCGAGTTCCTCATTGTTCTGGTATACGCATTCCTCAACATTTACCTTCTCTGTTTTGGGTACTCTATAGGCACTCAGGGCCTGCTTTTTGCCTCTTCCAGCGCTCAACTTGTGAGGTATTTGGCCGACAGATCGGGAATCATTGCCATAGACAATGTGCCGATCATCATAATCTTAGCAGGTAGAAATAGCATACTCACTTACTTCACTGGGGCTCCATACAGCACGCTTATAGTGTACCACAAATGGATCCTGAGAGGCATGCTTTTCAATGCGTCCATTCACAGTTTTTTGTATATAGTAATACTGGTTTCTAGAGGTTCTCTTATGCATTCTTTGGGCCAGTCCTACTATATATTTGGAGTACTCGCCACTTTTGCCGCTTGTGTTCTCATAATCCAGGCGATGCACGTGCTCAGAAATCGATGGTACGAACCATTTTTGATTATTCATATCGTGTTTGCCTCGATTTTTCTTATGGGCATGGTTAGACACTGCTTGAAAGTGGGCTGGATGGCTTATACAGTGAGCGCGAAATTCCTTTGGTCTTTCGATAGAGCTATTAGACTTATCCGCATGTATCGCTATGGTGCTCCTGAGGCTCGTATTCGTATTGTAGGACCCGGTACTCTTAAGGTTGTCCTCCCTCTCAATTGCATAAAGCCTTTCCCTGGATGCTATATTTTTGCGTATTTTTGGCTCAAAAACACGTTTTGGCAACTGCATCCATTCTGTCTCATTCGCTCAGTCTCGGACCCCGACTCCGCGGTATTGTACGTCCAGGTCAAGGAAGGGGTTACCCGCAGATTGCACGACTACGTAAGCGCGAGGGGAGGCGACTGCAAAGTGCGGGTAACATTAGAGGGGGCTTACGGAGATGATCACGATTTGAGTGGATATAAAAGAGTAGTGTATATAGCTGGGGGAACAGGCATTCCGGGGCCATTTTACCATATTCATGACACTTTAGGCAGTAATATGAAATTGTACTGGAGTGCGAAAACCTTCGAAGATGTGAAATGGTTTGAAGAAGAATTGGGTGTTTTGTTTGAGTCGGGTGTAGACACCGACATATACTTGACCAGGGAGAGGTTGGTCTCTGATGAGATTTCAGACGGTGCGATCTCATCTAATGCGGATGGTACTGATTTGGAGCAAAATTCAGATAATATAGAGGACACTCCTCTTCTGACTGACAAAGACGAAAACAAGCCTCTTAGAAGCCCAGTTGTGCATGATGCAGACTATATGAGATCAGAGATTGAAAGTCATGCTAATGTATTTTTGGGGTCTAGACCTAACGTGCAAAAGATTATAGAGGAGGAATGCCTGTATCAGCAGGGGGAGCCGGGGGTTAATAAGCTGATTGCATTTGTTTTTTGTGGTCCTGGAGTTATGTGCGATGAAATACGAAATGCAGCGGGAGGGGTGAGTGAGGGGGTTGTTGTAGATTTGTATGAGGAGTTGCAGGTGTGGTAAGAGCCTGCACGAGCAAACACACTTGAGCGAAGCGATTATGGATTTCTCGGTAGTTGTCAAGTGCTCGATAAGCCAAACGAGGGCTCTCCGGTGGTTGTCGAAGTACACTTATGAGAACGTACTCATAAGATTACGAATTGATGATTAATCTTATGCATCAAGCAGCTACATAGATTGCATTACAGAATAGAAAGTTTAATGATAGAATGACTAGAGATTTGATAGAAGCTCTATATATACTATAGTCACTTGATAGAAAGCCTAGTTGCTGGAAATCCTATCAACTTATAGACTCAATTATGATAATAACGACGGTGGTTAACCACATTATGATATATTCAAACATCAATATTCTCTTTTGTAAATACAAATATATATATATATATAAATATAGGAGGGAATACATAAAATCTCAGAACGTCGATGCATATGAGAATTCTAGCTTTAGTGCAACTGTACAGATCGGATATTAACTCATCACGGTTTTACGGCAGTACCTCTACAGCCTTTTTAACAATGATTTTCATATATATTCGGGATCAAGATGATGACTATACCTACATTTCTTCGCTATTTTGGCTTTTAAATAGTACATGTGAAGAAAACGAGGAACACACTACAAAACTTCCAAATAGTATTAACTGAAACATAAACCTAACTTTAAAGTAAAATACGTCAACTCATTAAACCTCTTCCACAAATTCATCTGTAGGTTTGTAATCTTCCACAAACTCTCCTCTGTTCTTCTCTCTCAACTCTGCGATAATGCGATCTGCTTCTCTTCTTCTTGCTATCGCAAACCCCTTAGCGTTAAACATGTAGTCCATATCCTCCAAAGAAATCCCTCTTGTTTCTGGCATGAACAAGTAGCAGAAGAATATGGAAAAGAAGAGCCACAGGGCAAAGAATAAAAAGGTCCCCCATTTCATATTAGCCATCATATATGGGTTCGAGTACACGATAGTAAACTGCATGATCCATTGCCACATCGCAGCAATGGCCATACCGATGTCTCTCACCTTGTTGGACAAGATTTCAGAACAGTAAATGAAAGGCACTGCATTCCACAGACCGGTATAGAAGAAGGCAAAGAAGTATATGGAGAGCATGGCAAAGTAGGCTCCAGCATCTTTTGGCACAGAATGATCGAAAGAGCCGCTCACAGCTGTATACACTGTAAGGTAGAGCATACACATGGTGGTTCCTATGGTTCCGTACATGATCAAGTTTCTGCGGCCAAACTTTTCGGTACCGATAAAGATGGCAAGGACATTGGTCACACATTTGATGACCCCAAACACACCGGTCGCCATAAGAGTTGTGTTATTACCAGTGAACCCAATAGCCTTGAAAATGGAGTTAGAGTAATAGTTTAGTGCATTGATACCACTGGTGTTTTGGAGAATCATCACGGCTATAGCCAAACCCACACGTTCTCTAATACCTTTCTTAAAACATTCCCGCAACTCGCTGCGGAAACCAACCCCATATTTGTTTTCTTCCATAATCTGAGCCTCAGCGCTCGCTATCTCCCATTGGATGTAAGGGTGGTCAGAGGGCAATCTTCTGATTTTGCACAAGTTCTTCAAAGCCTTTTCTCTTTTGTTCTTTTTGAGCAAGAACCGGTAAGATTCTGGTTGGAAACATATGAGAACAAGATTGATGGTACATGGGACCATCTGGAACCCAAAAGGAAGCTGCCATTGTGCGTCGTTTGTTGGGGCAATGTGTTTATTGGTTCCGTAGTTTATCCAGAATCCAATAAGGAGGAAAGTCTGGTAGCACACTTCATAACACCCAACACAGATTCCTCTGATAGAGGGAGGACTCCATTCGGAGATGTATAATGGGATGAGCGCAGAGAACGTCCCAACCGATAAACCATTAAGCACACGACCAGCATAAATGTAAGAGATATGACCGGCAGAAACAACTTGCAAAATCAGACCAACTTCGAAAATAATACACAGCATGATGATGACCGGCTTACGGCCTAGCTTTCTGTTTATGAAGTAGGAGAAGAGCGCACCGAAGAAAGCGCCAGCTTGGAACGTACTCACAATGTTCGAGCTCAGCTTCTTATTGGACTTTAGGTCAAATTTGTTCTGGAACGACTCAAGAACAATGGTGGAGCCGATGAAGCCCCCGTCGTACCCAAAACACCCACTGCCAAAGACAGCAGAAAAGACTAGAAAATAGAGACGCCAATTGTACACGTCTGAGGGAGCAGGATTCTCAGACCGGTCATGGACCGAGAATATAGACCGAAAAAACTTCATTGAGTAGAATAGAAGAACTTTACTCGTTTCTTAGGGAAACAGAAGTATACCTCTAGTTATAGGCTTCAACCCCGCAGATCTATCAGACGTACCCCACAAATAGGTGGGGTCCTCACATATAGCTGAGTTATATGTGTAGTAGTGACATGTTGGAAACAGAAGGGCCGAGGAATCTGTATTGAGAGCTCGTGCATCTGAGTATTGAGTTCGTACAGTTGACAGATAAATACAACACCTGTGAAAACCACGACCGCCGTTTACCTAGCCAGATCACTTAGAAGACTGGACCAACTGTAAACAGACTAATCTGGTCATGTGTAGGTCATCCCATAGCTGCTAGCTTATCTAGCAATTAACCATGATCACTCCTGATTTACAGTAATTTAAGACATCTAAATAAGCTATTGCTAGCGCTCCCGTACAGGTAGACCGTTGAAAATCCAAACACGCCTCGTTAGACCTGTTTTTGTGACGTTGGTACCCCTCAAAGGCACGTGAATTGGTTGTGATGTAATGTTCACTCATATTCATTTATACTAATACAAAATATTCTATATATATAATATGATAATATAAAGTATTCATTACGTTCATTTTGAGAAAATAGCTTTGAGACGCATATTATAGTGTATTCTCTGTATATCCATCGTACACTGGTACCAATTACCCTGAAGTGTATTTTCCTTGGTTTACAGAAACTCCGAATTGGCAACCTCACGCCAGTATGCTTTGCGTCTCTTTAAACTTGTTGCATCTGTATTTAAGCATTCAATAACATAAAATTATCACACATATAAGCTATAGTGTACATGGCGAACCTCTCTAACATCAAGCTAAGCGAGTAATCTATGTGAACAGTCAAACTAAATATCAGGCGCTAAGGTTGCCAAGAGAATTACCTCAGCTTTTTGTAGTTGAAGTTGCTATGATTGGCGTATTTAAGATAACCGTGACACTGCTTATCTACAACTCAATATAATGTATGATTCACACGTCTGTGTAGAACTGAATTGGATAATTAAGATGTGCAATAACGGATTCTGGGTCTTGAATGTTAAACAGTTGGGTGCTCGTATAAGCAGGTCTAGATCTAGAGCTATATAATCACACCAGTACCGATTAATGCAAGAGTATGTAGAGGTGTGATATTATTATAGCAGTAGCACTGTAGTAGCACTACTGTAGTATAGAGGTCCACTATGATATTATGGGGCAACAAGCTTCATCAGCTATATGGGATTCAACAGTCAATACCATACAGAATGGTAAGCTAGTTGCAGCTTTTCACCGATAAGGATATATGTGCATGCCGGTGCATAAAGTAAGCTGTTGCTTATACTTGACTCTGCAATCCTCAAGTGAACTCAGCAAAGTAGCCAGTAGTGCAAGTACACTAACAAATGTGATATAAGCAAGCCTTTATTATCAGCATAGTTACTTACACTCCCCCGCAACTCACATCACGTGCTTTGGAGTTAGCACGACCATTTGCTACTAATCGAGCATCATTGAAAGACTCACTCTGCAGAGTTGCTAGATTAGACCCACTACTCCAAAATAGCTCGATGAGATTTCACGCCTTTCTAGATTTCACTCTTTTTTCTCCCCTACTCACTCCACTGCTAACCGCACTGTCTCCAGTAGTAGTAGCTGTCACCTCCTTCTTGGCCTTCTTAGGCTTGTACAGATTGATGTAAAAACTGATAAAAAGCACTAAGTAGCTCCCGAGAATACCTGCTCCGTACCACCCGGCAACCTCTGTCCCGTAGCAGTCTCCGTAGTGAGGCATCCATTTGAAACTCTTGAACATGTAGAACTGGTACAACGCGAAGTAAACTGCGAAGAGGTCAATCACGAATTGCGAAATCTGGAACATGGTGATGTACTTTTTCCACCAAACGCGGATTTCACGCGAACTGAGGAAGTAGTAAAAGTACATGATCACATGCACCGCCAAGTTCAAGGCGATGACAAGCCACTCAACGGCAGTGTGACCAACCAACTGGGTGTAGCAGAGCAATGCCGTGGCGCCATGGTGGTATGTGTGGAGGAAAAGAAGCTTCTTTTTCTTCAACACAAGGAACACGGTGTCGATCAATTCCACGTATTTGATGAGGTAGTTGATGTAGTAAAGGATGACCAACTTGTTTGTGTACGACTGGGGAGCACAGATACCATAGTAGAAGCCGTTGCGGGCGACCACAGGAATCACTTGTTCCAAAATCAAAAGGAGAAGAAATAAGGAGCCCAGGGAGAGGAAGAGGTTGTGGATTTGGAATGGGATACTGAGCTTGAAAGCTGGAAGATTGAGCTTGTCTCTGATGATTGGATAGGTAAAAATGATGAAATAGTACACCAAAATAGCCGAGATTGCATGCCAGCCGTTGGCCATGAAAGTTTCATGACGAACAAAACGAAAGTCTTCAGCAGGGTACCCGATCAAACGCTCGAAAATGGCGCTGAAGATCGGGAAGAGGTGAACCCCAAAGGGGCGGTCAAGCAGGGGGGTCGATATCTCGAGCATGGCTGGGCTAAGGCTTGGTGAAATTTTTTGAAAAATTCATTATTTTTGCACTGTTGTTTATTTACTTACTATGCTTATATTACGTGTTTTTTGAGATTTTTTTCGGTTATTTGATTTTTCTTTTGTGCAAGATTTATGGTGGATACTAGTTTTTCTGATATTTATGGGTTGTTTCTTGTATACTGTTCTGTACTGCTGACGTTGATCTGCGTCCCTGCATGATTGATAAATCTAGAGGTGATAGATATTGTACTCGAAACTTTGTCGTAGACGAATTTGACTTCGTATTTTAGGTTTTGTTTTATTCTGGATGCTATACGGTGAACCAGTTTGTGTTTATATTCAAATATGCCTGCCGGAACTGTCGGCTTGGATTTAGTCCGAAAGGAGCCAGGGGAACGATCTGCTCTGCGTTGAGGGGATTTTGATCAAGAAATCGATGAATAATTCATATTTGGTATTCCTATGTATCGTCTGCGTTTATATAGAGTCGAATGATTAGTGTGTCCACTTTATAACGTATAGTATGCTTAATCAGCTTGCGACTCCATGCCTTTAATGCTTTGTGTGGGGGGCAATGGCCTCCGTGGTAGACCGGCCAACTAAGCAGCTGTTCCAGAGTTTAAATGGGCAACAAAACGGAGAGAATGTTAGGTATAGCTTTCAACACATTGATGTTTTCCTCGATAAGCTCTTCCCTTCTCTACATAGATTAGTAAGTATCTTCGCACTCCTTTCTGACAGCAGCTGGCGTCGATCAATAATGGTGAGCGAAACAATCATCTGCTTCTCTTTACTGAACTCTTTACCGAACTCTGCAGCTTCTTTATTAGCTGAGCGAGCTACTGTTAACATTTGAACAGTGCATTTTGATGAGCTTGTCCAACTCGGTCAAAGCTTGCTCCCAAAATTGTTCGGTAGCATACTTTATTTTCAGCAATGAGTGCCTTTCTTTCAAGAGAACCATCCTGAAAGGTCCTTGGCACTGGAATCGCTTAGCTAATCGTCAATCATAAGCTCTATTAGCACGGCCCCTACTGAGTACCAGCAAGTGAGCTGAGTAAAAATACATCATCATTTGGAGGCATGTGTTCTCTGAGTACTTGTGAAATATAACAATGCATTATCTTAGAGGAAGACCATGCACCCAGGCGCTCTGTGATAGCAAACCGATACATTAAAACCACAAAGAAGCCCCACAGACTCCAGGAAACGTGAAAGAATGAGCGGTAAGTTAAACGCTAACAGACTACAAAAACGTGTGGTCTTTCACACCAGATCTGATTTTATATTTACACAGCACATGTCCCTTCCAATAAATCCAATGCATTAACACAAGTAAACAAAGAATTAAGCACTTCAGAATTACAAAAGTAGTGTACGAATGAGTGCAATATTACCACTCGAGAAATCACACAAAACTATCAAATCATCCTACTTCAATATATACAAAGAAAACATTAACTTGATCTTGTTATCCATCGCTTTAATTCAGGTCTCAGAAATAAATAAATAATAATTTCGCGTTTAATAAACAAACAAATAACCCACGAAATAATGAGCCCACGCCCCAAGAGACGGCATACCATTGGGTACAAAGGCATTCTCAAAGAACTTAATTCGAATTCTGATCCCGAAAAACAGCGTCGGCGTGTCAGTTTTGCGCCAGAAGTCACGCTTCATAAAATCACCATCGACCGGTCTCGGTCCTCGAGTTTTCTGAGTGCTGCTGATAAGGAGAGCGCAACGGATGAAGACGAGCCACGCAAAGGGAACGAGTTTTCCAAGAGCGAAAGTGACGTTTCTGTCAAAGGCATCTTCGAGCTGTTCGGGCTGAAAAAAGGCGGAAATGAACAGGAAGAAGAGGAGGATATGGAGTTTACAAAGCCAATTCTGATAAGTGGGTTGGGGGGAGTAGTCAATCTAGCTGGTGAGTCTGATGATGAGACGAGAGAGGTTAGTATGGACATTACAGGAAAAATTTCTAATCATATCTCCAATAAAATTTCCAATCAATTCTCAAATCATATCTCTAATGATGTTTCAGATGAGCTTTCTAAAGAGGCCGAAGAGACTATGGAGTTAACCAAGCCTATCAGCTTGACTAATACGAGATCTCTTCAAAGAGTTGGCTCTGTCAACTCTGTTAATATCAATTCCCGATATTCTGCTGACGTCAATTCTGTTAATGTTGATTCTTTAAAGAGTGTTGGGAAAGAAATGGATGACAATGATGAATCAAATAGTGGCGATGAAGATGAAGATGCTTCCATGGAAAATGTGGAACAAACTATGGAGTTTACGAGACCGCTTTTTTTCAATTCTAAGGTTGGTAATATTGGTAATGGTAATGTTGGGAAGAGTGAAATCGAGAATCAGAATAATGAGAAAGAAAATGAGAATAGTGAAATTGATAGTGAATCTGAGAATGAAGAATCCACTATGAATTTCACTAAACCAATTTCTTTGAAGATTCCAAATTTAAGAGTTGGTTCCTCCCTTTATTCTCAGGTTTCTCAAAGCACCCAGAATTCTCAAACTATTGATCAAAATACCCAAGATATCCAGTCTCAGACCCCTCAAAGCACTCAGGTCACCAATGTTCACTTTAGTGCTACCCAATCTTCTGTTGTCAATTCTCAGCTCAATTCTGCACCCTCCTCCCAAATTGATCCACCATCCTCCCAACTCACCTTTGAGCCATCTTCTCAGCCAATTTCGGGATTCCCTTCCCAGCTCAGTCAGCCGCTTAGCCAGCGGCTTAGTCAGAATGATGTTGGTTCACTTAAAGACTGCGTAGAAGAGGAAGCCATGCAAGATGAGGAAACGGAGGATGTCGAAATTCTTGGGAAGATCGAGGTAGGTGTAACTGGGGTCTCTGGTGCTTCTCAGGATGTAGTGGAGACTGTAGAGACTGTGGAAACTATGGAGGTTGTAGAGAAGGCTATTGTTGAGAATGCGGGAGGGGAGATGGTTGGAGCGACACTAGAGAAGATGGAGAAGATCGTGGAGAAGATAGAAGAGTGTAATATAGAGAAGAATGTTCAGATAGAATCAGAAACAGAAACAAAGATAGAAACAGAGGTGGAGACAGCAGAAACTGAAATAGTAGAAACAGAGATACCAAATAGCGCTATTTCTGATAAATCAAATGTCGAAGCCTTACAAAGTGAAGTTGATGTGCTAGAGAAGGAGGTAGGCGAGGAGGATATTCATGCTTCTATTGGAGTTTTAACTGGTGATTCTGGAATTAGCCCTATTGATGCTAACTCTACCGTTGGTTCTAGTGGTGTTTCTAGTGGCACAAGCACTGCTGCTGCTGTCGATGCCGCTTCTGTCGATGTTGTTGATGCTGTTGATGCTGTTGATACTGTTGATACTGTTGATACTGTTGGTCCTGCTGCCACTACTAAGGCTAGCTCACCAGCAAAAGCAGCGGATGTGGGGGGAAATGTGGAGGAACGTGTAGAAACTTATATTTATCCATCTACGGTAGGCCCACACCCTGTAAATGCTGGTCTTGCCATAAAACTTACACCCCCAGACTCAGTAGAAAGCTCAGTTAAACCCACAGAGACTGTCGTTGCTACTCCCGAGGAAGCTACACCAGAGCCTGTAGATACTGCTAACGCCGGCGTATCAGAGATAGCAGAGGCTGACGTGGCCATGTTGGATGTAGGGTTTTCAGAGAAAACTATCATAGGAGAATCAGAGAACGATGTAGGAGATTTGGGTGTGGACATTGGCGAGGCTGATATAGCTGAAGCTGCTGCCGAATCAGGTTCCGCTGCTGGTGTTGATGATGAGGACTCTGAGATCCATCCTGATGAGAAAACAGTCTCCAACACTCTCGCTAACAGCATGCTTGGCTCGCACATCCCCCTCACGTCTTCCCCTATCAAGGAAGATTTCTCCCTCTCTCCTCCTCGCAAACTCCCTCCTCCATCAGATCTTCAGACCTCTCCCCTCAGAAAATCGCTCAAGAGGGGTATTGAGCACACTGCGCTTCCTCAGCTCAATTTTAGAGACCAGGCGATATTACAGCCAAAGCGGAAGAGGGCGAGTTTTCCAGAGAAGAGAAAGAGAAGACGGAGCAAGAGGATCACTTTTGGGGGGACGGAGACGAGAATTATCGGGGACGATGTCACTGATATGGGAAGCAATGGGACTGGCGGTGGTTCAGTTGGCTTGAATGGTTTAACTGGGGATGTAGCTGTACCTGTAAATGGTGGTGAAGATGACATTGGTGAAGTAGCTGATGCCAGTACTACACACACCAAAGTTTATTCCAACGTCAGCATCTCCCAGTTTCTCTCCTCCATCCCAATCAAATTCTTCGACGACATGAACCACTCCACCATCCTCTCCTCCACCCTTCTCCCCCCACCCCCCCTCGAAACGCCTCCCCTCGAGTATGGCACAGCCAATGAAAAGCTCGCAAGTCTTGAGCTCCTCACGTATGGGTGCAAAGAGCTCAAAAAGCATATTGCGGAAGGGAAGTCTTTCTTTGAGGTGTTGTCCAATGATTTCTTCATGGATAACCCCCCTGCAGTAAAAGAATACTACTCCTCTGACTCCTCTACTAAGTCTAGTATAGGCGAGCAATTCCACCTCTCCAAAAACTGCGCCCAATTGGAAGCGAAATTCGATTGGTATGTATGGAGAGAACAACTTATAAGTGATATAACTGAGATCATGACCAAGCGGTTGGCCGATTTACAAAAGCAGGGAGATATTCTACGAAGCAGAAAAGGGGAATACGCTGAGTTGGTCCATAGTCTTTGCCAAAAATTGGCCGAGATTGAAAGAAGATATCACCAAAGGGCGTTTCAGAACAGTTTTTTGCGTAAGAACAATATAGACCAACAAGACTTGGTTCTGCTTCGCGCCGAGTTGGTCTCGGTTACTGACGCGTTGGTTAGCGCCGAAAACGAGCTAGAGGGGTTGGAGGGGGAGTATTCGGCTGTGGAAGGGGAAAAAGTGAAGTTGGAGGAGGAAATTCAGTTTGTGAAGGGGGAAATCGAAGAGAAGGAGAAAGAGCTAGCTTTGGCCAAAAGTTTAGAACCTTCGGAATTGGGGGTGTTGGAGAGGGGGGTAGAGGAGCTTATGAGAGAGGAGGGGGTTTGGGTGGAGGGGGCCGAGGAAGGTGTTGTGAAATTGTGTTTATTTGGGGAGGGGGAGAGGGGGATCCGGGTTTCTTTTTCGGAGGAGGTGGACAGTTTTGAGTTTGAAGTGGGGGAGAAGTTCCATTTCAACAAGGATATCACGCAAGCAGACCCGGCAAGAGCGGAGGTGATTAACAAGTGTATGAGAGGTGTGTTAGAGGGTTTTAAGAGTGAAAGTGAGACTGTCTTGGGGGTATTACAGGATTTTAGGGGGTGTGTGAGGGGATTGGGGAGCGCTTTTGGGGGGGTGTATTATTTGATGGTGAGAAATAGGGGGAAGGTGAGCTTAGAGGGGGGGAAGATGGTTGTTAGAACAGGGGAGAGGGGTAGGGGGTTGAAGAGGATGAACGGGGAGGTTTTTGAGTGGGGGCTTGACGGTAAGGGGATGGCTGTTGGGGGAGGTTGGTGAGGGGTTAGAGTAGAGAGGTGGTATCAGTTTGAGCGGTGGAGTGAGTAGTTTGTTTCTATTTGGTATACTTATATTTATTGTATTATTGATTTGTTCGTAGTTGGTCTTTATTTGGTTTTCTGTTGGTCTTCGAAAGGTGTCTTTTGAAGGTTCTAGATTTGAATTTTGAAATATTCAGAAGTAGAGCTTCATACCAAATCAAGGTCTACGGCTGAATCATCTTCATTTGTAAGCCTACGATGTTAAAGGCCTTAGGAGTATCCTCCTAAGGGTGTGGAATCGCATACCCGCATTTCTAATCATGATATGTTCTGGAATGAATTCCAGAGGTCCTATAGCTTCTGGGGTACTCTTTAGGAGTGATAGAAAGTACTTATTTGTGATTCAATATCAGATGGTATACCGTTCTACCGAAAATGAAGGACAGACTCAAAGTCTTCTCAACCAAAACTCAAAACCTTTGAAAAGAAAAGGGAAAACGCAGGTCAATAAGAGGTCTAATGTCTAGTTAATCATAGTACCTCAGCTAACTCAAACAGCAACATGGCTGGTACAGATAAATGTTTCCACCACAACACGAGATGAACACACAACCTTACTTTAAAAAATATAAAAACTACACATCATAATCAAGTAATACGTGCCACCTCATTCCAATCTCAACAGGATAAAATTTTAAACAATCATTTGGTGTCACTTCTGCAGGGTCCAAGCTATGTTTAGCCAGCTGTAGCTTCACTAAGAACAGAAACTATCAGCGATATTCAAACATATACAAGCACACAGTTTGAATAAACATATGAAACAAAAAGTCAAAGAAATAAATAAACAAGCAAATAGCGTATATAGTTGTTTGTCTATACACCCATGCACGCTCATAACGCAAAAATCTCCATCACCCAATTCACTACACTCGTTAAGACCAGTGAACGCCTGCTCGTTATCGTCCGACTTTGGCTGCTTTTGGTTGGTATTGACAACATCGATAAGGTTAGGTGCACAGAGATCTTTTTGGCGTTTTTGCTGTTTTTCGGTGTTTGTTGATTCACTCGGATATTGGTATTTTTATTCATATTGAAGTCAATATATTATCGGATTTTTCTATTATATTGAGACTATCTTTTATTGATAATCTATCGATATAATAAACTGCAAGCTCCTTATACTTACACTTCAACTTCCCACTTGTCACCCAACTTCCTCACTAGACTATTTATCACTGCTTTTGCACAACACTTTTACGCAACAGTTTTGCACTTCTACCAAGTTTAACTCGAGTATCTAACAACTCGTACTTCGAAGTCAACCTTCTGTTCCATAGACTGTTATTAGCGGTGATTTGCAAATACTTTTGAACTACTATTAATAGGCTCATCCGAAATTATTTGGATAAAGTGACTCTTTGTGTTTTTGGTAATCGGTATTTATATTGATATATTTTATTGATATTCTATTGATATCACTGATTATCTTACTACCTAATTATCTCGTTACTCGAACACTCGACACTAGCAGTGTGCTGATTGAATTATCTGGCCATACTCACTCTCACTACTCCTTGCGTTCGTAGTACCCGTAGTGAAATGATCCAAACCCACCCAGCTCGCTCTCACCGTCGCCGTGGTCTCTCCATCCTGACGGGCGTCTCCTACACAAACTTCTCCCAGCGAATAGATCCCCAACGCCTTCCCCAGAAGAAAGCATCTCCTCCCTCCCTCCTACCGCATCGCATATTCACCCACCTACGTCGTATTGACTCGAAAATTCTACTACTTTGTGGCCTTTGGTATGCTTCATCTGTAATATCGCTGAACCTTACTAAGTCCATTCTCAGGGCCTTCCCCTTCCCTGTCACTCTCACCGAAGTGCAGTTCCTCCTTACTCTGATTTTTTGTTTGTCTGCCTATCTCACGGTGTATATGAATCCAAAAATTACAAACAATTTCCCTCAAGGAACTTTCCCTTTGATAGGCGATTCCTTTGGCGCACTAATCCGCCCAAGCAGGAAAATCCTCACCCAAACAGTTCCCATGGGAATGTTCCAATTTGTGGGTCATATAACTCTGCATAATGCAACTTCTTTAGTAAGTGTATCCACAGTACACACCATCAAGGCATTGTCCCCTTTGGTTACGGTATTGGGCTACCGGTTTGTGTTTGGGGTCCAATACTCTCCGGCAACCTACTTATCTCTATGTCCTTTGGTGGCAGGTATAATGCTTACTTGTTTATTTAGAGGCTCCGGAGTTCAAAGAGCAGAGTCTCACTATTTCAGGGGCTTGTTTTACGCCTTCATATCGATGTTGATTTTTGTGTCTCAAAATATGTTTGCAAAAAGAATAGTCACATACCAAGTCAGTCTATCTGATAAGTACACCAACATCCTTCCTATAGACCAAGCCGAGGAACAAGCCAAAAGAAGAGCCAGCGAAAAGAAGTTGGACAAGTTGACAATTTTATACTTTTGTCTGATAATAGGATTTTGTTTTACATTCCCGTTATACGTTTCTAGTGAGGTTTTTGGTAATTCAACTTTCTCCTTGACCAAAATCGATTCATATGTGTTGACACTAATGATCGGACACGGCTTGGTGCACTTTTTACAGGCTTTGTTGGCCTTTCACATTCTTGGATTGATTCTGCCGGTGAGCTACTCCATCGCTAATATATTCAAGCGGATAGTTGTGATTTTGGCAGCGTTGGTTTGGGAGGGGCAAAGCTTGGGGTTGGTCCAAGGCGTGGGGGTGGGGTTGACGGTGGGGGGGTTGTATTGTTATGACAGGTGGGGGAAGAAGTAGTCTACATATAAGTCATACGAGCGAAGCACGAGCAAAGCGGGTTGATGTATATTTGCCTAGTGGGGGCCCACACTTTCTTCAGCGAGTTCCCTCAATGTGCTTTGCTGCGAATTATCCAAACAAACAAACTACGAATCAGGTCGCTCTCTTGGCTAATGATCTGTACCACTCTCCCGTATTTGAAGTGAGCTGGATCGTCCATTTTTCATGGTAGCCACATCATAAGTGAGACGAAAAGGTATAAATTCGAGGGGAGACTCATAAAAAGTGACCACATGAATGCTCTCGATGAATACCCACATTCATTGAACCTATAAAATGCACCCAGCCAGAATACCAATCTGGCTTTACAAAACTGTAGATTTAATCACCAAAAGACGTTTGGGTCTTTAGATGCACATAATATAGCTAAACTTCCTAATTAATTCCATAGCATGTTCTTGTGTTTTTGTAGGGTTATATAGTGAATGTAGTCTTTCAAAGTCAATTGGCCTGTTCGATTGAAACAGGGAGCGCAAAATATAGGATTCATTTGATTGTAAGGATAGGGAGACTGGGGAATAGATGCTTCAACACCTTAAGTTGGAAGAAGCCCGTCTAGTAAGAACATATGCCAACCAGCTGATCACGAAAGTGGAGCAAGACTTACTCCAGCCAGTTTACATGAGCTGGAGCCGTTTGTTTCTATCTTAAGAAGCGAGCGACCTTTTTAGGATTCACACTGAGAATTACTGACAAGATTTCAAATATATATATTTGAAAGATACTTCCATGGGTACACGATTTTCATGTGCGCTTAGCAAACCATCATAAGAGCAAAAAGACCGGCAGGAAACAAATATAATTTAACTAGAAAAGTTGAGGAAAGATACATAACATTCTATCGATAGTACAAACAGATAATCATCCAGCCTTCGGTTCACTGACCATCTCTATTTTGAAGGACATCAAAAAAATAAAAAAAGTAAATTTCAACTTGATGAAAGCAAAAAAGTCCAAGAACCAGCTCCGAAGAGAGCGTCTCAAAGCCAAAGCAAAGACCCAAACTTCCGACACAACCCCTCTTAAAACCCTGCCAAAACCACTTGAACCTGTGATTATTCCTGGCCTCAATGATACAAAAACAAGAACAAAGACAGAGGAACCAATTAAACTGGAAAAGTTGTTTGAGTCCGAGCTTGATAAATACGCCGATGACGAGAATTTCAAGCGGGTAATCAATCGGTACTACATGGACGAGGATACTGGCGATCTTAAAGAGGAAAAAGGTGATGTATTATATAGTGACGAAGAAAGAGAGGAGAAGGAACCTTTAGAAGTTGTAGAAAAAACAGAAGACACAGAAACCCAACTCAGTAGAAGACAACTTAGAAAACTCAATAGAATTCCACTTTTTACTCTCAAAAGCGAGGCCAAAAGGCCAGAGCTTGTAGAGTGGTATGATGTCGATGCTGAAGATCCTCGACTTCTTGTGTATATAAAATGTCTCAAGAACGTAGTATCTGTTCCTGAGCACTGGCAGGCCAAGCGGGACTATTTATCAGCTAAGCGTGGTTTCGAAAAGCCCCCCTTTGTTCTCCCGCTGTTCATCAGAGACACAGGAATCATGGATCTTCGCGACCCTGGTGCTCCTGACCTGGCCACTCTCAAGCAGAAAACACGTGAGAAAGTGCAACCAAAGATGAACCGTATGGATTTGGACTATAATAAGTTGCACGATGCGTTTTTCAAGTATCAACAAAAACCGAGATTATATGGCTACGCAAGCATGTACTATGAAGGAAAAGAATCAGACGAGCTTCTAGATGTGGTCTCCAAACTTCGTCCTGGCCGTTTGAGCGTAAAATTACGTAAAGCGTTGGGTATAGCTAATAACGCATATGCTCCTTGGGTGGGCCGCATGAAGCGGTTTGGACCCCCTCCAAGTTACCCGGGGCTAATAATACAGGGTTTGGACATGGAGGCGTCCTCTCAGGAAGAGGCTTTCTCGCTGTTGGTGGAGCCTCCAGAAAGGAAGTTATGGGGAGAATTGGAGGAGGGTGAAGAAGAGGAAGAGGAGGAGGAAGAGGAGGAAGAGGAGGGGGAAGATGAAGGTGAAGACATAATTCACTATGAGGATGAAGAAGAAGATCTGAAGGCTGTGCCGGTGCTGTCGGTGGAGATAGGAGATGCCAGAGTGAGAATTAGGGGGGAGATAGGGGTGGATCCTGAAGCAAGAAATAAGAGATTATACGAAGTTTTAGAGAGAGATGAGGGGGGCTATAAGATTGGAGCAGGGAGAAATCGTGATAGCGGTGATGGGGACGAGGCGGATGATGGAGATGAAGATGAATTGGCTATCAAGAGAGCAAAATACGAGAGAGAGAAAGAGGGGGATATGTTCAAGTTTTGATTTCATATGAGAAAGATAGTGTACAAGTTTAGGCTGCGAGCAAAGCAAGTATACAAGTTTGGTTATTCAAAATGGTTTATTTATATTAATGTGCTATTAAGTGATTCGTATTATTTGTTGGGGGTATCAGAAATTGACAAAAGTTTTGAACATCCTTGGGCTCGTTTCGTGGAAGAGATCATCCCTTATTCAAAGGCTGTACGTGGTTGTGATTATACTCTCATTTGAAGATCTATACCTTGTATCTAGGGAAGTGACGATTTGTCTTCTCAATACAAGCTTGTGGTGGGGGGGTGATGCGATCAATGCAGTTCGAACCAGATCTAGGCTTAAAACAAGAATACATGGTACTACCAATTGCTCTCCAAATTACTGAATCGAATATTTCTCGCAAGAGTGAAAACGCATATTCAACTGCTATTCCAGGAAAGTGTCAAGTCATAGTTGCTTCACCGCTTAGTAGATCATTTTTGTATAGCAGAACCCGGGCAATGCACTCGATCACAGATTGAGAGCTTACGAATTATCCTACAATTATAAATGATTGGAGATCATTTGCATGGAAAGACACAAAAATCACGATATTTTACATTATATATCCAGTGAAGTGTCATCGGCTTGAACACGCTGCTTCCTCACCAGGGCCCCTAACTGTGCGTAGAAAGAGTTGTATTATCTATCGACATAATGAGTAAGTTAGTTCAATTGTTTACTCAATTACACTTAATGTAATTGAAGAAACAGTATGCAAGCACCTCAATAATTAAAATATATGTATACCTGACGTAACACTTTTAGGTATACCCCATTCCATTAAAACGTTTCGACACACTTTGGTGGGCTTGGCACGATATAAAAAGGCAAGTTCGCCAGCTTGATTCTCTCTGTTAAAATCACCAATTGTTCTTCCGATGGTCACCGCAGAATTCCTCACCTATTCTATTTCCAAAACCTCCTACCACTCGTACGTTGGCAACTCGTACTTTGATCTTCTCGATTGGGCCTCGAACGTGGAAATCTATTTTTCTGCCTTCCCTCAACTCTCGGATGAAGAGAAATTGAGCATCATAACTGTAGGGCTCATGTCCCACACCAAGTACGTGGACATGGTCCGTGGTGGCTATAAACCAAAGAGCTATGAGCAGTTGATTAGAGACGTTCTTGCGGCAGACGTCCAGACTCCTAAGTCGTTTGCACGTGACTTTAATCCTATGGTGCAAAACTATTTAAACGTGACCGGCAGTGGAATTGCTACAATTTTTGAAGTTTTGGAAGTCTTGGGGCGTCTTTTGAGTAGATTGGTCCAGGTTCACGAGGTGTTTGGAGGTCACCCGCTCTTCTTGACGAGTCCAAAGTGGAAGACCCATTTGCAGAGGGTTATGGAGTTGAAACGACAGATTTTGAACAATTACTCTCGTAATTTTGTTCTTGAGAATGAGCTTGAAGGATTGGACAGTATACAGGATATAGACATCGTAGCTGAATTGGGGGCCTTGGATTTAGCTAAAAAGGAGACTCTCATTGATGAGGAAATTTTGGGGGATGACTTGAAGAAGCTTGTGTGGGGGGAGCTTGCTACGATTTCGAACTCTGTGATTCCCCAGACGTATTTGTTCATCTTGAGAGTGGACGGGATTAAGGATTACAAGTTGGGAAAGTTGAAGTATTCGGGGAGAAAGTTGATTTAGAAGCTATATACTGGCGAAGTCAGTGTGTAACGAGGCGGTATACGTCGCAGCACATAGTTACCATTATACTAAACCAATAAACTAACACGTATAAAAGCCTATATGTGGCGAATAAGCAATACACAGTGGCATATATTCACTATATATATTTGAAGGCATAAACGGTAACAGTGGTCTATAGTAGTAGTATATAGTGGAGCTAATTGGCTCACATTTATTGAACTTGCCGCCGCAAAACTGAGCATATTGAGGAAGAAATTGATACATATATACTACGATCTATCATGTAGCTATTTAGTGAATCTATAAGCCAGCTTTCTTATTCACTACTATTACAAGAACTCATCCATACATATATATGTAATGAAAGTGGCTCAGCTACTCACTTGTATATTCTCTTCCGTCTGTGGTTATAGTCGAAGAGTAAACTTAGTTTAGCGTCGCTTCGTGAATGGTAAGATCTACAAACTCCCAATGCCTATTATGGTTTGAGTTTCAACAGGAAAAACAATTTTGCTTGAGATTTTCGAGCTGTTTAAATCTTAGGAGGAGGGCGGAGACCGTTTAATATTAACTCTCTCAGTTCAATGTATAAGCTTGTGTCAAGCACCATCTTTCCAACTAATGATACTGCTGATTAACTAAATCTGGAAACAAAACCCAGTCAAACACAAACGCCATTCCATCTGTAACTTTATACTGAAAAGTCAAAAATTGCCATTCGAGTATATTTAAATTTTACCCATCAACACGAGTTGGAGATCTAAAGAATGGAGCAGTCTACAAAAAAGAATCAAAAAAACAGCAAATCCCCCACATTTAGCGAAACCTTCTTAAATCCAACAAAACTCAATACCGTGACTAGGCAATTGGAGTAGTATCATCACTTGCCCACTATTTGGGTAATATCGGGACGCCGGGTTATGATCCACACTTTATCTCTACACTCAATCAGCTTAATCAAACATACTTATAATATATACACTACAAGAACGCTGAGCCGGAACATGTTTCGTGCATAGAAAACCCATCGAGCCCTGCAACTAGTATATACGCTATCCCTACTTTCCCCGGATCATAATAGCAGCCCGACAAATTATTGTGGAGTGCATGCATGACAGACAAAGCTAGCAATTTGAACGCAGTAATACTTAAACAGCGGATCTGAATATCTGGAAAATCACGAAATATACTTGTAACATATATCCAAACAACATATAAAAAAATGAGCAGAAAAAACCGGCAGATTCACCCAGAAACCTCTTAAAAGTGACACCCCTTTAAGTATATTGCCGGGCAACCCCACTTTACAGTATATAAAGCAATGAAACCTAGGCTCGAGCTTGACAAACACCACCATGCCATTCAAACAAGCAGCTCACCCACTTCTCATGATCCCTGGCCTGATTGAGGTTGCGGACAACGTTCTCGAGGCCGCGGCCCACCCCAGTCTCTCGCACACTCACCAGCCATTCATTGGTATTTTCCAGAGTGTATTGCAAAAATTGCGTAAGCTTTTCAAGTCCACTGCCTCAGACTCCCAGGCCTTTGTGATCTCTGGCAGTGGTACTCTTGGCTGGGACATTGTGGCATCCAATCTTATTGAGCCTGGTGAAAAAGCCTTGCTTCTTTCCACTGGTTTCTTCAGTGACCGGTTTGCAGACTGTCTTGAGACGTACGGCGCCAAAGTGGACGTGCTCAAGGCCCCTCTTGGGGATGTTGTTCCTTTTGAGAAGATTGAAGAGGCTTTGAAGAAGGACAAGTATAAGATCATCACAATTACTCACGTGGACACCCTGAGTGCCGTCCTCTCTGACATTAAGAAAATTTCAAGCCTTGTCCACAAGTTGAGTCCTGAGACGTTGGTTGTTGTGGACGGCGTGTGTTCTGTTGCCGTGGAGGACATTGAGTTTGACCAGTGGGGCTTGGATTTCGTGCTCACAGCTTCCCAGAAAGCTCTTGGGGTTCCTCCAGGATTGAGTGTGAATTTCGCTTCCGGAAGAGCCCTCAAGGTGGCCACCCAAAGACTGGTGCAGCTGACGTACTTTGCGTCTCTCAAGAGATGGTTGCCTATTATGCAGGCCTATGAGTCTGGGAAAGGCGCCTACTTGGCCACGCCATCCGTACAACTCATTAACGCGTTGAGCGTGTCGTTGGACAACATCCTCAGCGTGCCGTTGGCGGAGCGCTTTGCAAAGCACGTGAAGAACTCGGACTGGTTCAAGAGCGAGCTCGAGAAGAAGGGGTTGCGCTTGGTGAGTAAGAAGGGGGTGGGCCTGCACGCGCTCACTGCGGTGTACTTTCCAGAGGGGGTAAAGGGGCCTGACTTTTTCCCTAAGGTGACGGAGGGGGGGGTTGTTTTGGCGGGGGGGATTTACGCGGGGATTGCGGGTGACTACTTCAGAGTGGGACATATGGGGGTTTCTGTGGTAGACAGGGATGACACGAAGGTTGCCTTGAAAGTTATTTTGGATGTGTTAAACAAAAAGTAAACATTATCAACCCGAGCGAAGCTAGTTTGGTTGTTTGTCTGTCTTGCTATTGATCGATGGAATAACCGATTGACAGTCATATGAATAGTGGAGTGAAACTAGCTTGTCTGTTCACTTGATCAAAATTTTTGATTGATCAATTAGATCTTAGCTTGGTAGCTAGCTTTTGCTGACGTCTGGTTATCTTTGTCAACTAAACAATCAAAAAAATGGATCCACTGAGTTTTCTCAATTGAATGAATATGTAAAGAGTATGTACGATTGAAGATTATTCGATGGGTTCATTACCAAAATGTATCTATAAGTTGCATTATCACTTGGAGATAAAATTCCTTCAAATTGTTCATGTTAAAAGTGTGAGATCATTGATATCAGTCAACCGAAAAGAGGCTGGTAGCAATAACCAGAAGTTCATTTACAAATTTACCTTAACGTGTTGTATAGGATCATATATTGTCTTACACAAATTTAGAGTATAGTTTTGACGTTCGTTAAAAGTATTCCTTTTTTTAGACATTAACCTGCATAGATTTACAAGTCAATAACAACGTATATATAACCGAGAAATACATCACCTTTATATCAGGATCCATAATCTTCAAATGCCTGGTAGCCAACAGCCGTATTAGTATATGCACAGTAAGGAATATACTTCATATAGCCTATCACTACTTCATATGAATAAGCATCATCGAATATTCTTACACACATTAGCACGGTTGAGTACATCCAATCAATGTAAACTCAAACTGCAGAGCATCTATACAGGCTCGTTGAATACAGTGAAATATTCACCATTCCAAAAGTGGTATTTTCATTATGGTCAAGCTGCATCCATAAACAATAAAGCCCAGCCAGATCACTAATACAACCAAAAATACTCAAACACGTTTATCTGAGTGAATAGCAGGAATTCTTTTAATATCATATAGATATGTAGTAATAAATGTAGCCTATCACTACTATGTCATCGCCAAAATGTTATCGCTAAAATGTCGTTGATTATTGTTATTGATTACTTTAATAATACACAGGCTTCAAGATTATTTAAAGCACACTCGCTTCGCTCGCGTATTTTAAATAAATCCATGTCTCTTACCATCATCTCCGGAGGCACCGCCACAAACTCTCTTATTCCCCCCTTCTCCAACCTCTCCAACGCATCTAAAATCGCCTTTATCCTCCCCATAAGCGATAATGGAGGCTCATCGGCTGAAATTCTCAGAGTCTTTGGGGGCCCAGCCATTGGCGATCTTCGGTCTAGAATCACTAAGTTGGCCTCTCTAGCCGAAACACCCTTTAGTAGATCGCTCGGCCAATTTTTTCACCATAGACTAAGTCTTATAGAGGACGAAGCTGCAGCAGAGTGGATTCAGATACTAGCCCAGGACCACCCAATATGGGCTCTCGTGCATGACCAACCGAAAAGAAAGTATATACTAGAAGCCTTTGAATCCATAAAAATAAACTGCTATTTCAATTTCACAAACGCCAGCATCGGCAACCTCTTCATGCTTGGTCTCAGGCTTCAATATGGCTACGACCTCCATCAGAGTCTGGAGGCTTTTCTCTCTTTTCTAGGTATAAATAAGCGTTATAGTGTAGTGCCTTCAATCAACCTGAAAAGTCAGCGCTACAATATAGGGGCTCTTCTAGAAAATGGCAGTGTGATCAGAGGCCAGTCCCAAATATCTCATCCTTCCAGTACGCCTAGAACAGATCTAACCTCTCCTAGTGATATAGACCTAAGCACCATGCACTTGGACAGACCCCAGTTGGTGTGCCAGAAGCAGCACACGGAGCCTCTTCCTAGTCCTATAAAGAGAGTGTACTATATGGACGACCAGCACAAAGAATATAAGCCTGTTCTTTTCGGAGCCGCTAGAAATTTCATAGAGAACAGCTCGTGTTTGGTCTATCTGATCGGGCTGCTTTTCACTAGTATTCTTCCTGTATTGGTGCTTAGGGGTGCCGGCGAGGCGGTACTCAAATGTGGGGGGAAGAAAGTGTTGTTGGTTAATGGAAATAGCGATAGAGAGACTGGGGGCCAGAATGCTTTAGATTTTGTGGAAAAGGTTGTGGAAGGCTTGATTAGCAGTTTTGATGATTTTAATATTTTCAGCGGTGCTTCTTCTGCTTCTCCTTTGAGTGCCAACTCCAATGCTATCAGCTCTACTTCAACTATATCCTCGACTCCTTTAAGCACTCCCCAGTCCAGTCTCCAAAAATCGTATCAGAAGCTTGCTGCTTTGGAGGGGGATCTCTCTAAAAAGGGCTTTAAAATCACTGATTTTGTGACACATGTTTTCGTGTTGGATAAGTGTAATATAGAGTGTAATGCGGGGATGTTGGAGCAATTTGGATTGGTTTGTGTGACGGTGGGGGGGCGGGTGGAGGATGAAGGGGTAGTGAGTTATAAGTATGATTTGGCGGATTTCGGGAAAAAGTTAGAGAAAATTCTAACAACATGAGCGAAGCAGAGGTGTTACTTTTTCTATTTGCTTCTAAGTGATTCATCCTCCCTTCGTTCAGATGACTGCTTTTTTCTCTTGCCTACTGTCTAACATGATCTCGAGCTATATCCATAGTTTATGACAATCTATTCTTTGTTTTTGAACACGTCCCTGAATGAAGCATACCAGTTTTTTTGGATATCTACTAATCTTATCATATCTGATCAATTTTGCACCTTCTCTTTGAATCTCCTTGTTCTATATATATATATATAGACTTTTACATCCCGAAAAGAGACCCTTATCAGAAGCTATTTCACTTCTTGTTCACTAACTATATCAGTGATTATTGTCCTAACTCATGAAATGTTCAGTTCTCAAAGAATACATTTGATATGTCATTAGTTGGCCGATATTACTTTGGTACTTCTTGACATGTCTTGAAAAAGTACAATGATTACATAAAAAGGTGCTAGACATCACTTTGGCTAATTAATAGATTTATCTTGTGTAGAGTCAAATATACAATCGAGCTACAATTATCAATTGAACGTCCAGTGATATTTCGAACTCACCTAAAAACAATCGCACATAAAGCAAGCATGGATCAACATATAAGCATACTAAGCATAGTAATCGCATCTGATTATTGTCCATTGAATACCAAATAAAACCACGAAAACACGTTCTGCTATGATCATTGCAGATGAAAGAGCTTTATTGTTTGGCAAGTGTTTCGGTCCGCTCGCAATACCTATAGAAAGCGCACTGTTTGAATTGAGTCACACTCAAGATCTCCAGAGAATAGGGCATAGAAGTTTTTCGCATTACTCGAGAATCAACTGGCCGGGGTAACTTGGAACTTGTACAATTATTCTCTTCGTTTATTCACAAGGCCATGCTCTCTGAAATCGCAAGTACAACACTCACGAAGCACAAAAAGTGAGTATCTACTGAATAGAGTAGGTGATATTTTAACAGTAGCTCATCCAACTAATGAAAAGTTTTATGGGCTAAATAAGCAGATCACTCACAATAATCATTATTGAAACATCAAACATGATGAAAACAAGATCCCTAAAGGTATAACGTCAAATTATCAAGCTCATCACATCAATCCTCGCCTCGCTTAAATTTCTTGGATTTAATATATTATGCTTGATACTTCAATGGTATATTGCTCAACCCAATCATCCCCCCCAACTCCTCCACCGACGTGGTCACGAAAATTCGCTTTCCGCCATCCACCTCCTCCTCATGCTCAATCTCGTGCTCGTGATGCAACAACTCGTGCTCAATATCCTCCTTGTGTTGCACCTTCACGTCCGGGTCACCCTCGGCATGGTGGTCCAACCAGTGGTGGATTTCATACTCGTATTCAAAGTCCCCATGGTGCCCCACTCCCACTCCAAAATCAGGAAGCTCACCCCCGTTCTCGCCAAATCTACGCCACTCCGCCAACAGAATTTCCCCATCTCTGTTATAATCACACAAACTCAAAACCTTATCTACAATGTCTTGCTTGGTTTTTTCAGTGATCCCCTCGCTCTCGTCGTGGCTGCCCATCCCGTCTCCTTTTCCTACAACTTCAGAGCGTAAGAGACCGTACATGTTGAGGATATCTTTTTTTGTGAGAAACTCTTTCTTCTCCAGAACGTGGAGCTGGAAGAACGAGTCTCTGTCATAGTCGTCAAAGCCGTGCTCTGACTTCATGTGCCATTTTTCCCAAGGAACGCCAGCAGGTGGTTTTTCCTTGAGATCGGTGCCCACGTTGGTCGCCGGCTCTTGGGCAAGGGAGAAGGGGATGAGAAGGAGAGGGAGGAGCTTCATTGCTTATTTTTTTTATTATGGTGCTACCCTTTTATAATATTATAATAATATTGGTTTTTTGTAATGATTGGCTAGTGCTTGGGATCGATGGGGTATAATATGGTGGTGAATTTAGTGTGACGTACGTTTGATTTGGTTGCTAAACGCGCGCAGGGCTGGGGTACCTCCACGAACTGAGCGAAACGAAGGGAGTGGAGGAGTACATATAAGGTTTGAGCTAACCCCCTCACGAACTGAGCGTAGCGGAAGAGGTGGATAGGTAAGGGAAAGCTATTCAGTAGAAGTAAACTTCACCGCGCACTAATCATAGGGAAGGAAGTTGAGAAAACGCTACACAAGTGAACATTTTTATCAGCTGAGTGGATTGAAGGGAGCGGAGGATTGAGAGATAGCTGTAGTTATTGAGATTCGGTACTATTGAAGTCGAAATGCGTATAAGATTTAGTGAAGCAATATAGGTGAATTGAGCTTTCTACCGACTAATTCGAGTGAGAGAGCAGAGAGTAAGAGGGGAGAGTCTTACAGTATATCATATAGTGCTACTTGATAGTTTAACGCGAAATATGTAAGGGCACGAACTAGCCTGGAAGTCTGCACTTATTATAAAAAATAGAGACTAAATTGCAACCCCAAATACCATTCAAAATACACCCGAAAAACATCCAAAAAATATCATGTCCTCGAGAAAAAGAAGCCTGATCCAAGCAATAAACGAACTTTCTGAAAGTGTCTTTCTAGAACCTTCACAACAGGACGAGCTAATTACGCTCCTCAATGACGAATCGTACCACCAGAACCAGCAAATAGTCAAAATTTTTGTTGCCGTATTTCTTTCATTAGCTCCTATATACGTAGTACTTCCATTTTTTAGAAGAAAACATCCTGTTTTGGGCTTTTTTTGTCTCCTTTCAGTGTGTCTTTCGTGTGTAAGTATATTCTTTTTCAACCCATTCTACTTGAAAAAGAAGATTTACATTCTGAAAGAATTAGATGAGAACACAGACTTGTGGAGTAGGCTAGAACAGTGTAGAAAGTTGGTGCACGCAGCACACCTTCTATTGGCAGTTTGTATAGCTCTCGAGTATTATAGTAAGCACACGTGGGACTTGAAAGGGTTGTACGTTTTTGTGCCTTTGGTTGGGTCCGTAACAGCTGTTGTTTTGAGCTACTGGGCGCTGGAGTTGTTGGGTCGTATCGACGGCTTAAGGGGGTTTAAGTACAAGAAGGAGATATAGGTGGCGTTTTAACTATAGTTTGCTTAGAATTTTATAATATAATGTTTGACAGTTGATCGTAGTGAAGAACTTTGAGGTGTAGGTGAGAAAGTATCAGCGCAACATCTATAAATGAGGTTTCATATCAGTTATCAACCATTTGAGAGACTCGACATCAGTGTGCCGCCTCTTATATTATGCTGATTTTTGAAGTGGTTTTGAGTGAGTAGGTGGGGGCAAATTAGCCTTCAGAGGCTCTAGATGTTCTTCGAAATCCATTGCATATAGATGTGAAGTCGGTAATGGGCTGTGGCTCCAGAAGAGACTAAACTCTGGAATTTCTAGTGGCCATTACATCATTAGATTTATCGATACTTGCTCAATTACAAATTCGAGTGCTTTGTGCTGTACATTCTGCGTGCATTGTGCTGTCAGAAGAGTTGCAGTGAGAGACCCCGCTTGCAAAATGGAACTTTACTTCTATAACTTTAGGCTCTCATGATGAAGATAGCAACCATATATTTGATCTGTAGCATATCACAAACCGACATCTTAGAAACAGTAATGAATTTGCACATTTACAATAGTACAACTCTAACAAACCAAAGATTTCTAGACCCTTCTTTGATACTTCTAGAACACAGAAGGGATACGGCCCTATTTTTTAGAGAAACCTCTTTACGTCATTATACTTCACTTGAAAGAAACTAACTGATTTTAGAAATCTCTTTGCACACATAAGTATCGTCAAGAGGCCTATAACTTGAGAATAAATCAAAAAGACAGTCAACACATAGTATAGAATTCTGATAGAAGGTACAAATCTTCAAAAAAAGACATTAAAAGCGTCAAAATTACCTCCTCCAATCTTTACAAATCAATCCATGCAGTGCAGCAAAACTCTCTCAAAAGAATACTATAAAGGCAGCCAGATTCCCTAACTTTTCTCATCTCAAACAATTTCTCAATTTACAAAAATGCCTACTTGCAACTGTTCTGTCACCAACCAGTGCTCCTGCACCGCCAACTCTTGCTCTTGTGAGCCTTGCTGCAAGAAGTGTTGAACTTGCAGTTTTTGAGAACGATGAAAGCATATGCTGAAAGCTTAAGGGCTTCCCTTTGAGCCTTTTGTATTCTCGATCTGCAGAAAGGAATATAGCTAAATAGCGTTCTAAATACATGTTGATTTTTGAGTGTAGATGATCTTTTAAATGATATTTGAGACAATAGATAACATGAACCTTCTTGATTTTCAATGAAATCTTGTTGTAGATATTTTGAAAGATTTCATTTTATTTGACTGGGGAAGTAAATCCCCAGCATCTTTGGATCAAAAAAGTGTAATGGATTGTCATAGGTATCTCTGTTCATATTACCTGAAAACAATGAGCTTGAGGTATATAGCACCTGAAGCCTCGCCTGGCAGTCTTTCTAGGAAGCAGTAGTTATATACTATCAATAACAATGTAAAGGTGCTTTTGTAGAGTTTGGCTTTTTCGAGATCACCTCATGCCACTACTCGGAATGTCTTTTTCTTCAACTATTTCTTTCGCCGCTCCTTCTAAGTCCTCTGTTTTTGTCCACTTTTATACATTCCAAGCATCTCGAACTCCTTCTTGTGTGCCCCCGAACTTGATCCAGCCAGTCATTCCGAAATGCAATAATATTGTAAGAACGTCATTTACACCTTTCTCAGTCTTTATCCAGTAATACTTCCCATGGCTACCTAGTATCGTGATTTTTGTGTCTATAAGTCTCCATTCTATCTGTTCAGACTTTATAAACTTGAATTTTGGAAGATATACAGGCTGGTTCTTCTTTGGTTTCTTGGGCTCTGTATCTTTCGAACCAGTAAATATTATGTCATCAAATTGAAATACTGGCTTCTTTCTGGCATGGTTGAGTGAGGTGAATTTTCCAAAAAAAAGTTCAAAAAATAATGAAGGAAGCGAGATTCGAACTCGCGCATCTTACGATACTTGAAAACCCCTGCAATGCAGAGAAGAAATTGAATTCTTGAGTCAAGCGCCTTAGACCGCTCGGCCATCCCTCCAGTTATGTTAAAATTTTGGCTCTGAATGTATAATAGGTATATTCAGTATAAGGATCATGTATTTTTGTATGGCATCCCAAATTAACAAGAGCAAACTGCTCCTTCGAAAATACATGTCCGTGGCCAATCTATTTTCATCGAGGGTCGCTAACGCGCTAATACGGCAGAGCGTGTTTGTTTAACATATGACAATGATTTTGACTCATACGCGTGTCATATACGGTTTGCGGCTTTTAAGGATTGAGCCTCATCTTATTATCAACGAATTTGTGATTGGTCTATAGGAGGGGCATCTAAGGGTGTATTCGCAGCATGTTTCGCTATCTGAACGACGTGAATCGCGCTACATTCATGAAGAAAGATATTTTGTAGGTTCTATAACAATCGTTAGTCTCAAAATTAGCACGAGTATTCATTTTACAAAGAGACAAATTATATATTATTAGGAAATGGTGATATTACAGAAGGATAGAGGAAAGCAAAGGCATGGTGGTGAAAAGCTGTAAAGTATATGAGTATAATCATAAGGAAATACGATAAAACTGCTAAAAAACTATGAAATCACCAGCAGTCTCTACTCATAAGGAGAAGTTTAAAAAGGCTCTATCCACTCTGATCACTCACTAAAAACAAAAATATCATTTAGAGATCATTCTTTGCAACACACCCAATTGTTCCATAATCACCATATAAAGACCCTCAGACTCCTCCAACATGATGTGTTGACTCAAGCGCTGGGTGCCGTCCAACAATTCTTTTGGCTTCTTCTTGTTGCTAAAATTGTAAGCATTGTCTTTATACTTCTTGACATCCGCCAAACTGACTACTGTGCTCTTAAACAATCTCTCACGATCTCTAGGTTTCGTGAGTGTTGCCATCCTCTGCTCAACCCGGCCCAACATGTAAACCAGGTCCACCAACTTTTGCATCCACCTTGCGGCCTCATGAATTTCCCAAGGGCCGTTCGGAGAGTCCCGCAAATACTCAATAGCATCGCGAGCTTCTTTGGTAAGATAGTCTGTGTCGCTCACCATGACCTTAGTGCCTCTCGGGGTTATGAAGGGGACTTTGGGGGTTATATAGCTTTGCAAACACATCTGTAGTTCGATGAATAGATTGACACGTTTAGTGATGTATATCTTTGAGTAGCTTGAGTAGAATGAGTAGTGTGAGTATTGTGATGAGTCAAGTTTGAGTGAACATTTGTCCAATTTATAAGCTATATATAATTAGCTCATTCGGTTCGCCCCATCTGAAAATTTCACCGAGCAAACGGTTTTTGCCCTGATACGGCGGATACATGCGTTCGATTAGGATAGCAATTTCAAGTGATAAGTGAAGGTGTAGCCCAAGTGTAGATGAAGACGGATTTTAACATATACCCAATGCATAAAAACAGTTAAGGTAGAATATTGAATATACTGCGATGCTTGAATTATGGGCTAACACGCTTTACCTTACACCTCGCGTATGATACGTATTCACATAATAGCATGCTATCGCATGTACGTCTGTCTGCAGCTTTGGACCTCATCTGTGCAAACTGATGTCACGCCGATATAAATAAGTTGTGATGTGTCATGCTGAGGTCTCGGAATCTATTACTATGGGATTGTATACAAGTGTAAGTATATTGTGAGTTTACTCATCGAAATGCTAGCACAATATATTGTTTGAACCCAAGTATGCTTTTGTATGTGAAGTATAAATACTTGTCCAGTACAGTTTCGTCTCCTATGAATCATTTTGTCTATTTCGCTCGTTACTAATAAGGTAAATGTATGTCTTAGATATTCCGTTATGTCTCTTGTGATTCAGGAGAGTTGACATACGTTGTTCTTCTTTTAGTAAAAATTACGAAGCTTGCATCCAGCTGATAAAAATGTATTGATTTGTATTGAACTCTTGCTACCACCGGCAACAACCGATAAACACTGAGATTTTGAGGTCTACTATAGCATCACTATAGCAGATGGTACCGAGACTGGATTTCGGATTAATACTCGCTTTGATAGAGATTTAAGGATTGATCGTATTCCAAGAGAATGGAGTTGGAATGTTGATGTGATAAGTTTTTAAGGATGAAAGGGGTTTTTAGTGATAAAAAGAATATATATTTTTGAGGTCTTAAAGTGATTTTCTGGTTACTCTGTTCATGTGTACTTTTTTTTCTACTCCGGCTTATATACACTAATCAGCCTTCCATTAAACGTTTCAATCCGGATGTCTGAGACCAGAAATTAAGGCCAAGAAGTGTGTTGTGCGAATTGTTGATGCGCGTGCTGCGGAGGGCTAAAGGGTGTATCTTACAGAGAGGGAGGACTACATAGCTTCCAATACGGATTATAAGTATATACAGGCCTCAATGACTCAAAGAAGTCTTGTAAAAGCAACTTAAACTGCTTGCGCGAAATCGCACTCCGCACTCATTTCCATGGTTTATAGGATTGAAAGTGAGATCCGTGAGCTCATTTTTCGTGCGATGAGGCCTTCCTTTTGCGGTAACTCGAGTATAAGGTGGAATATGTATCGAAAGAATATGCGATCGTTTAGTGCACTTGTTCTATTGTTTTCCAATTTTAGTACTCCTCGTGGAGGTGGTTATTTGCATTCTATCAATCATAGATGCAATAATGTATACACATTAATCTTACGACATGAACTACTCTCTTACGATCTCTGGTTCTCTTAGATGTTCTCTGGAGGTCTTGAGGGTCTCTTACATCACATTACTTATAGAACGTGCTAGATAGTAAACTGAGTGTCATGCAGTTGAGCAGCCATTTATCAACTACACAACATGTAAAAAGTGAGGGAATTTTGCGAAACTATACTAAAACCAGAATAAAGAAAAAAGCTCAAGAAAATCAAGAAAAAACTCCATTTCTTAGCATTTTCTGCCAATATACAAATCCTTACCCCACATTTGGGATACCTACTAAAAGCTGGTGTACATACACACACAATCGATAACCTGCGAAATAACAATCAGGACTATACTACACCAGGATCAACACACCGCAGATGTATTTGACGGAGTATCATTGATAGCACAAAATATTATTCATCTTGTCAACTAATTTTCATGGGCGTTTTTATTGCTTCGAGAAATTACATTCAGATATCCAGAATTTCGGGGCTCACAAAACGGGCCAAAGAATAAGAGTGAAAAGACACTGAACACTAGTGTACTGTCAGAAGTGTTTTGAAAGGCTCATTTCTATTCCTATATTGAAACGGGAGAAGACTTTGTCTACACTATTACCTGCAATACTCTATTTTGTCTATAGATATATAGATAGAACGGAGATAGGTAGTCCATGCTATACGACAAATACGCCACAGACAACCAAACCAGGTGTATCCATTATCATACTCCCCTCGATATTATCGCCCTAAAATTCAAGTGTTGCAATACATTTTACCCCTGTTTCCAGTGCCACGACCTCCCCCACGAAATTGAGAGATTTTCGCAAAAAGATCTTGAGACTGAAAAGGTGATTCTCTGTGGAAATTGTAAGAAAGAGTTGTCTTTCTCCGAATACTCTGAGGAACACTGCTGCGTGTATTGCAAGGCGGAGTTCAATCCAAAGTGTTCATTGCACTATCATCTTTATTTTGACTTGAACAAGTAGGGGCTGTATTCTCCACTGGCTCTAGACATACGTTTCATATAACATTTAAATATTGTTATCCCTATTAAGAGGATTGACTGACATAGAAACGCTCTTGTGAGTAGTCTGTGAAAACTTGGTATCGGTATATTAAGCAAAACCATAGCACAGACATCGAACTTGCTTCAGCGTATAGAAAGTCAACTGGTTCACTGGCCAAAAGACGAATACTCAGATCGGAGAACGAAATATGGCAGTTCACTTGAAAATCTAGACAAGTTTATTTGATTGGCTTCAATTGAGGCATCGAAACACGCTTTTCTCAATATATAGGCTTTGTTCTCTCAACACATCTTAGTTCGTTTCGCTCACTAAGATATAAGTCACTTCATTATCTGTTTGCTTCGCTCACAGATGTTGGTTTACCCTCTCAAAGGGGTCCTCTCTGACCTCAAAAATCGCCTCCCCTACTACCCTTCCGACTGGTCAGATGCCTTCAACTATCGCGTCATTCCCAGTACAACATACGTCTTTTTCACTAATCTTCTCCCCGCTATCGCTTTTGCTCAAGATATGTTTGACCGCACCGCCAACTCGTACGGCCTCAACGAAGTTCTTCTAGCATCTGCTCTTGGCGGCATCATTTTTGGAATCTTTGGAGCCCAGCCTCTTTGTATTGTAGGAGTAACTGGCCCTATCACCATCTTCAATTACACTGTGTATGACTATGTCAAAGACAGAGAAAACTGCAATTACTTCGCCTTCATGTGCTGGATTGGCCTCTGGAGCTGTCTTCTCCATGTGCTTGTCGCGGCATCCAACTTGGTTGCCTACACCCGGCTCATCACACGCTATTCATGTGACGCGTTTGGCCTATTTATCAACTGTATTTACGTCCAAAAGGGTATCCAGATTCTCACTCGCCAATTCAAAGAAGAAGACCACTATTCTAGTGGCTTTTATAGTGTATGTGTAGGAGTTTTAATGGCAGTTTTTGGGGTGGCAACCCACGTTTTTGGCACAGAAACTCGCTATTTTAATCATGTTCTTCGCAAGTTTTTTGCAGATTATGGAACTCCTCTTTGCGTGGTCTTCTTTACGGGTTTCACTCATTTTAATGACTCTACGTTAGCAGTTAGGCTAGACAGACTTGAAATCACAAAACTGTTCCACCCAACAGACTCGGTTCTGAGACAGCCAGACTGGTTCATTCGGTTCTGGCAGGATATATCTGTGGGTAATGTTTTTTTAGCTCTTCCTTTTGCTCTATTGCTAACTCTTCTCTTCTTCTTTGACCACAACGTGTCTTCGCTCATGGCCCAGGACAGCCGTTTTAGACTCAAGAAACCAACAGGGTTCCATTGGGATTTCCTCCTCTTAGGTATAACCACAGGTGTAGCCGGTCTTATCGGAATTCCTTTTCCTAACGGACTCATCCCTCAGGCACCTCTACACACTATTTCTCTCCAGCATCACAAAAGAGTACTCAGGGAGAAGCCGGGACAGGAAGAAGCGTACGAAATGGAATACTGTGGCGTCATCGAACAGCGGGTGACCAATACTGCGCAAGGGCTCCTAACCTTGGGCATGATGACGCGGCCTTTGTTGGTAGTGCTTGGGACAGTTCCCCAGGCTGTTTTCGCCGGGTTGTTTTTCATCATGGGCTTTACAGGTTTGGATGGGAATGAGATTGTAGGCAGAATAAGATATTTGTGTAGTGAGAAGAAACTATTGAAGAAGGATGAGATCTTCTCAAAAGAAGGTAAAAGGTTATCAGACGAAAAGTGGTTGAAGTTGTTTGTTGTTTTTTCTTTAGCTGCTTTTGGGTTTGAGTTTGCCATCTGTCAAACAAAGGCAGCAATAGCATTTCCAGCAGTTTTGATGTTTTTCGCAGGATTCGCCTTATGCTTCGGATGGATTTTTCCAGAGGAGGACTTGCAAGTGTTGGATGAGCCATCGGGGAGTCGAGAGTTGTTGGAGAGTTTGAAAATGAGATAGAGGTTTCATACGTTCGAGTATACTACTGTTTTAATTTGTTCTATTGGCTGATTATGTAGATGTGAGCTGTTCAGTGCTTAAGCTCACTGGATACAGATCTATTTGCTATATACTTGAGCAACACACGGAAGAAGAGAAGTCCGTAACCCTGAATAGACGTATTGCCTAGTGTACAGGTCCTGCATAAGCCTGATAACCTAAGAACTATTTGAAAAATCTTGTAGAAAAAATCTACACGAACGATTTATCTTACATATTCACAACTGTGTACATGCTTCTGCGCTTAAATGCAAGCCGATTCAATTGTCATTCCCAATCCACAATTTTAACTGCCGCAGATAACGCTAAATGATGGCTATCCAGGATAAGCAAGAACAGTCATAAGATTATATATATATACAACTATACAAACTCACCGAGAGAGCCATAACAAGTGAACAACTAAAATACCCTTCCTTACTTGTATATCGGCCTTATTCAGAAGTGCCTTGAATTCATCAAGTACATGCATGTATGTGTGGCACGGCTCAATAAATACTCGAGGAATCCCGAAATTTTAACAAAACATTCAACTCGCAAACCCAATCTAAGCCGATGTCTCTGAAGACGTACTTGCCCGGCTCTAAAGGGCTTACCAACGAGACAACTGCATTTTCTGCAAACTCCGCAAACTCTGCTTCTGTGTATAATGTGTCTGAACCAAGTGCTTTCACGAAGTTCAAAGACTCGTTTAGACAACAACATCCAGACCTCGATGAGGATCATATGGCCACGCTTTCAGAAGACCAGAGACTCAACTATGTTCTTGCCAACCAGCCCTACAAACAGCGTCTTAAGCAGCGACACCTCCAGATGATCTCCATTGGCGGAACACTTGGTTCTGGTCTTTTCATTGGCCTTGGGTATACGCTCAGTTCTGGCCCTGGAGCCACTCTCTTAGGATATCTTATTGTAGGGTTTGTCATATTCTGCGTCATGCAAGCAGCTGCCGAGCTTCTGTGTGCGTACCCAGTTTCTGGGTCTTTTGCGTCGCACGTTCTGCGTTTTGTAGACCCTGCGATTGGTTTCACGGTGGCCCTGAACTATGCGCTTGCGTGGCTCATATCGTTCCCCTCCGAGCTCATTGGATGCAGCATGGTTATCTCCTACTGGAAAACTGGAGTACTGCCCGCAGTGTGGGTCTTGATATTCTATCTTGTAGTACTAGTCCTCAACCTCTTTGGGGTGAGAGCATACGGGGAAAGTGAATTCCTCTTGGCCGCCTTCAAAGTGCTTGCCATTACAGTTTTCATAATCATTGGTATAGTCCTTATTTGTGGCGGCGGCCCCAACAGCACTGGCTACATCGGAACCAAGTACTGGCACGACCCCGGGAGCTTTGCAAAGCCCGTGTTCAAGTCTATATGCGGTACTTTCATCGCTGCTGCGTTCTCTTTCGGCGGCACAGAGTTGGTTATTCTTACAGCTGCTGAGTCCTCGAGTGCGACCGCCATCAGCAGAGCCACGAAACAAGTTTTCTGGAGAATTGCGCTCTTCTACATCACAACAATCGTAGTGATTGGCTGTCTCGTTCCATACACTGATCAGCGTCTTCTTGGAGGGTCAAGTGATAACGATATTTCTGCCTCTCCATTTGTGATTGCCCTCAGCAACACTGGCCGTTTTGGAAAGCAAGTGCTGCAATTTATGAACGCTGTCATCTTGATTGCCGTTGTCTCTGTCGCGAACTCGTCTGTGTATGCGTCTTCACGTGTTATTCAATCTTTGGGGGCTGCAGGCCAGCTTCCAAAAATCTGCGCTTATATCGACAGAGAAGGAAGACCCCTTGGAGGGATGGTGGTGCTGTTCGTGTTTGGGTTGCTTGGATTTTTGGTTGCTCTGTCGAATGAGGGGACTGTCTTTACATGGTTCTTCTCTTTATGCTCCATAAGTTCCTTCTTTACGTGGTGCTGCATCTGCATTGCTCACGTGCGCTTCAGACAAGCGATGAAGAGACAGAGAAGACGGCCTCGGGACGAGCTCAGTTTTACGGGCATTTTCGGAGCATGGGGGTCTGTTATAGCTGCTGTTTTATGTGTACTTCTAGTTGCAGGAGAAATATATATATCCATATCTCCTATAACACACGGAGAAGCGGACCATAGAAACGTTAAGGAAAAAGTTTCTGACTTCTTTCAAAACTGTCTCAGTATACCTTTGATGATTGCGATTTGGGTGAGCTACAGAGTCTCCACAAAGAGTTTTTTTTCAAGGCTTTTGAGACCTGTTCTGGAGATTGACTTGGACACCGGAAGACGGTGCAGCGATTTCGAGTTGGTTCGGAAGGAGTTGGAGGAGGAGAGAGAGAGGGTGAGGGGGAGGGGGGTTTTATATCGGTGGTACAGGGTGTGGTGTTAGCCAAGTTTCTGCGAACCGAGGGTGTAGGTCTAGTCTGATCTATATGAACTTAATCTGAGGTGTGTCTGGCGAAGAGATGGTAAACTGACTACTGTGTCTGAGCAAGCTCATATCTGTACGAATAGTTTCTTTCTCAGTATGTGAATACTCACTGCGTCAGGCGATAGCCTTCACATGGCCAAGTGTTTTGCTGGACATTGTTTAACGTTGGCTGGTATGAGTATTCACTAGATCCTCTTAGCTTAAACATAGATTAGATAACTTAGTTGGATGGACTAAGTTGAATGGTTGGCTGTACATAGCCAACGAATGTCATTTTCTCAGAGCTATAATTTACATTTTAGCTAAAACTTTCCATTAATACTTCTTCAAAAGTTTCGTCATTGTGCAAGTGACTGGTGCATACTTTCTTCATAGTTAATTTCATTGCATATGTCGTGTAGATATCATATGGGATGTGTCTCATCTTGTTATAGAAAGAAGATCATCTTGTGATAGGCCTTGTGTAAACTTCGCGTTTTGGTATTTATTATATTGTAAGATATACGTGCTGAAATATGCATACAAAAAGCGTAAATAAAATTGACACACCTCAAGAAAATACTACCATAAAATGAGAACAACTTGACACCTTGAACTTCTTCAACTGTATGTCAAAAGTTCCAAAACTTTGAAAACAACCTGAAATGAGTATAGAAAGTAACATATATTAATTTCAGAGGAAATAAAGCCCATAGTAACCACAAAGCCTGTTTAAAAAACGCTCTGACGTATGCATTGATTCAAATACAGCCACACCTTTGAGCTGTGAATTTAGAAAGTAAACGTGAAAACCACTGTAAAGTATGGCTCCTATAGTACTGGAGAGTACCCAGCAAACCGTCTTAGGTTGTCAAATAGTGTATATGGCTCAACCACTCAAAAGCTGTTATCACTAGAGTACCAAACACCACACTCACAACAAAACTGATGAAAATGTAGAGCCACACTATGAGAACTTGAGCCCTCTTTAGCAGCATAAGCCTGCTCAAAATACATTCGTGAACTCAATAGAATATTTTTTGACGTATGCAGTTATGGACAAACCGAGCATCCTACCCCTTTCACACTGCCACCCAACAGCCATCCAAACACCTGGGTCTAACACCCATACATTTTCTGAGACTGCTTGTTATTGTCAAATTTATCAAAATTCAAAAAGTTTGTCAAATTTTAACAATTCATATTGACTCTGCCAAACGCCCCATTTCATATAAAACAGTATCAAAATGGCTTCTATTTGATGGAACATCTTTGTGCCTTCAAACCTAGAAAACTCTAGATTATCTGCTTGACATGAGTTGGTGTCAACTGTCAATTACATCATAATTTATTAGGACAAACATGTTACTCATCCGAGAGATTGGGCGTGAAAAATTGATTACGTAGAATCGCATTGCTTATTCGCCGCTTCAATTTCTTACGCCTCGCAACGCCTCGCAACGCCTCGCAACGCTGCGCTACGCAATGCAGCGCTACGCTTCGCATTGCGGTGCGCGCATCTCATCGAAAAAATTTGCAATACTGCATCAAACCACCGAGAAACGCTAACTCCCGAGAATCGGTCCAAACTGAAAAATAAACACCTTGAACCTGTTCAGATCGTTTCAAATAGGTCTGAAAACATTGGCTGTGTTTTTCATCGAGTGTCCTCCTAGAATTTGAGGTTATTAGCTCAGAATCATAGAGAAAGGAATAGAGAGGAGTATAGAGAGAGATATAGAGACAGGAACAGAGACTAGACTATAGAAGGGAGCCCTATTAAAAGCTAGAAAAGTTGACAGAAAAGTTTTTCTCTTGTTTTTTTGGGTATTCTTGGCTTTGAGCTTACATTGATTCCGTCAGATATCACTATTAGCTACTTTTGGGTACCTTCTGAATCAAGTAATAGTCTCTATATCTTCCACTTGCTCAAGACACAGGTTGGCCGTCTTCTTTTTTGATACCAGGATAACATGTCTCGCCCAGTCCCAATCCAACCTCAACCCCCAAAAATCACTAAACCTCTGCCCAGCCCCAAAAACCGCACACGAACCAAACGAATCGCCTGCGTTGAATGCCGGCAACAGAAGGCCCGTTGCAATGCTCAGGAAAACGCCCCAAACCCCTGCCTGAGATGTGCTGCTCGTGGATTCATGTGCACGCTAAAGCCAGACTACAAACGCACGTACAAAAGAGCCAGAAACGCCCAGCTAGAGCTGGCCTACAACGAGCTTAGAAACACCCTCAATGGCATACTACAGCCTTTGAAGGGAGAGGCTGAGCCTGCAGGGCTTTTGAATGCAGACTTGCTAGAGAAGCTCAACCATGTGGTGAGCACTGCCAACGCTTTGAAGAGCGAGGAAGACCAGAAGGACGGAAAAGACGGAAAAGACGCTGACGACGCTGGCGATCAGAGGACGTCCCTGAAAGCTGGTGGTAAGCCTAGTGGAAACAGTACAGACGCCAAAGTGATTCTTCAGCATAAACAGCAAAACACAAAAGAGCCCACCACCCTCAAAACTCTTCAGAACATCACGCTCGTTCCAGAGCAAATCGAAGCTCTTTTCAACGAGTACGCGTTGAACTACCACCCTATTCTCCCTGTGGTGGACATCGAAAAGGGGCCTGAAAAACTATACAGACTCTGTCCTGCTCTCTTCTGGGTCATCATGCTCACGCTGCTCAGACGCCATAGCGATCCTGCCTCAACTGCTCTTCTTTTAGACCTCTCTCCTCATGTTCGGAAGCTTCTAGAAGAGCTCACTGTCTCGCCGATCACGCGGTACCTGCCTTCGGAGTTCGACGAGCCTGTTTTCAACGCCTCATCTGTGTTTTCCGTGCAGGCGTTTCTTGTGGTCACTATGTGGCCCCACCTAGCGTCTTCTCTTAGTGCGGACTCCTCCTGGAACACCAGTGGCGTGGCCTTGTTCCAGGCTGTGAGGATTGGTCTCCACAGCCCGGGGCACGCTGGAGATTTCGGGAACGCCGCGAAAACTGACGATACGCGCCAGCTTATGCTCGTGACAGAACAGCTTCGCACATGGACATGTGTGAACATCGTTTCCCAGACCATTGCCACTGTTCTCGGGTACCCTGCTTTTACGAGCTTCGACAGCAGCTTGGTCCGTTTTGTAGAGAAAAACAGTAGTCTTCCAGTAGGCATCAAGCAGCTTATGGAGGTCACAGACTACGAGAACCAAGTTGCAAGCACTTTGGCTGGCGGAGGGGTCTTCGAGAGAACAGACAGAGGGCCTTTGATTCGCGTGTTGGCCCAAAGACTCGATAAAATGATGCTTCGGCTTGGTTATGAGAATATGGACAACTATCGGAAGTTTGCCTTCTTGAATGCTAGAGTACACTTGTACACCTACCACATGTTTGACGTTAGTGAGGAGCTTTCCATAGACCTTCAAAGAGGACTAATCCGGCTCTTTGATGCCTGTGTGGCGGTGATTGAACACTGCCAACAGGCCCAAACTGCAGACAAGGGCTTTATGAAGTATCTTCCAGGGGTGTATGTAGTGTCACTTTGGCAGGCGGCTTTCATGATCACGAAGCTTTGTTTCTCCCCATTGAAGAGTTTCATTGATTTTTCTCGGGGGAGGAACATGTACCAGGCAGCTATATACCTTACTTTGCGTAACTCTGTGATGCGGTTTGATATGGCTCACCGTTTTCTGGGGATCATGAAGAGCACATGGCAGTTGTTTGACACGCTTTTTCTCCGTAAGCTGTTGAACTTTCTGCTCTCCATCACCAGTAGAATGGCAGCTAGTGTTTTCTTTGACTGTTTGATGGTTTTGAGACAGCAAAGCGGGATGATCCAATTGATGGGAAAGCCTGAAGATGAAGCCAATTCTGATGTTGAAGGAGTAGACGATCCGGGCAAGACCCAGGAGACCGAGCTGGAGTACCAGTCCGACAACTCTGAGGCGTTGGATGAGAAGATCAAGGATTTGGGACTGGTTCTGGATGGTGAGAGCGGTGGGCTGAAGCGAGAGAACCAGAGTAGTGGATCCAAAAGACTGCATCATACCCTAGAAGAGGGGGTTATCAGGCCAGAAAGCAGTGCTAGGAAGATTATAAAGATGATTCCTTTGGATCCAGTTCCAGTTCACGGAGGCTCCACCAGCAGAGGAGGTCTGAATGGACACACGCAGATGAGTCTGCCGAATCAGATGAATCTGCCGAATATCAAGCTCAATCTGTCTAACCAGGTGAGCCCTCAAGTAGGCCAGCTGCCTAGCATTCCTCAGCTTCCTCAAGTTTCTCAGGTTCCAATGGGGATGATGAATCAGCAAAAGGAGCCTCTTCCAGCTTTTGGCACGTTTAACAATAGCTTCGTGGGGCCGAGTGAGATGGAGGGGTTGGATCTGGATTTGAGTGTGTTGTTGCGGGACGTGCTGCTGGTGATGAATGATTTCGGGTTTCATGAGTATGGGGGGACTTTGTTCCCATGAGCATATGCCAAGCGAAGCGAGGTGCTTGATTGGCAGTTCCCATGTTTTAGAACAACAAGCAGAGTCAGAGTCGCTATGCTCTCTGAAGCATACTAAGAATGATGAAATGTATTAATAGGGAGACTGCTCATTAACCGCTACGCGAGTAAGCCAGCCCTCAATTCTTGATGATTCTCTTTTTTCAGTCTCAACTTTTTCATGGTATATGGCGTATCTATCAATACATTCACAGTCACTTTAAAATTAAAGCTTCAACTCCTGAGGTTTGTGATATCGCTTTATGAACTGCATTTTCTTTCTCTATAACATATTGCTTCAGATAACCTGAAGTGGCCTGCAGAGGCCTGTATTTCTATTGTACAATAAATAAGCTTTTCTGATGTTCGCATATACGATTTTTACGACTTTTTAGTGACTTGTAGGATTTTTACTTGTTCATTTGAGTAATTTCTTATATAGATTGAAATGGGATGTGCATGATATCTCCAGTTTTCAAAGTAAGCGGTGCAAACCTTTTTTCTGAACAATTTGCCATTCGGTTGAGGCTTTCCAATTCTAAATATATGATAATAAGAACACTTCTCCTCTTCTGCAGTATCTTCAGAATTCTATGTGCTCCGTGAGTGTCTTGAAACTTACACTGAAGTAGCAACGGCTCCAATATCAAGTAGGTACGGTCGCCTGTGTAAATGAGTTTTCATTGATCTTGAATATCTTGATCTAAAGTTGAGCGTATACTTGTTTTTCCATTCCTCCGCATGGTGTTCTCAGAGAATTTCAAAACACCGTGGCAAGCATATAAAGAACGAGGCTCCCCTTGATTGAGCACAGCTTGGCTGACCATGGAAACGTTAGCCATATTCCGTTTTGTTGCTGCTGCCAGAGATTTGCAGCGTGGTCGTGAGATGCGAGGCCAAGGAAGACCTAGAACCAGAGATACTCTTAAGTCTGTGGAAAAGTGAAAAGAATGATGCGCAAGGAGGTCCATATGATTAAAAGACGGTTTCAAACCCACCCTCGAGCCTCGAACAAGTCGCTGTTCTGATAAAGTAGCTCTTGAGGGTGGCGCGAAGAAGACCTCACTTGGTAATGTGATTTTAGGAGAGCTTACATCTTACAATGAGTTCAAAGAGACCACTTTATTTGAAATCCTAGAGACAAGACTGCTTCAAATTAATATGAGGTATTGGAGCTGCTCTTTTCTTGAGATCAGTGAGATCAGTTCATGCATCTACTGTTCAACCACAACCAACCACATCAAATTAACACGAATACATTAACTAACATAGAACACATTTTTTCTTAAATTGACTGGGGAAACTTTCCAAAAGTTTGCCCCGGTCAATTGCACCTTCTCCGCTGAATCAACCGTTGCCTTTTTAATACGCAACCACTTGCCTCACGTGTAATGCAATCATTTATAAGCAGCCACTATAAATTGTAGCAATTATATAAGCTATAGTGTTCACCGAACTTCTCATCTACTCAAAATTTCTCGCTTACTAAAACTCATGTCGCTCCCAAAAACCCAGAAAGTCGTTCTCTTCGAAGAGACCGGTGGATTGGAGGTACTCAAGTACACAGATTTCCCTGTTCCCCAGATTTCTTCTCCTACAGAACTCATTATTCACAACAAGTACGCTGGGATTAACTACATTGAGCTGTACTTTCGCCAAGGAATCTATCCGCTGCAGAAGCCGTATGTCCTTGGACGTGAGGCCTCTGGGGTGGTTGCTGCGGTTGGCAAAGATGTGGCGGGCCTCAAGGTCGGAGACCGGGTGGCCTACCTCCTGGGCTCAACTTTTGCACAGTACACAAAAGTGGACGAGTCACAGAACATATTCAAATTGCCAGAAGACACTCTGGAGGGAGATCTCAAGGTTATGGGGAGTATCATGGTCCAGGGGCTCACGGCTGTGACTTTCGCTGAGCTTGCGTACGAAGTCAAGAAGGGAGACTACGTTTTGGTGTACGCGGCAGCCGGGGGAGTGGGGCAAATTTTGGTGCAGTTGATTCTCAGTAAGGGGGCCAACCCTATAGCGATAGCCTCCAGCGATTCCAAGTTGGAGATTGTTAGGGGCTTCGGTGCAAAGTATTTGATCAATTCTCTGGAGGACGATATAGTCGGTAAAGTTAAGGAGTACACTTCAGGCAAGGGGGTCCAGTGTGCGTTTGATTCTGTAGGCAAGGACTCTTACGAAACTACGCTTCAATGTTTAGCTACCAATGGCCGTTTTGTCAGTTACGGAAATGCTACAGGTAAGGTTCCTCCTATATCCATTAACACTTTGCCTAGAAACATTGCTATTTCCAGACCAATGTTGTACGCTTACATTGCCACTAAGCCAGAGTTTGAGCGCTACTCTCTGATCTTGTACAAATTGTACAAGCAAGGAGAGGTGAAATTCAACATCTTCAAGACTTTTCCTTTGGGCGAGTACAAGGAGGCGGCTAAACTTTTGGAGAGCCGGGCTACTACCGGGAAGTTGACTTTGGAGATTCCGCAATAGAAGCTGGGACAGAGAAGTGCTGTTATAGGATAGAATCTGCGGTGCTTTTCAGGTAGCATTAAGATTCTGAAGTGAGTGCTTTGGTGTAGGCTTTTTATCTAATTAAGTGTTTGCCTTTAGTTTGTAGTTGAAGTAACTTTTTAGTTGAACAGTTGTACTTACTTTACTCTTATTGTACTAACGAACATGTCGCTATACTCGCTGCTTTCATGGGGAACAACTCCTTGACGAGGACCAATTTTCTATCTTTGTCAAAAGCGACTAAGGTCACAAATCAGCCTCAAAGAGGTTCACTAAGATTGCGGCCTCGATATGAGCGAGCAGGCTGCTACTGGATGTACCGGATTCAATGGTTCAACTGGTTCTGCCAGTTCTAGTACGTCATCTACTGGCACCGCTAGCCCTGGTGACACTACTTTCGCAAATGGGTCTGTCCGACACTCAAGAGCCAGCAAATCACTCAGATCGAGTCACTCGTTGATCAAAACATTTCGCTATTTGAAACTACAAACTATAACATAATCGTAACATAAACACATTTTACTACTGAAATACTTACAAAGCATCAACTACTTGAAGTCAAGATGAACAGGGTAATTGTCGATATGAATCAAATACCATCTGCTTCAATTCTGAGCGTCAGTACAAAAAGAATAAACCACACCAACTGCCGCGGTCAGTTCTTTCTCGTGATCAACATTCTCACCGCCTTCACCTGAGTGTAACCGTCCAAAGCCTCCTTACCCATCTCCTTACCGATACCACTCTGGTTGAACCCACCAAATGGAACAGTAGGGTGGAACGCATTATAGGTGTTCACCCAAATGGTACCGCTCTGCAAACGGTTAGAAACGTCGACAGCCTTGTTGACGTCCTCGGTATGGACGCCTGCAGCCAAGCCGTACTCCGAATCGTTGGCCATCTTGATAACTTCCTCCACAGTCTTGAATTTAGTGATGGTCACGACAGGCCCGAAAATTTCCTCCTTGACAATCCGCATGCTTTCTTTGACGTCAGCGAAAATCGTAGGCTTGATGAAGTAACCCTTTCTCAGGATACGTTCACCACCAGTGACCAACTTGGCACCCTCTTCCTGTCCAAGCTTCACGTAGTCCAAAATCTTGTCAACCTGCATTTGCGAGGTCTGGGCGCCCTGGAACACCTCTTCGTCAAATGGGTCTCCCACCTTGACAGCCAAGGCATCCTTCTTGAACTCCTCCAAAACCTGGTCGTAGACACCTTCCTGCACGTACACTCTACTTCCGGCACAGCACACCTCTCCCGAGTTGTAGAAGATCCCAAAAGAGATGTTCTTCACAGCTCTTGGAATGTCTGCGTCGTCAAACACAATGTTCGGAGACTTCCCACCAAGTTCCAACGTCACCTTCTTCAAGTTCAGTTCGGCGGCGTTTCTCATGATAACGCGGCCGGTGGCAGTAGAGCCTGTAAAGGCAATCTTTTTGACTTTTGGGTGGAGGGTAATGGCGGCTCCAGCGGTGGGGCCAAACCCAGAGATAACGTTCAACACCCCTTTAGGGAACCCGGCCTCGTTGGTGAGTTTCGCAATGTAAAGAGCCGAAAGAGGCGTGGTCTCGGCCGTCTTCAATACAACAGTGTTACCGGTCGCAAGAGCAGGCGCAATCTTCCAGGCCATCATGAGAGCTGGAAAGTTCCAAGGAATGATCTGGCCACAGACACCAAGAGGCTCTCTGCGAGTATAAGTGAAGTGCGTGCTGCCGGTCTCCACAATGTCACCGTACAACTTGTCACACCAACCAGCAGTCAGGCGAATGTAGTTGGCCACAAGCTGGATGTCGCCTCTGGCCAACTGTATGGCCTTCCCGTTGTCCAAGGCCTCGATGCCCGCAAGCAACTCCTGGTCGCGGTCAATGAGTTCTGAAAGACGGTAAAGAAGTTTTCCACGGTCGGCAGGGTCACACGTGGCCCAGTCGGACTCGGAAAATGCTTTCCCTGCAGCGGCAACCGCAGCATCCACGTCCTCGGAGAAACCTTCGTAGACGTCAGTGATAACGTCCTCGGTGGAGGGGTCGATCACTGGGAAAGTTTTCTTGGACACCAGGGCCACAAACTCTCCGTTGATGAAGAGGCCGGTAGGCTGGTCGTACGTGATGCCGTTGCGAAGCTTGATGGACACAGAAAGTGGGCTCATTGGGATTTTTTGTCGGACCTGGGGTGATGCATGGTTTATATAGAAATTTGGTGCGGGGTGGTCGGGGAGGGGGAAGACAAGCAAGAGAAGACACACGTGAGCAATACGCCCGGGATGTGTTAGATTGGCAATTTGCGGTATAACTTTAGTTATTTGTTGTTGTTTTTTATTTGTTGGGTAACCATTAAATTAGTTCAGCTATATGATTTTTAGTATGGCTATAGCTGCAGGTGTCAATGCGTCCTTACTGGGGTGGAATATATATTATATATGTGAACAATTAGTTATACTACGATATTGGTAAGGCCAGTTATTGAGTATCTATACAGGCTTCATATAATACTCATCCCTATTCTGATACAAAATCAGCTCTTCACTCCATTCACTTTCTTTTGGATTGCTTAGCAAAGTGCTTCACCCACTACACCGTTAGTAACTATAGCTAGACTTGATACAATGCCCTGGAAAGGTTATCAGTAGATCTAAAATCCCGGGAACAAGGTGGAGTATTCGCATATATGGTTTATCTCACTGCCTGACTGCCCCTCTTCTGCCCCTCCTTGATTCGGTAATCGGGGGATTTGAAATGTGGAGAAGCCTAGACTACTTACTCAACATAAATAATTTTTACCAGATATCGAGGAGATACCAACCCTCTTGGCTTGATCTGGCTCCCCGTAGTCATTTAGTACACACAGTTGGAAATTTTTCCCTGAGCGTTTAATGATTATGTGCCAAAGTTGACACCCTTTCATGCGCATTTGAGGATCTCTATTTGCACCTGGTCATGCGTTGCTAAAGCTTAAAAGTATATGCCATATTTACGATGACTGTAATACTTAAGTAATCTTTATAAGTAGTCAATATTCTGTTATAATCTGTGGATTGCAAATGTATGCTAGTCCAACGTTTGCATTTGTTGCAATCAACTCAACTTGAAATGAACACTAACTATGGCATATCTAGCCTTAACATTGACGTATGTTTACTTTGGTAATTACAGGCTAGGGCAATATACCAACCAGTCTGGATGACCGGAGCTCTGGTCCGAGCTTCTATGACCTCAGTGGTTGATACATATGACCTCAACATTCTGTTGGGCTAGACTGGTCTCTACAAGTTGTGAGCTATAAATTTCTGGGTTACGTGTTACCCCAGAAATGTGTTTTATGATATTTACAAAAAACGTGCCTTTCAATGATGGAGCCATTCCAAAAACATGCGGCTGACTGGATATGATCGCCAGGTGTTTAAGATTGTAGTTGGCCAAGTGAGTGGGCAAATTTTAGGAACCGTAAGGATTAGGTTACTCAACGGATTAAGATCAATTCATTTATGTATATATATATCACTTGAACCACATGGAGTAGTACATCATCGACTTCTCACCTAGATTCTGATCTTGAGGGACAAGCCCGGCCAAGTGTTCTAATTTCTAGGGGTTTGAGATTCCCAGAGATGAAAAAAATGTGATCTAACTTGGTGATCTGGGATGGACTTTTATTTTGCTGTCTAGGTCAGGGGTAGCAGTCTGCTTTAGGTCAGCATCGATACCTATTAAAGCTTGAGTTGTCCTCTAACAGGACCTTGCGGTAATTTGCTCAAATGCAATATCCTTGAGTTGAGAGTCGGCACATATACTGCAGTCATTGTGATGCTTGAGCCCTGAGTTCAGTACAAGCCATTTCTAAAAGTGTTTAAGCTGAGCAGCAAGTGGAGGACTTGAGGAAGCTGGTAGGGAGAGTCAAAGAACCAACGAAATAGAGTGGAGAGAATTGATATCTTGTTCGTTCGGTGTATAAACCAATGAGTTGAGAGGTTTTCTTGTGTGATGGGAGGAAGGCTCTGGTAGTGTCCTTTGTGTTGAGTTTGAGATGATGTGAATTTATTGGTTTTTGGCGATCTTTTAAGAGTTGAGTATGTGTTTGTTGTTGCTACTGTATATATTGATATCAATGAGCTGATTTGCTTCGTAAATTGAGTGGTGTTTTCAAGGTGTTCTTTTTAGTTGATTTGGAATGAGGCTAGACCAAGGTAATTCTTTTCGGGATTCGATTCCGCCTGTGGGCCTTTCTTTAGTATTGTGAATTTGTGGCCAAAGCCCTAGTTATATCTCTGGAGTTTGCTCAAAACAGATGAAAAATCTTGAAATCGGTAATTTGTATTTTTTTTACTTCATACCTGCTCGAAGGTTATGAATCCAAATGATCCGCCAAAGTGGCTCATGAATAGTTTTTGGCCAAAAATCTATAAAATCTGACACACCACGACAGCATTTGAACATGCCTCTTTCACAGCTCCCCCATGAAGTTCTTCTCCAGGTTGTCTCACTTCTAACACCGGAACAAACGATACCCTTATGTGGCCTAATTCCTAACCATATACTTTTTCAGAAAGTATTCGAAAAAGTGGAGTTTTCGATCCCGATGATGGAGTATGCTCTCAGACCGATTCACAAGTACTGTTTTTTCAATTTAACAAAAAGCAGGTCTTTCGAGTTTGTGATGCAATATGGACGACTGCACGTGGAAATACGTAATATCGACATTTCCAGTGAAACAGACTCTTTTCAAGATATCATTTCATATGTTAGGGAGCTAACGCTCACACGTTTTTTAGACTATAACGGTTTCCTTAAAGTTTGTAGAAAATTTCCTAATTTGATCGAGATTACGAATTGTCCTGGCACTATCGATTCAGGAGGTCTTTCACTCGAGCCTGATCCAGGCTTCTCACTAGAGAAAGAGGGCCCTATTCGTTTGGTCACCATTGAGCTTGGTGGCCTTGTGAGAGCTTCTTCGAAATTTTTCTACTCTGTAGAAAAATACCCAAACCTTTTGACTTTAAAATTGGACCTGGTCCCTCTTGTTTTGGACGAGGGGATCAGTTTTCCGTTGGAAAGCTTATCATTAACTCTAAAGGAATCTCAACCTCTTGCAGATGTCCAGAAACTAACAAATCTCACCGACCTCTTTCTTCTGACTTCAACAAGTCATTCGTTTTTTGTAGACAAACCCATGAACTCATTGCTCAGGTTAGAGGTGATCAATGCCAATGTTGAATTACCCCTGAAATTCATCCCGAACCTCGAGCACCTCACTTTCGAATTTGTGTGTTATGACTTTCCTCTTCTTCGTACCTTCAGAGATAGTAAAATCAAGTACATGAAATTAAAAAGAGTTTATCCTTTATCTATATCATTTCCAGAAGGAGGCTTCCCTAGATTAGAAGAGCTTGTGCTTCACGGGGTCGGCGAAGAAACTGTTATAAACTTGAAACACTTGAAGTTGAAGAAACTTTGGATGAACTATGTAACTATGGAAACGCTTACTTTGAGCAACGAGATAGAGCTGCTACACGCCATACAATATTACGACTCCTTCAGCTCTTTAAAGTTGAAACATCTTTTTTTGGATATTTGCAATTTCTCAACTTTCAAATTTAATGAAACTTTCCCAAATTTAGAGTCTTTTGGCAGTTGCTTCAATTCTTTCTCCGGTTTTCTGCCCGTAATTCATCTCTCCAAAATTCGTAGTTTGACTCTAAACCGTGGGAGAATAACCTTGGAAAATTTTAGAAACTATTTCCCTTACTTGGAGGATTTGAAATTAACCAACATCAAAATTAAATCTTTAGCTGGTTTGTCATGCCTTAGGCTTAGAAGTATCGAATTAAGATCTAACTCTTTAAAGGTCCTTGATGGTAACGTCTTCAAAGGTATGCCAATAAAAGAAATGATTTTTGCAGGTTGCAGAATAAAAACAGTTGAAAACCTTTCACTCATTCCTTTAAAGAGACTAGATTTGTCAGATAACAACTTGAGCAAAATCAAAGGGATACACGATCTTCCCTATCTAGAAGCTGTCAGTTTCCAGAAAAATAACATAAGCTACATTGACCCGTCATTTGCGAACTTTCCGAGATTGGAATACTTGAATGTGCAAGGTAATGTCATGCTCCGCCCTAATATTAAGAATCTGAGCAGAGAAAAGTTGTTCAGACTTAATAATTCAAACAGTTTATATATTCACTTTTAGTTGCTTAATTCTCTTGACTGACGTGTTATTGATCAAATGGTATACAAAGTTTTGCGGTTTGAACAATTAGTACCCTTGTCAGGTCGCAGTAAATCATTTGAAGCTTGAGTAAGTGTCCATTCGAGTATATAGGGAATTTCTTCGACTTGAACCAAATCCATTAGAAGCTCATCAGTGAGCTGCCTCAGTATTATTAGAGCTCTATATAAAAAGCGAGCGATCTGACTCTCTTTGGGGGGTTTTCCTGAACTTTTTTCAAAATCTCAGTGAAGAACTCCTTGTATCAAAGAAAGTTGTTACTAAGCAGGCATGCTAAGCGGATCTTCGGTCTTCAGTTTATGTAAACGATTTGCATAGGTATGTAGTTCATACTGACCAACTACTTAATATCTTCTTGATAACCACCCTTGTAACTGAACTGTTCCCTCAACCCCACTCACCACTTTCAACCCTCACCCTCACCCTCACCCCCATATCCCCTCAAAACAGAAATTCTCAGCAACACTCCACTTTCAGAGAAGTCAATTCTCAGGATTAAATACTCATTCTCGCCTCTTGTACATATTGACCATCTTTCAAGCACAGGAATAAGTGTGAGAACGAAGCCGAAAATCCTAAAAATGACAGCTTTTCTTTTAACATTTGAAAGAAAGAATCTCCATAATTTTCCGTAACTATAGGCACAGATATGAAGTATGAAGAGATGCCCAAACGAAGAAACTGATAGTTGAACAATAGTCTACAAATAATAAGAGCAAGATAGCCGTCTGTACTAGCAAAAGCAGCAATAATTAGCAATGTTCCACCAACCATCAATTGTTTAGACTGTATGTGACACTGGTACATCTCTAGCCTGACACACAACCACAGCTAGTACCACACCTATACCGCTTACTACAAACAACCCAGCCACCCCAAAATCAGTCAATTCCATAAAAAATCACAAAACACATCCAATTGAAGTCCCCTGTTCGCTCAAATAAAGATTCGCTCCAATACCACTTGACTGATAATTGCACTGACACCTCATGCACGATTAAATCAATCAAATCATATAAACCACCCACCCCATGGCGCACCCGGCGTGTTCCAATCCAAGACTCTACACATTCTGAATACCCCCATTCAACCAGAAGCCTAACCTTACTTACCACCTACACTCGAGACTGAACCATAGTATACCATATACCATACTTGCCATACTATACTATACCCCCCAGCGGCTACGCTACTCACGGCACTACCCACTACGCTCCTCCCATAGAACTACTAATAGTCACCCAAATAAAGCAATAAGAAACACCAAATGAGCGCCCTCCAATTCAAGCTCCTCAACCCCCTACTAAATGCCTTCTTTGCTTTGAACGACCCCTCCAAGTCACCCCTCAAGGACATCTACCTGGAGCTCCGCAGCGACCCCCAAGCATATGCTCTCCTTGTCCCCAACACAAACACTCTTCTAAATCAGAAAGACGAGATCAGCACGCTCTCATTCCGCGAACTCTCGTTTAGGCCAGACTTTCTAAGAGAACACTTGGTGGACCTTCGAAGCCACAATTTGCCTGTTCCGAGGACCGCGAGTGTTGCTGCTCTTCTAGCCGGGAAAAAGTCTCTCAGAATCAAAAACGCTGCTGGTCGTGACTTGGTTCTCCGCAAAGATGTCGTGGTCGCCGAAGAGGCTGGTACTCAGCATCGGCTCAACGTGTCCCACGCCGAGCTTTTTGTGAATTTCAACTCGTTTTTCACAAAAGACGCTCAGTTTTTACTCATCCACGTTGACAGACCCGTGATCGGAGCCCCTTCCTCGGAGCTACAGCCCCCTCCCCCTCCTCAATTAACAAAAACAACTCAAACCCAAAATCGCCCAATTCTGTTTTCCACGCTCTGCTCGCGTGTTCCTGCGCTCCACGTCAAGCTCCACGAGGACTACGCCCATCTTTTCTCGTCGTTTGTGTTGGAGCCTATCGACGACGCTCTAGAAATCGCCATGCTCTTCAAAGAAACGTCCAACCAGCTGGCACTTCTCTTCAAAGCTCTTCCTCCCGAGATTCTCGCGCTGGTCGTGGCCACGGCTCCTCAGGCAGACCTAAATAAGTTGGTCTATGACCATACAGAACACAGCCTCTATTCGCGCATTTGGAGCAGACTTTGCGCCATCGTACCCGGCAGTATCGACTCTGTGTACGATCAACTCGCCAGCCTTCTGGTCACGCAGGTGGACGTGTTCAGTGACTACCACAAAAAAGACCAGCAAGCGCAGAAACTCCTTCTGCTTGGCAAAATCGACGCCGCCGCCCGATGCTTAGCGAGGCTCGACGACGCTGATGGTTACCAGAAAAAATTGGACGTGTTTGTGGCGACTGTGACCGCGGTTACCCGGACAGAGACAAAATACGGCGTCCGCAGCATGGATGTCGGAGCAGACGTCTTGGTCGCACTCATGCTCTTAGTGGTTATCAGGGCACGCGTTCCGCACCTCCACGTGCATGTGGAGTATGTGAAGAGCTATGCCTATGGAGGCTGTGCGGAGGGGTTTGTGGGCTACTGCGTCCTGACCCTCGAGGCAGTTCTTTTCCACTTGGAGAGCGAAGAGCACGTGAAGACGTTGGCGGGTCTCTCGAGGGGAAATCGGGCTATTTTTGAATATTCCAAGGGCACTAATGAAGATGCCTTGAACATCCCTCCCAGCAATGCAGAAGATGCATGTTTTCGCAGCCTCACTGACTCCGGCGATTCGTGTTTGCTGTTGGCCGTACGTTTTGGGCTGGTTCTGGTGTTATCGCTGTTGTTGGCCTTTTTTTCTCCAAAAGAAGTTTTGGAAGACTGCAATTGCGATGGCGCGACGCTCCTAATGCAAGCCGTGCTTCTGGAGCGGCCTGAGATGGTCCAAGCGCTTGTTTCTGGTCCTTTGGCGCCTCTGAAGCACTCTGTAGAGGATTTTATAGCCTTTTTGCAAAAAAAAGACACTCTCCACGGAAGATCGATCGCCCACCACTTCAACCATTGCGACGCGCTTATCGAGACACTCGGTCCGTATGTAGATTGGCGGTGTAAGGACTTGGCGGGTAACACCCCTCTCATGGCCATTTGCAGAAACTACGACGTAGCAGGCTACGGGGAGGTGGCAGCACGCGCCGTGGGCGTTTGTAGAGATTGGTACAAAGCACAAAAGCGAGCTTTCAACCACCGGGATCACGTGGACCTGAAGGGGAACACGTTGCTTCACGTGTTAGGAGATGGGCATCTAGAGATCCTTCTTGATGATCCGGAAATCAGTGTGGACGTTAACGCGTTCAACGAGCGGGGCTACCTGCCTTTGGTCGTTTACATGCGATATAACCGTGTAAAGAATGTTCGTAGAATACTTAAGGAGAAAGAACTTAATATGGAGAAATTGGATAGGAAGACCTTCCTAACGGCTTTGGATTACGTCAAGTTCTCCGCTGCGAGTAGGCCTGGGACGCCTGCCTCGGAAGAGGAGGGAGAAATGGAGCGCGTTGTTGATGCACACTACATCAAGGAGAATTTGCCCATGATAAATAGAAGAAAGTTTGGAGTTCTCCGGGCCCGAATCGATTCTAATCAGTGGCATTTTGTGATAAAGGGAGATATTTTGGAAGACGACTTCACTGAGAGTAGCACAACTAATGCAATTACTAGCAAGAAAATGAGTGGAAAAGAAGATAACACAGAAACAGTCAAGTCTCCAGTTACTCCTCAAGATCAGGTCGTTGATCCTCTCCCCAGTTTGGATCAAACTTTAGTTGGTCAGAAAGAACCCTCTTCTAACATGAAAGCCACAGACATCAAGAAAAATGGCTCAAAACTTCTAGTTCACCACTACTCAAACTACCACCTGCTTTCGGAATTTAAGCAGCTAGTGCACCTTCTCCACATAGAATATCCCGTTAGCTACCTTCCCATCGCCTATCTCATGGACACGGTTTTTCTGCGTCTCAACATTTCGAGCTTTGCCTTTTTCAACGTGAACAAAATGAAGGTCAACGAGATGGTGATGCGGTTGAACGTGTTCCTAATTGGGATGGAACTATCTAGAGAGCTTGCCAATCACGAGCTTCTCTGGGAGTTTTTGATTCTTCCAAAAACAGACTCCCAAATCATGGAGGCCAGAAGTAGACTGAAAGCTGCTCTGCACAAGGAACAGCTTGTTTTCAGTGCTCCTTCCACTCCCCATATCGAGGAGCTGCCTATTCTGAGAAGCCCGAATATTCCTGAAGAATTTACGGATTCAGGGTTAGAAAATTTAGGGGAGCTTTTTTCGTTAGACAAGGCGAAAAACTATTCAAAAAACGAAATTGAAGAGATAAAGGCTTTTCTAGGTTATTCAGCTGGAGAATTGGATGCATTTGGGAAGGTGTTTTCCAAGACGGTTCAGTTGCTTATAGTGAGCACCCATAAAGTCCAGGACTTGAACCTTGGGTTCGAATGTTTTTCTGAGATCTTGGAAAAGAATCCTCTTTTTTCTGAATTTGAAGGAAGACACGAGGAACATGTGCTTGGGCCTTTGGCAAAAGTGTTGAGTTTGATGGCCCAGGAAGAGGCGTGCACTCCCTTTGGACCCCACAAAATGTTTGTGTTTTTTCTCCAGTTTTTAGAGCACTGTGTGGGGAGACTCTTAAAGAACATTTCTAGTGTTGTTAACAAAAAGATTGGGAAGTGGTTGGTTTTGTATAAGGAGGTTGAACTGTTGAAGAGTGAGCTCCGGAGATTGAGACCTGATGATTTTGAGTTGACGGATTCGCCGAGCATTACGAATCCGACTAACAGTTCAAATAGTTTGATGAACTCCCCTAACTCGCAGGCTCAATCTTTGGACACCTTGGATAGCTCAAGCACCCTCTTGGATGGGGAAACAGGGAACCCCTTTGGAGAGTTTGGACACCGCAGAAACGAGTCCACGTCATCTACACGCACAGTAACCATAGACACTATACAGGAAGACAGTGTTACTCCGGTGAAGACGCCGGTGAAGGCTTCAAAGCCCGTGAAATTGTTGGACCCACCGAAACGGTTTTCTGTTCGAATGGGCAAAAAGGACGACTCTCCAGAGATTGAAAGGAACTCACAATTTGAGCCAGCTTCTCCAGACGAAATGGTTCGCAGTGTAAGTACTCCCCCCCGGGTGTTGGGCAATCCTCCAATTATTGTACACTCTCCAGAAGTTATGGGGTCTCCCTTGAGATCCTTAAGGAGCCCAGATGATTTGGATCAGCAAATTGAGCGACAAATTGACCAGCGGGTCAAATATCAACTTAACCAGCAAATTGGTCAATCTAGTGGAAGTGGTGCAAATATAACCACTCAAGTGTTGTCGATAGCATCTCTGGTTCCTAATCTGAAGACTAGCCTGCCTTTGAGAGCAGCTTTTGGGAGACCGGGAATGAAGAAGAAGCGGTCTTTCTTTGGGAACATTTTGGAAAGCAGGAAGATTAATTATGAGTTGAAGGTTATTAAGCAGTACAAGACCAGCAGATTGAAACTTATGACGTTGAGCAACGACGTGAAGTATAATCACGAGATGTTGGCAACGGAGGTAAATAATTTTATGGAGTTCAAGGAGGTCTTTTTGAAGTATGCGGTGAAGGTTTTTGTCGGGGGCGAAGTGCGGAGGTTGAGAGGAGTTGTGGGGAGCTTAGAGGTGGGGTGGGAGGGATTAAGAAAACCCAAGTCAACGAGCGAATCAACGAACGAAGCGAGTTGATTTGGGTTTTCGAACCGCCAAGGCTACCCAGCTGCCAATCAACGAGCTCAGCGAGTTGGTTGGTTGCTTGTTGATCCTCAGCAGGTCATTGGTTGGCTCTTCTGCTTCTCAAAGACTGTAGCTCCGAAGGCAACTCAAGCAAATCACAAACCGAACCACAAACCAAATGGCAAACCAACTGCCTTCACTCGTTGTTGCTCGTTGGTTACTCGTTGATGAAAAGATTATACGATTGTACAATAGTATTACATTTATAGTTTTTCCCTTGTAGTCTGGTGTGCTATTTCTAATGTAATGTGTCAAGCGAAGACAGTACAGTACGTAATCACCTAGTACTGAGTGGAATCGTATGGCCACCTTTTTTAATATGTTCAAATTTCCAAGCCATGGATAGTGCGCTAAGCAGCTCGTTAACGACCCCTTCAAGCTACGCTCATACAGGCAGCTCACTAAAAATAAAAGAAAACTGGAAAGTAAATCGACTTCACAGTAGAGCTACAATGCTGAATATATAGAGGTTTGAGAAATTACATATGCAAAGTTGTATGTATGGTTTCTTGGAGTAGAAATCTGGATTGCTATGCTACGTTCGTCAAAAATAAATAGAAAGTACGCGAAAAATTCGCATGACGCGTCATGTTTAAAGCCACGATAAAAGACCAAGAGGCGCGCCAGATCTGGTGCCGCGCGGTGAGCCTGCTTTCCTCTCTCTGTGACATACTTCGCATAGCGGTCTCGGCCTCTGGATTGGCTATTTCCGCCCTCAGTCATGCGAAAACCGCAAGTCTAGAAGTGCAGTATCTTCGAGAGTTTTTCGACACATATACACTATTAACAGATGGTGACATCATCAGCGAGGGCTTTACGTATCCTCCGGGAAAAGAAAACGATCCTGAGGCTGTTACATTTAGTTTTCTCATCAATGCAAAGTATCTATTGGCCTTATTCAAAGGCGCTGAAAATGATAGTAGCTACACACTAAGGGTCAACTTCTCTCGTAGAGTATCTAGAACACAACTATATAGACTTCACGTTGACAAAGTGAGCCCAAAACACGTAAAACAACTGTTTTCTCCCGGCTTCCAGCCGTGCGAAATGACTGTAGAACGCAGCTGGGACGTGGCTGGGGCCTACAAGGCACGGCTTCATGAGTTGTGGTCTGAATATGAGTATGACTGGGAAAAAGACCCCTTTCGGATGCCCTACGAGACCTTCAATGAGCTAGAAGAAGACATTTTTGAAGAGGACATTGAAGCTGTAGGAACTCCAATATGTTATCTCGAGCTCGACAACATTGCGCTTAGACCATTCTTAGATAAGACTGTAGGAGGTATGGAGGATTTCCAGTTTGATGTGCGTACACTGGCAGATAGACTCTATTTTATAGCATTCCTCAAAGCAGTGAAAAAAGACAGACTTTACCTCAAACAGCCTTCGGCCTTATTCATGACCTTGGAGCTGTCCAGTTTGGCGGCTCGTTACTTTCATGGACCAGAAGATGTCAAAATAACTGTAAGACTCAAAGAGTTGAGACTATTTGTAGGACTTGCATCTATGGCGCTTGTGATGCCTCATCTGACAGAGTACAACAGAGCCGGAGAATACACACATGCTGCTGCCGGGACGAGTAATCTTTTTGAGGTTTTTTTTGTTCGCAACGGTATGCCTGTAATATTTGAGGGGGGTCTCAAGGGGGGTTTGGTCAGGATTAGACTAACACAAGTGACAGACAGCGAGAGTGTTGATTTGAAGATAGAGGGGGGCTCGGGGGTTGGGAAGCCTGTTAGTTTGCAGGATTATAAGGTTGTTAGGAAGAGCATACAGAAAGTGGAAAGAAGAGAGGAAGAAGAGGAAGAGGAACCGGAAGAGCCGCTTTTTGTAGACCAAAGCCAGTTGGCTCAAACCGATCCCCTTCGGTTGCGGGGGAAGAGCACGGGGACTTACACAACTTTTGAGGCGGAGGAGGGGGGTGAGGGGGAAGATATTTCCCAAGATACGATCACGTGGAATGGAGGGGGGTTAGAGAGGAAGATGGGAGTGGAGAAGAAGAGAGCGGCGAAGAAGATGGATGGGATGGAGGAGGAGGAGGAGGAGGAAGGGATCGAAAGAACACAGAATGTGAAGAGGGCAAAAGGGTTGTTTGAATGAAAAGAGCCAGCACCTGACCAAAGCGAGAGTGTTTACACTTGTTTTCATTTGTACTTTTCTACTTACCTTCCTTTACTTTTCTTTACATCCTCTATGTAAGCGACAGTATGGTTTAATCAAACACATGATTCTATTCAGGATACCGCTTAGCTTGACTATTGGTCTTTTCCCTTTTTTCACCTCTAAACCCTATATCATCGATACTCTTTATAGAGCAGGGCAGTGTTCCAGTGAGTCTTTTGAGGAAGTGCTCTTGTAGGCTATAGTTCAAGAGAATTCTTCTACAAACGTTGAGTGATTTTGAAATCTTGATAAGGCTGCTTTCCGATTCTACTGTTTCGGCAGAAGTCACTTAGGGAATATGCTTCAATAATGATGTCATGAAATTTCACTTGTACTATCCCTTTTACCTGCTATATCATTTTACCTTTCTTCACCACATACTCAGCACATCGATAAACCAAGTAATCGAGTTTAGCTTAGAAATACAGTTTAAAAAAACAGTGTACAGCTGTATATACTATAGACTTTCCACAAGTATTTTGTCATACCAGAAGATTCAAAAAGCTTCCAATCTAACCAAGTTATCTCACAAGAGCATTTCTCAAAAAACGAACAAAGAGTCAGTCTTTCGTAACACTGAGGATCTGAAAAGACAACTATATACTAATTCCACCATGTACAATCCAAAAATGAAACCGATGTCTTAAAATAATTCATGTGGGGAGAAATACTTCAAGTCATGGACCGCTCGCTGAACAACCCTAAAACGATAACACCAGATCTCGGCAGTTTCCGCTATAACAATTAGGCTACAAATATGTACAATCTGTCAAATATAGAGATATTTGCTTTCATATATTATGTGCTACATTACACTGGATTTTGTGCGATTTGATGATCCTCATATGGATTGAATAATAAATAGAATCGCACCGTTACGCACCCCCCAAAAAAACCGCATGGTTGAAGCCAACGATCATGGTCTGCTTATCTGATCTTCCAGAAGAAATTCTTCTGAACATTTTTCTGTACTTGGACCCCCTCACTGCGTGCGCTTCCCCTCTTCCTGCCATTGTAACTCTCCCTCTACTATTTAACAGGGTGCATCTCACACACGCACTTCCAAAAAGCGAGGTATACAAAATCACGATAAATGGGGAAAAAAATGCCAACCTATACACACACTACGATATAAGCACAGAGTGTTCATGTTTTTGTTTGTCCCCCTCTTCGTTAGACCTCCTTTATCAGTTTAGACATCTTTTTAGGTACCTCAAAATATCCTCTGAAGGTGTAAATATAGACGCTTTATCATCCTTCACACTGCTGTTGACCCACCTAAACTCATTGGAATCCAGTGTTGCTCTCCCTGTAAGTAGTAAAATAAGCTTTCTCTGTCTTGGTGGATACACCGCTGGCTGTCTTAGTCTAGACACTACTCGCATTCGGTCTCTCATTTTGAGTGCCAAGGTGCGATCTACATTCGCATACTCTTACAAAAAGTTTCCTGTGTTGGAGAGTATTGATTTTGCTTCTGTGGCGTTTAAGTGCCTGGAGGAGGCGCCTTTATTAAAGCGTGCCACATTGCATTATATGGACATAGATTTTGCAGATATACACGCCGCAGGCCATATTGAACGCCTCCATGTGATTCTGACGGGTGAAGGGGTCACAATTGAGGGGTTGACTCCTTTCCAATCGGTACGACTGCTTACTTTTAACGGGTGTTGTTATGATGGAATTCTTCCTTTACACCTTTTTCCAAACTGTGAAAACTTACAAATTTACCGTATCCAAGCAAGGTTGCCTAGTATATCTTTACAAAGTTTAGAGTTATTCAAGTGTTACAATGTCGCCTCTAAAGTGCCCATCTTAGAGTGCCCAAAACTCAAGGAGTTGCACATGAGCAACACAGATGTAGGCGCTATAAACTGTACTCTCTTAGAAAAGGCTGTTCTCATGGACACTGGGATAACCTCTTTCACAAGCTCCGATCACATTCGAGAGCTAGACTTGAGTTTCAATATGATTGAAAGTTTTGAAAACTTATCATTTCCAAATCTCAAAAAGCTTCTATTAGATGAAAATCCTTTGAATCTGCCTCCTTCTGTGTATGCTCCTCTTCTTGAAAAATTGGATGTTTCGGGCTGCAAGCTCACTAATCTAGATTTTGTTAAGCAATACCCAAACTTGGTCTCATTAACTAGCTCCCTGAACAGATACACGTGTTCTTTAGAGGCTCTAGTGGACCTAGAACGCCTTAAGTATGTTGTTGTGAAGAATAATGAAGGTGACCTCCTGTGGAAGGGTCTAGAACACATTCGTAGTCTTGAAAGCTTAAGCATATCTACTGTTTCTCTGTACAAGAGAGATATTTTCCCTTCGCCACAAGAATTTTGGGAGGGTAAAAAGTCTCGTTACAAAATGGATGAGTTGTTAGAGTCTTACTCTAACTCTCAGGTGCAATTCTTGGAGATCGGGTTTTCGGGTGTAGAAGATTACAGTGATTCACCAGCTTGGTCAGACTGGTCAGAAATTAAGGGGCTACATATTGAGGCAGTGTGTGATAAACAAGAAAAGTATCCTATAACGCTAGGAGCGTCTGGGGCGTCTATCAATGACTTTAAGGATTTACCGAGATTAAATGGGGTTTGCAAGTTAACACTTCAGAATAACTGTGTGGACCGCTTAGATGGGAATGAGATTAAAACTGTGTATCCTAATTTACAATGCTTACTGGCCCCAATGAGCGGTTTGCACTGTATAGAGAATATATGTGATATGCCATTCTTAAAAGAGCTTGATTTGTCCAATAACTCGATCACAGATTTAGGAGGGATCCATGACTTACCGAAAGTGGAAAGTATCAAGCTTGCGTTTAATTGTGCGACTGAGATCAGTGAGGATTTCAAAGGGTTTCCTTGTTTGAGAAAATTGTACTTGAAAGGGTGCGATATCACAGATTTGAGCAATTTAAAGAATTTGGGAACAGATGGGCTTGAAATCTTAGTGGGAAGGAATTTCGTGGAGGGAGATTTTGGATTACCTACGCTGTATGTTTTGTCTACTTATTGAACTTTATGTTGTTTTTTTGTAGGCTGCTACTTTGCACTGGTCTTGTAATTCACGATCTTGTAATAAAGCATTCCTATGCTTTCAAGTAAACCAGCTGATCTGTTTAACTGATTTCGAGGACTATGGGATTTGAGAAAGCGGAGCCAGTGGCAGAGCGTTGGTAGACTTTCTCGTGAAAGAGTACCTACTTGCTTCCTTGAACAAACACTCTACAAATAAGCAACATACGAAAGATTAACTGATACTTTCTGCTTATGTAACTAAAGTGAAACTGACTCCATGTAAAAATCTACAACTAGTTCATCAAACATTGATACCGTACAGATAGTAACCCTAGATAACAGTGGCAAAGAAAAGATTGAGTCGTAGGAGAGTTAGTCATTCCAGTTCATTCAGGATCTCTCAAACTCGCACTCAGTCAAGCCTTCTCAAACTCACTGGCCTTTATCGTTGATGAATTAAATAAACGTCCCAATCTTCTGCTCTGGCTTACTCGCCCAGTCCCAAGGATCGTTGAATCTCAACCCGATATCCAACCCGCTAATCGCCGCAATCTCTGCCTCGCTCAAATCGAAATCCTCGTGCTTCAAGTTCTGTTTCAAACGCTCTTCACTCGAAGATTTTGGAATAACCGCAATCCCACGCTGCGTGGCCCAACGCAACAAGATCTGGGCGTTGGTCTTGCCGTGGGCTTTCGCAATCGTCCCAATCTTGTCCAGACTCAAAAGCAGCTCCACGTGGCCCACTTTTGGGTTGTTCAACTCAACAAAAGACTGAGGTCCAAAAGACAGGTAGGCAGTCACTTGGATGCCCTTGCTTTGGGCCAAGGCAATCAACTTTGGCTGAGTCAAAAATGGGTGGTGCTCAATCTGCAAAATAGCAGGCTTGACTTTAGCACCTCTCCACAAGTCTTCAATCAACTGGCCATTGAAGTTGGAGATCCCCAAAGTCTTAATTTTGCCTGCAGCAACCAACTTCTCAAGAGCACGCCAAGTGTCAAGGATTGGAACGTCTTCGGTGATGAAATTGTCGCCATCTCCGCAGTAGAATCCAGGAGGATACTTCTCCTCGAATGGCACAAATTTCCATGCAATTGGGAAGTGGATGTAGAAAACGTCAATGTAGTCCAAGCCAAGGTCCAGAAGAGTTCTGTTAAGAGCCTTGACAACGTTGTCTGGGTGGTGGAAGTTGTTCCACAATTTGGACACAATCACAAGCTCCTCACGCTTGACCAAGCCGTCAGCAATGGCTTTCTTGACACCATCACCAACCTCTTTCTCGTTGCCGTAGTCCTCGGCACCGTCAAATAAACGGTAGCCAAGTTTGATAGCATCATACACAGCCTGCGCAGTCAGAGCCTTAGGGATCTTCCACACGCCAAGCCCGACAAGAGGAAGTTTTGTGCCGTTGTTGAGAGTAACAGTAGAGGACATTTTTTTTTTGCTAAAATTTCTGGGGACTGAGGTTTATATAGGATTTATGCAGGTGCAGTTAGTCGATCAGGAGGCAATCAATTGGACGCATTCTATAGAACATATCTTCTTGATTTGTGCTGCGATTTACTTTTCTGTTGTAATTTGTTCTATATATTTTTTCCGTGACCGATTTTTGTGTAGGTGGCTTTTACTTAAAAGCGGTGGAGTTTAGTGGAATTCTCGATCGAGTGTGTGCATTAGTGCTCATGAACAGTTTACGGGTGATAGCGCTGGTTTGTTCAACTTTTTCTACTACATTTTCACAGTTATACATACATGTGTACTTATTTATGAAGCTGCTTTTCAATTGATTTGTGACAAGTTCTAGAACACCGTCCACAGCTCATTGCTGTTTCGATCCAGTCTCCACCAATTGTGGGGTAACTCCGAATCTGGAATAATATCAGCGCACTAATACAATGGTATACCGGACATAACAACAGATTCCTAGAACAACATTATATAGCATTTTATTTTTGTTGATTACTAATGATGTGTGTATAAGATAGATATATAATACACATTGTTTCCCGATTACACCTTTGCATGTGAGGATTACGTCAAGTGTGCATTTGCCCTGGGTAAAAACTCCAGGGGCTGTCAATATTCGTTGCCTAAGAGTTTCAATTTGTATATGCTCTGTGGTAGTAGTGTGAACAGTCTATACACCGTACGAGCTAGATAAGTTGATAGTCAGTTGGAATTGCACACCCAGTTATGCTTCCAATGGAGAGCGAGTAGATTTGATTATTGTAATAGATATCTAGATCTATCATCAGACAGCTAACTCCGCTGCTAATGATTTGATAGTGACCGAAAATCTATCCAGAAATGGAAAGAACTGCGAAGATGTTTGTCTTAAATATTCAAATTGACTTGCTGCAAAGCCAAAGCTGAGTCAACCTGTTGGTTGAAATCCCATACTATCCACTTCAACTGTATATATTCCCTAAATCAAATTGACTGAATAATTCAAGAGTAGACTAAAAACCATTCCAAAATCCAACCGGTACGCACCACTACATACAAGTAAAGCAGTTGTTGAGTGACTACAACATTCCAAATTCTGTCAATTAACTGTTAACATGTATATACAAACTAACTAGTTCCTTATACAAAATCACTAATAATTCTTCTTGATATCCTCCACCAATCCCAACCCCTTTGGAACCCACCCCAAAGTGTCCTTCGTATAGTAAGCCGAGGCTGTTGCGCTCGTCAGCCACACATAGCCAATAAACCCTGGAACGTAGTCTTCGCCAGGTCTCACGTACTTGATTTCCAAGCTGTGTTTATCAGCCAAAGCCTTTGCAATCTCACGGTGTGTCACCCCCTGCTCTCCCACAGCATGGTACACGTCCCCAGCCTTCCCCTTTTCCATGGCCAACAAGTAAATCTCGGCAGCATCCTCTCTGGCCACAGTGCACCAGGAAAGCTGTCCCTCGCCGTAAACTGGAACAAAACCCAACTTTTTCGAGATGTCGCGGATCATAGGAATGAACGCGTGGTCGCCTGCACCGTGCACTGTTGGCGCCAACCGGATTCCAATCACCCGGACACCCTTGGACGACAACTTGCGAGCATCGTGCTCGTTCTTGTGGCGACCAATGAGCAGCTGCAATGCCGGTCCGAGGGTCTTGTTGATATACTTTGCCGAGTAGTATTTCTCTTCATCAGCAGAAGACACATTCTCATCCTCTTTGATCTCTGGGACAAAGGAGTTGAACTCAGAAGCCAAAGTCAGTAAAGTACCCGAAAGACCACCCAATCCAGAGGTCGTGAGAATGAACTTGTTAGTTCCTTCAAATACACTCGCAACAAACTCCACAAACTTGCGGTCGTCTGTCAAGGCATTGCCAAAGTCCATAAAGTCAAAGGCTAAGTGCATTACCCCATCACTCTCAGAAATGGCTGATCTCATAGCATCGTGGTCTCTGAGAGTTCCTTTGACTACAGTCGCTCCCAAAGACTCAAGCTTTGAAATAGAGCTTTCAGAGCGTGCAAGACCGACAACACTGTGGCCTGCTGCAATGAGTTTTTTGGTGACAATGCTTCCAATGAATCCGCCGCCGCCTGTGATGAAGACTTTCATGATAATAATTTGATGATAATCTTGGAATATTGGGCTATATTTATAGCTTATTTTAAAGATCAATTACTAATGGTGTGCTGACTTTGCAGGGTCGGCATCGGCTCGGTTCGGTACAATGCTGCTTTACAGAATAAGCAGTTAGGTGGTATAATTATGGGGTGCATCGCTTATAACGGGAGATCTTGCTGATTTAGATTCAATTTGAGTCTATCAGTACTGAATGCGTTTGGTGGTGTAATTGTATTTACAATTGCTATATAGCAAGCAAGTGCTGGTATAGTAGCTACTATACTGTGATATATCATAGGTGACCCCTCGACTGTTAGTGATAGTGGTGTAACTTAGTTTAATCGGAGTTAGCGGTTATCCATAGAACGCAAATTTCGGATTTTAGTGGAGGCATTTTGACATTATCGACCGAAGCTGTCAAGTGGTGTGCATTATGTGTCAAAAGTTTATGTGAGGTCGGCTTAAGCCAGTTTTGGAGGCTGTGATTGCCGATGATTCTGGTGGTGTATCACTAATCATTTTATTACTAATCGTTGTGTCACGGTTTTTCTTTGAGGGGACTATTTACGAGTAGCTGGAACTTTTGATGGTGCAAGCTTGAGCAGCCATAACTGTCATTTTTCATTTACTTTCCTGAGTATAAACAAGTGGAGTGAGTTGAAGATGCCGATTCAATAATCATTTTCATTTAAAGATCAATCCATTGAAACTTTGAAGTTTACATTCAGGCACAACTAGCAAATATGCTGTCTATCTCTCACAATACACTTGTATTGTGGGCGTATCTATATGTTAGGCTTCTTCTTCCACACTTTAACCACACCGCTTCGGATATTTGATACTGTAATGTCTGCGGAGAGTAAGGACGAAACTCAAACATAGTCGCATTGGTGGAGGCATTTTACACTGTGCAAGGGTGCTCAATAGAACTCAAAAAAGAGGCAATGAATGTTGGAAACGCCAGCGAAAACTCAATATACAAAACGAACCCTACAAAGGGAAAACTGAAAATTGTAGTATCAAGGATATAATATTAAAGGGTCAAACACACTCTTCCTCATCAGTCACTTGATCATGTTCTTTCAAGAGCTTATACATTTAAATAGACGGATAGGCATATATCACTTCACCGTTCACTTTTATACCTGTAGAGACTTTGCTTGTCTCTTTATATGCTTCATCAGATATTTGAGTTCCCTCGCAAAGGGCCCACTAGCAAACTCATTTCTCACTTCGCTCATGAGGGATTCATCATGGGGATCATCGCGCACTCACAAAAGCCAATAAATACTTCACATCAGCAACAAAATACTTACAAGCCATAGTCCACTCCTCGTCCACCGTCTTCCGCATCAACTTGATATTCAACCCCTGAATAGTATTGTTCACCACATTTATCTGGTGCGGAAGTCTCACACTCTTATCATACTTCTCCCCCAACTCCTTCTCCATTTGCCTCACAACATTCAAGAGAGCCACCATTGCCTGGTCCAACAGCAGATGCGTGAAAAGACGCCCCAATGAAGAGCTCCCCAGAGAGAAACACTCCAAAACAATTTTACTGGGCTCTCCATCTACATACTCTATCTTTTCGATCTTCAGATACGACCCCATCGGGATAAGCTTATACCCCGCAATGGTAAGCCCCATTTTCTTGATTATGATAGCCAATAGAAGTACCAACTGGCCCAATGCAGAATTGATCTCCATCCACAGTACTTTAGCGTTCTTCAAACTACCTAGCCTTAAATCGTTAATGGTCCCAAATGGGCCATCTGACGATATGTGGAACACGTCACTGTACACATTCAGCTTGCGTAAGTTAGCTAGTATATTTTCCTTCTCGTTGAGAGCACTTAGAGTCTCTTTATTTTGAGTGGCCAATTCAAGTAGTTGTAATTCGTACACATTCTTCTTAGCCAAGAGTTCGGTCTCTTTGTTATTTACACTCTCTATTTCTACATCTACGCTCTCCAACTCTCTTTTCAACTCCTCTTCGGCTTTCTCCAACTGCCGAATCTCAGCTAAGGCAGAGTCATACTTGGCCTCCATCTCCGCCAACGACGCCAACAGGGCATTCAACTTGGCTACACTGGGACTGCTCTGCTTACTAAGGCGGTTGAGAAATTGGACATACGTATTTTTTTCGCGTACCGCGTCTGAGTGCTGTGTCTGGAGCTCCAGAAGTAACGTCTCGGCGCACTCTGCACAGACAGGGTAATCCACGTCATGCTTGAATGAAAGAACATTGAATACACGAGTTAAGGCCGCTACACGGCCAGATATACTACTGCTTTCTGCTACGAACAGAGCCTCTTCAGACTCTGATTTACTATTTTTTAGCTCTTCCAAGAGGTCGGCCAACTTATCTTCCTCCTCATCAAGATCAAGTTCCAGAAGCTTCTGAAGGACTGCTGCCTCTGTCTTTGATGTGTCGATGAAGGGCGGCTCTTCAATCTCTGAAAGAAGCACACTATTAGAGAGAATTTCGCTTTCACTCAGCGCCAAAGCAGCCTCGTATAACCTGAGCTTCTCGTCAGAATCGATTTGGGGGGCGGGAGGGGGTGGCGGTTTTTTGGGGTTTTTCTCTAGACTCTTGTCACTAAGAAGCATGCGTTGCTGTGAGGTGCTTAGTTGGAGGAGGGCTTGGTCTATGATGAGGGGGAGGTGGCACGTTTGGCATCGAAGCATTTTATTGTTTATTGAGAGACTGGTTTTTCGGATAACTGTTTGCAAGTTTTCTGCCAATTAGTGAGCTTTTTGGTGGAATTTCTGGTGTTTTCTTTGTAGGCTGCAGTGTGTGCATGGTTGATGAGGTCATGTGATCCGGGGGTGGTTGATTTATGTATGTGTTCCTCGTCAGAAAGAGAGCTTGAAAGCTCAAAAAGTAAATGCTATGATTTTTGGTGGTTTCAGGAGTGTTCGGAGTTTTTTTGGGGTCTGGGGGGTGGCTGTGGATGGAGATAAGTGGTATTTATTGAGTGTCTCACTACTACTTTAGATATAAGAGAGATTTAAAGTCATAAGTTCGAGACTATGTTTTTGAGGCACTTAGAAAATGAAGGTTATATGTGATGGTATTTGCCTGAGCGAATTATAGTATTTCTTACTCCTATAAATTTCCTCATACAATTTTTTGTGTATACTCACAAGAGAGTTAGTTGGTGTACATCCGTCAATACTGAAAGCTATACAAAATCATCGTTGTAGAGGATATACTCAAGCTCCCAACTTAACACGTTCACTTGGACATATTAGGATCACAGAACTGCCTCTGGCTGATGTTCGAGCTCGCTATAATGATCAAAAGCACCTGGAAGAGAGCTCCAATCAAGCAAGCAGTACATAATGCATGGCCTCTTCAACTAAACATCCTCGCTGCTAAGCAAAGCTGCCACAACTGGTATAAAAGATGCACTTTACATGATTCCATTTCAGTTTAAACAAAACTACCAAAATGCACAAACTACAAGAAACACAAGTTATACATTATAGAACTAAACACGTACTCAAACAATCAAGTAACGGATAGGGATGTGGATCAACTTGATACCGTAACCAATGACGCCCATGGCGATGAATCCAGCACCAACAGCTCTAATGATTTGAAGGTATTCTAGTTAGTATTTTAATCTTTTGAATTTTTGTTTCATTTTTTCAACTTTTCGTGAGATTAAGCACTTTGTCTTTCCCTTAATAACTTTCTAACTCATTGTGATCATGGACTTCTCAAAATTCCTTCACTTCCGATATAAAGTCCTCTTTTGACTGTCTCTTCAGTTTATCACATTTATCTGATCATTGAGATTTAACATCCGCGCACTTCTGACACATGTATCACCATTTCAATCACATAAAAATCACATAATATCCAAAAAACTATTAAGGCTTAGCTCAACTTATCGGATTCATCATCCCACTAAATCATCTGCTCCTCATTTTTCATCCATTTCTTACTCATGTTTCACCATTTTTCACCCATTTTCACAATCTCGAATCTCCAGCTTAACAACAAAAAACCCTAAACTCACCCTTCTTGGTTGGCTTTGTGCACTTCTTAACAAAGGCAGCGCCTTCTTTAACGAAGTCGACTGGGACCTCGATCGTTTTTTCAAATCCGTCCTGGGCCATATTGTGTGTTATGCTGGCCTTTAAATTTGATTTTTATTTTTTGGGCGTGGAAAGAGAGGAAGTTAGTGAGGGTAGGGTAGGCACTATAATAACATTTATTAGTGTCATTTTTACATAATTTGATTAACATTAATATTACATATATATATTGTTTTCCTTTTCTTATTGTTTTGATATCATGTTTCTATGATTTCATTGTCATACCAATTGGTCTATATATACAATACTGTAATATTTACTAAAGTTCTTTCTTTAAACATTCATCGAAGCCGACTCTCGGTCATGGCCACCGCCTTCGAAGATGAAGCTTTTGGTTTGAATTGGATCTAGGTTCAAGCTATAGAATCTCAGAAAAATCTGGTGAGAGAAATGGGATTGAGGTGCAAACTCTTTCACGGATTATTGTGCTTTCCGGCACCTCGCGCCAAGAAAATGCCAATGAGTGCTTCTTTGCTGAAGTCTGTTAGTTTTGTGGTTGAAAAGAGGTGCTTAGCTCACATGAACTTTGTGAGTCAAGATCAAATACATGTATTTAGTGGCGTATCATCGACACTTTGCAAATTCCTTTAGTATAGCAGGCTAAAATCTATTAGTTGTGTTACTGATGAAAAGGTCTACCGAACTGCCCCTGATAACTGTTTTGTGATCGACTACTTAGAGAACTCAAAACTTCAAAACCCCAAAACACTTCAATTGACTCATAATTACACTAATACTGTCAACGCATCAATGATATAGCCTGGGGTATGCTCAAAAACAGTACAACATCAATATCTCGTGAACATTGGTACATATCAATCACTATACACTTAAGCATACTTTGGAAACGCACATTTAAATCACTACAGACAGATTCTGAAACTAGAACAAAAACTAATCTCCTTTCGCCCAAAACTCTGTCAAAAGCGCCTTTAGAGGGCAGCTTATTGCATACTGCCAAATGAATTATACTCCAACAGAACGCTATAGCAACAACGCACCAGGACTTTTGACAAGGTCTGGTGCGTTGTACATGGAAATGAAAAGCTTCATTTTTGGCAGAATGTGTTGTACAGCTAGTGTACAATCTACAATTAAAAGAATCACTTCACTTGATATTATTAGCTGAATATGAACTGATTAGACAAAATCAACACTTCATTCCACTTGAACCCTGAAAATCACTATCTGGCACACGAGTGAAAGAGCACTTTGCATACTGCTCTAAACTTAGAAAACCAGTACATCAGTATACACGTATATTCAAAGTCCATAGATATTATAAGAATCTGGCTGCTTCATGATTTTTCTGAGCGGATAACAGCAGTGTCTCAGCGCATCCCTCAACCCAAGTAGTACATTAGCTTCTTTCACTAAAACACTGTATCAAGAATATACTCTATGGCTCGATTACTGATTATTGCTGTTGATTCTGCCCACCCATAAACAGATTTGCCATATTCCGCAACATCGGATTATTCATCAACTCCTCCATTCCCCCCTCCCCCCCCATACTCTGAGCCATCTGCCGCATCATCGGGTTATTCATCAACCCCGCCAATGCCTCTGGGTTCTGCATCAATCCCTGGACCCCCTGCATAATCTCTGGATTATTCATCATACTAGCAAAGTCCATGCCCCCCGCACCACCTGCGCCGCCCAAAGCCCCCATCATACTAGCCAAGTTTGGCATACCACCAGCTGGAGAGCTCTCTTCATTTGTAGCACTAGCTCCGCCACTAACTTCTCTGCTTCTCTCGGCCTCGAGCTTCTTTTTGGCGGTCTCGTAGCCCTTTTTCATGCCTGCGGAAGCATTATCCCCCTCAATCTGCATTCCCTTTTCATATGCATCAACAGCCGCCTGGGTGTCGCCCAAAGCGTAGTTGGCCAACCCAAGTCTAGAGTAGGCACGGGCGTAGTTAGAGTCCAACTCAATGGCGTGTTTGGCGTCCTTGATGGCAAGATTATGTTTACCTGCGGAAGAATAAGCGGCAGCTCTGTTAGAGAAATACACAGCATTAGTTGGGACAAGCTCGATGGCCTCGGTATACTTTGCTATGGCGTCATCAAACTTCTTGAGGCCCAACAACTTGTTACCTTCACTTTTGAGAGTCTCGGCCTGGGCCTTGAGTTCAGTCTCAGATACCAGGATATTCACGGGCACAGACGAGCTCTCTGTCTCAGCTTTCGGTGCGGCGTTGGTCTCGGCCGCAGAAACCAACTGGGAAAGCTTCTTGCCGCCAAACGCAGTGTCCACGATTTTAGAGGCTTCCTCAGGATCCACCTCAAATGCATCAGAAAGACACCCAACAACAACGTCCATGGACTCACTGTAGTCTTCGGAAACAGCACCAGTGGCCACGCACGAGCGCACGTGGTCGATGATGAGCGCCGCAATGTCTTTGTTTGAGGGCATGTTGATACTCAGTTAAAGACCACTTGGTTTGAATATTTATATTTATGCAGTGTATTTAATATGGGGGAAACTTCGGGGGCGTTGGGGGTTTAATGGGAAAATTTAGCGAGAAATTCAACGAAAAATTTAAGAGGGAGGAGTCATTTATATTGTAGATTATTCTTCGAGGAAATTTGTTTGTTTGGTATTTGATGTTGGTTTTCTTCTGGTTTTTGGTGGTTTATTAGAGTGTACTGGAAGGTTCTACACATGGAGTGGCGTGCATGTGAATGTTATCCGATGCTATACTGGAGTATTGATGTCAAAACATATTTTATACTGGAAGATACTGAAAGAAACATGGTGTCACTCTGTTCTCATTAAGTGACTTTAAATGAGCGTTAACTGATATTCTAGAAGTTTACTATGTGTTCTGTTTCGAGGGTTTTCAAGGTATTGTCGATACGTCATGTATGGTACGACGCTCTATATGACACCTGAGTTTTCAGATGGTAGCTCTCTTTCTATGTTGTATTAATAGATTTCAGGGAGTTGATTCGTGAGTTAATAAGCATTCTGCTCTCAAAGTGAGAAGTTTGACCAGAATCTGTCTCTTTGATCTACAACTATCATTAAACCCTTACATTATTGAATTTACTCGTCAAAAAATTTCATGGAAGCCAAAGCTTTCATTTGGTAAGAATAGATCTTCCAAAAACATCTTTCAACTCAAAGCTATTCTCTAACTTCAACAAACCACAATCAAAGGAAAATAGGATAAACAAGCAACCGGCATTGGCACTAAAGAAACGAGTTTCAAATTGATGAAATGATAGGCGAAAAACAGTAAATTCATATAGAAAATCAGGTGAGGGTTTTCTTGTCAACTTTCAGGATTCTTTGAAAATGAGGTTTTCGAATATAAGTCTACGAATTTACACTTCCAGCAGCTGAAACTAGATGCTGTAGTTTTTCAGGCTTTATGATAAGAGACTTTTCTTATTTTTCCCTCAAAAATGCAGTTTAATAGTATTACTGAAGGATTTCATAACGTAGAATTAATTCATACTTCAGAATACACCAAAAGGAGTGACAGGAAGGTAAAGTCATATATATGAGCTTAAAATTGTAGTTAAAAATCTTTAGACTAGCACTTTCTGTCTAAGTCTCTACCAGGAACCCATTCATGATGCCTATATCACGTGTCATGGAGCCGTCCTTAATTCTGAACCTTTTAGATGAGCTTACCTTCAAACAGCATCCAATTACATTACAGGAAGTCATAATGTGGCCTGGCTCTAATTCTGAGCAGTGCGAACAACTGTGATTCTACAACCAGATAGATCATGATTCGATGCTCATATACACTTTGGACCGTTGTGAGGCCAAGGAGGTTGAACAGAGAATTGCAAGACTACGATGATATAAAAGAAACTATGGAAGTCATTTGAAATGTATGGGCTTGCTATAGTTATTCTTGTCTGGGATGAGCCGACTCCGAGAGTCTTTTCTAACAAACGCCTACTTGATGTGCTGGGGCTCACTACTTAGCCTACCGTATGGGTACATTGATCATTTAAACAAACTGACACACTTTTCGCCTTGCCGAACCATCAACTTAACTCAGCTGCAGTTCGATTGCCTCAGTACCCTCAACTTTGATGAGTTTAACTCCGCTCAATTCATGGTGATCACCGCAATCTCTCTGATAAAGTATGCGAGTCTCGTTCCTACAAGATCCTTGAATATATAATTCATTTTACTGCACTATCATGATCGATTGCACTAATTTCTGACATAACCAGCAAAGACTATCAGCTTCAACTGATTAATCACTTTGCATCAGTCTTAGTTAGCCTCAGCAGCCAACTTCTCCGCCTTCGCAATCACATCCTCAATTCCACCTACCATGTAAAACGCATTCTCAGGAAGGTGGTCGTACTTACCCTCCAAAACCTCCTTGAAAGACTTGACAGTCTCCTCCAATCTCACCAATCTACCTGGAATACCAGTGAAAACCTCGGCAACGGCAAATGGCTGGGACAAGAATCTCTGGATCTTTCTGGCTCTCTCCACAGTCAACTTGTCCTGCTCGGACAACTCATCCATACCCAAAATGGCAATGATGTCCTGCAAAGACTTGTAGGCCTGCAAAGTCTGCTGAACGTTGGAAGCAACGTCGTAGTGCTCCTGTCCGACAACAGCAGCGTCCAACAATCTCAGCTTGGAGTCCAATGGGTCCACGGCTGGGTAGATACCCAACTCAGAGATACCACGGGACAACACAGTGGTGGCGTCCAAGTGGGCAAAAGTGGTGGCTGGAGCAGGGTCAGTCAAGTCATCGGCTGGCACATAAACCGCCTGCACAGAAGTAACAGAACCCTTCTTGGTGGTGGTGATACGTTCCTGAAGAAGACCCATATCAGTGGCCAAAGTTGGCTGGTAACCCACGGCAGATGGAATACGTCCCAAAAGAGCAGACACCTCGGAACCGGCTTGGGTGAAACGGAAAATGTTGTCAATGAACAACAACACATCCTGACCTTCCTCATCTCTGAAGTACTCAGCAATGGTCAACCCGGTAAGGGCAACTCTGGCACGGGCTCCAGGAGGCTCGTTCATCTGACCAAACACAAGGGCCACTTTAGAGTCCCCCTCAAGGTTGATAACCCCGGTTTCTCTCATTTCACGGTAAAGATCGTTACCCTCTCTGGTTCTCTCACCGACACCGGTGAACACAGAGAAACCACCGTGGGCCTTGGCAATGTTGTTAATCAACTCCTGGATGAACACAGTCTTACCGACACCGGCACCACCGAACAAACCAATCTTTCCACCTCTGGCGTAAGGAGCAAGAAGGTCCACAACCTTGATACCAGTCTCAAGAACCTCAGCGGCAGTGGACTGCTCAACGAAGGCAGGAGGGTCGGCGTGAATTGGGTTTCTCGATTTGGTCTTAATTGGGCCACGCTCGTCGATTGGCTCACCAACAACGTTGATGATACGGCCAAGGGTCTCTCTACCAACAGGCACGGAGATTGGGGCACCAGTGTCGGCAACAATGGAGCCTCTGACAAGACCTTCAGTACCGTCCATAGCAATGGTTCTAACGGTGTTCTCACCAAGATGTTGGGCAACTTCAAGGATCAACTTGTTGCCACCATTGTCCACCTCAAGGGCGTTAAGAATGGCTGGCAAAGAGCCTTGGTCGAACTTGACATCGACAACGGCACCAATAACTGCGGTGACTTTACCACCAGACACGGCAGTAGCAAGGCCACGGAAAGCAGCACGGTTACTTTGAGCAGCCTTAAGGGCAGCACGCGACGTCGCAGCAAACAATGAAGGAAGAGCCATGGTCAATTCCTGGGTGAGTGAGAAAAGGAGAAGGGAGTTTTTAAATGAAAAACAGGGTGGGATTTTTCATGCGTGAAAAAAAAAGCCTGTGATTGGCCCAAGCCGGGCGGGTAAGGGGTGCGCTACAAGTATTGGGTTGGAGGTGAAGGGGATTGTTGTACGATTCTAAGAGTAGGTGGATGATAGTTTTTTTTTTACTATGAGCGGTTGGAATTGAATCGTGTTTTTTTTTCTGTTCTTTTGGGCACGCTTGTTGGTTTTTTTGGTGGGTTTCCTTCACCATGCATCGTGTAGTGCCCACACGTAGACCACTGTCATGACACTGTATGGTGATAAATTATGATTGGTGTGTTGCGTGTGTGTTTTTATGTGAACTGTATACTCAGTTGATTTGTGATTGATTGAGAATTGAATGAGTAGTCATTGAGGCGTGGTGTATGTGTTAAGTTGTAGTTACTGGTATTAGATCTAGATCAATTGACAGGCATCAGCATACCAATGGTTCAATGGTAGATTTTGTGCAAGTGAATATAAGTATTATGCTTTTCAGTATCTGTAATAACACAGCTTTTGTCTAAAAACTGTGATTGCGTTCTGTGGGCTTTGGGAGGGGTATGCATCAAGTGCAATTGATATCAACAATGAAGTGCAACTTCTCGTTCTTCTAAAAAATCATTCCGTGACTGCTTATTTATCTAAAGCATGAGTGAGGTAACTCAGATCTTTAATATATGGAGAGCTTCTCATTTTGATCGAGTTGATTATTGTATGCTATTGAAGTTTAAGTATTCTGAGCCAGCTAGCATCGCCCCTTTGCAATAATCCGTATTCACTGGGTGCTGCGTACGGTCTATAGACTCCCCAGTAATGGACTTTTCAAACGGGTTACTAGTAAGCTACTGGTCGATTGACTGAATGAACCTCGGAGCATCAGCAGACTAGTCAGTATCAAACAACTACCGCAAAGTAGTACGGAGGCATTGCTTGTTATGTAGTCCTCTTAAGGAGTCTGCTGGGCCATTTTTATACTCCACTTCTGATGTGTATATAAGCATGTATAGAACATAGGCCTACCAAAATTGCACATCGCACACAGCATTATTTTCTTCACCGCATCGACTAAATCTAGAGTATACTTCAATTTGACAGTAATTTCAATCTAATAGGATATTCGTGTACACTCCAGATGCTCATGCTGTAAAAGTGAGACAGTTTTCAACTGACAGTTTCCATGTTTCAAGACCATGCAAAATAGTAACATAATGAAGCAATTAGAGTTTCCTCCAAGCCTCTTAATGCCATACTTTGGAATGTCATAGTGTAATATGAAATGAACAAGCAGATGGGCATGCAATTTTTGCACCTTTAATTTGCATAGCGCAGATGATCCTGACCCCAAGAGCCAATTGACAAACTACACAGAAGACATTTTCATATATGGAACATCAATTCTACGATAGAGACAAAATAGAATATAAAAGATTCTCTCACCAGGCCCAGCTAATGAAATACATATTCACAAGTTAGGCTGAGAATATAGCAAAGTCAGCAGACGAAAATCGTAACTGGATTATGTGAAAGGTTACAATTCATCATCACTGAACCCTTCCAACACTGGAAAATCGCCCACCTCGACATTCACCGGCCGGACAAACAGCCCAAACTTCATGCCACAACTAAAATACTGTACTCCCTTAATACTCCCATCATTTTTCCCCAAAGGCTCGTCCAATTCAACTCCTGCCCAGACGGAGTTACCAGGAATCTCAGGAACCTTCCCAAGGTACCGCAAAACCCCTCTTCTCTCTCCAGCATCAGACTTAACACAGCATCTCATGCCTACTTTCAATTCCTTAGCCTTTTTTTCGTTTTCTACATTTTTTGTATCTACTTTCTGTTTATAAGAAGGATCGAACCGCCCCAACTTGTTGCTCTCTTTCCACCGAAGAACAGAGTCTGTGCGTTTTGCATACTCCAGGTCGGGTAACCGGTAAGCCTCGACCGGTGCTTCTTCTTGGCTTGGCCGTGTGTCGTGCACGTGCACTCTAGCTCCGGCTGGAATATGCATATCAGCAACCAGGTCGGCGTCTAGCGTCTCGAATCCGGTGCTGGTGTAGAGCCGGAGTTCTTGGTGTTCTGGGGGTATTCCTGTAATTTGTTCAAATTTCTGTTTCAAGTATGCAACCGACCAGCCGGAGGAAATCCGGCGTTCTGAAGACGTGAGGGAGGAGGTCAAAAGGATAGGTATGTCCATGGTGTCGGTATTGATTTGCTTGATGGGTATGTAGTAAGTTATCGATATCAATATTGGGTATTCGAAACCAATATATCAATAGAAATTCAGCGGCGTATCAGTATGGTCTTTGTTCGTGAAAATTTCTTGCTCCGTGAACTTTTCTTCACGAGATTCCGTTCTTAGAGCTTTGAGATTTCGCGTTGAAAAATTATAGTAAGTGGATTGATCAGAAAGTGAGCGAGTGGTGGGAAGTCAGTTTAGAGGGTTTTCAGGTGTGCTGATTAGATAATTTATGAGTAAATGGCCTGTTCGGTGTTTTATATGGTTGTCCTGGTGATGATGGTTTGTGAATTGTGTCTCGGTTCTTCTCACCTGCTTATGCATGAGTACACTTATCATTGATATTTATCCACCTTACGATTTCTTGAAGGATTTGGTGTTTTCAGATTGTAGAGATTAAGTCTTCTTGAATATATGGTTTTGGAATATTGCTGCCTTTTCAGTCTCACTTGAAGTATCACCATAAAGGATAATTCATCACACATGGTTTTAAACAGCCTACAAAGCTGAGAAAGGCCCTAAAAGTCGAGAACGTAATCCTAAGATGAATCTATACGAGTGCCAAGCTAATTGGGTGAACAGAATATGTACAACTATCTTTCTGATACATCTGAGGATGCACTATGACTTGTTCTCTATAAGCTTTCACCGGGGTAGAAGAAACCGTTAATCCAAGATGGCTTCAAGGCTTGTTCTAGACTTATGCCAGTTAAGATTTCTGAAGTTGAGGCTTGCTGAACCAACCTGTCCAGTGATTACAGTGCAAGTAGAGTATGTGTGTATGATTCAATAGAGCTCTAGCATTAAGCCACCCTGCCAAATAATCGTGAAACAACGCTCGATATAGCATTGACATATTCTTACTTTCAACTATCACTTTCTTTGTAGGATAAAGTCAGACAAAATACGTGGATAAACTCAGATGAATACAAAACCAGAACGCAAGAGTAAGCAAGTAAACAAACGAAAAAACATACAGTAGCATGGTCATCTAACTTCAAGTATGCCTAGGGTCTATACAGTCGGCAATAAGGTACCAAACAGTAAAAGCTCTCTCTGTATGTAATGAGGCTAGCAAAAATAAATTTCATACACACTCACCATGGACAAAAAGAACAAACGGAAAAATGACAAGCCCAAAGTAGATGGCCCAAAAAGAGAGGCTATCCTTGATTTGGCCAAGTATAAGGACAAGAAAATACGCGTCAAATTCACTGGCGGACGTCAAGTTATTGGCACTTTGACCGGCTACGACCAGATCATGAACTTGGTCTTGACCGACACAGAAGAGACGTTGAGAGATGAAGATGACGCCACTGTGTTGACGGGAAAGACAAGAAAATTGGGGAGGGTTGTAGTGAGGGGGCCATTGTTGTTGACTGTTTCTCCGGTTGATGGGAGTGAGGTGATACTGAATCCGTTTGTGTAAAAGCAAAATCCGAGCGAAGCGAGAACACTGTGAGCACGGATATCGAGTAAGATTCATAAGCTTGTACTCTTTCCATGTGAAGAGTTTTGAGTTTAGCCAGTCAGATTGTATCATACTATACACTCAGTCCATAGACTATTGATGCTTTTGTATAGTGTATAGGCTTCATTGCCTTCATGAGCTCATCTGGTCTAGTGTATGTTTACACATTCTATGGGCTAGAGTTACACTGATATTTTTAGTGATCAGGATACGAATATTGACATATCAAGCCGCATATCATTAATCTGGATGTGTTTATTGTCTAAACGTATTGTTATCTAGAGCATGTTTACACTATTCGGCTCGGCTTATGAGTATATTCTTATGTATAACTTTCTCTCTTAAATAGAAAGCTCCCGGCAAGCCAGGAATGAAATTAGGCTCTTGTTAAACTTATCAATAGTTGGCTCAGAGACAGCTCACACACCTTAATAGGATTTGGATTATATTATGAGTATTATTATGTACCTTAGAGTTGTTCGAAGAAACTAAAAGGGTTGGTGGATCTGGTGTATAGTATAGCGTACTTATTCTTGTAGATATTCTAATTTGTGATCTGTTGTATGATTCTTGAGGACAGCGGCGATTCAAGCTATTTGAACAGCTAAACCTGGACTTGGAAGTTGATTAGGTCCCCTCAATTACATCTAATGACCCTCCAATCTTTCAAACCTCTTCACTCGGTTTTTGGTATCTTAAGTTCAAGTCTAGAGTTCATCATTCAATTGCGCTTTTTACATTGAAAGGGTGATGATATAGAGGAGATGAATGGTGCTGTTTTGTGAAATAGAAGGAGCTGTGGAGCAACTACTTTGTCCGCTCATTTATTATTAGTTGGCTGTCAATTGTTGAGCCATGGATTCTAAACTGTGTTTTGCTCTTAGACGAGCTGCTGAAGTCAGAATGTGAACATTGAAACTTGTCTAATATCACTTTAAATCCCGAGGAAAAATCGCGTGGGAATTTCTCAGAATCAACCGATTCACGTTTATCAATCCAACAAGGCAATTTTCTCGAACCAGATCAAGCCTCATAAAGTGAGCATACTGAAGACAGCAATTGATCAGCTTTCTTATTAATAAGGTGTACTTTTCAAGGTTACCTGAGCATGCCTACGGACGAACAATCAATCACAGCAGAGAAGCCACATTCAAATATCTTAAGAATCCAATAGATCAAACCTAATTGATGAGATACTCTCATAGATGTTACTCATGTCAATAAGTAATAGGAAATCCTTCCGCAGAAGAAAGTATCGCACTTCATGATTTCACAATTTATGCACTCTCGGCGAATTAATGCCAAGACTCATCTAGGACTCAATGTAGAAAGTAACTCGCAGAATAACAGGCAATTTCGCACCAAATTATATCAAAATACGCACTTATGAAACTGGTAAGGACTGGGAAGCAGTTTGTATCAATATTTATGTGAACACTAAAGATTATATAACATTGTAGAAATTAGAACCTTATCTAATACAGCTGCTGCAGCTCCACTATTTAAATAATTTATCTTTCTCAAAATAGTTAAAAATCAACCACCACAATGACGACCCCATCAAACGTCACTCTTTTACCCCAAACAAACCAGCTTCTTTCTCTCTACACGATCATCCGTGATCAAAACACATCCAGACTGGACTTTGTGTTTTATTCGGACCGTATCATCCGTCTTCTTGTAGAGGTAGGACTCAATCTTTTCCCGGTCGAGCCTCACACTATAAAATCTCCAACTGGCCAAAACTATGAAGGTGTGAAGTTCGTAGGTAGAATCTGTGGTGTTTCGATTATTAGAGCTGGAGAGAGTATGGAAAAGGGTTTGAGAGATTGCTGTAGGTCCGTGCGTATAGGCAAGATTTTGATCCAACGTGATGAAGAGACTGCGCTTCCAAAATTGTACTACGAGAAGCTTCCAGATGACATTTCTGAACGGTATGTGTTCCTTCTTGACCCGATGTTGGCCACTGGTGGCTCTGCCATTATGGCCACTGAGGTGCTCATAAGCAGGGGGGTTAAGCCTGAGCGCATCATTTTCTTGAATTTGGTTGCGAACCCAGAGGGAATTGCTAATTATCATAAAAAGTTCCCGGGGATCAAGATTATCACCGGGGCTATCGATCCAGCGTTGGATGAGAGTAAGCATATTGTTCCGGGGTTGGGGGATTTTGGGCAGAGATATTACTGTGTGTGACGCCGGGCGAAGGAACGTATTCACAATCAATGTCTCACTCCGCTCGATGTTGATTAAGACGTACAATTTCTCTCGACATTGATGCATTTGTGGATATGAATACACTCTCATTGATGGGTATCACACAGTGTTTATCTTATAAAGTGATTGAAAAGCATTAGATTATCGCACTTTGATAATAGACTCACACTATAGTGTGTATACTGATTTACATATATATCCAGTCCACAGTTTGTAGAAATTTGAAGTTTGAATTTCCAGTGAAACTGTTCTTCCCATCGTATTACAGTTTCTTCACGAAATACGATATATGGACTTTGTCATCAGAAAGGCAGCTGTCCTCTAAAATGGGCTGCTGAGTATTCTAGAGTTATCAAGCAGTCATTTACTCGTAGTGGGCTTTCTGAGTGTTGAAGGGGGCAGATGTGAAGAATGAAATACCTCAATGACTTAGCACAATGGGTTTGAGACTAGTCAGATATTGGTACTTTTGGTCACGATTAATTCAAGTCTCTTAATACGTGAGTTGGGTATTATTAGATCAGAAAACAAATAATTTAGTACTATGTCAAATAAACCGCAACACCAAATCATCAATTATAAACTTCATAATCAACTTACTTAGATACTCGACCCAAAACCCTTTTTACCCCCTCCCTCTGCAAAAATTCTTCGAAAATGTACAGATCTCCTTCCTCAACCTCAATCCTCGTCACAGGATCCAAATAAGCACACACTGCTAACTCGGAAACGTCAATAATGTGCTTTGTCTTCACATGAAAAGCCTCAGCCAAATGCATATATCTTTCCTGGTTCTCCATGATTTTCATAATAGAGTCTATGAGAACTTTTTCGGTGCCAGTAGCTTTAGTGACGTCATCATAAGTGGTTGTGATAGTTCGCCCCATGTCGCTCATACAAACGCTCGCCCAGTTGTATTCCTTCAACTCAGCATCTGTTATAGGCTCGAATTGATCGGCATAAACCCCTACTCTGTCAACAAAATCGGCCAACTTATCATTATGAGTAAGAAGCGAAGTGGACCTAACATAGTCTGGGCTCATAGAGATCTTCATCTCCATGTTGAAAAACCAGAAAGAAGTCTCAGTACACTGTACATTTAACATAATCACCACCAAGTGCTGCAACTCGAGCTCCCCTTTCAGCTCCTGAATTTCCTTGTAAATAGCTCTTCTGCGGCTCTGCGTAGTGTTAGTAGCGTCAAATATCGCAAACTGGTTGACTCCAGAACTGAGAGAGACTAAACAGGCTCTAAGAGTCTCGAGCGCTACCATATCTCTGCTGTCATTGCTCTTGAAAAAAAGGTTTCTAGACGACTGTTCAGAGTTTCGACGCGTAGTGCCTGCGTTAAATATCTGAGCATTGAGTTTTCGAGATTTGAGATCGCTCACCATGAGCTTGGCTATGGTGGACTTGCCACAAGCAGGGAGACCAGTAAGCACAATCAAAGCAGGAGGATAGACAGTCATAGTTTAGATTGGAGTTAAGAAGAAATCAGGACCGTCATTCTTTTTTATGGAATGTCCGCTCAACCTCTGCTGTACGTGAGTGTATGCGTAGGCATGCGTATCTTACCTTACTATACAGTAAGGTAAAAATTGTAGATCTTCGTAATGCATTGATTCAACCAGTAAAAGTGATATCTGTTTGACTCAAAGCGTTATGATAGTTTCAGTAGAATCAGTTTGTGTGCGAATTTTAATGATGGTGATACAAAGGTTTTGAGAATGTTCATGAGAAATGAAAGAAAAATTTGTTCCCAAAGCGTACCCAATTGAAGTACGGAAAAAGATAGGAAGTCGTGGAAGCTGCGAGATGCATTCAGATTCAAGAACTCTTCAATTTTTCCAGTTTGCTCGAAAACAACTTATTACGGTACCCGAATGAATATCTACGGAGTCGCCCTTACTTTTAATCACAAATAGAAAATAGAAATATGTCGAAGACAAAATCTGCGAAAATCATTCTGTATGTGAGATTGATAATTCACCTAATAGATGATCTTTGACAAATATATCTCGACAAAAAGGGGTCTTAAACATTCAATAGAGCTTATTTATAGACATAATAGTATGGATAAACATGGTCATAGAAGTTAGTTATTAAGTCTACTCTTTTCTTAGTTTTTTACAAATCAGCTTCAATACTTTCAAATGCATCATTTCAATACATGTAGCTTAAACTCAGGATTTCATATATAAAAAGCTGATCATTCTACTAAGTCTATTAAAATGGAAACTGGCAATAGATTCAGTACAGTGAACTCATTGGAAGAACTGGTGTTCACAAACTATCTCATCAGAGAGTGCATTCTCCACCACTTTATATCAGAAATCCCCAGAGATGGCTCATTTTTGGACTACTATGGCATAATACCCATCGAAAAAACATTCAGCACAATTTTCGCCTCTGTTCTTCTCCACAAGGAGGTTGGTTATACACCAAGCACCTGTTCACAAACGTTTGTTTATCACAATAAAACTACAAATAAAAGCTTCAAATTCACGGTTTGTGACTTGGAAAAAAGTGTGACTTCTAGATGGTACAAAGTCCCTGCCGGTTTCATCACAGCCATCTACTTGGATTCGGGGCTGTTCAGTGTTTTAGAGGAAATAGGACGGTACATCAAAGTAGCCTTTGCGTTAAAGGTCGAAGGTGAACAGCACTCCGAAATAGTATGTGATCTTTTGAGGCTTCCTAAGCTCAGAGAACTAGTTGGTATAAAAACTGATGGATTTCTTCCTTATCCCAATATCAAGCGTAAGATAGAATCGATGGATCAAGTTGGTTTTGTTCGCTCACCTTACCCTAAAAACTTTGTGAGTGGGTCTGTCAAACGAATGTGTCTTTGGTGGGTTATAGTGGGTGGCACTATGGATCTCTCCCTGTTCTTTGGGTTGGAGCATTTACAAGTGCATACGTACTCCGGCCGATGCGAAGTGATTAACCCTCCAAATACCCTTACGACTTTAGAGATAGGCGAGCGCAAAGAAGACTATGAAAGTTTTATAGGAGTTCCTTCAAAACATGTACACTTGCTCCAGCTACATATCGATTTCAGTCAGCCGGCACACCCTCTCCAAGAGACGGTCTCTGTCAGATTGTTGGCAAGATTTGTGCACTTTGATCCGGAAATCTTGCCCAACTTGGAAAGCATGACAATCGAAGGGGGTAATTTTCAACTCAGTTTTCCGAGAGTGTGTGATATAGGCAAAATACAGCTCAAGTCTTTGAGAATGACCCATTTTTTGGGAAGCCTTTTAGGAGAGAGTGAGATTTTCATAAAACAGATTAAGAGGATTTTGCTGCTTGTGAATAAGGAGACTCTCAAAACGCTATACTTGAACAACCTCGGTATAGGAGATGCCGAGTTTGCTTGGATTTTCGAAGCTTTTCCTGAATTAGATAGGGCTTTTTTCAGGAATAATGGGATTAAAACAGTGACGAGTCATTCAAATATAAGGGTTTTGGATCTCAGCGAGTGTGGGTGCGAGATGGTTGATTTTACTGGGTTGCCACGTTTGGAGAGGCTTTCATGGTGATCTTTCTGGTGATGTTTATAGCTACGAGAGTTTTAAAGATTATGGTTCTGTGATTTGTGGTGACCAAGATTCAGACTTTGATGGCTAGGCTCTCAACTCCAACACGAATCGAGTACTTCCTAGAGCCAATGCGACTAAGACGCCTAGAAGAATGTCAGTACTCAAGAGAGCTGATGTACAATACGCATTTGCTTTAAGCTTTTTTTACAATGTTTATTCTGTAAATACAATTGATCATCGTTTGAACAGTTCAGTAGAATTCTTATACATCATTACATCACGAGGTATTCACAAAAATTGAAACAAGGAGAAAGAGAATCAAGAGTAGTCAACTGGAAGTACATCTCAAAAGTGTGGCTGTGGCTGATTTCAAATTCAAATCAAATGTAACAGTAAACTATGTGAATTCAACCACCTAACTGGAACTCAAAAAATTCGAAAAACTCTAATAAACTGTGTTTGAAACGTAGTACCAGAATACTTAGTCCATGCTCAATCCCCTTTAAAAAGAAGGTTGGGTATTTGATCGACTGCCTATGGATATGCATGATAGTCATTTATGACTATGGTGACAGGAGCCATATACTCCCAAGTGTGCACTCGAATAGCAAATCCATCAAACATATATATAAACAATAAAACGTTGCAATGACATGATACAGTGTACACAGATCTGATTAGCGGTTTCCAGCTAATTAGGAACCATGCACGCCCAAAGCGGAAATATAATGAGATGATGCATAGTACACAAGTGTACTGATGGAACTTAGCCATTACAAATAACCAGAAGAAACTAATTGTATATATACACACTCGCAGTCTTAGCCAATAGAAAAATTCCATATATTACAAGCCACCAACCAGTAAAAATGCACTAGCTTTAAAGCAACCAGCCGCCCGTGTAGGAAAGTAAATAATAATAAATGTGAAATATCCAGCACACTCGTGTACACTGTCACTCACCACTGTTTGTCATTGCACTGATATTTTATTAGTACTCTTATATTTTGATAGTTCCCTATTGATACTTCTATCTACTGATATTTTTATCCTTTGATCTCTGATATTCCTGGTCTTCTGTTCTACTGATTTTACTCTACTTCCTTAAGGTCTAGTCTAGTCTAGTATTCTAAAGACCGACCGACCACCTTAATATCTGAAGACACAAACAAGATATCGCCTCTTACACTTCTGAATACACATGACAGAACAGTACGTGAGTAATCTAACGACCAGACTCAAAAAGCTTGCGGAGGCCCCCTCTGATGCCGACGAGAAATACAAGTCTTACTCAGTTGAGCACGATGCCAAATACGTCATCGCTCGCCCCGTCCAGGCCCTGCCGGTCCCCATACCCGCCTATAACCAGACCCCTGTCCAGACCCCAGTTCAGACCCCCTCTTTGAGCCTGAGCTTACGTAACACTAGCTATACTCTGGTTAGAGGTGCCCGTTATCCTGACAAAAGAGAGCTCCCTGAGGAGGAAAAAGAGGACAAAGGAGATGCCTTTTATACTCCCAGACTGAGTATGGCTTCAGAAAGGGATGACGTTATTCCTGGCTCGTTTGTCACTAGTCCAGTTGACCAACAGATCAGCCCAACGACCAGCAAACCAACCGACAAGAAGACCGCCCAAAAAGTCAAACCAACAACTAGCAAGTTGACTGGGCAGCTAGCTGGACAATTGGAGGTTAAGGGGATCAAACTGATCAAGCTGAGCAAACTGTTGAACTCAGAGACCAAGCTGACCAAGTCTGAGACTAAGTCAGAAACTAAGTCTGGGGATAGAGAGACCAAGTTCAAGAGCAAGTCTATGAACACTACAACCGCGGCATCCGGTAGGTCAGATGCTGTACCAACTAGCCCTGTATACACCCTTGATCCCTCAAAACGCGTCAAACGACCAATTCTTCGGTCTCCCGACTCAGTTGGGACATCAATGGCAGATACTGTGACGGAGGCCGGGTCTTTCCCAGAGCCTTCTCCGGAGGTTTTTGGGGGGCCCTCGGAGGAAGTGCACGTTGGTAATATTGCAGGCAATGGATTCTCAGAGCCAACGAAAACCAGCTCTGGGGTCAAGACCAACGGTGTCGGTTCCGGTGTTGGAGTCGGTGCTGCTGCTGGTTCTGCTATCGGTTCTATAGTTGATTCTGTAGGGGCGACTACTGGCAGAGGTGCTTCAAATGGTAAGCCAGCTGGTCATGATACTGGCCCTGATGTTGGTTCTACTTGCGGCACAGCTGCTGGTGCAACAGTTGGTCATGATGCTGGCCAGGGTATTGGTCAAGAACCAACTGATCTAACCGACCCTAGTACCGGTGCTGCCAGTACTAGTGCCGGCATAGACATTAACTTTGGTTCCTCCTTCACCCTCCCTCCCATCAACCTAGGCCCCTCCCCTGCCACCGTGGAAACATCTGTTAACCCCCGTGAAACGAGTCCACCGATCTCACCCATCGGCCACAAGAAGACACGGCCGGTGTCATCTGTCTCGTCCAAGCGCCTCAGTGCCATTAACTTTGCGCGCAACATCATCAATCTTTCCGTGTATCACGGCAGCGACGACGAGGAAGAGGGGGACGGTAGATGGGTGAATAGGGGGAGCCGGGGAGCTAGTAGGGGAGCTAGTAGGGGGAGCGAGAAGGGCTGGGAAAGGGGTGTTGAGGAGGTGAATGAGGCGGTGGTTGAAGGGTCAGTAGGCGGGGTAGTAGCAGGGGCAGCAGCAGGTGCAAGAACAGAAGAAGTGAATGAAAAGCAAAAGAGCGAAACTCACAAAAGCAAAGGAAAGAGTAAAAAAACGAAAAAGAGCGAAACTACTATAAAAAGAAGTAAACTGACCAAAGACTCGAAGAAGAAAGCAAAGTCTGAGGAGTATAAAAACCCGAACCTTCCTACCAATTTCAACTCTTTTGTTAATCATTTCATTCTTCCAAACTGTGAAGTGCTAGAGTCCTTTCCAGTACTTGAACCTAAACCAACAACAACAGCAACATCTAGTACTGTTGTGGTTGCTGACCTGCAACCAGAAATGGTGACCAACGGGATAGCCAAGCCTGCATCCAACGTCAAGAGACTGGCATCGTTTTTACGTAAGAATGGGAGAATGAACTTCAGAAAGTTCAGTAAAAAAGGCAAGCCTGAAAAGAGTGAAGCAGAAGAGGTGAGTTTGGATGTCACAGACCCAAAATATACCAAACAAATCTATTCTTTGGAAACTGAAGAGCTTGTGAAGATGCTCAAGTATTGGAACTACGATTATACGCTTCCATCTGTGGATAAGATGTTCCCTTACTTACACAATCTCGAGCTCAATGATAGCCAGTTTGCTTTTTTCCAAAGCGGGCTTAAAGTTCCAGAAAGTGACTTCCACAAGAGTGATTTGAGGGTGTCTGCAGGCGGGTCTATAGACAATTCTCCTGTGATCTCCTCTACTAGCTCATCCTCTAAAATTGTCCCTCTTCCTAATCTGGACAAGTACTTGATGTTGGTCAACACTAACGACTTGTATGAGTACGACGATAGTAAAGATGTCCAGCCTGGCCCTGTAGGGGATGACGCTTTTTTTGCTGAGTTCATGGGCTACGTCAAGAGAAAGTACTATCTCAAGGGCTCCATCAGCCCGTGGGAAGTGCTAGACTTTGATGAGATAAAAGAGGAGAAGACGAGGGGGAGGGGGAAGGGGAAAGTAAGATTTGAGGGGGGTGCGGATGATGACGATGGGAAAGAGTTAGGGGGCGAGGGGGAAGACGTAAGCACCGAAGACTCGGCCACAATTCTCGGTCACAAATTTGTAAAACTAAGCAGTGAAGAATTGAGTATAAATAATCGTAAATTCACCGGAGGACTTAAACCCTTGGACTCTCTCCAAAGAATGAATCGAATCAAGAGTCTGGCCTCTGGTGATACTACCCTTGCTCACAAGTTGTATAGTAAGAAAATCAATCTTAGACTGTACGGCTTCCAGACTCTTTTGTTGTTTAAGATTGCCCATGTTGTTGTTTATAACAGTGACAATAACATGAGCGAGGCTAGACGGTTTGCCCGGATTATCGGACATATCCAAAAGAGGGTATTTTTGGGTGAGCAGAGGGGGTCCTTTTTCAGTTCGGGTGGTTCAATTGAAAATGCCACTTTTTCTGAAGGCTTATTGTTTATTCTTCGGTATGACGTAAAAGCCCTCTGTGACTTTGACATCTCGCACTACACAGAGAACGAGAACGTCATCCTTGGAATCGAGCAGCAAGCGTACGAGACTGTGGACGCTCGAAAAACCAAGTATGCTGATTTCCACTCAAAGTCCGAGTTGGCGAGATTTTTGAGCACGAACAACCCCTTCTTGGTGCCTTATCTGTCTTCAGTGCTCAAGAACAACCTTACTAACTGGAACAGAAACTATCTTCTTCACGAGAAGTTCGAGAACTGGCTCATTACTAGCGGCACAGAGCTCTACCCTAACATATACATTGGCAACGTAATAGACTATAACAATGCGGTATCACGAGCCAAGCTTCAGGAGAAACGGGCTCTGTACGTCCGCAGACTCAGAGGCGCTTCTCCTGAGACCACATACAAACTCCGGGGAGCCATCATGGCTTTGGACGAGAAGATGGCCTCGAACCAGGGAGAGAACACTGACTATAGAGTTCTCATCAACTGTAAAGAAGGCGTGGAGTTCCCTAAGCCTGAGGTCATTGCTTCGGTGTATAAAGACATTGATAAGCTCTTGGAGAAGCCCCAAGACCTAGTATATTTGGAATTCCCTTCTTCGGGCTCCTTTGTCTTGTCTTCCATAACCGACAGCCACGTGACTAGCGTAGTCAACTTCCTCCGACTTGTGCATCACGTGAGCAAAAAGTATAAAGTTCTCATATACTGCTATGACGGCTTCACCCATCTCTCATTTTTGGCGCTTCTCTACGAGATTCTGGACCTGTACTTTGGTGCTGCCTGTGCTGTGGTCAAGTACTATCTGGTGTATGAACGGTATCTATACTGGTTCAAGATTGATTACGAGATACTTATTTTTTTGGAGAAATTTGTTTTGTACTATTCCTGGAGGGGACTGGGTGAGCAGGGGCTTGTGAAGGGGGTGGATTATGGGGGGGTGAAGGAGTGGTATGGGGGGTGGCAGGGGAAAAGTGTGTTCGAGGTGGCGAAACTCCAAGCGAAGCGAGGAGCTGTAGCCAACTCTACTGCTGATGCCGACCTCGACGTTGGACCTGCTTTCGATGCCGGACTTTTCGCCGATTCCACCCCGGGTAAGCCTGCACCAACAGACGATGCCACTGGTGCTAGCCAGGGAAATGGTGGGCCTATCCTGAATAAACAGGGTGACACTGATAATGGGTTTGTCGGACATGCACTGGTTGGCCAGGGTAATGATACCAGTTTCAGTGGGCCCGCCAACGAGATTCGGGAAATTGACTGGTTCGACCCTGCCTCCGACAGTAACTTCCCTCTGCGCATCCTTCCATACCTCTATCTCGGCGGCATCAACCACCTCAACCTGAAGACAGTCCTAGAGCTTCTCCAGGTATCCCACGTCATCAGCATTGGAGAGCGACCAACTTGGTTGGATCTTTCGAAACACACCAACCTCTTTGACCACTCATCTCTTGACCCTGTCCTCAGAGAGAAGCTCAGTCCAATGGACATTGTGGAGATTGACAATCCTCTTCCTTTTGTCAAGAGATTGATCTATCTCCCAAATGTCCAGGATAACGGAGTAGATACGTTTGAGCCATATTTGGTGTATCTTCTTAAAGTTATACGCAAGTTGAGGGAAGAGAACCAGAAGTTGGTTGATGAGGGAGAACGTAAGGTAGCAGATGCCAACAAAGTGTTGGTGAATTGTAAGGTTGGTGTGAGTAGACTGGCCTCATTGTGCATAGCTGAGGTTATGAATTTCTTGAAGATTCTGTTGCCAAGAGCGTATTTGTATGTTCGGGTGCGTCGGTTGAACTTGATTATACAGCCAAATTTAAAGATCTTTTACAATTTGATGGAGTTGGAGGAGATGTTGACAATTAAGGAGAATGTGAAAATTCGGTATATCAACAAGAAGATCGAGGATTATAACAAGAGCCATCATGTTCACCAGCAGGTTCAGGATAAAAAGAAGGAGTTAAGTTTGCGGAGAAGCAGGGTTTTGAGGGAGGTGGATTGGCATGTGTTGTGTAGAGAGATTGAATTCTTGAATGGTCATTATATTAAGAATTAGTCAATGGACACGGGCGAAGCGAGTGGCCATTTTTCGGTAATTCACTAGTACACTAGCTTGGTCCACAAGGGCAAAGCGAGTATGCCATCCTCTTGTGATGCTAATTATCTCTGTGTTCAGTGGGTCTTCCATGTAATGCTTCAAGTTTACCGGTTTGAGTATACTATTTTCTTGCAGTTTCTTGGGACTAAGATTAGACTTAGTTCTCTATGTAATATATCATAAAGTGTAAATTAAAGCATTGTAGACACCTTAGGTTAGAGTTGTGCTGACGTCTATCTTGAGAATGTGCGATTTCTATAGGCTTCCCTTCATTTGAATAGAAGGATGTGGGGGCATGAGTGTGGTCAGCAAAGAAACATACAGGAAAGTTGGCCAAATGGGTGGCATACTTGTTTTTATGAGTTGTTAAAAGTAAAGCATTTGTCAAGATTTTGCTACGGGGCGGGAGGGGGGTGCAACGATGCGTAAAGCTGGGGGCGAAAGAATGATACATGTACCTGAGGTACACGTGGGTTTACTTGATATAATGATATGAATGTGTAGTATATGACCGATGGCATCTGCTTCGTGAACTCAGTTTTAAGAATATTTGACTATAGGAGAAGCGGAGCTCTTTGAGAATAAGGCATAAGCTACTTTATAGGCTGATGGCAACATGTTCAGACAAATAGAATTTGGTCATAATGCCTTATAAGCGGGAGATTGCTACTGAAAATTACTATCAGATCTCTCACAGAAAATGAGGGCACCTTATGCATTTTATAAGACTGCGAGAGGACTTCAGTAGTGAGTTAGAATGATCTGTCTGTTAGAATGATCTGCCTGTTTATATGTACTGTTCTTCACCACCTTTTTATGAGGTACACCAAGGCCATTTGAATACTCCTTTAACCAGCGAATCACACACAATTGAGAATTTAAAAGCCAGCCAAGTTATACTAGAAAAAACAATCGTATTTAAATAAAGCACATAGACAAGTTCAAAAGCCAATAATCCTACATCTACAACACAACTAATCATACATTTTTTTCAGCCACAGCTGGTTCATTATCTAGCTTCCTTGCTAGTACTTGATTGTCAAGCTTTTCTTGGTCTCTTGAGAATTATAAGCGAATTCTAAATTGCTTTTTCATAGGCTTCATAGAGTTGGAAGTCTTATCTCAGACATGTCAAGCGCATTAATCCGTTGAAAATTCGAAATGTACCTCTTAACTCCACTCAGTCAAGATAAACTCAAGTGTATTTCAAGCGAGGCGGGCTTGACTTAATCTGTCACACTCCCATCCCTAGGTCTATAAAGAACCCCCTTATTCTCCAAATCAGCGACCACATCCGCAGGTAACTTCCCACTCACCTTCACTGCATAGAGCCCCGGCCGAAAATTGTCTATGCGCAACCATTTTGCCACCCAGGATTCCCCTGGCTCTCCAAGTGCGACAACGCCCTCGAAAGAAGGAGATGTGCACTCTGCAACTGTGGAGGTATCTTCGTCTGCAAAGCCAAGGACCTCCTCGCAGTTCGGACAACCATCTCTGAGAAACTGCTGCTGGGTCTGGATCACCCCGCAGAGCATGCACGCTCGCTCTTGTCTTAGGGACATGGTTTAGTTTTTTGAAAATTGTGAAGAACTACGCGCAGTGTGGCTGCATTAACGTTGTAGAGACGTGTGTACTAGTTCTGTAGTATTTGTATGAGGGATACGTGGATAGGTTCTCTTGCGCTTTTGACGGTTTTGCGTTTTTGGTGTCTTTGGCTGATCTTGTGCCGGCTGTTGTTTGTTGTCATTGGTTGCAATTTGAAAGTTTTTCTCAACATATTAGACTACTTTTTCTGATGTTTTGATTTTGAGATGATCATTCTTTGGTTTCGCATTCTTTGGTTTTTTCCTAGTGAGCCGCTCACCCAAATTATGATGTATAAGCTTTCTAAAAAGATTGTGTGGCAAAAATAGAAGAAAGTGCCGTTACGTACACAGTTTGGACTACTTATGATGCTCATGTATATAAGGTGATCTCAGGATCTTTTTTGATAGAATTTACTGGTTTCATGTAATTCCATGCGGACTCATTTGTGGTGGCTAGTTGCCTTCCTGCCTTGTTGCACCTGTGCCTTCACATCGGAGCGAAACAAACTTGGTTTTTGAACAGTGAGAAAATTCTCGCTGAAGGAAAACTCAACAGAATCTAGCTAAATCCACACTGATAGAAGGATATCTGTAACTACAACTGTCAATGAAAAAGCACACTCCAGTAAGCCCTACAAATCTAAATCTGATCCGTACGGTACATTCTGGTGTTCAAATTCAAAGTGTAGTAAAAAGCAAGCCAAAATATATCTATGTGTATATCGCTCAAAGACATTTATCTGCTAAACTTCTAGAGACCCCTAAAAGCTGAACGCTTTGACCCAACCAAAAGGGAATGAATCACATACGCATACATGTCACTTTGAACAACTGCTGTACAATGATCAAACTAATTTCCATAGAACCTTATAATCATATATATTTAAAACTCCTGCTAAAGCAATTGCTTTTCGGATAAAGTATACGGCACCGCCACACCCATCCTATCCACGAATTGATCCCTCAAAATAGAATCCACAAAAAAGTTCGGATAGAATTAGTAATGAGACTGAGCATTCTACATCTATATATGAGCTCATTTTTGCCCCAATTTGGCCATTTTCTGACGTGTGACGGCTTGCCAAGTTCTATCCGCACTTCAGCCCCGCACCTATAAATTAAATTAGGATCCATCATATTTTCAACATGCCTACCCTTGAAAAGAGATGTGAGTATCTTCTATTGAGCTTTGAGTAGCAGTTTGTTTACAGATATATAGGTGTTCTATTTGTGTGTTGTTGCTCATTGTTTTTTGTCGTTGATATCTGTCATGGTGTGATTTATCTATGGGAGGGTTTAAAGTTTATGTTTTTCTATTCTGTTTGCTATAAGGTCTGATACTTGATAGCACCATATACGATTTCATAACAAAATCCCCACTTGTCTCGTTACTTAGTGGTTGATATCTCTACCTCCTGCGAATAGTTATGTGTGATTACCAGAACAATGCTATTTTCCACCCCAATATATTCATTTGAACCTGTTACTCGCTCTACTGAGTATCCTGTTTCTTGTTGATTTATTTGAATGACCTGACACTTGAGTAAGAGCGCCTTGCGAGTGATTGTTTTAAGTATACGCTCTACTGTCGCTTCCCTCGAGTGGTGAGTTACTAACCAGTATGCTATTATGACGATTGTCTGGGAGACAACCTCAAATACCGTTGGATCCTCTTTGTCCTCCTTGTGGTCTTCATCATTGCTCTCTTCCTTCTGACCCGCTTAATGAACAAAAAGCGTGGTCGCACTGGACGGCTGCCGATGTGGGGAACCGCCTGGATGACGCCGCCTTCTTACTACCAATCTCAGCAACAGTACAACCAGCCGACAACGTCGACAGGCCCTTCTGATGCCACCTATGTTCCTCCATATTCCGAATCTGCACAGCCTTACGATGCTGGGTACTATGACCAGAATGGGGTCTTCCACTCAAATAAGAATGCGGACGCTAATGCAGGGATCCCACTGCCTGAGGCTGCTTATCATGCCAAAGCTGTGGACTTTGATAGAGATTTCCCTCATTATTTTGGGGCAAATGGGGCGGGCAATGGCGGTGAAACTCAGGGTGAGACTAGTGGAAGTGGAGAGTTCGAAAGACCTAGTGGGGCTCCTCCGGGGGTGGATAGACCGGAGACGAGCCATGGGAGAACGTGAGCCTATCACGAGCGAAACGAGGGATGAGCGAAGCGTGACTTTATGTTCTTTAACCTTATTACTTGATACCTGATGATAAGCCTGCAGATGAGATTCGATCTCACCGCAAACAAGTGACCACTAAGTTGGTAAAAACTTATTAGATGATCATTTCATCATTGAATCACTTTCGAGCATCACCTGTCTAATTTCAAACAAGAGATATTCTCGAGTCTTTCTGTTTTATACAGTAATCTATAAATTCAAGGTATTGTTATATATAACTCTATTCAAATCGAATGAACTTGGTCAGTTACATATAAACCTGACCTTTTCTTATCATATACATTTGATATATGTGATACACAAGTTATCCTCTTTTTAATTTACTATACTAATCCTTAGGTCTCGAGCTAGTGTTGATTGGCTAAGATCCCTGATTTGTCACACTGAGAGCAAACTATTTGACTTCCTTTGGTATAAACCACTTAATTCTTAGGCTATGTCCTTTTTTGGCTATTCAGCCAGGTTTACGTTACGACGCTACGATACGGCTATTGTTTATATTTGAGTCTGTTTGGTTTGTAGAGTGGATTGCTAACACAGGATTCCTTGTATATATACTTTTGTGTTCATGTCATAATTGTAGCTACGTAGTTACATTGAAATGATATAGTAAATCTATTTATTATCAGCTGTGAATAAGGCCAGCGTATGACAGAAATTAGCTCTTCAAGGCCTTCATCCTCTGAATGAAGTTTTCAGGTGGGCGAAGAAGAGAGGGAGATGAGAAACTAGATTTTACTCTTTGGCGTTAGTTTATTGATGTTGTACTATGCAAGGAAAGACATGACATATATATCGACTTATTGATATATTTCATCCATATTTCTTGAAGAGTGTATCATTGTAGATGAATGTATAAGCTAGCTTTCCTTTTTGGCGATAAAAATCTTTAATTAAACTAGAAAGAAGCAAAATCATATAGCATTAATCATAAAGCATTAACATCTAATCATACCCCAACTTACGCAAAGTTTGTTCATAGAGCTTCTTAACAATCTCCATCTCCTGTTCACAGGCCTTGTCATCAGCGTCCCTTGCTGACAAACCAAAATCAATCAATTTAATTCCTTTGTCTGTCACTAAAATGTTGCCTGGTTTGACATCATTATGGACAATTCCAAGTTTGTGTAGTTCTTCAAAGGCTTTAAAGACCTCTTTGAAGTAAGTCTCCACTTGGTCTTGACTAAATTCACTCCACTTCTTAGGCTTCATCTTCTCAAGAACAAGAAATCCCCCAACACGACGTAAAATGATGGTTTGATCCAACAAAATTCCAGCACCGTACAAGTTAACGATATAGGGGTAACCGGCTTCGATGAGGGCCATATATGTCTTGAACTCCTCATACATCTCCTCGAAAGCTTCTCTTTTTAGGATCTTTCTAAGCTTTCTGTACCAATCGTAGTCTCTGTAATCTACATGGATAAGTGAACTACGAAATGCAGCAGAGTTTTCGACATCCATGATTTTAATAACCAACTCTGTTTGGGGTTCTGGGTAGCGCAACACGTTTCCTGGAGGAAGGGCTTTCACAAAGCCCGGATCCAAGTCGAATACAACACTTCTTCCTTCGGCAAATAGGCCTTTGCTGAAGTTTCTTAGCTTGAGAAGAACGTGCTTTTTGTAGTTCTCTTCCGATATTGTTTTAGTCGATGCGTTTTCGGCGAGCCTGTTAGACTGCCTGCTGCGGCTTGATGCTTCTCTGTGGCGAGTTTTTGAATCATCATATGACGGTTTTCTTCGCTTAGGAACTCCTGCTTCATCATCATCATCATCAGCATATTCCTTTTCTTCTTCTTCTTCTTCTTCTTCTTCTTCTTCTTCTTCTTCTTCTTCTTCTTCTTCTTCTTCTTCTTCTTCCTCCTCCTCCTCCTCCTCCTCCTCCTCCTCTTTCGAGCTCTCCTCGAGATGGTCAACTGGAATCTCAGGTATGATTTCCTTAGCATACCTCATGAACTCCGCCTTCTCCTTGACAAACTCATCATCCACACGAGCAAACTCAATCAACTTTAACCGGATTCCTGGTGTGTTATAGAGATAATGTTCTATTTCACAAACAGGAGCACAAAAATCAACCTCTACCTGTTCATGCTCTGCTACAAACTTTTTATCCTTTGTGAATAATCTATGGATTTTCCCGTCGGATTCAAATGTAAATTGGGAAAGATCAACAATGACCAGCCTTTCTCTAGTATCCCACAGGAAATAGAGTTCCTCTTTTGACACTTTCTGTAGAGTCTTACCCATCAAGTGGCACTTCTTTGTTTTCCAATTCAACTTCAAAGTCAACTCGTAGATTTTCAGAGCCTTTAAAAAGTAAAAGTTAAAGTAATCTGTGTATATCCCTCTGCTGGTTCCACAATAAATCATCTTGAGTGCTAATTTGTCGAGACCTAACAGAGCACCGGCATCAAGGTTTAAAGTTGAGTGGACAGTTTCTCTATCAGTTTTGAGCTTTTCTGGGTTGCCCTCACCTTCCGAAGGTTCGAATGTGTCACCGTCATCTTGACTAAGAGCTCTTGCAGCTTTAAACTCAATTAAAATCAAATTTAGTGGAATCCTCAAATTTCCGGAAATTTTTGGAAATTTCAAATTTAACGCAATTGCAGAGTCAAATCTCATATGAAGACCAAGAGACTTCAAACTTTCCTCTAATAGAAAATACGCACTATGACTTACTTGAACGCTGTCTATATTTTGAAGACCAGTGAAAAATTCAAAATCCTTAACAAGCAATGTTTTGAAATCTTCGATAGAGCTTATCGTCAGGCCCTTCAATATATCTATAGCACATGTATTGAAAACAGCGCGCACATTTTGTTCGTTCTCCACTATTACTTCGAAAAGACTGTCATCAAGCATAAAATGGGCCTTTTTAAGGCGGCGACAGTGGAGCACCTCTGACTCTTCCCAATTTCCTAGGGCCCGAAGGGCCAACTGCAGACGATCGGGAACAGTTGATATTTCAGCACATACAGCTAAGTGCGTACAATTTTTATGAAAAAGATTCTTTTTTCCTTCATTTTCCTTCACCGATTTTAAAAGACTTAATCCAAACTTTGAAGTAGCCTTTCCTTGAATTTCGTTCTCGAATTTTGGCAATCCATGGTATAGAAAAGATGGCAATCCCAATTCATCGGCCCCATCCAAATTTTCATAAGCCTTTCTGTCTCTCTCCAACTCACTCGGAGAGCTTTGGTCTCTGTAATTCATATATTGAGAATAAAGAGTCATCTTCGAGAAGAGAGAGCATGTTAGTTGCTGAGCAAAATATTTTACATGATGGGTATCCTTTAATAGTTACTTGAGGTTGAGAAATGATGTAGCACGATTCTAGTGTAATTCTGACTAATATACATTGTCGCTCCTCAGTTTAAACATTTTGAACATGTGTAAATACTAGTTTTCTTATAAGCTCATTAACTCCCCACTTTACACTATGTTGAAAAGTCTTATCAGACACTATCGTAAACACCTAAAGAAAACATCAACTTCATTAAAATAACTGCGTATCAAAACTAAGCATAAACACGCTCTAATACCCCCAACACCCCCTTTATATATTCTATGCTCTCCTCAGTTCCCACTCCTCCACACACACCAACATAGCTAGGACACTGGTATTTCATAGAAATCACCAGAGATAGTCTTCGCGAAAAATCAAGAAGTCTCTCGTCGGGGGTCGCTTGAAGCGTAGAGGTGAAAACTTTTTTCTTTTCTGATTTGTGCTGGTTAGTTGGTTATTTGAAGGTTTGTCTGATCTATGCAATCCAATGATCAGAATTAGAATGGAAAATGGGCAATAGACGGGTCTTGGCTTTGAAGCATGGTAAATATTAGGTGCTAGTTGATACTCACATCATTTATAGAATAAACATAAACGTCCAAATCTGCGCTAGCCCCATTTTTACTGAGAAAGAGTGATATTGGCACTGTGTTCTTCTTTCCAGTTGGCTTTTCTGTAGGAACAGTGAGAGAGTATTTGATTGGCTCTCCAAAGAACTCAGGTTCTATTTCTCCATTTATTATCTTTGTGCGTTCCATAGAGTAGATGTTCTGGCGAAGTTTTGGCAGGTTGAATAATTTCTGCATAAAATGATTGATCATATTCCAGTGTTAAAGTTGTCTGATGTAAGGGTGCTTTTATGTTATATTGGTGGTTCCCATATGAATAAACTGATAGGTTCCAAGGCTTTGCCTACTTTGGAGGTTTATTTGTGCAAATACGTCACTCTTTTTAAGTGTTCATTAAGTAAGAACGTGAGAACAATTGACTTGAGAGATGAAGCTTTCCATTGATTATACCTCCATTGAATACAGACTTCACTTCAAACTGAAAGTGTACTGCGTGTGTTATTGTGCCAACTTCTATTTGAGTAACAATAGTTGAGTGCAGGCTGTGAGGACTAAGAAGAGCGCGTTGTGCCTTTCGCAAACTTCTTTGGATTTTTGAAGACCTTTATAGTATCTACGGGCTATACAACGGTTTGCTGGAAATGTTCAGCAAAAGCTAAGAAACTCATTGTATCCAAAATGAATTATCCCAAAAACGCCTTTCGCGAGGTTACTAGCATAATCATACCTTAACGCACTACAAATTATAAGCCCCAAACCAGTAAGAACAAATGGACAAAAAATAACATGAATCAATAAGATCAACTCCACTTATACCGTAACGTTGTATTTCGATGGTAAACCACCGGTCCCCCGATTAGCCTTTGATTGACCCGTCCCAATGGTGCACCCACCCCGGTGGTATATAAAGATAAGATGAATCATGAAAGAATCACCCCGAAAAGCTAATGCCATTAGCGACTTTTGACACACAAAACTCGGGCCAAGTGTTCGCAAAACCACTTACTCTTGATCTGTTTTCGAAATTTGGTCTGATTGTTTCTCCTGATGAAGAAATTATCAAGAGAAAAGCAAGTGCAGGTGCAAACTATGGCACTGCGATAAAACTTCGCAAGGTGTCAGAATTCACAAATAATTTTTACAAGTCGAAGAACAACACAGAGTCGGACACAAACATCAATATATTCCGGTGCTTTCCTCCGTTTCACTTGATGAAAATTACAGGTAAAGATAGTTTTAAGTATACTTGTAAAGTGCTTGAAAGACACCCCTTTTCAACACAAACTTTCACTCCTATGGGCAGAGATCGTAAGAAAATAGGGTATATAGTGATATGTGCTTTGAATGATGAGAATAGTGACGAAAATTTGCCAGATTTGAGTACGTTAGAAGCGTTTTACTGTATGTCAGATCAGGCTGTGACGTATAGGGCTGGTACATGGCACGCTCCTATGGTTGCCGTAAGCGAGTTTTTCGGAGAGAGCTCTGAGAGTTCTAAGGATGACTACTTAGATTTCCAGGTTGTTATTAGCGAGAATGATGTGGCAGATGATGATTGTCAGGAGGTTTACTTTGAGCCGGGGGTTGAGGTAGTAGTGGGGGGAGGACTGAAATTGTGACTGATTGACTTACGAGTGGAGTAAGTCAACAGCGAGTTGTTGCTTACTCGCTTCGCTCGTAAGAATGACAATATACTAATTCTTGAGAGTAACAATTGTTATATCTAGTCTAACAGTCATATTAGGTCAATTAGGTTAACTCAACAAATGATTGTTATCTATTGTCTTGTAAGCTCCACTCGGATTATAGCTTTAACAGTTTGACAGATTCACCGAGAACTTAAATTGAAACAAACAAAGCAGAAACGAAAGCAAAAACCCGAAAATTTAATTCTACTAAGATAACTGGCCCTATTTCCCATATTCATTTTACACCAGTATATAAAAACATACAAGACCCTGTAACTTACAGAAGCATCAAAAGCACGTTTAATAGTCACATTAAAACATGAAAGTCAATCAAGAAAATGAACTAAACAACCGGATTTTAAAACAGTTAATCTAAAACAGTTAGTCGTAATATAATGGCTGAAGTGCAAACTTCCAGCTCTTCCAGCTTCGCAGCTCGCTTCGCTCGCTGGGCCCTGGCTCCCAACCAAACCAAATCACCCCACAACTCACAAACACCCCCTAAAACCCTCGAAACCCTCAACTCATCGAACCCACTCAAACTCTCAAGAACCCTCTAAAAACAAATAATAACTTGTTGCTCCAAAAATGAGCATCCTGCTCGGAAAACTACTCGAGATGGCCGACTCTGCAGAGCGTGTCAAGTCCGCAGTAGAGCGTCTACTAGCGGTCTCTGTCCCTCATGACCAACTCTCTGAATGGCGAGAGTACCAGAAAATAACTGATTCATCCCCAGAGGCGTCTCTCATAAGCTCAATCTCTCGTAGCTCTCAAGTTAGACTTGCTCTGATGCTCAAAAAAAATGCTATGGACGACGTGCGTCTGGCGCTCAATCTGGTCGCAGCGTACCCCATGAACAACGATACTTACACCATTCTTTCCTCCCATCACATAAAACCCCCTCTTCCCGAAATTGGCGCTCCCGAACTCCTAGCGGCGGCCTTTTTCCACCCTGAAATCTCGTCTGTGAACACATCCCCCACCACTCCCCAAATTGAGCTCACGGCGCGCCACAAACGCCTTCAAATGCTAGGGTACCAGTTTCTAAACTACGCTGCGGCGTATGCGCTCTCAAGCTCGACGCATAGCGCTCAGGAAATGGCTGAAGCACAAGCTGCATTTGTCACAGCACAGCGCGCTGTAGACTTGTTTAACGATGAAAAATTAGCCAGATTTGTTCTCCCAGCTCAGGATATGGCTAAATCGGGAAATACATCTCTTGAAAAGGTCTCTTCTTTGTCAACCCCTTCTGCTTCAAACTTGTCTATAGAAGCGTGCCTGGACATTTTGAGAGCTTATGTAGGCGCGCTTTTGGTAGATGATAACTCAAATATTCCTCTGATACAGCGCTGGGTCTCATGGCTGCTTCTGGTGAAAGTTGCTCCGCGCACTAATGAGGGGGAAGTGCGGCGGCGGTACGAGGGGGCTACTAAGAGACTCAAGAGCGCAGGAAAAGATGTTGGTATAAATTTGAAAGAGATGGGGAAATTGTGGCGGGCTCTGTTGGTTGTGGATCTGGAGATTATGAGTATAGGAATGGGGAGGAACGCTAAGGAAGCAGAAAAAAAATGTTTAGAAAATGTCTTTGGCAATGAAAATAGTATGACAGAGTTTTTGGAGGGACAGGGGGCTGTTGGGGGGCTGGAGGGGGAGCTGGATGGGGAGGTTGGGATTGATATAGAAGCGGATAGTTGGGGCAAGGGGGTGGTGGGACTAAGGGGAGATGGAGGGAATGAATATTCTACTGTCTTAAATATCTCAGAAAGGTCAATAACCCCCTCTAGAATGAAAGTGGAAAAAATCACCGAGCTAGATGGATTATTACGAGACGTGAGTTTACAGAGGGAGGTTAAAAAGAAGTCAAACTATACTAGGGGGGCTTTTGAGGGGGTTTATGAGGGAACATATGAGGGTTACAATGGGGGTGCGACTAGTTACATTGGAAACCTTCCTGATAAGTATCCTCATAGTGTATACTCTCAAAATGCATACTCACACAGCACACTGGGAGTTGATTCAAGGGTGAGTCCCCATATGAACGGATATACCGGCGTTGATTCTCATGGGTTTGTCCATATGAATGTGGGGTATTCTACGAACAGCAGTATGAGTAATAACATAGGTATAAGTAGCATTGATACTTATCATGCTTTGCCTAATACTCCTCATAATTTGAGCACGCACCCTTCTATCCCTTCCAACATTCATCATATCCCCTCTACTGCCCATTCTAATCCTACAGTAACCTCCAATAATAATTCCTGGTCTGGCTCTATATGGAGCCAAAAGTACAACTACAAGCCGTTTAAATCTCTAGGACCGAAACAAGCCAAAGGGGAAAAAGACACTGTTGATTTCCACGCAAAAAACAGGTTGTATGCATTGGCAGGCCATGAACGGGTGATCCCAAAGTATGTATATACTGTGTTGCCACAGGGAATGGCAAAGGCGCAAGTCTATGTTAACGAGATTTTGCTAGGGAGTGGAGTCGATAACAATAAGAAATTGGCTAGCCAGAGAGCTGCCATGGAGGCCTTGAGAAATATTCGATTGGAGGAGGCCATCGGGAAGAGGAGGTCATGATATATAAATATTCCATGCACTATTCAAACTAATATCTGTTATTGCTGTTTTTTTCTCTTAGTCAGCTATCATTGCTTTATATTCAATCTCAAGATATCTCATTGTGGTTTTCTGATTTTGTCACCGTTCGCAATGAAATATCCAATCAAAGATTTCGTAGGGGGTGGCGATGTGTATCTGTATCACCCTCTACGAACTCTTTGGTTGTGATTTCTGTGTGGTCGAAGTGGTCCTCGAGAAGGGCTTCTTCAATCGTTGTTTATGCTAGTTTTATATTTATCATACCAATAGTGTGTAGAGGAATGGTAGGCCGCACAGAATATGAGTCTGTCAATAAACTTGGCGATACCGTGTGTCTCTTTCGTTTTCACCAGGGTCATCAATGTCAAGGCTTGACCAACCTCAGGATATTCTCTAGAACTTTCTGTCACTCTATGTGGTCTCTCTGTTGCTTCCAGTCTTACCTCACAAATCGTTCATGCTCCTTCTTGATCTTGTAGTATCAGAATAATTTGAATAAGAGTAACCAGTAACCCTTACGTGCTTCTACAAACTTCTCTGCCCCTGTATTGCTCGTCATCCAGTTCATCTACAGTCCTCTAATACATTAATTAATAGCTATACAAAAATACTATACACCTTCACTGCTAGCAGATCTATACGACAAAGTTAAAAACAATCTTCTCGCTTCGCTCAAAGATACTTTATTAAACCTTTATCGCCTCCTCATAATCAGGAGGCGGCCCGGTATACTCCGGCTTCCCCTTCTCGGAGAACTCTGTATTGACATCGCTAACCAACAACCCATTGCTCTTCCCAATCAACGTCTTCAGAAGCCCCAACTTGTCCTCACCCATCCAGAAAGTTGGCTCTGGGTCTGTCACAGATGGGTGCAAATACTGCAGAGCCTGCTGCTGTTCCGGAGTGTACACAAGTGGCTCGTTCAAAAACAGTGGCATGACCTTTCTCAACTCGTTAAACAGAAGATAAGTAGTTGGCTTAAAGAAGCGCTTGACAGATCCCGCAGAAGGAACAGAAACACCGGCCTCGCCACCATCCTCTTGGGAGTGCTCCGGCTTCTCGTGGTCAGCCTTCTCTCCAGAAGAAGCAACAGTGCCGTCCTCGTCTGCAACAGCCCCATTTGTGGCCCAGAACTCCTTCCCGGTGATCTTAACCTGCTTCAAGCCCTGGTCCTTTGTAGGGTAAGTGTAGCTTGTGTTACCTGCCGCAGAGTAAAGGGCCTGGACAGGAATCTGGTCGTAGAGAGTGATAAATCTGTACTTGAGGTACAAGTGGGCCAAGACGGTGAACACCAACATGGCAATTTCCAAGGCAAATGGACCCCACAGCTTGGCCAACACAAAGAGACCAATAAGACAGATCTCTGCAAGGTAGAGAGCAACAAATATCTGGAACATAGCCTTCGGGTAGTTTCTTCCTCTGGAGTCAATGCTGTGGCCCATCACGTAGATGAGGTTGTAAAGGTAGGCATAGTACACCAAGGTGAAGGCAACAACGGCAAAAGCAATGATGATCGGAGCAATCATGGCATAACAAACAGTGATAACCCCAATAAGAGCATACACAGGGTAGACAACACCCCAGGATGGATGAGCAAGAGAGTTGAAACGGGTCCACTTCTTTCTAGGGGTGTTGTCGAGGATGCGTCCGAGGATCTTCGAAAGCGCAAGGCCAACAATTTGGGCGAGAGCTCCACCAGGAATAGATAGGCCCTGAAGAAGAATGTAACACACGTAGAAGTTGGACGCCTTTGGAAGGTTGTTAGCGAGAAGAGACATCACGGACGAAGGATCCTTGATGATAGTGGTCACCGCAGCGGTGGCTGCAGACGCACAAGTGGTCACAAGGAACACCTGGATAACCTGGAACGCATAATACCAGTCATGGCACCAGAGGTCGATTTGCTGCACTGTAAGCAAGCCACTAACTTTGCCCATAAACTTAATAAAAGGCGGAACAAGCGACATAAGGATTCCAAGGGCAACGGTAGGGAGAACACCCGTGATGATACCCATGATCTTCGAAGGCATTTTGTTGATAAATCTGAGGAAATGGACCTTCTCTGTAAGGTAGTTGATGTTGGAGATGGCACCGACAACAGCAACAGGAATGGCCCAGAAGATGATCATAAGACAAAGAACAGTGACGGCAAGAGTCTTCTTACCAAGACGAACAGTGTTCAGGTTTCCAAGGTTATCCCAGATAATGTCTTCAGGAGCAGTGTTAGTAACGAATTTCAGACCAGACTTCTTCAAAGGAGCGGCGTATCTTGCAGCCTGGAGAGCTCTCTGGAGCTCCAATTGAGATGGGAACTCAAGGAACACCGAGCCAACAGACTTGGCGTGGATGTAGTCGACTTGCTGCGTCTTGATTTTCTCGTTCAATTTTGGAAGCTCCTCCTGAGCATAATCCAAAGTGTTCACCTTCTTCCCAATGATCGGCTTAAGCTTGTGGTGAGGCTGCTTCTTTTCTGGGAGGTACAGTTCAACCTGGTCAATTTCCTCAGGGAGAGGCTTCTTCTTCTTCTCGAGCTTAGCTCTGATCAGCACCAGCTTGTTCACAACCTTGTTGAGACCCGCCTCGTACTTTCCAGCCAACTTCTTTCTCTCCTTGACGTCTTTGGACAATTCCTTGTAGTCTCTGGCAAAAGTGACGGAGGTTGCCGCAGGGAAGAGTCCCTTCACCTGGGCCTCGTCAAAGTCCTTAGGGAGAGAAGTCACAAGAAGAGTCCGGGTAGAGATAAGACTATCAATGTAAGGAGTGGTCTGGTACGCGTGTCTGAAGGAGATGTAATAGTACAACTCCCTGTAAATGGCAAAGATGATGAGGGCAAAGAAGAGCCACAGGCAAAAGACGTGCGCGTAAAAGCGGTTCTTGTGGGCGACATTGGCAAAGCCGATAACGTCGAATCCCTTGGTGTCCGTACCGCCGCTGGTGGCATTGACAGCAAGAAGAACAGGGAGAATGACGATTCCTCCGCAGAAACACACTGTGGCATAGAAAAAGATATATCTCAAAAAAAAGAAGCCATCAACACCAGCTTGCTGGATAATGAAAGACTGCGACTTCTTGGAGAGATGAAGAACCCAGGAAAAGGCTCCCTTAGGAGACTCATCGGGCTTCTCAGTGGCTGGAACTGTGCCCACATAGGTTCTTGGGGTGTAAACACGCTTCTCTTTATTTTTGAGAAGAACAAAGATACCGACGAAAATGACAAACAACACAAGGTTGAAGATTAACGTCAGCACAAAGGCTGAGGTAGACGATCCGCTCTGTTGGGTCGCCATGGTTCAATTCTTTTTTGATGGGATTGTGGGTGCTAAATATGCCGGCAGGTTGGTTGCTGTTTCATGTAGGAGGTTGGCGGAGTGATGTAATTCAAACAGGGAAATTGTTTCTTTTACAATGAAATTTGATTTTTTTTTTCACCACTATATCAAACTTTCATGTAAAAAAATTTTAACTGGTTCATTTCCCCTTTACTTCGAAGTTCTAGCTACTCTGTAGCGATAACTATCTATAATTCAGCATAAGCCTGGCTAACCTGTTATGCAGCCAAGTACAGCTGCGTGCAGATGCAGGTGGATCACCGTGCTGGAATTGGTTTGGAATGAGGATGTGCCTATGACATTTTGTGAGAAAGCCATTTGTATTGAGAATATGTGGATTTCTCACATAATTCTCACGAACGGAATGAGTTATTTTTCAAAAAATATGGACTCCAAACGCTCCCGTATCAAGGTAATCAAGGCAACCAGTCCTCGTAACTTGCTTGCACTCCGTTTGTACACAATGATGCAGGCACCAGGTTTCTGGAGCCATTATTATGGGCGGCTATCATTATACAAATTTCAAAATTGCTGAAAAGCAAGCAACTAGATAGCTATGATGATGAGAGGCTTAACATTACATATGTCCCTGTGTTGCTACAACAGCCAACGGGTACCAAGAAAAATCTGATCCTGCTGCATGGTGTCAAATTTTCCAGACTCGGTTGCTATAGCGCAGATCAGACATGAGAACCTGTATCCCTGATTCATTGCTGCTTAATCTAGACCTAATGAGGTATTTGTGAATACACCCATGTATACATCAATCTGCTATTGTGAGATTTGGGTACAGTTATGTTTTGCCCGCATTAAGCAGGGATTTATTTTGGCTGTTTTTGATTTTTTTTGGAGCGGTTTTGTCCCGTTTAGGTGTGCATTTGTCTTAAATTAGACGAAGGCTCATCAAAGACTTGATAGAGTACAGCCGAGCCTATGCGATTTGATTTTTTGTACACATTAACCTACTACAGTGAATAAGAGTATAGTATGGTTAGATTTTGAGGAAGTTATTAGATAGCAATCTAATCAACTTTAATTTGTATAGACGAGTCAGAATCGACAGATGGTGCTAATTAACTTGTTGATCCGTTAACTGATTAGATTAAACGTCTAAATCGATTGATCTGTACGTTAAACTAAAGTTAATTTGTTGAAAGGCTGTATGTTGGTCGTAGATATTGGATATACCTTTACCTACGTAATGAGCCATGCGCATTACCACTGTTGCTATTTTATAAATGACTGAATATATGCGTGATTGCTATTTCTATCAAGATCTGGAATATGGATCGAAATTGGCCCAGGTTAGTCGCTAATCTGGTCGGAGTTTTTTTAGTATCTTTCATTATAGCGCCCACAAGCACTGTAGGAATGGTAAAATAACAATCAACACGTGATACCTGACTACAGTATACACCATATAAAATATGATAATGTACCTGGATGGCTTTACGGTCATGAATGAGTGAATGAGAATTTTAATAGGAACACCATGTATGTAGCAGAGTATATTGCGTGTACTGTAACTGCAAACTCATAAACTTGCAAGCACTTTTCTCATTGCGGAAAATGACTCCTAACCATTACACATTGAACAGTAATACACTTATATATTCGTACACTTGTAGCTAGATCGTCAGCTCATTCTATTTGCAGTGCTTCTTGGAGAGGCTCACAGTTCTGTACGTACTGTCGTTATATAAGCTCCTACAATAGTTTGCATCTTCACTGGGTTATCTAATTGAAACTGAAGGAAACCAGCGCCCACGACCCCTATGTAGATATGATAAATTCGCCTAAACTTTCAGGATAGGTAATTAGTGGAAGTACGCAGTACCCAAGATAGCTTGAAACTACAGGATTTAGGGGTGTTGGCGCACTGGTCGAATTTTTGTCCCCTCACTTCATCTTAGGTTCACTTTTGTCCGCACAAACTGTTCCCTCTTCATTACACTGAAAAGAGACATGACTCTATCTGCTTTTAGAGAAAACCACTCGTCACAGGGGAGATCATCCTATTGCTTTGTAACCGGCTCTACCTACCTGCTTTCTTCGACAAGGCGGTGCAGACATCGCCAACCCAAAGCAGAGCCTCAAGTGCCTTTGTCCCGTTAAGACGAGAGCTTTCACTTACCAGCTTCCATGAGGTATACGTTTTCACGTTAGTATGTACAAATGCTACAAGTACTTCACCATAAGCCATTTTCAGCGATGCCAGCTCTTTATTATGCTTTATATAGTCTGCTCGACTGGTTTGCCTACTGCTTCGCTAAAAAAACAAAGCGGTATTAAGAGAAGTCAGATTCGTATGAAGAGAGCCACTTATCTAGGGATGCACATACATGACCATATGCATCATTAGCGTCTTACAAAAGCTCATCTCTCTAGAAAATTTTGACCGTTATACGAAATTATACCCTAGTTGTGCGAGAAAACGAAATGCGATGGCATCCACCAGTTCATCTATAGAAACAAACTACAAGTACATCATATCAGCACTGTAAAGGTTTGACATTCAAACGCCTGTGTGCACATGACCTTCGCTAAACCGAGTGCTTCCACGCTAACTAAGAGTATATAAGTGCCACTACAACAAAATGATGTTAATATAGGCTTATACCTGAAATATTAGAATATATGAGCACAAAAGCAGTCGTGCTGTAAATTGAGGAATATACATGGACACCCTAATCAAGAAGGTTGATATACCAGGAATTTTGATGACGAGCGAGTACTTCGAAAAGCTGGCAAGCAAATTCATCAAAAAATTATTTGGCAACCAAAGATCTTGGCCTTCTACCTTGGTACTTGTTCACCAACTAATAGCCTTCTCCTTCTGAACTAACCGCACGCTATCCTTCCAAACCTTCCCTCCCAAGACGGTCTCATCTATAATAGGTCTACAATTGGTTGGAGTTGCCCTTCCGTACCATGCCATCTCTCCGCTCTTATTGTAGACTATAACGTTGGCTGCGAATTTATGCCCCCCTATGTGATTTATGAACCCAACATGAACACCCCCCTCTCTATCATCTCCAAAATCTCTCAAGAGCTCCAATTCTCTCAAGTAATTGTCAAACTCCTTTTTCATAATTGGCGCTGTGACTCCACAACGCTTGTCACGTGATCTATGCAGGCAAAGAAAGATATACAGCTTAAATCCGCACGTCTGTATGGTATATCCATCTATAGACGAAGGAGGCTTACCCAGTTCTTCCCTGGCCTTGATAAGAAGTGGCATGAGCTGACTAAGCACGCTACCAATTTTCTCAGCAGGACATTTTCTAACCCAAATGAAAAATGGTAATAAAAGCACATCATTTGTAGATGAAGTACACTCATCATCAAGAGGAAGATTAGTCACTGTAACTTTAACATTTCCTTGCATAATTCTTGAGCCTTCGTGTTTACCCCAGTCAGACACTGCCTTTTCTACAGACCCCTTGGTGTCTGTGGCACTATGCGCCCAATCACTTTTTCCGGTAGGAATCACACAGTGTAGTTCAAAGGGCTTAGTCAGCCCATAGAGAGGGGTGATAGAGTCAATAGTGAGGCTTTTGGGGAATTTGGTCGTGCAACTATCACACTCAAAGGAGCATGATGAAAGGGGGAGAGTTTTCTCAACCTCAGCAGAAGAATCGCCTAACAAACGGGATACGAGGCCAAAAACCATTTTGATTTGATGCGTCTGGTCAGATTTGGTCGGGCTAGTTGATTGCCTATTTTCCGGAGATATTCCGAGTATTTGATTTGGGAACTGCCCAGCTTTTATAGCGCTGAAAAATTAATTCAGTTTGACAGAAAAATTAAGTCAATGCATAAAATGGCAGAAGGCGTATTATCCTATTTCTCTTATCCTTGTATCACATATAGCTACGATGTATGTTTGGTCTGGTTGTTTTCATGTATACAAGCTTAGCGTTATTATCACTATATAGGGGAGCATTTTATTGATAAGTTATAAATAAAACACTTCGTCATTTTCGGTAACGGCTCGTATCAGTTTCGGGGATGTACGCGGGATTTACGGGCGATATGGGGATATCTCCGAATTGTAGTTTTATGACCAAAAAATGGGTATAAGTGTTGAACGTCGGCTCAATAAAGAACTATAATGAGTGACTATATTGAGCTTTAGTTTGAGTTTCAAGCTCGAAGGGTCAAGGATAGGATTTCTGACCTTCTCAAGGTGTATAATGTCTAAGCCCCTTAGTAATTCTCGGCTTTCCATTTGGTAAGCCGAGAATTCACAGAAGAGCCGCTCATAGAAGAATGCCTTATATACATGTTTGTGTAGTATCTGTCTTTTGTTGAGTGTTTGAAATCTTTAAGATGCATATGTGTTTTTTTTTCAGACGCCACTAGTGTGGCTTTTAGGTTCAAGTTAGTCGTCGTACAGAACGTGATCTATCACAAGAAGTGAGTTATAGATGGTAGATACATGAATTTTGTTCTTTCTACACAGCGCTATTCATTAGTTCAGCCGAAACAGTATCATTATTTTTTTAAAGCACGATGGACTATGTACATAGTAACTTCTCGGATATCAAAACTACCCGATAAATGATAACTAATCAACAATACGACTTATTGGAATTACATCAGAAAACACGTAACTCCAAGTTTTTTTTCGCTTGTAGTAGATATACGATTTTTTTTGTGTTGATCTGATAAAGAGTAATGAAGAATTGAAATGTGATAGATACACTGTCGAATTTTCTTCTGAGATATAGCAGTGACTAGAATGATTTTCATCTACTACTTGACTATTTGGTGAGTGCTCTAACGGGCAGTCAACACATTTTTGATTTTAAGCAGAATTGTATAAGCCCCAAGTAGCCGACTTGACAAAAGCACGGCGAGTAAAGAAGGAAATGATGGAAGATTGGAACGGCTGGAGAGAACATGCCCTCAGCGTCCGCTCGGTTATTCCCGTATGTACAGAATTCAACGTTACAGTAGGTTACAATCTCTCTCATAAACTCAAATTACTTATAATACACTACTTATCGCCTCTTGCGCCTCAACACATTCGTGGGGACCATAACACTCTTGTTCCCACCCCAGTCCTCCCTCCCCCCCACCTTCAAAGTACTCCCACCAAAATTCTCCCCCTGCAAGAGCATCCCCCCCTTACCTGCGTCCTTGAGCTCTCTGAACTCCACCAACGCCTTACCCTCTTTATTTCTGAGATCGATCTTATTCACTGGCCCTATTTTTTCGGTCAAGTATTGCAAAAGCTGGCTTGAGTTTACAGTTTCTGGAAGGTTTGACAAAACAACGGTTCTGGCTAATATGTCGGAGCTTGTTGAATTGCCCTTTTTGGAAGTATCCTCAAAATTCTCAATCACCTTGTGGCGTTTCTTTGTGGAGTCCGCCACACTCACTTCGATTACCCGCCCAAGAAGGTTAGTCATATGAAGCGCAGCAACGGCCTCTTTAGCTGACTCAGCGCTATCAAACAGCACGAACCCATAACCATCATTTTTGCGTTTTTGGGTTTTGCTTCTGTGAGAAAGAGGAAGCTTTACTTTGACGATATTACCGAATTTGGAAAAAAGCAGGGCTACGTCTTTTTCTTCTACTTTGAAAAAGTCTAAACCACTTATGTGAACCTCTCTTCCTTCTTCAGTTGAGCTCTTTTCCCTATTTTTTTTGGCATCTGGATCAGACATCTTAACCGAAAGAGGATGCGAGAAATCTGGCCTAAGGGTGCTAATCCCGTCAAGCTGGACAACAGCTTTATTAGCATGATCGGGGTTTGCGTACTCGACATAGCAAAAACGGCGATCTGAGTTGTACTTGAGAGAAGGGAATCTTACAGATAAAATCTTCCCAACTTGCCCAAAAAACTTTTTGATCGTTTCTTCGGTCTCAAGAGGTGAGAAGTTTGTTACGAAAACTGTGGAATTGGCTGCTCTAGTAATGGTGATCTCATTGCCTTTGAATTTTTTGAACGTTTTCGTCAAAGCTGCTAAAACTTCCTTTTCTTCGTGAAATTCTACAAGAGCACTACCAAATCTAGGGAAAGAAACCTCCCTGATTTCACCACAATCCTTAAAAAAGTCTTTGAGCTCTTCTTCGCTGACTTCTTCAATATTACTTACAACTACACGTAAATGTTCTCTATCTCTAACCTCTTTCGGATCTTTTTTACTCCTCTTGATCGCTGAAGCATCCTGTACAATTTCCGCCTCATCAGTCTCCTCCAACTTTCTTTTACGGGAATTTTCATCCTTTTCTTCACTTTCAACAACCCCCCTCTCCTCTGTTAACCTTCTAAGACCATAACTAACCTTCTTTTGGGCTTCAAAAAAAGACCTTTGGTCGCCGCTAAGCTTCTCGAAGTATAGAAACTCCTCAAAAATAGGCTCTGGCCACTCTAAATAGACTGCGTTTTCCACAGCCAAATAAAAGATTTTACGCAAAAAAGCATCGTCACCAGCCCGGCGACCGGTCTCTATACACTTGAGCCAAGTCCAGTGTCTGTGGGGCGAATTTTGGGCAAGCTGCTCACAGTAGTACTTGGCCTTTTCTAGATCTCCTACTTGTACGCAGATCTCTATAACTAGCCGCTCTACGGATATTGCAGCATCTGCATTTTCCTGCTGCTGGTGTTTGAAAAAAGTGTACAAATCGCTTGTGAGTTTTTGAGGATCGTACAGAGTATTTGTGCTTGCTAAAAGCGTCTCATACAAGATTATGCGGCCTGCAAAAGAAGAGTACTCTTCCGCACCAAGTGTTGGTAGTAAAGAGTCTATAAACTCTCTGGCCAATGTAAAATACTCCAAGTCTACTTTTTGTACCAGGACAAGGTCAAAAAATCTGATCCAGGAATCAGCCTTTTTCTCACACAATTTAGTATATTTATATGCATAATGCTCAAGCATACTATACACAAATGACTCTAAATCTTTAGACATTTTCGACGATTTCACCGATTCTATAACTTTTAATGACTCAGAGAAAAACGTAGAAAGTGTGTTTGTCCCTACAAATTGGTATATACCCCGCTCAAATACTCCTAGCATGAGCTTAAGATAGCTCATCTTATCTGTAAAATCTTTAGCCTTGAAAAATAGCCGCCTGAGGTGTTTCATATAATCCAAAAATACTTCTTCATCAGGCTCTTTAGAAAGCTTCATCTCAAAAGTCATCACGGAATCTACAATCTTCTTGGTTCGAATATACACTTTGTTGCCTATTTTCAAGTGTTCCTCTCCTTCACTATACAGATAAACACTGCTTACGTGTGCACAGTACTGCTGCCAAAAAGCTTCGATTTCCAAATTTGGAATGGAAAGTAAAAGCTGCATTACCTGGACTCTTTCCTCGGGAACCTCCCAAAAGAAACGCACAATCTCCGCAGATTTCCCGAAAGAGTACTTAGGAAGCCAAGCTGAGACATTTTCTGCATTCTCCTGTTCGGGAAAAAGAGAATATACACTGCTAGTATCTTCTAATGTCAGCACGAAGTTATCCAGAATAGGGTAGTTTTCTGCAATGTATTTGCTATCTCGCGTGTCAGCGGGATATAGTATTATTAAAGAATCTGTGTCAGAAAGTTCTGAGCCATTTTGTTTGTGGTGCTTCCTGCTAAATGGGGAGGGGATAGGGCCTTCACTCATGCTGGTTTGTAAATAAAAATTCCGCTCTCATGTTGTTTCTATGCGCACTACGACTGTAACTAAGTGGTTTTTGAGAGATAAGGGAGAGAGAAGGACTGTCGAGCGATTCATATGAATTGATATGATTCCGCTTCTTTTCGGGGATGTGTTTTTTTACTGATGTGCGGGATTAGGGATACAAGGATACTATTGTTGTCTGGATATTCAAGCATGGTGATTATTGAAGTCGCAGCTTTGGTACTGAAGCACTACAGAGTTAACTTTTTCTTGTATACCATTCCGTACTACCATTGATATATGCAAATTTTGCGAAAGTCATGTCTATATTTTAATGCGTAGAAAAGACTAAACCAATTCTATTAATGCTGCAATATCTATATCTATTAAGGCCGTTGATTTGATAGCTGGGGGTACAGGTGCGAAGAGAGAGGATGCTCCATAATTTTGTGGAAAGCCACTTAAAGCGACCCATGTGGAACACAAGTATAAAAGGTTGCACAATTAAAAGACACATTCGTATAAGGCAGTAATGTATTGCGCTCGTCAAAAACCGTATATGCCTTTAGCTGCGTAGTCCTTTTAACGCAACTATCGATAAGCAGACGGTCAAAGCCCACCTGAGTGTGTTGCGCGAAGTGTCTCTTGAGATTGTCCATCCGTGAGCACGTGCACCAGCACACAGGGCACTTGATTGCCGATGCATGTATTCTTATAATGTGTTTCCGTATTTGGGACTCACTAGAAACAATCTCGTTGCAGTCTGGGCAGATGTACACTTTGGCCATTGTGTAGAGGAGTTTGGTGAGTGGAGTGATCGGTAGAGTGATGAGTAGACATTTACTGCTTATATAGAGTCCTGAAAGAGTATGAGAGTCCGCTGTATGGGCTCTTAAGGATGTGTTGTGTGTGCGTGTGAGTGTGTGTGTTAAGGTAGATAGCAGAAAGCAGTTTGAGAGGCGTTTCAAGTGTACTTGAGGTCACTCATTACTAGCGATATTACTCTAGTGTACTAAGAGTCTCTCAGCTCAAATATTTCCGTAGGTTTTTCATGGTGTGTGGCGCTTATAGTGTATGTGTGACTATGTATTTATACACTGTCAGAAACAGCCATGCATGAATCTGATCTGCATGCTGCTTGCTATGGTATATACGCTATAATACTTAAAAATCAGTACAATTGATGAGACGCAAATCTCTATTATACATTCCAAGCTAGCTATTTTTATCAAGCTACAAATTGAAGTGATTTATCCATATCAGTTCTGTTCCTCTTGATACACGCGCTAACCTTAAAATTTTTCATGGTCTACGTGAGGGGGCAAACTGAAAATCTGAAGGGCTAGCCTTTCACTGGATGGCGTGAAACACTAAGGTTCAAGATTGTACGGGGAAGACTTCCAATGCAGAAAGAGCAGTACATACATAGTCTTGGTTATTTAGTATATTTTGTAGGAAAAGGTATTCTACTTTTTAGTCATTCAATGTTACTGCTACTGTCTATTTATCTACAGTTTACTTTTGTGAAGATCAAAGACGTCTGCGTGTAGTTAAACCATGTTCAGTTGTTGCAGTGAGGGCTCTCACTAAACTGAAATATCACACCCTTCAATATTTTGCAAATGCTGTCGGTCACTGTGTTTCTACGTTGCGTGAGAGCTTGAGGGGGGCTTGTTTATTCCATGTCATCCAAGTAGCAGGAGAAGTATAGGAGTAGTATTTTAGTGGGCTTGAAATGATACTCAAGACTAACGCTTATTTACAGATGCTTCATATCAATGGGTCTTGTCTCTCAAATGCGCTAAGTCTATCCTAGTACACTAAATTACAAGCTGTTCTTTTTTCGATCGATCTCTTGGCGTGAGTGCATCTATAGCTCTCCTAAATCATAGTTGACACAGATCACGGGACAGACCCAGTACAAACTGGGTATGAAATAATGCTTTAAAATCTAGCAAAAGAAGCATCTCAAAATCAAACGATAATTCACTAGCCACAATCAGATTTGACTAGTCCCTTTCCTACCCGCACTGCTGTCTAACATCACAAACAAGATTGATTATAATCATAACAGTCCACATCCCGATAAAACCGCATCTATTACAAATAATCTTTGACATATGCATCTATGACATATACACTTGATAGAAATCTGAAGATAACTAGTGTATGATGACAAATGACAAAAAATATGATAGCAGCACAGACACTCCACTGAAACCCAAATGTTCACTTCTCACTTCTATCATTAATCTACATATTCTAGCATCTATTTTCAAGGCATTTTCCAAAGGACCCTGTGTTTATTGTAGGACTTTTTCAACAATTTGCCTAGCATGCCTGATAATTTAGCAACCACACGCAAGCCAACCCAAATGCGAAGAATCTAATTGAAACGAAACGGTTCTTTGTGCGGAATTAAAAGTAATCTCCGGCTTCCAAGAACTCCTTAGAATGTTTTGTTGTTTATCGAATGATATCGCGCCATTTGTTATTGTAGCTGAGTAATGCGTGTATGCAGCTGTACCTATATAAAGAGCAATATCTCCAACAAATGAGAGAATACAACATCCAAAAAAATTGAATTTTACTCAAAATGTCTATTCCCAAGATGAAACTTTCCAGCGGATACGAGATTCCTGCTCTCGGGTTTGGTACCTTTATGATTGACCCTAAAGAGACCACCGCTGCTGTCAAGGCTGCTCTTGATGCTGGATACCGTCACATTGACAGCGCCGAGTACTACAAAAATGAAGTCGAAGCTGCAAAAGGCATAAAATTGTGGTTGGATGAAGATCCGCTGAGAAAAAGAGAGGACGTGTTCTACACTACCAAAAATCACAACTTTTCATCAGTTTCTGAAGAAGAAATTAAAACAAGAATTGCGCTTGTCGATCCAATTATTGGCTACGTTGACCTTCTTTTGCTCCATACCCCAGGACCAAGCAAGGCGTCTCGTCTTGACGCTTGGAACAAGCTCCAGAACTATGTGGCTGGGAACCCTAAGAAATTGAGACTGATCGGGGTATCCAACTACAGTGAGGGACACTTGAAGGAGCTCTTAGGGTACGAGAACCTCAAGATAAAGCCGGTCATCAACCAGATTGAGTTGAACCCATGGTTGACCAGAAAACCACTTGTAGACTTGTGTACCGCCCACAGCGTCATCTTGGAGGCATGGGGACCTTTGACCAGAGGGGAGCGAATTGCCGATCCAGAAGTTGTGGCATTGGCCAAGAAGTACAATGTTACTGCTGGGCAGATTTTGATCAACTGGTCCTATCAGAAGGGCTTCTTGCCTTTGGCTAAGTCTACTAAGGTTTCCAGAATGAAGGAGAACTTGGACAGTTTCAATTTCACCTTGAGCAAAGAGGATGTCGTTTCCTTGACTCATGATGACGAGTATTTTGTCTCGATGCCTTTCGACCCAATCAAGGATGTTCCTGTGTAGTTGGCTTGAGTTTATGTATATATCTTTATGTAGCTCACTACTCTAGTGAAGTGCTAGTGAGGTTGTTGAGGAATGGTAAATGATCTTTAAGTTGTAATGAATTTTACGTTTTCTCCTTGTTATAATACAAGAATGCGGTCGTTATAGGCCTAGTTAGTAGAGTTTATACAGCTTCAAGGAATTTGTGCACTGTTGTATAGTGGTGCAGGTGGTTTAGACTTCAGCGCCAATATTTTTTATGATATATGTTTCTAGAAAACCATATATTTTTGTGTCTGAGTTGCAGCTCATGCGCTCAAATTGTAAATTGCTAGGTAAATATAAATGATTATCATTCTGAGTAGCTTTTGAACTTTGTATTCTCTGGTATGATACTATAACACTCCAGCTCACTGCTCACGATATCGAGTAAATTGAAGAAGTGACAGTACTTAAAGAAGTTCACCAGGAAGAATCCCAACATTCTTCCACCAATGAGGCTCCCCAGCAAGGCTGGTACTTGGGGATACAAATTCAAACAGTGAAGCAAAACAAATGAATTCGAACAACATAAGTTTAAAGCGGCACCTGCTACATATAGCTGATTAAGTTGTTACTAGAATGGGTTGGTTCTCTATAGAGATGCTGTAAGAAGCTTGAATGTACTTCAATCCAGCAATTTCAGAGGTTCATGTAACACTAAAATACACTACAAGAGCAAACACGTAAATAAGTTATTATGATATAATATAAGCTAGAATAATATAGATTGCACTCCAAGTGAGTAGCGACGTATTCTTATGAAAAGCATAAGGCTGAGTAGAGAATACTATTAGAAAAGTGGAGTGATTTCTTGTACCAAACTCTCACACTAAACTAAATTGATCGAGAAATGCATCGATGCAGTATTCAAATCAATCAAAAAAAAGAAGACATACTATTCGCTTCGCTCATAGTGCATCAGTTTTTTCCTGTCAGATTCACCTTCCCCCCAAACCGCATCAGATTCATACTCTCCGTTAAGTGCCCCGCGTCTGGCGACACATTCACAAACATCAACGTCTTCAGTCCCCCGCTCAAAGAATACTGTAACAAATATGTCAACTTACTATTTCTAAAAGGTACATGTTTCTCCCCCCTATTCAAAGCATAAATGACATCCCCCAAACAACTCAAACTCTTATTGATATTTTGTGTTTCCCTTAAGCGATCCCCCCTCACTTGCGAATGCGAGATACGCTCACTTCCAGCCAAATCCACCAAATTCAAAAGCCCCTCAATCTTCTTGCCCAGAGTGTGTATACCGCGAACATGCATACGGAAGATGCTGTGCAGACGCAGGGAAGCGGCGTTGGCCCTGGTGCTTGCTACAGATTTACGGCTGTTCACCTCTCCTAAGATGGTATCCACCATGCTAGGTGAAACTAGCTCCACACTCTGTAAATTAGTAACCAGCGTGCGTTTCTGCTCGTGGTCATGGCGTATCTCATACTTGCTCTTATTAGCAGTATTACTGCTAAGCAAATCAACGATTTGTTCGTTGTATATTTCTAAAAATTCCCCCACTACACTGAAATTCCACCCTCTCAGCTCCATCTCTTTTTTGCTCCGGAAAATCTGTCTAACGGCACGCACAATCATGCCGTCCTCTCTGCTGGACATGGTGTACGTCTTCCCCAGGCCTGTCTGTCCGTATGCAAAGATGCACACATTGTAGCCATCGAGAGCGCTCTGGACAAGCTGGGATATTTCCTCGAAAATGTGTGAGTTTGTGTGTTTTGGTTGAAATACTTTATCGAAGACAAACTTGTTATTACTGGACCGGGATGACGGTAACGGAGCCAAATGCTGGCCTTTGGATCTGGACGATGTTAGATTACTTAGCTTGCTGCTATCCTCTACAGTTATTTCTCTGCCCCCCTCCATCTCGTCTGGGTAACCGAACTTCACTGGATCTTCATCTTTCGTTGCCGGTCTTACCCGGCAAAACACTCGTATGTTCCCCTTTAAATCTAGTAGTTTATTATGGAGCATTCGTCTGTATACCTCTTCCCCCTCTACCCCCTCCTCATATTCTCTCACTCCCGCCTTCACCCCCTCCACATATTTTTTTGCTTTTTCCACCCCCTCCCGGGCCTCCTCCGCTCCCTGTTCTGCTGCATATCGTCTTTTTCTCACCCCCTCAATCTCTGCTCTGATGTGTCCATTTTCGTCCTGCTTCTTGGCCAATTGCAAGCTAAGCTGGCTCTCTTTGATTTTCATCTGACGCACGTTTTTCTCCTCCTGTGTAAGCTCCGATTTCAAGCTTGAAATAGAGCTTTCTACACTATAAAGCTCTTTTCTGCCTAGTGCATACGATTTCTCATATGCTGCTGTGATGGCACGTGTTTCACGCATATGTAGACTCTCCAAATCTTCACTCTTCTTAACCATCTCTGCATGCACCGCGTTGATGGATCTTTGTAACTGTACGCATTTCTCTTCTAGGAACTTCTGTTCTTCCATAGCAGCAGCATTGATTTTTTCGCTGTACTTTTTGTTAAGCTGCTCAAGTGCATTTGCATGCTCACTTCTCGCTCTTTCACACTCCAATTCCAATCTCCTCGCTAGTTCTTTCTCTTTCGATTCGCTCAAAAGGTCCAACTGTTCAAGCTCGGCCCGTGCTGCTTCGCACGACTCTGCAAGCTGCTGGACGTGCTCGCTGGCGTTATGACAGTCTAGTACCACTTCTCTTTGGGAAGTTTCCAACACCATCACTGTGTTCTTGAGAGTCTTGAGTTCTTCTAAGCGTGAATTGAACTCACGTGACACTCTCTGGAGCTCAAAATATCGCATGTCAGAGGAGGGGGGAGGAGGAGGGGGGTTCAGAGGGGTGCTCAACAGAGTCAGAGAAGCCAACTTTTTGAGTGAACGGGATGACCTGAGCACTGGGATCGCAGAGGGGTGTGATTTTTGAGCGGAATCGGAAAATGAACGCGTGTTGGTGTTCACACTTTTCTCGCCCAACACTGACCTCAGGGACAGTGGGATTCTCGATAGGCGCGGTATTTTAGATTCTCGAGGCATTTTTCCATAAGCCTATCTGCTTTTTTTCGTGGAAATTGTGTGAATTTATGGGGGTTTTTGTGGGTGTTTTAATGGCGTTTGACGATAAATGATTAAGTAGTAAATAAATAATTAATTGAGGGGGGGTAGGGGGTGAAATATATATACAAGTTGATAGTCTGTCATACACTCTGTAAAAACTCTATCATTTATATTGTATCTTGAAAAAATATTGATATGGATATACCTTCTGTTCAAGCAGATCATGGCAATGATTAGCTAACCGCACGCGATGAGTAAAAAAATTTAGAAATCTTTCACACACCATAACAAATAGCCAATCCTATAACTTCTGATATAGTTGGTTTTTTCAAACAAAACTTTGTCAGTTTACTACCGCAATACACAAATACACTATGGCCAAAAAGGGAAGCATAAAGATAAGTCTGGGTGCGAAAAAGGCAACCCCAAAGCCAGATGCAAGCAACATAGAAAAGAGTGAAAAAAGTGCTTCAAGTGAGTCAGAAGAAGACAGTAAACCCACAAACGATTCCTCTGAGTCTGAGGAACATTCCAACGAAAATTCAGCTTCCGAACCAGACTCTGAGGCCTCTGAATCAGAGGATTCTGATTCGTCTGAAGATGATGCCACAGCCGTGAAAAAACAGCAAAAAACTGCGCAAAAAACTACGGACGATCCAGCATCGTTTTCCTCTGCGATAAGTGCTCTTCTTGGGTCGCACCTTAAGGCTCACGACCGGTCGGACCCTATTTTTGTGCGTCAAAAGAAAAGTGTTCTCAAGCAAAAAAGGGACGAAAAGTTGGAGTTGAAAGCTCGTAAATTGCTCAATGCTGAAAAGAAGAGTAGATATGAAAAGGCACACGTGACCAAGGTCACTCCATCGGCAGACACACCTAATGCAAGAGAAGTATTAGACTACGAGAAAAAATTGAAAAAGACTGCCCAGAGGGGGGTGATCAAGTTGTTCAATGCTATATTGGCCAGCCAGGGCGGGGGCCAAGGGGGCGACGAAGGGAAGATGAAGGAAGAGGAGAAGGAGAAGTTGAATGATGTTTCTAAAGAGAAGTTTTTGGACTTGGTGAGGGCTGCTAAGTAGTTGACCTATACCAGGCTTGAACTATGGCAGATTAAGATTAAACTATAGTTCAAGTATACAGACTATTTTGTTTCATAGCATTTGTATATTAATGAGTAAATGTATGACTATTTCCATTACCGATTTGTAACTGTGCATTGGCCCTTTAGATTGGGGGACTATGAAACTTCATTCATTCTTTTGAATTGAGTGAGTTACCCAACTGTCGAATTAAGCTACGAGAGGACAAACTCACAACTAAGGTAAGTGGGAGAACGCTTTTGATGAGAAAGAAAGGGCAAGGTCTGCGAGTAAAGATGAAGTTGATAAGTGGAGTTGGATGAAGTTGGTGAAGATATACTCGGCACTTTTTTTTGGTTCCACTATGATAATTATATGACCAAACTATAAATAACTTGAAGTCATTCAGTATTTGAATTTCCTCTTCGTATATTAGTCAACGACAACTGTAATTCAAAACCTGCCAGACCATAATCCACGATTCGTCGCTTGCATTGCAAGGCTTGTCCAGCTTATATTAGTTATTAAGAGCACACCTACAAAAACTAAAGAAATGAATGAATGAATAATATATATATATTAAATGATTGAGAAGAAGAATCGAATATCTCACTCGAGATTATTAGCGAGATTACAAGCTTTGAAATAGCTTTTTAGGCATTCTCAGCCATCAACAAAGCAGCCCCCAACCCCCCGGTGCACTCAAAGTTGTAAGTCAAGGAGTACCCCTCAGCAGAAGGACACGCCACAAAAGCCTGTTTCCCGTCGTAAGTCAAGTAGTTGAACTCGCCTTCCTTCACTGACCCAAAAAGGTTTTGGGCCTCTGGGGCACCGGGCGCAGGAAGGCCAACCTCGCCAGTCGCGGTGTCCACGCCAATTTTTCTGCCTTTAGAATCCGCCAAGTAACCGTCCGAAGAGAGGGTAAAGTTGGAGTAAGTCGTGCCGCCTACAGAGAGCACGTGCAAATGGCTTTCCTCCTCAGTGATCGCAGTGAAGTGGATTGGAGAAGCCGAGTGGATGGCCAAGAGCCCAAACTGGCCAGAAACTTCTCTCTTAGAGAGAGGAGCAGCAACAGCAACAGAGATGAGAGCAAGAGTAGAGAAGAGCATTGGAGAAAAATGTGAGTGAAGATGATGGTTTTAAGTGAGGAAGAAGATGGATTTATATAGTCTTTGAGGGGTTTTTGAGGGGTTTTTCTCAAGAGGTACTATTCTAAGAGTTTCAATGATATCATCAAATTTCTGCTTATTGGCTATAATTAGACCTCACTTGGAGTGACCGGTTATTGTTTGACAGTATGTATATAGTTGCAGAGGAATTGGACTTAGTCTCGATGTGCTTATACACATTTCCAAGATACTGTGATTTTTTCAATGAGTTTTGTCTCTCATGTTATCCATCAATTTGAAGGAATTCCAGGGTCCATCTATTTTTAGCATGCCAAATTGGGTATACACATGACTCCGAAATCTGGGGTTCGCTTGCGATGACGATGAGATATTAATAGAAGGATGTCATGCAGGACAACCTTATTGTGCATCTTATGGTTGTAGGTGATGTTTTCGTGGTAGGCCAAGGATGGTGGAGCAAGGGTGGCAGAGCAACTACGGTGTATATGGTGTATATTCTTTACTGTGGAGTTGTGAGGCATAGCACTATTGCTATGGTGTATAGTTTCTCGTGATCACTCAAGAAGTTCAACAATTGTTGAACTTGTCTCCGTTTGCCTCGATCAGAGCCAACTCAGGGGGCATGAAAGTCTGTCTTTTCTAAGCTGCAAGCGTGTGTTTTTACCAGGATCACATTTGGAAGATTGAGGTTGTTGAATGTCCTCAGAGGAATTTCTTTTAGAGTGAGCAACTCAAGGCTCGGGAAGCTGAGGTGTGAACAATCTCAATGTCTTTATGGGTGAATACGAAGAGCCAAAACGTTTCATTTCTTTGTTGTCTATCTCTCTCACTTCTATATCTAACGATTGCAACAGACTTAACAGAAGAATGAAGCCGCAAAGATCTTTGTCTCCGGGACAGAATTCATGTTTATGAGGAGGTGCTTGATATAGAATTCTACTGTGTCTATTATTTATACAGGAGATCCAAACACTTGGATAGCCTAGTACAGTATACACCTTCAGGTCTGAGATATCTATGAGTGGAACAGATCCGTGATCGTTTTTGGTAATTTCTGAGGGTTTGTTTTGTTGGACAGATCTGTGAATACATTTGACATTGTTAGATTTTCGATGCAGTTAGAACTTCAAAGGCTGAAGGCATCGCACTTATTTATATTTGAGTTTAGATTATATAAAACCAGAACGTACCAACAAACAAACAGACTGAACCCCCTGGTATGTTCCTCTTGGCCTGCCAAACTCCATTCAATTGATGGAACACTCCAATGGAAAGAATTATCGTTTGATGAAAAATAATTTGATTCATATTTCCCTCAAAGATCCAACACAATGCCGAGTTGGCTTGATGACTTAGTTCAAGAGCGAAGTTATGAAGAGCTCACTAACAACGAAGAACCTGCATGGCCTGAAGTATTGCGTTTAATAGAGAGTGCGGAACATGATGTGGAAATTGTGGAGAAAAATGAAGAGCAAACACCCGAAGAACTCCAGGCCCAATTTGTGCCCTTGCAAATTACAACATGGTCCCTTTTGGGAGGCATAGTTCACGAATGTGCTGGTATGTACGTTGCTCATCGATTCATTCGTATTTTTGGGTGTGGAGGAGCAAAGAACTTCAGTAGAAGTGTAGTGAGTGTCAGCGGCAAAGTGAACATACCGAACGTTTACATTTTAGGCGATGACGTTCTTGGAGGCATGTTTGCCCTCAATGCTGGTGGGTTAGGGCGTGATGATTTCATGAAGGTTTTTTACTACGACCCAGGAACATTCATATGGGAAAGTTTGGAATTGGGCTACCTGCAATTCATAAACTTTGTTTTCAATGTGGACCTTCAGGCTTTCTATGGACCCTACCTTTGGGAAGGTTATGAAGCAGTGACAGAAAGCATGACGGTGGACCAAGGGATAACCGTAGCTCCCCCATTAGGCATGGCTTTAGCTGGACTTTTCAAAATAGATATCGCGAGACGCAGAGCTGTCGTGAATGTCGATGAACTTTACCGTTCGCTTGGTAGCTTGAAAAATGCTCTGCAGCGTGATGGCATCCCTCATGTAAAGAGACCACGCCAGCCGCCCGACAATAATGGAGGATAGACTGCTCAATCTACACCTACTCCTTGCTCTGCTAAAGTAGATTTAGCGAAACAAACTAGTTGGGTACCATGAAAATGAGCAAAAGTCTAGAGAAGTTGCGGTGTGTTCAAATAATCAAATACAATAGACTCTATAGTTTTTGTAAGAACTCAGCTAGTGTACAATCATTATGGGGTCACACCTGTGCATAACCATTTAAAACCTTCCTTCGAATGGCACTGGAGCATAATAGAAACGTGTAATTCGTGTGAGTGATAAACTACATAACTGAATATAAGCATCTATTGTGGCTAGGCTTGTAGCTTATAGCCTACATCTATGAACAGATTGTAACTTGTATACATCATCGAGTATACTTAATAAGAGACTAAAATAGTTCCATTTCATGCTGCCTTCTTTTTGGTCATCGGCTCGAAACAGCAATGTTTTGAACGAAATTAGGGGCACATCAAAGATAAACGACCCGCATTCTCTTCAAGGTGTATAATTCAGGTAGACACCAATTAAGGAAGGAGTGCACAGAAAATTTTAAGATCCTTGAGAAGTGACCAACCTACGGACCTTCTTCCTCACCCCACGGATATTCTGGTACGACCGTTCCAAGCCATTGATGGATATGCGATGTCCTCATAGGCAGCGGCCACTTCCAAGATCCAAGATCATACCCTTTCTGATGCAGTTTAGTCTATGAGCTCACTGGTTCGTTCCAAGGAGAAAATAAAGCTATGCTTATTATAAGCTTGAGCTATAAAAGAGTACACCTGACTCGCATGGATAATTAGTTCACTAAAAGAGATCTTTATCTCGAACCTCCTGTCACTCCCTCAGTATAGTAGTATAGCCACACACAGGCAAAGGTGGCCACTTTCTCATTCAAATACTGTTTACATAGCTTCATTTCCCTCGATTCGCACGTCCCTTATTCCTCACTCTCATCCTCTCCCAAAAACTTTTGTAAGCGTCTGATAGCCCAGTTTTTCCCGATAAACTTCACATCCGGATCACTGGCCCCCTCGGTCCGTGTGTACCGTTCCCAAAATTCCACCAGTTTGAACCGCTCATCCTCCTGCTCAAATCCAGCACCATGCCGGATATCTGCCACGGCCTCCCTTATCGCACAGGCTACCCTACTGCGCAATTCCTTGACTTCAGTTGAGTTCTTCAATTTCTCACTCAAGTCAAAAGGGCTCTTAGGATCATAGTACTTGTCGACCAACCCACGCCACTCCTCCCGGAACCCCTCTATTACGGTATCACTTATTGGCTCTCCAAATATGATCTTGATCTCGTGACGGAAATTCTGCGGAAGGTAGCGTTCTATGGGCAGTTCGGCAGCCAGCTCAGGTGCAACCTTTTCAAACCCGGTTGTGAAAATAGGCAAAACTATAGGTGCTTTTGTGGCCTCCAAAATAAGTCGAGAGACTCCCCACCGGAAATAGCGCATTGAATTAGAGTGCGGTGGTTCTAACTGGAGAACGAACCCTTCGGGGAAAATGTGGAACCAGCTTGGAGAACTCCGGACCACGGGCAAATTGCCTTGGTCTTTGAACGACTTAGCGATATCCAACGTTTTTTGAACTTTAGATTCATTTTTCACAGATTTCATTTTCTGCTGCGTGGTTTCATTAAACAGCTCCAAAATCATGGTATCGTCGGGGGACAAAATCCGGATGGCGGCATCCACCAGTCCTTGGAATGGTCCCACGCCAAACCGTTTGGTTTCAAGTACTTTGCCGAAGCTGAAAAAGTACAGTAAAAATTTGTTGGTGAAACAAACGTTCAGAGCTCCAAATCCCCACCGAACGTTATCTACTCGGAAATAGTACTTGAAAGGCAACACCCCCCACAAAAATGGGTCGTCCACGACACTCATGTGGTTCATGACCGTGACCAACCCTCGATTCTCTTTTCTGCTACGCTCCAACGCAGCATCTAGTCTCTCAATATTGTGAATCCGGGGACGGTAAGCCGCATAGACAAACGCCTTCGAAAGAGCAATGACCCCAAAGCACGTGGCTTGACTGAGAGGGTTCCAGAGGGGGTGCTCCCGGGGGTACGCAGAAAGAAAGTCCAGCCCTCGTTGGAGAACATCTGGGAAGGACATCTTCTTTTTTAAAATTTCTTATGTGATGAGGTGGTTTTTCACTGCTCCTTCCCGGAAGGTAAGGGGGGTTTTTGGTTGGTTTGTTGGTTTGACGTTTAGGGTCCGAAATTTTCGGTCACGTGGGTTTGATAACGGTTTATCAAATGTATGTATGTCTTGATTTTTACTTTACCCTGCCCTTCTGAAGTTACACTTTTACTTAGATGCAAATATTTGGTTATTATGCTTTATTTTTAAAAAGACAGATTGATTGATATTTGATTATTTCATGCGTAGTTTGAGGTGTTGCATGTGTGCGTTTAGCAACTACAAAAGAAGCTTATAACACTTCTCTTTTCAGTTTCTCGTGAGACAGGCTCTTGTTCTAGGTGCAATCACTGTGAGCGACTTATCGGCATTCAATGAGTAAGATGTGATACTCAGATTTTCTATCTTACTGACATTTAAGTCACACACACAAATCAAGTGTTAAAGGGGTCTAGTGTTTTCAAATGACGCGATATATGCTCTCCTCAAATACTTTCTATTAATGCAAAGTAGCCCAAACTTCTTAGGGGCTCCTTGTAACAGCAAGCTTGTCATGATTTACGAAGGCGCGTATTGGGAAACAGAGTACTGACAATCACCAACCCCAATGACGTTATGAAGACTGAAATGTATACAAACATCACTTCTGAATAGCTGCTTTGCACACCGTCATCTCTTGCTCTTTGCCATTCGCGCAATACATTCCGCTTCTGGTACGTCATAGCATAAACTGTTATAGGCAATTGGAAGAAACTGCTTTGTTCTATTATGTAATGAACCTTACAATAGACCCCAAACTGGAAAGCTCCCACCACTGTAAACACACAGTTTCGATAAACATTAAGCGAATTCAGGGATACTTCAAGAGCCCGCAAACCTCAAAACCTAACCAGAAGCTTTAAGTATCAGTGCAAGAGAATTGTTTCCTTCTTAACTTTACAAAAGCTCAATTAAAATGCTATCCAAAGAGCTGTTCAAATAACCGCTTAATATTGAAAATTCCTTCATTACCAGTTTTACAGCTGTTTGTTTACAATGTTGAATGAGGTCAAATCTGTGCACAAAACGGTGTACACAGATACCAGATGACGCACGATGAGATGCCTTGGCGTTTTTTAGCGAATTTATGGGTGATTCCGAAAGAGTGAGAATTTTGATCAAGTCGGGTCAATTGGTGTTAAGCATTGCAAGTTGTAATTAAATCTACACTCTCATAACAAAGTTGAACCAGAACTAAATACTTAGCTAATTGATGTCTAACTGATACCTAAGTGAACAGTATGATTTTGTACGTTGCGCCTCCTCACCCCTGGGCGGAGTTTTGGCTGTAAGTTAAAGGCCCGAACTTTTGTGTTTAGCCCAACCAAGCTTCACAAAGGTTCAAAATAGTACAGTATAGAACTTTTTGAGGGTACACACTACCATAAGAAACTACTGGATCAATTCATATGTCGTTATCAAGGTTTGTAGTTGAGAAAATGCAGAAAGTTTGATTGATAATCAGCAAAATATCAAGTCGACAAATAGAGGTATACGGACACCAATCACGAGCCAAACACGTTAACCAATAGAATTATGTAGAATATTTTTCACATTGCTTAGCTGAGATCAACTGGTTTATTGTCCAAATATAGGACAATGCCCCCTTCAAAGCGCGTCGCATATTTCGTGCCAGGTGCAGCCTAAAAATTAGCTCAGAACTAAGACACACGATAAGTTCAAAAAATAGTAGCAGAACTGAGGAAATATAGAGATGACAGATGTGACATTTAGAGTTTTGTATTTATAGACTGAATTGATTTACCTAGATGTTTCTTTGTGTTGAGCAGATATCAACCTTGATGTGCGTACTCCGGTAGCTAAACTAAGTCTACGGTGCTAAATAAACTAGATCCAAAATAAGCTAGAAAACTAAATAAGCTAAAAATACAAGCTCCACACACGTAAAGCCTGAGCAGTCTACAAACTCCTATAACAATTCAATCACCTGGTCCTGGACACAGAATAATATACAGCGCTAGAACTAAAGGACAGGCCTGACGCCAAGAAACATAAACTAACAGGATATAACGCTCCAAGAAGTCATGGAGTAGCAATAGGTAATGTGAGGTACGCACACGCAGCAGGTATGTGTAACAGACCAGCTTAGAAGCAACACAAAACTCTACAACCGCTGCACAGAATCTCCTGAAAATCGAAAGGCGTCTAGCAGAGGGTCATGAGAATTTGTGTGTTCCAAAAGCGAGCCAATCTGATGAACAGTTCACAAGAAAAAGGTAACCAAAGCTCAGGGTGGTAAGATTACAACAAGAGACCGGCAACTACCGCAATGGCACCCAAGGACAAGCTGCCAGCACCAGACACACGGTTGGCGAAACCAGAGAAGGTCACGGCAGGCGCAAGTTCACTAGGCGAAGGGTCTCTCTTGAAGTAGTAGGTACCGTTGCCGTAGGTCGCGTTACCGGTCAGGTTCAGGCCGGTAGAGTTGTAGGCTGGGCTGGTCGAGTTGGAGAAGTCAAAACCGGCAGACGCAGTGGCAACCGCGGACTCTGTGGATGAGCTCAGGACACTGGTCTCTGTAGTGGTGAACTCAGAAGAGGTGGCGGCTTGGCTGTGGCCGTGAGAGGTGATGGTCACGTAGTACGTGCTTGTGGTGGTACCGTCGTCGGCAAGGGCACGAACGAAAAGAGCTGGAAGCGCAAGAAGGGAGTATCTCATTGGTAAAAGAGTGTGTTGAGGCCTTTTAAGCGGGGGTTTTGAGGTAAAGAGTGTATATGGGAGGGTCCCGAAAAGAATGAACAAGTTGGATGAGGTTTTGCGAGGATCACACGTTTTATAAGGGTGCCTGTAGATCGGCGCGGTGCAGCTTGCATATTTTTGTTTCCCGATTGGGAATCCCGATTGGGCATGCAATAGTCCCTCTGTTCTTATCAATAAAAGTAGTAGTGACAGTCACCGATAAAGAGGAAATATGCTCTTTGTGGTTGCACAAGTATATGTGGAAAATATTTTATCTTTTGCTCACAAATCTGTGGACATTTCGTTGCCCTTTCAAATCTTAATTGTGGATCCTCCTGTTCCGTTTTGGGACGTGCAGATGCCGTTTTTGGTGAGGCGGTTTTGTAGATCAGGGATAGACGAGCTGATCTGACAGATCTCTCCGATTACAGTGATATTGGCTACTACAAACTACACATACTTTTTTTTGCTGTCTGCCTCTTCTGGTAGTGTATATATCACGTCCCTGGGAGACACCCCTTAATATCCACGGATCCTCATTCTCCCTTCTAACGATCGACGCTTAGTAGCGCGGGTAACCTGATCTCCAGAAAATTCTTTAGGGGTATTGTGGCACTAGGCATATCAGGATCCTCTCTACTTTTCAGTATGGTGTGAATAAAGGTATATATTCCGTTTATCGTGTATGACTTTAAGAAGAGCGCGTTTTTTAACCCGAATTTTGATGGATTCTCGATTCCTACTCATACTTATCTGTATGTCGCCTCCTTTTCTATATTTGGCGCTAATTACGCGTTGACAGAAAACCTTATCCACTGTTCTTGGGACAGCATAAAGTTTCCCCTGTAAAGCCCACAAAGCTAAAAGTTGTTTTTCCAGGAGATGTAGGTCAGAAGAATATTTGGTGTGATTTTTGAGGATTTTCACTCGCTGTTCGCCGGACCATCATACGAGGTATTCTGTGTACTCGCAAGCAGGGCTAACCGTTATGTATACTTGTATGAGCCTTACTATCCAGGGCTATATTTACGCAAAATTAAGCTATACAAAAAGTTACAAGATCACATATGTGAAGTGTAAAAGGGTTTCAGGTGTTTCGACCGCTATTATAGTATGCACATAACAATCAGGTGGTGGTGAGTAGGCATTGAAAATTCTCGCAAACATTGCAAATACTAGATTCTGTTGTATACTAAAAGACCCACTTCTTATAGCTAATTAGGATGATTCAATGTACACTGCTCAATTATCTACAGTGCTTAGCGAGTATTTAGCGAGTAGATAGCCCAATCCTAAACCGCATTCTTGAGAACAATAGAAAGTCATACTCACGATGTGTTATTGATGTACTGTTATGCTTCAATGTGTGCTCCATACGCTATATCCGAGAGTTATGATTAATGTTCTTTACTGTAGCACTGAGTACAGTAACGTCTGTGAAGGTCAGCTCACCTTTACTGAACCTTGTCTTACTGTACACACACTCCTCGAAAGAGTTAGGCTGTCATTTATCCGCTCTGGGATTTATTGGTCACATTTTCCTGTGATTAGCAGAATGCTTGTTTTTCATTAAGGTAATTACTTATTTTAGGCATCATTAGCTCAATTAAGATGATAGTGCCTCTGATTATATGGGTAACTATAGTTAGAATCGTTAGGTTGAAACCGTTGAAGCCATAATTTCGGTGGTTTAAGTCTGGCCAGTAGATTCATTTCACTTTCGTGCTCGGACTCTTCGTGATTTGTGGTGAGCAAAGTAGTGAATCAAAGTAGTGAATCATTTGATGTGTCTCTAAATGAAGCATAATTTTTACTGATAATTATCGGGTCAACCCTTTTGAGCCCACCTATAAAAGTGTGTACATTAATTAGGACAAGTATTCGTCTATAATGTAGTGAAATCAAAAAAAAATAAGGACTGCGTGATCTCAGCTGTGTCATAGCAAGAACACTATACATTGCAAAAGACATAGGCCCGTCTCACCTAAGGCTAGCGATTATAATCAGCTACGATGTATCGCACCCGCAACATGCACTCTGATGAGATGCAGGGACATCACAATTAATTAGAGATGGTTCCATAAATAGAAGTTTCTACTATTCTCATATCCCTGACTTTTGGTACCTGACTTTTGGTACCTCTAATATGAAAAGAACTTAGATCAGGCTATGTCTCAATTACTGACAACTCTGTGAGCTTCGCAGCAGAAAATGAGAAATCTCAAGTCACCTTGATGAGCACGTAGACTTTGATGTAGGACATACCCAATGAGCTGGACTCCGGAGAGCATCAGTTGCCCACCTATCACATTCGCACAACTAAGTTGAACATCCACTTTGAACAACCGCCCAGTCCAAGAGCTTTCGAGTTAAAAATAAAAATGCTATGGAGCGTAGTACCATTTCTTATGGTGAGCCAGCTCTGGCAATATTTCGCCTCCTTCTAGTGATCTCTTTAATTCCATCAGAAGGTGTTTTCAGGGTTGTGTTAGATAGGAGTGAATGAAGTATATACATATCAGTCACATATGCTTTTGCTGGCTGTAATCAAGTAGCCTTATACCTGTACGATCTACCCTCATCGGTACTTTCACAATTTGGACGTGAGTACGTAAATCACTCTCCTTTACACTCGCCTATAAAAGTAATCACGTATGGAAATAAGGAAACATGTTACAAGGCTCGAGAAAAACCCGAGGCTATATGAAGCGGTTATACATTTGAGTGTATAGCGACGAATACCAAACCCAGAGGTGTGTTCTGGCAGTTCCTATTCTAAATGAAGGTCCTTAGATTAAAATTACCTAAAAGTTCCATATTTCACTGACTAAGTTGGAGCCGGAACCTTATAAGAGCTTTAGGCCTCGTAGAAGGCACTGTGATGTTAGTTAGCGATGCTTAACTGCAAATCAAAGCACAATTGAGATCAAATATCCACAACAGTCACTAATGAGTCAAACCTGAAGCAGACCCAGGACTTGCAATATATTCGGTATGTATGTATTACGGTTATATGTGCGTTATGTATTTACTGAAGGTCACTGTGTCTTTTCAGCGTTAATACCAGTGCATTAGAACAGAAACGTCAGCTCCTTAATTCTATCAAAGGGGCTTGTTAATCCCTCGAAATCATGAACCTGGTTGTGTGCACATGAAATAAGTGACAGGGCTGTAATTGAACAATCAGGGATAATCTGTCTGCTCACCAGTCCAAGGACTGGCATTAATGAGTAGGACCCACCATGGATTTCCATCTGTGATATGCGGTATGTGTACAGATTTCAAATACTTTAATTAGATGATCTGCTTTATGATCCCTAAATTGGCCGCATTCTCTGTACAGTGAAGGGGGTGTATAGGTGCATATATCGGAACAAGGCTTCAAGGTACGTTTATTAGTAACCTTTGATTCAATAGAAGGTGCGGTTCTTGATCGGCCCTCCTCCTTCCCAATTTGGTCAATGATTTGCAAATCATGGCTTATGATAGCAAGGGTTAAATTAAAGCTTATAATGCGTATAAGCCAATATGCTAGCATACATCTCCACTACCCAGTTGCATCGCCTTTTCACGTATTCGGTTCTCGGCTGTTGTCTTTGCATAGTATGATGTATTGTGTCTCCATCATCGCTTCACAATGTGTCTGCATCATCACTTCAATGAGATTTGTACGCTGAATTATTGAAAGGGGCCAGCTCTCAAGAAACTCAGAACAAAGTTTTAGCAGTCTATATTTTATGCACCTGTTTAAGTTAGTCTTGGTTTGGGTAATTTGAAAGTGGCAGGCGTCATAACTACCAAAGTTAGCATACCATTCTTCACGTTGTGAATTTGTTAGTTCATAGTAGCTATATTAAAGTGAGTGTTTTTCTAATTCTCAATTTAGTGCTGTGGATGTGTCCTTGGCTGTAGTAGTAGTCTGCACACAAGATGATATTTTGAGATGGTCCTACACAGTTGGAACAACACAATCACATGTACAACCGCACACAGAATGTTCTCCATTCCAATTTCTTCAATATCAGGAACATGTTTATAAGTTCATTCTTGTTTATCAGTATAACAGTTTCGATGAGTGCATTTTTCCGAAAAAGAGTTTTTGACAATACTTGCAAAAAAACGATTTTCACATATAAAACTTGACACGCTTAGAATTTAGCGATAATATTAAAGAATATGACCTAGTACACTTGTAAGAACCTCAAATCAAAAATCAGCTTATCCATACTTTCGTGGCACATCTACAATTACAGTTTAACGGTGCCAAGATTTGAAATGGGACTAGTGCTGATGACTTCAAGCTTGAACATTTTCGAGCAAGACTGACGAACTAAAGAAATTGGCAACAATCATTCCTTATAAAAATGTATACTGTTGAAAGAGTACCCTGAAAGATGCTTTGGAGGTGGGGTGCTGAAAATGTTTCACAATGTTTGAGGTTACCGGCCAAATTGTCTCTCTTCACTTCGAAAGGCTTCAGCAATACATATTCCCACAGACTATGGACCTGAGCTACACTCGCTACATTTATTTTAAGAAGTACTCAAAATGTCATTAAGTGAGCTGATGGCCACTGCAAAAATCATGTACCAAAAAGAAACAGGGACGGCTAAGAAACTTATTCGGGAAAAAAAACATTCATTGGGAACTTATCAACCACTTATATAGAAGTACAAAACACAGCTAGAAAGGTGGTTCAAAGAACACTTTCACGAACTAAACATTATTAAGAAAAAGTAGTTTTGATATTAATCAAGCTCACCCTTTCAAAAAATTACTAACGGCACGCCGTAACTCAATTACCACAATTAGAATAGTGATGATGACTGCACTGTTAAATTAATAAACATGGCGTTCCCAATCGTATGAATACGTCATTTGTAACTGGAGAAAAAATCTCAGACGTGTAGTCGTATCTTAATAAATTATACAAGTTACAGAAATCAAAAGCAGCAGTTCGCTGCTCACGCTCTAATTCTTCAGCGCGGTACGAAAACAGGATTTGTTGGATTGCGCGGGAAAAGGCAGAATCAGGAAAAATGGCAGAAAGAGATGTGCCCAAACATAACAGAGAAATCACAAGCAACAAAAAACAGACCCTGAAACATCCCAGGTTGAGGAGACGATTTAAAATAGAAAATAGAGGTAAGACAATCGATTACAAGATGCGTTAACAAGGCTGTGTACCTCGCAGCTGGATGCATGTGTATGCATATGAAATGTAGAGTTATAAGATCGAACACACAATGTGATTGTACTAAGCTTTATCTAATAGTCATTCTACATAGTTTCCGAGTAATTTAAAGCCGTTTTGAATTTGGTTACATTGTTTGATTTTCTGATACTTTCACATCCCCTGCATTAAGATCCGGTACCTTGCGGTAATAATATGAGCTAGCGCAAAGCAAGTCCGATACAAACAAAAAAAACGAAACTCACCTTTACGTCATTTTTGCTTGGATATCGAATTTACGAAAGATAATCCGGAAACAGGGCAAGCTTTAGTTTCATCAAAAACGGTCGAATTTGGCTCAAATTTTGAACATATACTAATTCAAACTGATTAAACCTATTGATGAGTTTGGGAGTTCGCACTGGCTTTCCTCATATTGATCCTTTTACCCCTGGCGCGGTATGCCGCATCATGTACACTGCTGCATGTTGCTGCGGCTCGCTTGCTTTCACTGAAAAAATAAAGCAGATCGCAAGACGGCGGGAGGTCTGTAGAACAGGTCTTTAGGGGTTATTCAAGACACAAACAATACCAGAGGAGGAGAGACATACCCACCTTCATTGGGAAAGCTGAGATGAACAGAATTGATTCTGCTATCTTATCGATGGCCTGGTCTAGCCTTGCAGTGTCCCGCAGATCGCTTGCATGACTGGTTGAACCTTAGCCATAAATAGTTATGACGCATATATAAGGAGCACATCCTCAACTTCAATACATCGGATAGCAGGCCTAGCTGGTGAAACTCAGACATAGTTGAAATCATTGACACAAAAAACTTCCAAGATTAACATGATGAGCTACGATAGATTAAATTTCCTTTCTGATTCCAAGCCCAATCTCCCACCTCTTTCTCATTTGCTCGATTCTAAACAACAACAGCAGCAAATGATGCAAGGCTTGGACCAGAGTATAACCGAACTGCCTGTTCCCCCAGCCCCTGCCCCCGTCTCTACAAAGAACCTAGAACATGATGATAAATGCCCATTCAGAACAGACGGTCAGCCTCGAATTCCGCGTCCCCGCAACGCATTTATCCTTTTCCGTCAGCACCATCATCAGGCGGTGTTGGACGAAGGGAACGTGATCAAAACCAACCCAGACGTTTCGAGAGAACTTGGAAAGCGCTGGCGCGCTTTGCCGCCTGCAGAAAAAGAGTACTGGAACAAACAGGCCGAAGACGAGAAACGCCGCCACAGTGAAAAGTACCCAGGGTACCGCTACATTCCTCGGCGTGCTGGGCGTAAGGGAAACTGTCCTGCCTGTAAAGCTCGCGCAGCCCAAAAAGCTGCTGCTGCCGCAGTTCCAGAGCCCGAATACTCAGAGGTATATCCTGGTATGTATCAAGGTTACCGCGGCATGCCAGGCAGCCTTCCTTCGTTGTGGCCGGGCCAGATGATGGGCCAGATGATGCCTATGCAGATGGGCATGCCAATGACCAACGGGATGCATTCCCAGGGCTCGGTGGGCCTGATTCCCAGCCAGGGTCTGATGGCCCTGATGAGCCTGGTGAATTCTCCCATCCCAAACACCGTGCCAAACACGGTTCCTAACACGTCCCTCAACACATCCCTCAATTCTGTTGCCACGTCGCAAAACATGAACCAGGGCTTGAACCCGAACATGGGAGTGATGCCAATGAACGGCCAGGTACCCATGGGACAGATGGGAATGGGCATGAACATGATGAACATGGGCATGGGCATGAATATGGGGATGGGGATGAACATGGGAATGGGGATGAACGTGGGGGGGATGATGTTTGAGGGGGGGAAGGATGAGCGGGAGATGGTTAGTTTGCCTCACTTGGGGAGTGTGATGAAGAAGGAAGAGTAAGCAAACTTGTATCTGTGGCTTCCATAGTGTTTTCTTCTGCTTGAGCCACAGAATTGAAGTATGAGCGTGGAGACTACTTTAGAACTCACAGCAATAGCCCAAATTTTGAAGAATTCGCTTATTCAAGTGTGAGGAATAGTTGCAGTGTACATGAGAAGTGTTTTTGATTCGAGTGCTTCTAATTCAAGTTGAATACTTCCTATTCCAAGTCAAATAACAGAAGCAGCAATAGTATAAATATCTTGAGTTTGTTTTCTGTTAAAAAGTCAATTCTTACAGTTCTCCCCCTTCTACTAAATCCCTGGAATGTTCTGGATAGTGCTAATCTTCTGCACATGATGTTACTTTGGTGTGTTTGAGTATATCATCTAGCCCCAGGGATATAGAGGATATCGCTGATATCCGGTGTTTGCATTGCATGTGATCGATTCGGTCTGTTGTATAATATGGGTCATTGATCCGCGGCTAGAGTAATGACGTTGGTTTTGATTTATGTTTTGAAGATTTGTAGATCTACAGGATTGGGAGGTTTGAGCACTGTACTTGGTCTGGAGTATCAACTGAAAGGTTCCAGGTATGGATTATGATTTATACCGCAAATAATATATTACAACATTAGTAAATGTTGCATGTTGCTATTACAAATATTGAGCTGCACAACAACTGAAAATGCTGTATTACGTAACTAATACAAAGAGGCCGTCATAACCTAACATTCTGAGTTGCTGGATGTGTATAGATCGATGTGGAAGTGGCCATTTTAGAACATCATGAGAAAGTTCTATCAGAATAACCAGAAGGAGCTTCAGAGAATGGGGCTGTCCGTCAGGTTGCGCTCCCTTTTGTGTTTTTGAAGCATTGGTCTGACCACAAATTGGCTGGAGATCTGTCTGAGATTGAAGACTAGATGGTTTTTGAAGCCTGTCTGGATCCGTGAACGCAGCAGTAATTCGTAATAGGTGTATCACCAAGCTCACAATTGGAGTCTCGAAAGAAGTGTCAAAACGTACTCGCAATTTTCTGGGTCCTGTAGGCTTTGGTGACAATTGCTGATCTACTGAACAATCTGAGATTGTGTTTTCAAGTGTAGCGAATAAGAGAAGGACAAATGGCAAACGAGAAACGAATACTAGAAAAGTCATAATGCTATATGTATACAAGACTTTTTTATTACTGTTGGAATTTCTTGGGTTCTCACTTCTTTTGATGTACCTCACAGATAACTAATCAATGAGCTGGCATGAAATGGGTAAATATGAGCGAGCACTACAATTTGAAAATTTCATCATCTTTGTTGGTACACAATCACAATAGGAACATATATATACAGCCTCAGTATGCCAGTTTTGATGTGCCGTTCCTGAGGCTATGCAGCCTCCTTCGAAGTGGATCTGGTCCAATGCTCTGCGAAATTGTATAGTGGGACACTATGGCTGTGAACAACTATATATAGCAGTTAAAGTTGCAGATAGTGCCTTCTGATTCACTCTTTGGCTGTTTTAAGAATGCTATAGCCGTTAACATATCTAGCCTAAACCGGGGATTGTCCGGTTAAATAGCCGGTAAAAGGACCTGAACGTGTGACTTTAGAGCGCCTTCCGTACCATAAGGCGCGTTTAATTGACTCTGACAATCGTTTCGTTCGTGCTGTTAACTTCACTATAAATGGAATCAGGCGACTTAGAAATGATAGGTGTACCAAATATCGTAGTTCTAGATAATCAAATATAGTTGATTAAACCCTTCTACAGTTCAATACAAGTATAGAACACTTCAAACTTCACCTTATCTCAGCATACTCAACTTTCTTGAAGAAGCACCAAATAAGCCAAGATCAGTACGAGTAGAGCATTTCACTCTTATAAACATGAGTTAGCCATAACCCCCTCAAAACACACAAACGTACCAGGTCTCACTCAGATTTCAACACACGCGGCTGTACCTTGAGAACACTGCAAAAAATGCACTGAACACCCCAGTCTCTTCAATGAGCGTCAGTGTTCTTTCAGCTTATAGGACACCCACAAGTGCCCCTACGAAACCCCCTCTACAGGCCCCTACCCCAGATCTACGTTTTGACGTGCATAGCTGTTCCTGCATATATGGATAAATGGTAAACGGTACCTGAATTACTATATATGCCAAGTAGCCAAAAAGAGAACTATCTGAGAAAACGATACGATTTACTCTATTAAAAAGACCAACAACTCAGCACGAGTAGCTCAAGACTGTAGTCAGAACAGGTGCGTATAGAGCCAAATAGGTGTGCCCACGTGATGAGCCACAGTAGGTGAAAGCTTTTTGGTGTGCAATCACCATGCACACATATTATATATATTTGTTGTAGATTTGAAGATTTCTGAAGACGGAAGATGTCCTGGCGGCTGCCAAATCAGTGTACATCTTGGCAGCTATATATAAAACCGTTATACATTCATACAATATCATCACACAATAAAACAATTTAAACAATATAGAGGTCAATGTAGGTGCATATCCTATCATACCAAGTGTTAAATTGTTGGTTTCAAAAGATGTATTACGTACATTCTAAAAAACTTATGATGTTACAATTTATCCTTTATTTATCCAAGTCAAGATCTAGACCTCTATTACTAACATGTGCTGTGCACTGCAGTGAAACGGATCCTTAATCTGCATGTACGTATGTGTTTAGATCAGGGGTGCTTCCCGTTAATTAAGGTCCGCTTCACATGAAATGCACAAACATTATCTGAACATGTTCCTGGAACAAGCTTGCTGATCACGACGATGCAGGTTGATATTGTTCATATCCCTGCTTGGACGTTCTGGGAAGTAGTGATGGAAAAAGTAAATGTGCATACAGGTGCGTTATGCGGGACACTGCGAGGGGCGCTCATGCACGGATGGCACCAACTGCCATTCCAGGAACACCTGGGTCGCCCTGGAGTATTGGCCCTTTTACCTTTTATCATTTGTTCGGTCTATCTGTATGAAACGGATACTTCATTATAGTCGTTTTCAATAGGTCTTTGCACTAGCTATCTTCGTCCCTTTTTTTTCTTTTTGCTGAGCGCATTACCGAAATGGGGTGGGATCTGTAATTGAGCCAGATAGCCGTATAGCCGGTGTTGTGTGACGAACATTAAAAAAGGCATTCCCTAGCATCCCGTGGAAACGGCCCATGGTGGCTCTCATCATGGTATGTGCTCTTTGACGCTTTTCTCCGTCCAAAATGGGAGTTTTGTGAGCATTTAGCTTCCGCGGCTGAAGAGGGGGGTAGTGGTCTCTAGAACAGAGTGCGTGTAAAAAGAACATCAGAGCCATTCAAAGCGAACCTGGTTTCATGGAAGCCGCTCTTTTTTCACGTCTCATAAGTTCTCTGTTCTTTGTTTTGAACTTTTATTGTTAATCTAAATAGCCTAGACTCTATCTACACACCAATCCACCCGAGAGTCCAAAAAGTGGAGTACCGATGAAATCCAGACATTCTTTTGTTATAAAGCTCCAAGGTTTTGCTGTTTCGATGTGAGTTGGCTGGTTTTACCTTTTCCTGAATAAGACAGTTGTCTTTTTCATGGTTGTTTTGAGACGTTCAGCGGTCTTTTGTGTTGTTTCTGTGAGTTAAAATGAGTTCTATTCGACTTCTCTTTCATTTTCTGTGTTTTTGAGGCGTTTAAATTGTTACTTGTTCGTTCTATTGAAAACTATGACACGTTGGCCTGAAGCTTTCTGAGAGACGCTCATGACATGTGCCTACTTTCTCCGACTACTTCAATTCAATACTACTACTTGATTTCCTTGGTTTCAATTGGAGCCACATTTAGAGCTCTCTGCTATTCTTCATGAATCATTTAACATTATTGATGTGTTTTGTAAGTAGCACCTTCGAATCCCACGCTTACACTACCAAAGCACCAAGGCTATTCAACAAGTCTACACTAGGAGTAGAGAGGTGTCTTCCTTATCCATTCAAGTGACCTTCGTGAAGATAAAACAGAGGTCAGAAGAACCCCAAAATATACCAAGCATCTCCAGGCACGGAGCGCTCCTCCTTTGCTTGGAATCACCATTTGACTAGCCAGCATTCCGAATGATTAAGCCTTCTCAAAGATTTTTTGACTGGTATGATTTAGAATAAACACAAAGGTTAGCTCCAAAAACTATGTCCACAAAGCTTCAAGAGCATTCACATGATGTAATTTGATAGTTTCTGAGCTTCTTAGTAACTTTATAGTATAATCACCCTTGTATCATAAGATGCAATTCGTACCTACTAAGCTGGCTGTAAATCTCCTCTCACAAAATACTAAAATCAATCTATAATCTAGTGGGCTACTGTATTCTGAAACCATGCTATAGATATGACTTTCGATAACTTCGAACATGAAATTTCACTTATTGAATTACAATATATTTGGGTATCGTTTAGGTTCTCACACTCAAAAAAAAATATTTCGAATAAGGAAATACTGAAAAAAAAAACGCTCAGAAACATTGATATTTTTGACACATGTGTTAGTTTGCAAATTAATTTTCAAACAAAAATATACACTAAAACACAAGAGAACCCAAGAAAACTTGAGGTTAAATTGAGCTGGAGAAGCACCAATGCCTGACCAAGACGATCTATTCGATATTCTTGATGGGACCGATGAGTTTCCTGATTTAAGTCGAGTTACAAAAGAGTCATTTCTGTTTGATTTGGATAAAATCATTAAAAATGACACTCTGGAAGATCCATTTAATGTCGATGATTTTTTGTATAAAAACTTTCGATTTATTTCTCTTCATGACTTATCGTCTGAATTAACAAATCTCAATAAAGATTTGGATAACGAACTTTTCAATCTTGTTAATGATGATTATGCCGACTTCATATCTTTAGGAAAACTGATAAATAACGACAATTTTCTAAATCTCATGTCTTCTGTGAAGCTTAGCGTGGTGAATTACAAGAACAATGTTTTAAAACAGCAAGCTGAGCTTGATCAGGATTTGGAATTTGTGAGCAGTCAACTTTTTCAGAAGAAGAAGTTGGCGAAGCTCAGATCTTTTCTACAAAAAACTAAGCAATTACAATCTCTTATTGATGTATTTGAGGATATGCTTTTGGAGCTCCAGGCTGAAAAAGATGATACCGCGTTATCTCCAGAGCAAGCAGTTTTGCTTGAATTTGGGGGTCAAGAGGATGTGAATGTAGAGATCATCAAAGAATTGACATCTATATATCTTCTGATTCATCAGCTCCAAACAAAGCTTGAAGAAGATGCGAAAAAGGGAATTTCTACAGAAAATAAAAAGAGTAGTATAGACGTATTGGACACCATCAAAAGCCTCGATAATCTCCGAATCACGGATCTTATAGAAAGCGAAGAAACTGAAGAACGGGAAGACCCGTATCACGAGCAGCAAGAGGCTAAAAAAATGGCCTCTATTCAAAATAATCCTTTTGTAGAAGCACAGTTCAAGAGGGTCAATAAACTTAGATTTGAGTATAAAGCAATATTGGACGAATTTTTGAGAAAGACCGTCGCAGCGTCGCCTGCTTTCTCTGTAGCAGAGTCAGGGTTTTCTACTGTAAATGGGTCGTCGGCCAATTTGGAGGAAGTTGTGGAGGGGGTAAAGGGGGCAGACCTCAAGGGGCTTTTTTTGAAGTTGAAGGGGGAGCGAGATGGAGAAGTTCTTTTGGAGTTGATGGGGGTTTATTTGGTATTGGGGCAGGAGGACAGTTTTCTAGATATTTTGAGACAAAAGTGAAAAAGATCGAGTTCAAGATTTATATTAATGATTGCATTGTGTTGTAGACTGGTTAGTTGATGAGATTGGATCAGATCTCTTGAGTTGAGCTCAGACCTTTCTCTTGCCTTCGATCACCACCAAAAACAAAGACACAACTCACTAAATAGTAGGTTAAATGCAAGCCTGTGGTTCTTAAGCGAGCTCTATGCATTTTCAATAGGCACAGGAAAGTAGAGAACCTTCTAAAGTACAGTCAAGATAGTTTAGATCGCAGTTGAGACCTTCAACTTAAGAAAAAGGTAAAAATTCCTAGGTCATAGTTCATCTATCAAACAGAAAATCGATCTATTGAGTTTCCATATTCAAAAGCTACTTGAGAACACTCGTACTACACATCAACACCACTCATAGTATAGTGTCATAGTATGTATACTATGCGATATTTAGTTGTTTTCAATACTCATATACGTCTTTACATATGACTACATCTGAGTAATATAGCACACTACAGGCCTTGATTTGCTCATAGTCATTTGTGAAAAATGTATGATGTACACATTTTTCAGATTGTTTCAATACAGTATCCTCACCACATAACAAAAATGAGAGAGTGAAGATTGAGATCAATAATCTTCATTCTCTAGGGTATTGGAACCCTCTTAATTTAATGGATCTCCGACCTATCCTCGACTTGAATATTCAGTGAATCAACTTATCACCATTTATAAGGAGAAATTGCTCCATCTCCAGCTTGATATAACGTCAACTGAAAAGCTACGCTCAGATTATTGATTACAACTTACCCTCCTCTTTAGCCTTCTTGAAAGCCACCCTCGACTCGTAATCTTCAACATTAGGCAAATAAACTGGTTTCTCCTTCAAATGGATAGGGACACCAACAGTTCCCGGGATCTTCTTCTCCAACTGAAGGTTATCAAAGACACACTTGTTCAACAACATTTCGGCTTTTCTACAGTTTTTCAAATCCTGGTTGTTGTTCTCCAAACACTTCCAGTGCAATCTAAAACTGTCTAAACAGTGTTTGTTGATATCACTCAAAACAGAGGCCGCACATCTCGTAACTCTTCTACCTTCTTTCAAGCAGTTGTGTTCTCCATGACCTGGGTTTTCTTGCTTACACTGCATGAAGTCGTCATTGTAGGGAGCACACCGTGCACCAATAAAGAACGACGCCAGAAGGAGGGGAGCCAGCGTCACACCAATCTCGTCGACTGGAGGGATCGAGTCTGGGAGGGTGGCAGACGTGGTTTCGATGCGGTAGTTGGTTGTTGGTTCGCGCGTTTTGGACATGATTAATGGGGGGGATTTAATTGGGCGTTTTTTTTCATTCAACACATCACGAGCGAAGCGACTAGTTGTATCACGAGTGAAGCGACTGATACATCTGTTCACTTTGAACGTTTCTACATCGTAATATTTTTCAATCACAAGAATTTGTTGTTTTCATATTTTTGTTTTGTTCGCTCAACTGTTGTTCCAATACAACATTAACCATTTTATGGCGCATGCATAAACCTTTGACAGACGTTCACAACATAGTGTTACGTTGCATACTTTGACAGAGCAGGAGAGTGCCCACTCTCCCAAGTTCTCTCTTTTCATGTAGTACCCCCACTAGTACTCGTTATAGTTTGTCAAATTGACAGACTTTAACTAAGCACATTTTACACTCGAAAGATTTCTCTCAGTGGTTGTATTTCCGATGATCAAGTTCACATCGTCAGTGTGCTTCTTGGGCGTCTTTTCAAGACTCTGTTCAAAGCGTTATAATGCTTTATTGAACCTTAGAGCGACTCGATATATGCCTGGCCACAAACGATATACCTGCAATGGCTATGACTTAGTGTATTTATATGTTCTCTGCTCTTGAAAAACATTCATAAATGTACGTTAGGGTACGGTAACACATAGGAAAAAGATTCGATTACGGATTTCTCATCAGTGTGGCCTTTGCGATCATCTCCTTATATGTTAAACAAAAAGTTGGTAATTTCCCCTTCAATCAGACATTTATGTTCCAAAAATACCATGAATAAGTGATTTCTCGTAAATTTTGCCTTTCAATTTGAGTGAGCCTTTCCCAAAGACTTCATGATCTCTTTGAAATAAGAACTAGCATCTGCGCTTGCTCAGTGAAGACTACTTGAGAAAATGGGGGTTTCCTTGAAGATGCCTTTGAAGAGTCTCTTTGTTATCTACGAGGAGAAGCACTACTCGAGCGACGTCAAATCCTTGGAGAAGCGCGAGCATTGGTTGTACACATCGAAGCACAAGTACACATGCATCCATTCTGTTCTAACAAAGCCAAGTTACATCTACTTTGAAAGTTGATAAACTTCCCATACTTAGAACCTATCTACAAGTCGTTAACTCTATACTCTATCACTATAAATTATGTATGAACCTCAAAAATTGAAATTTAACTAATTATACAAACTCTGGTAAATCTTCTCAGACAGCTCAAATACCCTGTTTCAGTTGCACCTAGCAGCCCGCAACACCATATTTCTGATTTGCCATGATCGCCAGCAAAGCAGCCCCACAAGAACTCCCCTTCAGGTTGATGTTCAAGTCAGAGTACCCGGTCACATTCTGGCCGATCCACTCATTATGGAAATATGTGTGTTTCGAGTTAGTAGGCGCAATTATCCTGTACAAATCTGTAAAAAGGAGATGAGTTCTCTGTTGGAATCATGTCAAAAAACCATCTCAAGTGCTTAAAGTAGACTCCCTTGTGAAACGTCAAGTCCTCAGTAGGACAGTAAGTGATGTTACCATCCCCGCATTGTGGGCCTCCAAGCTGTTAATGGTACTCACGTCACACCCCTCGGCCAAGATCAAGCCTTGGGTCATGCCGTTGTCCCCGAACATAGCTCCTACCAAGTCCAACCCGTCCTGCATATAAGTTTCGTTCTTGGTGACATCATACAACCACCCGAGCCCAGAAAAAACACGAGATTGAAGTTGGCAGCTACGCTCCTATGTGTAATTATATACTCAAACGTTTATTATATATGGCAATAGTCACCTATAGGTAAACCGATGACTTAGTGATTACTAATTTTTAGAAACACTTCTCTTAAATCTTGTTGACTTGGATTTGAATTGACTATCTCTTTACTTTTCTCCTCTTACTCCGGCTAGTACATAGACTCTCTTCGGTATAGCTTGCATCCACAGCTTCTTACTATTTAGTCTCCATCCCCTCGGTTTGTAGACTCTCTATTTATATACCTTTATCTCCTCCTTGACTATTGATTACTTATTTATATTGATTAAAAATTAACGGATCATATCCTAACGCTTTCAACAATTGCGGGTTTAGCTCAGTCGGGAGAGCGTTAGACTGAAGAGCGATCTTCTGTCTCCAGAAAGCCATCTAAAGGTCCTGTGTTCGATCCACAGAACTCGCATTTTTTTTTGCATTTTTTTAACCCCACAAATAAATTTGATGAAAGTGAAAAATCCACAAGATGTCAATCAAGCCTAGGATGCACCAATACTACCAATTGGTGCTGAAAGGCGAATACCTTGGGTCTGCATTTCTCTATGATTTGCTAACGAGAAAGGGAAGAGTTGACGTCACAAAATTGCATCCTCTAAAGCTACTAAATCTTTCCTTAGTACATGACGATGAGGTCAAACTGGTTGAGATTTTTGACAGTTTTCGCGGTTCCAAAACGAGAAAAATTGATATACCATTCGAAACAGCATCTCTTTTTTTGGCTAGAAATGTGACTTTTGGTCACACAAAATTCATTGGTAAATTATGGAGTAGTAAGCTATTATCCTCTATAAAAGAACCAGCAAAGCTACGAAGACTATCCTTTTTTTTGGAAGACCAGGCTCTTGTCCTGTGTATTAGAGAGACAAACTCTTTTGATAAGCATGCTCTTATAGCGTGTTTAAAGTTGTGTGATAATGTAAGTGATTTTTGGGAGAGTATTGATTTTACCATGAAAAGTTATGCCACTGAGATCTTGTTTTCTTACAAAGATTTAACAATCGTTCATGACCACTATGACAAAGTATTAGCTGACATGGCCCCTAAAGAGAGCTCACAAAAGTATGTGATGCTTAATTTTGTAAGGGATGTTTTCGAGAGCGTGAATGTTTCTTCGATGGATAGAGCAACCCAAAGCTTGTTTTCGAAGCTGCTTGTTTGGTATATAGCCGAATCTCAAGTTTCTCGGCGCTTGAACTTGAAGAATATTTTAAATTTATCATTAAGAGGTGATTTAGGCTCAATTTTTCTACAAAATTTCGATAATGAGTCGCTATCACTACTACTCAACATGTGCTTGAAGCTGGACTTTGGGTACGGAGCCTCGTTGGCGCTCTATGAGCAGATGCATCTTCAGAACTTTGAGATATCTGAAGAAAACTATATTCTTTTTGTGAGAAATAGTGCTAAATATACAAAAGAAAGCTCTAAAGCTCATTCCCTAGTTTTAGAACAAGTCTACGAGAGCTTTAGTAAAACTAAAAGGCTTGGATTAGAAATGCTTTACCTTCTCAAAGAGCTAGGCTTGGAAACAACCTTTCTTGATCATCTAAAGAGCGGCCAAAAGTTTCCTTATTCAGGAAAAAAACACCAGTTTCCGAAGCCGAAGGACTCACACAGAAGAGACTATGAATGTCTGCAAATCATTGAGACGGTGTTTACTAACTAACTACAATTCGTCAAAATACGTAAATTTCTATAATACACTATAATACATTATTGATGTTCCATATGCATGTTTTCACTTCTTCTGTAAAAGCCTTTTTAGTGTCCACACTCACATTAAAGCACTCCAACCAGCTCAAAAACAGCTGTGCCTTTTTTCCACAGCTCTCCCAAACCTCCTGGTCTACTTCGTGTTTATCCTTGCCCTCTGGAAAGCCTAGAATCTCGGCTACAAATATTTTCACTGGAAAGCGCCCCTTTCCGGTATAGAGCTCTGGAAACCGGTCTACAAGCCTCACAAACACATCGTGGGGTCTATACACATTCTTAGAAAGATATATGGTCACTAAAGAAACTAGTTCAGGGTGTTCTCTCTGAGCTAGCTCTACGAATATACGTTGGGTTAGGATATCGTTGTACTCTGAATCCACAGCAGAAAGACTGCCCAATTTATTAAGTAAACCAACTAGAACACCACTAGGTATTTTTTCGAGGCCAAGTTGACCATATAAGTCTTCAACTACTTGCATCATTTCTAGTTGGAGCCCGCCTGCAGCTAAGCCGAAAACTTCCTGGCTCTGGGGCTGCGAAAAATATATTCCGCGGCCTGCAAGGCCCTCCACAAGAATTGTAGAAAACCCATCTAAATCGTTGTGAAAAATTGCAAGTTTCACAAGATCCATTATACGCGAGCACAGAAACAACATGAGCTTCGAACCAAGAAGCAGAGGCTGTTGTGGCGTTTTCTGTAGCTGTATAAAACTTTCTATTGCATGCACATAATTTTCACTCATTGTACTTGCATCTATGATGTGTGCTAGCCGGACCCGTGCTATAGCTGTCGAGAATTTTTTTTCACTAAACCCTTCAGCGCCATTTATGGAACGATACTCCTGAAGAACGCGTTCATTGATCCTTTGTAGGCTTTGTAAAAAGCGTTCTTCTTGCAGAGCTGAGGCACGTGCTGCGACGAGCACACGACCTAGAGACTCCAAAATGCGACGCAAATAGTAAGCTTGGCCATGGTAAAAAACCCTAGGCAGACACAAGAGATCATAGCGTGCTGCTATAGCAAGCGAAAACTCACAGAGCCAATAATTTCTTGTATCGGGTGTAGCAATCCCCTCAAGCGCCTTAGCTGCATGAAAAAGAGTGGGTAGTATGAGAGGGTTAGCCCAAGCACGTAGAAGGCCTTGAGACTTTAAGGAATTAAGTTTCGCGAAAATTTCACTTGGCGTTTTGCAAGCACGTAGGTCTGTATAAGCGGCATTAGAGCGAACATATAGTGGGTGGCTTTTGAACAGTATGAATTGAGGGGAGTGTGGAGCATTATCGTCTTTTTTTTTTCGGAGGAAATCTGCTTTGGGAGTCACTGGAGGACGCGCTATTTTAGGTACCACTAGAGGCGGCCGCCGAGTAGGCACAGGAGGCGCCATATTTTTGAAGTAGTGGATTCTAGGTAAATTTTTGATGTAGGAAACGGTTACGATGGTGTTTGGGTAGAAAAGTGGAGTGTGTATGGCAGTATGAGGGTAGTGGGGGTCGTGATTTTTCACTTTGTGCAGAAAAAAATATGTGATGAGCAGCTTTATGAGGGGGCATTAATGTGCGAATATTTGTCATACTCAGCGGGTCAAAAATGTAAAAAATTTTGCTCCTAGTCTTCTAAAGGCGGTGGCTTTATATTTTTTCTATCTTGGATGTATTTTCGGTGTTTCAAGTTGTTTGTACCTTCATTTAGAGGAGCCAGGGCAGTGCATAGAATAGTGATTAAGTACACTACCATAACTATACTTCATTATGAAAACTAATCAGATGCGCTTACGAGGCTAATTGGGCAGAGGATATCGCGTATATCCCGGAAAAGAATAATCTGGGTTACATAGATCAAGACGTCATTAAGCAGTATACATTTATAGACTTTTCAAAGAAATGATACACATACGTTTTTCTTATAACTTATAGAAGAGTTCAAAAAGACCGTTCACTCAAATCATGAGCTTGGCTGGTTAATCAGTATGGTATATATGATGCATATACCTAAGAGTGCAGTGCCAAGTGATCTCAAATAAAATTGACAAGCTGCACTTCAACTAATAACCATGTCCAACCCCCTAAAAGTTGTTGATCTCAAAAATCCTGATAGAGACGTTCTTATAAGAGACATCCTCGATGCCGCCAAAACACAGGGATTTCTTTATATAGACGGACATTCTTTCTCACAGAAAGAGATTGACAGTCTTCTTCTGCTATCGAAACTGTTCTTTTCACTCTCAACAGAGGAGAAATGCGAATTTCCAATGAAAAATAACAAAGGATACTCTTCACTAGGAGGTGAAAAGCTCGATCCCTCGGCGAAAATCGTAGGAGACCCAAAAGAAGTGTATAATTTTGGTGACATACTTTTCACCGATGGCATGCCAAATCAGCCTCTTCCGCCCATTTTCAAAGAGGAAAAGAGCATTGGCTTAATCAAGAACACAAATTTGAAACTATATAACGTTGTTTTGGATACTCTCCGCTTATTGGCACAAGGATTAGGTATAGATGAGTCTGCAGGAGGGGCGGATTGGTTTGATACTAAACATCGCCCAGACAAAAAAAATGGACTGGCATTGCGCTTCTTGAAATACCCCTCTCAAAAACTGTATGATTCAAACATGTCCATTAGGGCTGGTGCACACACCGATTATGGCACTGTAACTGCTCTTTTTCAATTCGAGGGACAGGAAGGTTTGGAGCTATATACTGAAAAAAAGTGGCAGTCCGTTCCGTTTGTCTCCAGTAAGTATAGAGGACAGGCCCCACCTTTGATAGTGAATTTTGGAGACCAGTTGTCATACTGGACAGCTGGAGTTTTGAAGTCGACGATACACAGGGTCAAATTTCCTGAGAAAAGTGTATTAGAGGGTAAGGATAGATACTCTATAGTGTTTTTCTCCCACCCGGAAGATGATACGCTTTTGGAACCTATTCCGAGTGATTTGGTGAGGGGGGAAAAGAGGGGGGCTAACGTGGGGGGGACAATCAGTGCAAGAGAACATCTAGAGAGAAAGTTGAAAGCTACTTATAAGAGTTATTGATTTCGATGTTATCATCTGAGTCCATTGATTTGATATTCGTATAGTTTGGTTGTTTATTCCTTTAGTGTTAGAAAGAGTGTTATAGTTATTTGTATACGGCAAGCTGGGTGTCAAGAAGGTTTTCCATCAATACACACCGTCTTCTCTGGCTTGTTTATTTTTAGTATTTGTTCATAATGGTTTGTCTAGTGCACTTTCAGCCAATCCACATTTCAGTTTTGTGTGAATCCTCAGGCGAAATACTGATACTCTCTTTTCACTATTTAGAGATACATACGGTAGATGTTCACTATAGCAAGGACTTCAGTCTGTTTACAGTGGTCTACTACTCCAAGATTCTATCATTCTGCCACTCTCTTCGGAGAGCCCTTAGAAATGAATCAATTAGAGCAATTCTTGTTCTTGGTAATTCCATTTTGGGAAGTCGTCGATACTTTCGGCTAATCTTTTCCCCCTCCTCATCTCCCCTCAAAATTAATTATTTTTTGCTTACACACTCAAAAATTATTGGACAAATTTAAACCCATGCTCCAACTTCGAAAGTTCAGCCAATCGGCGGCCACCGCTCGCCAGCCACATGAAATATTCAACAGAACGCTCAAGAATGCCCAAAGAACAAAAGCCGTGAGTTCACCCCAATTCAAGAATGCCCAATATCTCAAAATTGAGTCTGCCAAAAAAATCATAAGCACGCTCTCATTTGTCAACCGAAATTTCGACAACGTTCTCGATATTGGTTCTTCGTATGGCCACATTGAGAGTCTATTGGTGAATAAAAAAAATTCATACTATAACACCTCCATCACTGGAGACGAATCCTCGGAGGAAATCTTCTCTAAAGAGTTGGATAAAGTTAAGCTGAAGTTCAAGCGTATAACTATGGTAGACTCTAACCAACAAGTTTTAAACCTTACAGACTTCAAAAATGATGAGAATTTGGAAATATCGAAAGTGCATTGTGATGAGGAATCATTGGCACATCCTCAGTTACAGCCAAATCTGTTTGACTGTATAGTTAGTAATCTCTCTTTGCATTGGATCAACAATCTTCCCCATTTTCTTGAAAAAACATTTTCACTTCTCAAGGAGAAAGATTCGATTTTCATTGGCTCAATGTTTGCTCAAGACACTCTTTTTGAACTCCGTTCATCTCTTCAACTCGCGGAGATGGAGAGAAAGGGGGGTCTTTCACCCCACATTTCCCCGTTCATAACAGTACAGGATTTAGGCAATCTACTCAATAAAGCAGGCTACAAAATGATCACTATCGATGTTGACGAGCTTGTGGTGGACTACCCGGACTTGATGTCTCTTTTCGATGAGCTCAGATTAATGGGGGAAAATAACTGTTTATACGAAAAGGAGCCACTCAGTAAGGATGTAGTGTTGGCAGCTGAGCCCATATATAAGAAATTCTATGGCGTAGACACGGAGGAGGGGGTGGCTTTACCTGCTACGTTCCGTATGGCATTTTTTATAGGTTGGCGGGATGTGGGGATCCAGGCTGCAAAGAGGGGGCTGCAGAGTGTAGATTTGAAGGATGTTTTGTGAGACCTAACTGTTCTCTGATATGCCTTATTTGTTCATTGTGTTATAGCTCACACTACCGTGTTGTTATTCTTGTTTGTATTTTATGTATATATATATTTGATTGTAGTTTGAAATTTGAGCAGAGTGTGTAACAGGAATATCCGGCCGTGATTTTACTCATATATGACTTGCTCCATTTGGTGATTTTTCCTGAAAGATGAAAGGATGGGTTTATGCTTTTTTATAACTTTCAAGATTTTTGGGCTCTAGGATAAGCTAGGCTATCACAAGCTCCAGTCTATTCTCAGAGTGTCTATTTTCTCATTTCCGCTCGATGTCGTCCAGGAAACTTCGCCGCCTCCAATACTCACTTCGACTACTTAAATTACTTAAAGGCCTCCAAAGGATACAATTCTTAAGAGCCAGGAAGGCAAAAGTATACAATTTAAAGTATACTACACACTAATGACAAAAGTTGGTGATTTCCATAATTTTTGAAATAAACTAGAGTCCAACTACAAAAAATAACATTATAAATAATAGTACACCGTTTTGAGGATACTTACTGTTACATATACCATTCAAAAGACACAACTCATTTTTTTTAGTCAATCTCGTCGTCACTTAAAGCACTCATCAGCTAGCTAATCACTTTTCAGCTCATTGTCCTTCTCAGTACCCTTTTCGTTCACCTTTCTTTTCTTCTCATGCCGAATTTTCTCCCCCTTCATTTTACGCTTATGAACTATAACCCCCGGAACAGTACTAATCTTTTTTCTATCAATCTCCCCGTACCGCATTTTCTTCTTCTCTCTCTTTGAAACTCCTCCCAAATTGTCCATCCAATCATGCAAGTTATTATCAGAAGCCAGCTGTTTTACCACATTCACTATACTTTTCAAAGGGATGACGTCATCCTTAGTGTAAAATGTCACTGCTGTTCCCCTCTTCCCATTTCTTCCGGTTCTTCCGATTCTGTGGATGTAACTGGCACTCAGTGTAGGCACATCATAATTGATGACTAAGTTAATATGTTTGAAGTCCATACCACGCGCCAACACGTCTGTACATATAAGAACCCATATGTCACCTTTTTTGAAAGCATCGAGCGCTTGTTGACGTTGCAATGCCGTTTTGTCAGAGTGTATAACATCTATCTTAATGTTATCATACAACAACTCATGATACAAGGCCTTAGCTCTAGTGATCAGTTGGAGGAAAATTATGGCAGGAGGCTTTAAGTCGCCTCTTAAAACCATATTTCTGATCTCCAAAAGTTTACCATCTTCATTCCCACAAAAAATCAATTTTTGCTCAATATTCAGGTTAGCGGCCTGTTTGTTCCCGATGATCATCCGGACACAGTCTTCATTCATCACTGTCTTGGCTATATTTTCAACGTGCAGTGGTATAGTGGCGCTAAACATGAGTTTAGCTGTTTGGCCTCCGCACTCAGCTACAATTTTATCAGCTTGCTTTAAAAAATCTCCTTCAAAAAGCTTATCCGCTTCGTCGAATACGAGATATTTCAAGTTAGAAAGGTTGATTTTGCCCCCTTCAAGTAATTCTACTAAACGAGAAGGTGTGCTTACAAGAATGTCAATTTTTTCACTCGAAACAATGCCTTCTCTAATTTTATGTGCCATAGACTTACTCAAGAGCCGGCTGACAACACTCTGGGTGTACCCTTTGGTCAATTTTTCAAGCTCACTGTGTATCTGGCTAGCCAAGTCTTTGGTGGGCAGAACTATAAGACAACTGATACTGCTCAGCTTCTTTTGCTTAGTAAGCATGCTGACAACGAGAGGAACAAGGAAAGCCAATGTTTTTCCACTTCCGGTAGGTGCACATGCAACCAAGTCTCTGCAACTCAATACTATAGGAATAGCTTCAGACTGTATGGGAGTTGGGCTGACGAAGCCAGAGTCGAGCAAGTTTGAGATGAGCTTATCGTTGTTGCTTATATCATACCGGGTGACTAAGTGCTCGAAGTCACGCAAGGGAAACGGCACGTCCTCGCCTTGAATTTTTGCACCGTGCGTTTTACGAAGCTGCGCAGCTTCTTCGAGGGTGAGGTCTGGTACAATCTCTTTAGATTTGGTTTCTGAGTCGGCTGTCCCTTTTTTTGTTTGTTTAACTTGTTTTTTGATGGCGTTGGCATGCTTTTTAGTATGGAAGAAGTCTAGCTCTTTATCAACCTGTAGGTCGAGTTTAGAGGTGTGAGCAGGCTCATTAGAATCTGCGTGCGTATTTGAGAGAATTTTCTTATTATGAGCTGTTTTCAGCACGTTTGCGCCGCGGGAGAGGACTCTGAAGATGTCCATGATTTTTGTGTGCGTGAAATTTTTCAGAAATTTTTATTTAGTTCGAGATGATGAGCATCGCATTGTGCATGGAGCTACTTAAGTGATCCAGTGTATTGTGTGAGTAATTATCGGATTTTGTACCTGTGCCTATATGCTCTTGTAGTGGCGGTCTTTGCTTGAAGATGGCTTCATAAATTTGGGCTTTAAGAATTGATCTAGTGGTACTCTGGATTGATGATTGTATACTTGGTCTACGATGGACTGAAAGTGTGTACTACTTTGGTCTGGGTTTAAACTGGTTTAATGTTGTAGCCTCTGAGTCTGTGATTGTCAAACGAAGCTGAAAAAAAGCAAATCAGGCCATTATAATTTACATAGTACTTCATACAAACAATCTGTATCAATCATTTGAAGATAAATATACCAAAAATCGAGCGCGAAAAAAGTTTAGAAAAGATGTGATTTTAAAATATGAGACTCAAACTAACAATCCTCATATATAGCTAAGATCTATAAACTATCATATAGTACTAATCTACTATCAGCTTTCGTGTATCGATGGGTCCTTGGTCTAGTGGTTTAGGACATCGCTTTTACATAGCGAGGGTCGTGAGTTCAAACCTCACAGGACTCATTTTTTTTTTGCGCTGCTTGTTGCGACAATTTTTACCCAAAGGAGTGTCAGTAATTTAAGTGAGTCGAGGACCGAAATGTTTTCAAATTGTCTTTGAGAAATCCTCAATATTCTATATACTGGTTCGTTACTATCTACCTACCGGCACTTAATTGTTTATGGTTCATGATCGCTGTGCATAAAAATGTCAAAATTGGAAATTGAATTAAATAATCGCATGGAAAACGACGAGCTCAAACTCGTTAAAAACCAGGATGTTCTTCTCCAAGACATTCTGGATCTCCTTAAACTGATATTTCCAAAGGACCCTGCGAAAGCCAAACAAAATGACTCTCTACAAGAAGTGCTAAATCTCATAAATGAGTTCCAAATAAGTCCTCAATTGCTTGATCGTCGACTACCGGACTTCATTGATTTTTTAGCCCAAACCTATACTGAGACCATGAAGAGTATAGATCAAGAATCGAAATGCCCACGTCTCTCTCAGCTTTCTACAGTTTTATACAATTTCTGCAAGATCAGAGGCATGGAGCTAATATCGTCCTTACTTCCTACAGAAGTACACTTAATTTCGTCCGTTTTCAAACGCACAAAATCCCACATTCTCAGAAATTCTCCTCAGGAATGGCACGAGACTCTGTTTCTTGTTTTGTGGCTTCTGGTTCTTGTTTTATGCCCCTTTCCTCTTGATCTGCTTCTTCAAAACGGCACTGAAAAATTAAATTCTTTGTGTGGCGTGCGCATAGCAGAAGCGTCATATCTAGCAGACGTCCATGTTCTTTTTGTGCTGCGCTTTTTGGTTCGTTCCGATACTGTGGAATTTCTTAAGACTTACTATGAAACTCTTAATCCAGATCTCATCACCTCAGAGCTTTTCCATCTTAAGTTACTTCTTAGAATCATATCTTCGATAAACCCAGATTTACTCGACACTCACTGGTCTCTACTCTCTGAGTCTTTCTACAAGTTTGTGGACTCAGGCCTTGAGAATGTGCTGCCTGTGTATGTACGTTTTTTGGTTGACAATATTGCCCTGGCTGCGCCTAAACTCATGCAACATGAAAACTACTCCGCAGTGGAAGACGCGGTTGCAAGCCTTCTCCAGACTATTGAGTCCGGTGATACTGGCATCAGAGTCTCTGCTTCCACGGGAATTGCTCGTGTAGCTCTGCTCTTGCCGGAGGAATTTCAGGCCCAAGTGTTGGATCTGGTCTTGCTTCCTGGCGAGATAGACTTTGCTGCAGCCCTGGTGCCGGAATGGCACGGCCGGCTTCTGGTGGTGGCCGAATTTTTTCGGCGTGGTATCGGGCTGGACGTAGATAGAATGGGATTTCTTGTAAGCCATTTTCTATTTTTCCAAAAAAACCAAGCAAATCTGGTTCTAACAGGTAACGCAGTTAGAGATGTCGCTTTATATATAGTGTGGGGATTCATGAAGTACAGCCCTCAACTTGTTTTGGCAAATCCTGGTGTAAGTGCCAATATTTTTGTAGACGTGCTTTTTGCATCTTTATTCGACCCAGACTTGGTCATACGCCGCGCCAGCAGCGCTGTTGCACAAGAAATTGTTGGACGCCATGGCCACATTGTATGGAGCGAATTGGGGGTGCTGGAGACCGACTCACGTGCTTTTTCATTGAGAATTGTAGAGCTTTTGGAGTTCGGTAAGCTCAATGACTATAAAGCTTGTTTTTTAGAAACCTCTAAGGAAGTTTTCGAAATGTTGCCGGCCCGGAAAATTGCATTCTACGAATTTTTATTGAGCGAGAGAAACTCTCTGTATGATGGGTTTTCGGTAGCAAATTGTAGAACAGGTGTATATTCTATGGATGCACAACAGTCTAGGCTAGCCGGGACTCTCATAGGGGTTTTTATAGGTACAGAAAAAGATATGGATGTCGTTTCAAGAGTTTTAAAGTCTTTGAAGAGTGGGTTGGAGGGGGCTATAGGGGGTGAAAGTGGTGTTTTATATGCGATTTCCGAGATTCTAAGTGGAAGCAGTAAATCAATAGGTACAGAAGGAAAAATGGAGTTAGCGAAAAGTGCCTTTTCTTTGTTGGAGCTGGTGAAATTCGACTTCCATAGAGATTCTACATACAGAGGAGAGTCGTTGCTCCATCTCATAAGTGCGGGTCTTCCATATTGGGAAACCATTTCTGAGTCTGTTTTAGAGCTCTTGTTCAATATCATCCGTCAAAATGGCTCAGAAGTCGTGGAAAAATTTGAATTGTTTCTCACTGTTTTGGGTGGCAATATCTCGAAACTTCATGAGAGAGAAGCAAAATATTTTAACACGAAGATTTTGTACTATATGAAAAATGGCAACTTGGTTACTTCACGGTGTATAGGACACCTTAAATATCTGTTCCTTGAGAAGCACTCAATAACACCCCAAATAATCCTGCTTATTCAGGACAAAAAGAACCCCTATGAACTTAGGTTGAACTTGTTACACTCTTTGGGAGTGCTTGTAGAAAGAGAGAACGAGGCTAGTCTTTTGGATATCATTATAGAGAACTTGAGCGACTATACACAGACGGAACAGGGCGACGTTGGGAACAAATTGCGGCATGAGAGTGTGTCTATCATATCTAGAAACCTTGAGCTTTTGAGGGATTCTGAAGAACTTTTCAAAAAGACAGAATTGAAGCTTTTAGGACTTATTTGTGAGCCTATAGATAGGGTCAAGTACAGCGCTATTCAAGTTTTGGTGAGAATGAACAAGAGCACAGGAGTTGATAGTGTGATAAAGGAAAATGACTACTTCGAATACTACAAGTTTGTGTTGGCGTTATACGTTGAACTATATACCGAACCTGACATGAGATATGCCTTCTCTTCTGGCCTTGCGTTGTGCGCTGGATCGCTTAGTGGGGCCAATTTGAGTGTTCTGAAGGCGTTAGAAGCCCTTATATACACACTAGATGAGTCCCCGTTGAAGGAGCGAATTCTTGGAGATTTCTTGTTTTTGGTGAAAAACACACCGACCGACGAGAAAAATTACAATGCGCAAAAAAACGTGTATTTCAGCCAGTCTGAGAAGATTAAACTCTCGGTTTTGAATCTCGTGGCCAAGCTCATCGATGGGGGGGTGACTCTCCTAGAGCCCAATCCAGAGCTCATGGCTAAGCGCGTATATGTGCGGGTGTACAACTACGAGATAGGGACCAAGCTGTTTAGTGCTTTATCTAATATCATCAAGATCTACGGGCATTTGGCGGGTCACGGGTGGTATTTTAAGGAGGTGATGAAACGGTACGCTGTGATGTCCAAGAGATACGGAAAAAAAGAGCTAGTGGCAAGAAAGATCGCACAAGCGCTCTATGAGGTGTATACGGCGAACGGCGCCATAAGAGACCGAGCCAGTCCGGTGGTTGCTTACTTGTTGGACACAGATTTGGAGGAGATTGACTGGGCTAAGGCGATTCTTTGATGGGAATTGATATAGGTATACTATAATTAAGTTATTTCAGCTTATATTGTGTAATTTTACGGGCGAGAGGCTGCACGATTATTGGGCCACTTATCCAAGGCTTTTATGCAGGTGTCAAGCAGGGCATCAGGTTACCAACGGATCTAGACTGAAGAAACGCAGTTTAAAGTTGTCGGTTACTTCATACATATTTCCATGTTAAAGACATTAGCACAAGACATGTACACCCTAAAATCGTACCTAATGTTTATACGTAATATCTTATCAATATGATGGATACCCTATAACGGCGCAGTCATAAATTCAGACTTTTGTGACCCTAAGCTATAGACAGACATTAACGCACCTACGCAGAGCACAGACTCCCTCAAAATCCCTCGCAAATCCAGGAGGGTAAACAACCTCATTTTGGTTTGTATCTCCTTGGCCCCCTTTACAAAGAAAAATTTTGACACCTGCATACATTGGCACCCTCTCATTGGGGGATCGACTTTTGATTGAATTGAAAAAAATCTATGCTTTTCGTTGAAAAAGAATCTCTACTTCCATTTGACGTAATTACTCTTACATGTTTGCACACAAAATCCACACATATTCACTCCCATTACCCCGCAGGCTCAAGCTTAAAAACACGTTATGCACTCCAGACTCCAAGATTCTCCAAGAAAACCCTTCTATTGTTTCCCCGCATCCATTTTGGGACCCAGGCAACCGAATTTTCTCCCCTGGGCTTTTTTTTTCCCCAACGCGTTGCCGCGCCGTGCGCTAAACCTGGGGTAGCGCCTTGCACTGACCGTAGACCTCAAATACACGATCTTTATATATATACCGAGTGAGCTCTCTGTAGACAATCAATAATGGACAAAATAGTTCGCATCTTCTTCAAGCCCGAGGAGCGTAAAGGATCCGCCAAAATGGGGATCATGGTGGGTGTGTTCTCTGCTTTTGGTGGTATCTTATACGGGTACGACACAGGTACCATCTCCGGAGTGATGGCCATGGACTATGTTCTTCACACTTTCCCAGCCAATAAGAAAGAGTTCACTTCGAACGAGAACTCGCTTATTGTGTCTATTCTTTCTCTTGGTACTTTTATTGGTTCTCTTCTTGGGTCTTACTTTGCAGACAAGTATGGTCGTCGTGCGACGATCATTGCGTCCGCCGCAATTGTCTTCAATCTCGGGATAGTTCTTCAGGTCGCATCTGCTGCTATCCCTCTTCTTTGTGTAGGCAGAGCCATCGGTGGGTTGGGTGTCGGTCTCATTTCTTCATGCGTTCCCCTCTACCAGGCCGAGTGCACACCAAAATGGATTAGAGGTGCTCTTGTGTCTCTCTACCAGTTTGCCATCACAGTTGGTCTTTTTATTGCCTCGTGTGTGAACCAGGGAACCCACGCTCGTAACGACTCTGGCTCTTACAGAATTCCTATTGCTCTCCAGTTCTTGTGGCTGATCATCCTCTGCTCTGGCTTGATCTTTCTTCCTGAGTCTCCTCGTTTCTTTGTTAAGAAGGGCGACGAGAAAAAGGCTTTAGAATCTTTAGGGAAACTCTTGTCGTTGAAGGAAGACGATCCTGCAGTCATTGAAGAGTACACAGAAATCAAAGCCGCCTTCGACTACGAGGTCTCTCAAGGCTCTGCTAAATGGCCAGACGTGTTCAAGACCAAGAACAGTCAACGGAAAAAGTTGATCACTGGCTGCATGCTTCAAGCTCTTCAACAACTTACTGGTGTCAATTTCATTTTCTACTATGGCACTTCATTCTTCCAGGCTGCTGGTATTCAAAACTCTTTTACTGTTTCTCTTGCTACGAACATTGTTAATATGGGGATGACCATTCCGGGCATTCTTCTTGTTGAGCTTCTTGGTAGACGTACTATTCTATTAATTGGTTCTGTGACTATGTGTGTCTCGGACTTTATCATTTCCATTGTCGGTGTGGCCTCCACATCTGACGCAGCCAACAAGCTTTTGATTGCTTTCTCGTGTATCTTCATTGGTGCCTTTGCTTTCCTGTGGGGGCCAATCTGCTGGGCCATCGTTGCAGAAATCTTTCCTTTGCAAATGAGAGCCAAGTCTGTTGCCTTGGCGACCGCGTCCAACTGGCTTTGGAACTTTGGGATCGCCTACGCGACGCCGTACATGGTCAACAAAGGGCCGGGAAACGCCGGCCTTGGTCTGAAAGTGTTCTTCATTTGGGGTGGGTGCAACCTTATTGGATTGGTATTTGTCTGGTTCATGGTTTACGAGACCAAGGGCTTGTCCTTGGAGGAAATTGAGGAGATGTACAATGCCGTACCTTTAGCTTGGAAGAGTGCAGGATTCAAACTGACAAAGGGAGAGGGGGTTGAGGATGAGGAGAAAGAGGTGGTCAGTATGGAAGAGGATGTCGAAGCGTAACTGTCCGGCACAAAAGACTTTTCTAAAATAATCACCGTTATCCCCTTTCGTTCCTTTTCATGGCTATATATAGCTCATATATAAAAGGTGTTCAAAGCACCAGCTCTTTTTCAGCTTCCGCTTTAGTTCTGTGAATCTAGATGCCTCTGTGAGGTTATAGATGTTTTTTCTGGAATGTAGATTAACGTATTTATCTGGTTTGTCGAAAAGTTTTCTTTATAAAGAGAAGAGATTAGCTCCTACGCTTACAAAGAATGCTTTACGTACAACTAACAATAGCTTGAAGATCTGACGTTAACTCTTTGCTGTGGGATGCATAAGCCATGGCTTATTAGAAGACTGATTCGGAGAAACATTGATTGAACAATTACCCCAATTCAATACTTAATATACAGCCACATATGTGAACCGTTATGAATCGCGGTTCTTCAGGTTTTATCGTACAGACAGAGAGGTCTTGCTCACCAAACTGAGTCCCTCAAACTGAACGGAGGCGTGATATACATATCTATAGAACATTTTAAACCTGCTGCTCCAAGAAGGCAAACCTGTTCAAGTCAACTGCGTGAATGTATCAGGTGAACTCTACTTCTTTCTTTCTATGCACACTTACACATATACAAATATGAGAACACACCAGTGGATTGTTTACATAATAAGCTTATAAGCCATGCTGTAGCATAACTACACGAGAAAAGCTACGAACACAAAAACACACAGATCAATCATCAACTACTACTGTATTAGGAAGAACTCAAAAAACGAAATCTATATAAAAAGAACATATTCACAGCGATAGATCTACCCGCTCATCACCTCGCTCACCTTCTCAAAGTCTTCTCTACTAATTCCTCCTCTGTCACACATTTCTCTAAAAATCCCCTTCTTCTCATACAACTCCAATCCTCCTCCAAACTCCCCCACTCCCCCATCGTCCATGACCAAGATCTTATCAAACTTCACTATAGTGTGTAATCTATGAGCAATACACAAAACCGTACAATCCCCAAACTGGGTTCTGATGGTCTCATTGATACGCAGGTCGGTCTCGTAGTCCACCGAAGAAGTGGCCTCATCAAGAATAAGGATTTTGCTCTCCTTAACCAAGGCTCTAGCCAAGGCTATCAATTGGCGTTCTCCTAACGAAAAGTTGGTCCCCTCTTCCTCAACGTGCTGCTCCAAGTGAAACTTGTGCATCCTGTCTCCAGTTGTACTTTTCACTTGGTCAACTTCCTGCTTCACCAACCCAGAAGTGCGTAATGCATTCCACAATTGGTCATCGGAAGCATACCCAAATGGGTCCAAGTTTTTTCTAATGGTGCCCTTGAAAAGCACGGGGTCTTGAGGAATAATACACAACAGTTGTCTTAGCTTTTTCAACCCAATGTCTCCTACATCTACACCGTCTATAACTATACTCCCCAGACTAAGCTCTGATAATCTGTAAAGAGCCATCATCAAAGATGACTTCCCGGCTCCTGTTCGACCACAAATACCGATTTTCTGGCCTGGCTCGATCTTCACACTCAAGTTCTTGAGCACCAAAGGAAGTCCCTCTCTGTAGCGCATACTCACGTTCTTGAACTCCACGCTTCCTTTATTAGGCCAGGAAGCATCTGGGTCATGTTCGGTTTCATAAGCTTTTTCTTGGGGTAATTTGTAGGCATAATGGATAAGTCTTTCTGCCGAGTTCATTTCGTTCTCTACTTGCGTCATGCTCCGAATCACCATAGAGATGATACCAGTCAAGTTGATGAGGTAGGAGAGTACCACACCAGTCAGGGCTGCAGAGATGTTGAACTGGCCAGTCACACACAACAACAGCATAAGCAAAATGACTAAAATTCCTAAAGTTTCGAAGTGAATAGCGAGAAATCTTTGTGTGGCAATATTGACATACAGAGCCTCATTCATATGATCAATGAACTTGTCATTTTTGTTCATAAAACTCGCTTGAGATTTGTAAGCTTTGATGGTAGCCAACCCTCCCAAACTTTCTGTAAAGTTGTTATACACTTTGGATCTACTCAAGGCCTCCAAACGTTTCACTTCTCGAGCACTGGCTTGGAAAAATGAGGTAAGCAGAACATACAAAAAGAACAAGAATGGGATGGCTATGGCCAACCACGGTTGGTACACCACAGCCAAGATAACTATGGAGATAGCGGTCTGAGAGCTATATATGAACATCTGGAGTTGGTCAGAAATTTCATTGTCAAGTGACTCTGTGTCTTTGGTGAATCTGTTGAGAATACGCCCCATCGGAGTCGTGTCCAAAAACAGCATCGGAGTGTAGAGGATGTTCTTGATAGCCAAAACGTTGACGTCACGTGCGGCGTGATTACAGAGAACGATGATCAGAAGCAACTCTGCGAAAATGAGAATAATACTGATCACAGAAAAACCGATATACAAGCCAATGTACCATCCACTTGAGCGATTAAACTTGTGTTCTGTCCAGAAAGAAAGCCATACGTTAACAAATAAATTGAGGAAAGCAGCGCCTGCCCCAACGAGCAAAATAAAAACAAGGAAAAAGTACAGCTTGTTACCAGACCCTAAGTCAATGTACCTTTTGTAAACATCTAAAGGAATTCTATTAACAATACGATCTTCGTCTTGCATCAATCCTTCTTCTCCATCTTTTTTAGGTTCATCATCATCAATGACGTCGGTTTTCACAATCTCAGAGCTATCCACCTTCCCAGAAAACTCCATTAAAGCCTTGAATTCTTCGATTTCCAGCCGAAGTTGGTTCACGGTGCCCACGTGCACTTTGCCATCTCCTTTAACGAATACCACTCTATCAGCAGAGCCAATCAAGCTCAATTGATGAGTAACCAAGACGCGCGTCTTCTGCTTGAGAAGACCTCCGATACAATTTTCCATGATGTGTCTTCCAACTCTTGAGTCTACTGCCGAAAGAACATCATCAAGAAGGATGATGTCAGGATTACTGTAAACAGCTCTAGCCAAGTTGATACGTGCCTTTTGACCGCCAGAGAGAGTGATTCCCCTTTCACCTACTTCAGTGTTTTCTCCAGCCGGGAGAACTGAGATGTCGTCCTCTAAGGCACAAGCAGAGAGAACACTCCGGTATCGGGCCTCGTCAAATGGGAGTCCAAAAAGAATGTTCTGTTTAACTGAGGTGTTCTGAATCCAAGGATAACCACAAAGAAGAAGGTTACCAGAAACAGAGAGCGAGCCAGACCTGCGAGGCATGAAGCCAGAAAGAGCTTGAAGAAGGGATGACTTACCAGATCCAATGGGACCAGTCACAATGATAAACTCTCCTTTTTTGACTTGAAGATTGACGTTAAGACCAGGGAAGGTTGTTGGATGAAGAGACTTTTCATTCTCATCTGTTTTCTCACTTTCCAGTTTCCTCAGATTTGCGTCCTTTCCATCCTTTTCGACATCTTCCGTTTTTTCGTCCACCTCAGTTTCAACTTTATCCCATTCGAAGAAAGCATTACAAACTATAGCCAAGTCACCATCGGCCTGGGGAGGCTCACCGGCTTCTACTTCGCCACACTCCATCAACTCCTTGATTCTCTTCAAACCCATGTATGCGTCTATGGAGCTTCCCAAAGCCATCGGAACCATGAAAACCTGGTCGGCGATGATGCTGAAGAGGGTCAACGACAGAAAAATCGCACCTGGGGATCTATTTGGCAGAATAGCATGCATCACAAGAAACGATGCTACCAGACACAACATAGGAATAACGACAGCCAACATCACACCAATGCCTCTTATGAAATGGAGTTTAAACACCCCAGCCATTTCTTGGCGCCGCACATCAGCTATATGTTTGTGATAAGGCACTTCCCAGCCGTAAAACTTGATCATTTTGATCAGGGCCAACACCTCCTTGACCAAGCTTACCCGCTCGTCCGTGTAGCCGATGACCTGTTTTCTGTACAGAGCCAAACCCAGCATCAAGATCCCGAGGCATACAGAGAGCAAGACGAAGACACCAAGTCCGACCAACGCAGAGACGCCCAAGTTCACAATCAACATAACCACAATGATGACGATGGGAACAGGGCACCCAAACAAAAAGGGCTGGAGACCAGCTGCCATTTCTACACGAGTAAGGTCAGTTCCCATGAGAGATGTGACCTTACCCGAGGGGAACTTCTGTCTTCCAGGCCCATCAAGCTTGAAAGATTTCTCGAGAACTAACTTGGAAAGGATAGCCTTGGCGTGGACACCTGATACCATCGAATTATACATGAAATGATTGCCAGCGTTGGATGTGGCCTGAAGCAAGATACAGGTGCCAAAGGCGTAGGCAATACCTTTGTTTATGTGAGTCTCTGGAACGAGGGACTTCTCCTCTACAAAATTGATCAACGATTTGACAATGAGGGGGGTGAGACAGAGACCGGTGTTGGACAAAACATTAAGGATCATGGCAGTGCCAAATCTTTTGTAGAGCGTTCTGTAGAGAGCAAAAGAAAGGGTTGCGTTAGAGTAGCCAGAGGGGTATTTGGGGTTCTTTTTGTTCTGTTCAACCATCTTGTCCAAGTTGTTACGGAAATTTGCATAGAGGGTTTCAATGGATAGAGAAGGAGTGAGCGACCAGAGGTCATTATCTTCGAGGGTTCGCTTATAGCCGACCCGCATAATGGGAATGAGCCACCAAAAGAAGAGAAACAGAAAGAGCCGTCGGAGAGTTCGAGGGTACGGTTTCTTCTCCAGTTCTTCTCTGTGAGGAGGGACCTTCTTTTTAAGCAAGGGGGTGAGAAAGTGTTTCTGGAGAGGTTGCTCCGATATAGGAGAGGAGCTAGCCTCGAGGTCTTTCTCAAAGTCGCTCATTGCAGCGATATTTCAGTCTTTTCTTCTATGGTGGAGTTAGCTGGAGTTTAGTGTAGGGTACATACGATATGTATAATTCACTGCTATACCAACGAGAAATTGGAATGCGTGAGCCGAAACACTTGTTCAGGGGACTTGGATAGACTTGAGAAAGTTTGGAGCGGAAAATCTGTAATGGGGATGATTTAAATGGTAATCGTTTTTGTTTTGTAATCCTCATGCATAACTCGTATTTCGCATCTATCTGATGAAAAATTGGCAAAAATTACTAAGGGTGTCATTAACCAGTTGACGTGTATTTTCAGGGTCTTTTATCAAGCAGTGTAAACAGTCCTCTTGTATATAGTTGCACAAGTTTTTTCGACATTTTGACTATCGTAAGTGGAGTGTCTTATTTTGATTATATCATCTGGTCTAGCAATGATACGGTACTATGTGTGGTCTATAGGTGTGTATTTACGTTGCGTAGGAGGCGAAATTCAAAGAAAAGATTATATTTACTGCATTTTGATAAGAGCGTATATGGCTACTGTCTGTACTTTTTCTTTGATGTTCATATATGTAAAATGTATGGCTGTGAGTACTATGTACGGCTGAACAAAATGTCCTTTATTAGTGCATTTGCCACCTGCCCACCTATTAAGGATAGCACTTAAATGTAGCACTTCAAATCTACGATTGAAGTAAAATGTACTCTTGGTTTCTATTTATATGTAGTTTGACCAACTTACGAGCTAATATCGCACAGTTCACTGTATATATTCAACAACATAAACTCAACACCCCTAAGACCGATTTTATTCATCTTTCCGTAAACTTATGTGTTTCTGATCTTCACCGAATGGGCATTCCGCTTGAATCATTTCTGGTCCTAGGTTTATAATCAAGAGCAAGCTCCACCAAGCGACAAAGAGCACAAATTCTCGCAATTACAGCTCAATTCCGAAAGAGATTATAGGTGTGATACAAATGGTGACTTACGCTCCTAGTGGTGGTATCGACACCATTCATAATGATTTCGGGATCAGAAAACGAGCTGCTGCGTCAGACGTGTCAGGCAAAGGTGCAAACTTGAACGTTCTTACTTAGATTTCACTCACTGGTGGGATTGCACCGCTTCTCATGAGCTGCGAGGGGGGTGGTACTGTTTACTAGGTCGCACTTAGTGTTGGCTCCTCTCACTTTTCTGAGCATCTATGCAGCCTTCAAAGATGCGTCGCACCAGTACGTGCGAGTGTTGCGGCTGGTGCTCTCCTTGGTGGACACCTTAGTCGTAAAAATTGTGGTCGGCATTGTGGAGACTATGAAATGCGACACAGTGGTCATCCCTCATGGTTCATTTTCGATTTTCTGGAGGGCAGGTACGCCCTCATGCAGCACTGAAATGTGAGCCAATAGAAATCTATAGCATCTAATGGACAGTAACCTCTTTCGACTCAGACTCATCTTCATATTTATCTCATCTCAGCGAGCACTTCATTCATTCTACTGTTGTATGAAAATGACCGTCTATATTCAAGTCTTGAAGATCATCTACGCTGAGGAGAACTACAATCTACCAAATAACCTTAATAACGATTTCCTAAAGCTCTGATATCAGTAACTCAGAAATATATAATCTAATTGCAAACTTTCTTACTTCACAGTGCATGTCCATGCTCGCGTGCTTCTAGCCCTGAAGCGGGAATCACGTACTTACCTGAGCAGCTTCACGCCCTTCCACAAACCCAATCAAAGTAGGTTTCCCAAACATTGTCACTTGTGTTTTTCTGCTCTTAGTGTCATTCAAAAACTTTGCCTTTTCCTCATCCCAGTCCAAAAATGTTAATCTTTTCCCGTCCACCTTATTTCTACCCAATCTCGCCAACTTGGGCAGATTCAAGGTGAGAGGGTCAATGTAGGTATCTAAAGCCGGGTTGCAAAAGTAAATCACGGTATTACGCTTGTACAGGTCCTGGTCCGGTGGTGGTGTTGTCACTCTGTGAATAGAAGGCTGAAAGTACTCACCACTCAAATACTTGAAAGCGTCACCAATATTCACAATCAAGGAATCAGGTGTATGTGAAACGTACTGCCACTCTCCCGTGGTGTGCTGCTTAATCTGGAGTGACAATATAGACTGTGAAATGATAAATGTCAACGCTGTTGCATCGGTGTGACCACGCATCCACGTGTTGTTCACCCGCTTCTTATAGTCTTCGTCAACTTGGTGATACAAGAGAAAACGCCCGAAGCCGTCTCCAGACTTTTTCAAGTCGTTCTTCACAGGCCGGAAAGCATGATCGTAGATATAACCCTCCGGGATCTCAAAAATGATATCAATAAGACTCAACACTTTTCTCAATACTTCCTCGTGAAGATATCTAAAGTATGCCGAAATCTCAGCAAGATGGTACTTCACAAACTCAGGCTGAGGAGTGTTGAAGAAGATGTCATCATGGAGAAAGTTACGAACATTGAAAAACTCAATGTTGTCTCTAGTTCCCTTAATGTACTCCCAAAACCCTCTGGTCTTGAAACCAGCACCTCTGATGGCCCCCAAGTTGCGATAAGCCTCGTCTGGGTGCGGATTGCTGCCACCAAAGTAGGATTTCTTGGTCTCATCATCAAGCTCAAAAATCCCTTGGCCAATAGACTTCATTCTCTCAAGTGTGTCGTGTGGGATGCCGTGGTTCACCAACTTGAAGAAGCCATGCGTCGTCAAGGCGTCCTCGAGCTTAGCTGCGAGTTCCTTGCGCGCAGCCAAGTTTTCAGGACCTTCTTTGTACTTCGCGAGGTCAATCTCGACAAGATGAATTGTCGGGATTGTCGCTTTTGTGAGTGGTGCGCTCTCAAAAGGTCTCACATTGTGAAGACGATCGATTTTGGCAATTTCAACAGGATTAAAGTACTTTTCGTCGAGAGGCATTTTTGAAAGACTGTACCAGATATAGGTGGCGATTTCTTTATATGTGTTTTCTACATTCTTACGTGCTGTCATGTGTTATGTTACAGTTTCCCGTGGCTGAGCGTAAAAGGTGTCAAAGTCATGACATGAACAGGTAAAGTACCTCTACATAGTTTCTTTCAAATATTGTACGGATAGAAGAATTCTATATCCATCAATTATGCATTATATAGGTGTATATACATTCATGTAAGCCTCCCGTATAAAAATTGAAAAGTGTGGCAAACTGTGGAGCAATCGGGAGAACAAGTGACTACTGAAATCTCGAGCCGAGGAGTGCCAAGTAAAAGAAGGTACTTTTCTAGATTGACGTAGAAGTCGGATCTATTGTATTCGCATATTTATTGTGATTCAAATTTTAAAAGGGCCATATGAAGGAGTTGAGACAGATAGAATTTATTACGGCTCTGCGCCGAAATTGAGATCATTGTGGACACTAATAAGCGGGGTTTCGGAAAAATGTAGAGTTTTAGGATTAAGATTCGAGTTAAGTACCGAATCGGGACATTTAGTTGATGCTCTGAGTGAGCTGTGAAAGACCTTCACAGAAGAGATAGGTTAAGGATGGAAACGCAGTAGATTATGTTGATCAATATATAGCCCATTATAGTGTTGGATAGTGGAAATTCTGTTCATCTAATATTTTTTCCATTTGGATAGTAACTCGATCTGTACCGCTAGCGTATTCTCTACGGTACTGTGTTTGCTCACATGCTGTGTGAGTACATGCTACCAACATAGCACAGTCTCTCCAAGTGTTCCGAAGAAAGAGTTCTGCCTATGGATGTCTAGACCAGGATTTGAATCTTTATAATTAACTATACTTCTTATACGCCTGTTCCATATTTCAAAGCATTGGCTTGACCCAAATGGAGCTTTATCAAGAACCCGCTGCATCTAAAAGAACATAAACGAACATATATGAACAAATGAACTAGACTAAGGATCTACACCACTCATGCAATGAAGCAACGCTTCGACTATTATCATAGATCTATGGTACATGTCCAGCTATCTGGAGACGAAATGTAACTTGTAATTTTGAATCTTCCATCTCACGAGAGATTTTGAAGTATAATTCTAACAGCTGAAACATATAGTATGAGTTTGGGTAGTCTATTATGCTCAGGTGTATGGGTTTCTAGGGGAGGGTGAGAGGTTACAGAGATGGCTTGCTCCAGATTATAATCTAACAAGAAGTTCATGCTATTCCTGTTACTCAACTCAATTAAACTCGAAAAGGTGAAAACCGGGATTGCAGGTCAAACCTGTATAATGAAAGCCACTCCATTATAAGTATAATGTGCACTATGGGCATGCAAATGAATATCATGCTCACCTATTTGGGGTAGTTAGGAGGTATGATGATGGGCTGTTGAGAAAGAGAGAAAAAAAAGCTGATCATCAACTCGGTTCTGGGATTCATGATCGATAAAGGCGATGTCAAGCAATTGGCAAAACCGTAACTAATAGCTTTGAACGGAAAACTCAATGTGACTGATATCAAATTGAAAAAACGATAAAAGTCTGTAGATTCCGGAGCTCCGTTATTTTTTGTATTTAATATACGCTTGATACATCCCCCCGTTCCCCTTCCCCCCTACCCATCTCCCCAATCTATGCTCCCCCCCCAACACTGCATACAAACAAACCCCTTCCTTTCCCTCCACTCCCGTCAACCCCGTGACCACCCCCTTAGCACCCCCCAAAACATACACCAAACTAAAGCGTCTCAAATTCTTTTCCAAACGCCACAAACGCAATTCCCCACTATATGATCCACTCACAAACAAGTCCAGATAGGGAATGGCCTGGATACACGTGATCCAGCGTGGTTTTGGTGGCGGTAGTTCTCCCTCATAATCTGCATCTGCAGAAAATTTATCTCTCAGAGAATAGGTATCTTCACCGTGAGCCTTATACACAGTGTAAACCGGCTTCTTTTTCTGAATGCTCCACAAACTGATGGCTCCATTATCCAGTCCTGTGACAAAATGCTTATTGTCGATCATGCTAACACATTCTGTGCTTCCTTCCTGCACATACTCTCTCTTTAAACTATTCTTTGTGTCCTCATTATCCATGAGTTTGCCCTTGTTTTCTCTGAGGGTTTGGTTGTAATACTTCTCGAAAGACACTGTACTATTGAAAGTCAATCGTGTTTGCTCGGGAATCTTCCAATACATCGCTGTTCTATCTCTGAGTCCTACAGTTACACACCGTTCTCCACTCAATGCAGAAATGTCTGCAATCTCGTCTTGGTGTCCATAGAGTGTATCCATAAGCAGGAATTGAGCCACGTTGTACACCCTGATTTTGAGATCACTACTAGCGACATATAACTCAGTGGTTCCATCTCTAAATGTCATGGAATTCACTTTTGCATTCCGATGTCCCAAGTCAATCACTTTAAGCATACTGAGCTTATTGCAGTCCCATATGATGATCTTGTGGTCTACACTTCCCGTAACCACATACTTACCGTTACTGCTAACTGCAACACACGTGATCTCGCCAGAATGGTATATAGGCTCACCATTTTCGTCGAACAAATTTTTCATTTTGACGTATTTTTCTTTAATAGGGGGTTTGGAGAGGTCACTGATGTTATATTTGACGAGTTGGGCGTCTTTGGAGACAATATACATTGATGGGTAACACACAGCTAACGATGTAGGATTTTGCACAGATACGCTCTGTTTGAGAATTTTCTTTCTTGCATAGTGAAGCTTTTCTGCTATGAACTTATAGACGTCACCTCTTTGTTCGGTGGCATCCATTTTGAGTCTTCTGGCCACAATTTCATCATCCATTTCTTGTGCATCAAAAGTGCTATAATCCACTAAATCTTGGGAGAAAAAAGTGTCCTTGTCACTCTCGCGCACTCTTTGAGGCTCGCTTTGCCGTTTGATGTCACGGATGTATTCCTTGGCCAATCGACGACGCTTTTCGGTCTTGGTCTCAGGCTCACTTTCCAGCTCTTCCAGAGGGATATTTTTAGTGCGGTTTGTTTCATTGTCCAGATCAAACTCGTCAGAATCGATCTCTTCATCGGCAACCGTTTTTCTAGCCCGCTTGGGCTTGCGGGGGGCCTTTAGAAAGGGGTCCGACATGTGGAAAATTTTAGTGAAATATTTTTTTTATGCGCAGAGCTTAGTGCAGAGCGCTGTGAGCAGAGCGATGCGTAAATATATGCTAGCATTATGAACTTGATTGGCCTTATTTACTCCAATGGCTAGAAATACTGGTCTTGTTCAATTTGAGAGGCTGTTTGATTCTTCAAATATCTTGCATTATTTGCTAAGCGCACGCAGCCAGAACGTCAACTCAGTATATCATACTTCAGAAACGCCATCTTCGTTCCTGAAGTAAATTCAAGTATATTGTAACTATTCTCGGCAGATCAGTTCTTTTAGATGATATTTTTTTCGTTGAATAAAGTTTGAACATTAAGTAGGCCTGTTAGTAACAAAAGCAGCTCGCTAATAGTCATACAAGTGCTTATGTTGGCAGGCGCTTACCTAGTCAGCAAGTATAACTAAGACTACTAATGTGAAGTTAGTTCATTAAAAGGGCCCAAAATTGCTCAAGTTTCTTCTCAGGAGCTTAGAAGTCAATCAATCTAAATCCACTAGAACTCTCCTCTCCTGTCCCATAAAGTTTGTTCTCGTCATTGACATTGACAATCTACTAAAACATGCAGTAATTCATATATACAAAAGCATCATAATCTCATTAAAGTCAAAACACAAAATTCAGAAAATCGTGGATGTTGTAACATAAGCCAGATCCAATCACAGTGATGCTCATACTTGAGTATGAGTATACCATTTACTAAGAAACCACTTATTTATCCTTCCCCACCTCTTCAAAAAAACCACCTGTCATAATATCAGCCTTTACTCTCTCCTCTTTACTCACTTCCATATCATGTTGTCCCTCTTCCTGCCCCCCTATAGTAATAGCCAGAGCCCATACAATCTCATCTCTAGGCAAAGAGAGTGTTTTATTTTCTATAGCTCGTACTATCGGCCTACTTTTACTGATGCTATAAACTTCATCGCTAAACGTATGTGAGGTCTTTCCCCCTTCAAAAATCTTCTTGTACGCTTCTAGCCGAGGAAGAGCACAAACACTGTTTATATTCTCCAAAAACTCTCTTGTGTTCTGTGGGTGCACGTGGTACATTACACTGATCTTCTTGCGATATCGCATCGAAGGGAAGCCCGCATTTAAAGGTGTATATGTGAACTTGTGTATTGAAGCTAGCGAACGTAGGCACTGGTACCAGAAGCGTGCTTCGGCCGTAGAAACAGGGGGCTCTGATAGAGTGACAAGCACCTTGAAGAATCGCAGAGTTTTGGCGGGGGTCGTCATATTATTTTGGGAGGTTAGTGTGTATTTATGTCGAAAACTTAGGGGCTTAAAATTATGTGAAATATTTCATCAGGAGGCCATCTCCAAGCCTGAATACTTCAATGGGCATATAAATGGTATATGCATAGTATTATATCTCAAAGATATCACCACAATCTATCAAGTGTTTTCAGGGTTTACATAGTGAATGATTTTTCGGTTTTTGGTGATAATTTCTTCAGTCAGTTGATAGCTGCAACCAAGACATGATACAAAACGAGACTTTGAGTCGTCAAAAAACAAGACTTATTATCATTAAAAAGCCGTCTATCCAACAGAGCAATCCACAGTCAAGCTTCCTGTCAGAGACATACATTTCCTGTATAGTAATGTGAATAAAGGGAGTCTCTAATGAAAGTTTTCGACTTCTTTTATTGAAAGTCTTCTACATCTTGTAAGGAATTATGAACATATGAGAGCCGGGCCAGGAACAGGCTTTTCATGTCGTGCATCCTCTAAACCTTTCGGATCATGTTACTTCTAGTAGCTTTACAGGTGAGTGACTATACACAGAAACACAGAGGAGAATTTATAAAGGCAAAATCTTCATCATATTTTCTTAGCTTATTCGCTTATCATTACAGCTCCCTAACTTAAAATCTAAGCTTCAAGCGAACTGAAAAGATCAGATACATCTACGCGCACTCGAGAAATTTCACGACGCGAAAATATTTTATGCACATTTTCGCGTCAGGATTTCGCGTATGGAAACACTCTCTATCTTCTCAGTCTCCAAACAGAGTCTTGTGCGGGCCTCCGGCGCCCGCATATTTGTTGCCAGCGAGTCTGGTATGATAAAAGTTGTTGATCTTCGAAACAGACAAAACGAAGCTGAAGTTCTTGAAGTTTGCGAGCAGATCACAGCCTTTGGTCTTCGTCATAACCTTCTAGCTGCAACCACACTTGATGGCAACCTTCATATTTTCGAGACCGACGCTCAATTCACATCCGTGACCAACAAACTCGAGATCCACAGATCAGAGCTTGCCTTGAGAGACGTGCTTTTTCTAGATGATACACACGTGGTTTGCGCCGGTGACGATACAAAAATTGTGGTTTGTGACATTTCTAGCGTTTTCCCCAGTCCTGGTTTATATAAAATAGAGGCAGATTCCCCCATACCAGTCGCAAAGACGGACTTACCCGACCAGGTCCGATCCTTGGCCTATAACGAGACTAGCCGCACTCTCGCGGTCTCATGTGCGTCTGGTGACATCATGCTCATGTCATGGGATCCAAAGATCGGTCTAAACACTCTGAAGACGTTATCTAGTGCGTGCGGTGCGTATATCCATCTTTCTGGTGATGTGTCTGACCCTAACAATATTGTGCGTAGTACTGTATCTTTTGCAGACAGTAAATATGCTTTTGCAGACGGAGAAAATGAAATCAAGGTCTTTCTGGACTCTGACGAAGCGCCTATTAAAAGTTATAAGGAACATTCTGATCCTGTGGTGGATTTGTGTCTTTTTTCTGATAGTGTAGCCTCTGTGGATGCTTCACGTAAATTTGTTTTTAAGCCTTTAAGCGGTTCAGCAACTTCGTATACACTCTCAGAGACGCCTCTCAACATAACAACCACGGTTTTCGACTCCACACGTGTTGTTGTTCTCGGATCAGCCTCTGGAGATGTGTTTATTTTCGAGCGCCCAGAAGCCAGCCAGAGCTCCCCGGCGCCAGACTTTAGGGAAGACTACTCTGATGATGATATCTTTGGAAGTCCTGCGCCCAAAGCCCCTTTGCATGACGAGTTTGATGCGTCTCTGTTGAAACGTACACGTGCGCTTCTAGAGCCCGCCAGTGACTCGGAGGACGAGCCAGAGCAAAAGCTTCCACACCTTGCGACTGTTATTCCAGGTTACACGCTAAAACCAGCTCTGTGTGGCTGTTCACCGTGGCGAAACAGCGGTCGTTACTTGACGATTTCAGAGTACGGTAGCGTAGCCGCCGAGCGCGACCCGGCCGAAAGTATGCAGACAATCACTGTGACACTCAAGCTGGGACAAACCTACTTTTTTCTGGACCTGCACGGGTACGACATGGCACTGTTGAACGAAGAGGGGGTACTTTTGGCTCGCAGTGCATACATCGATGAGGAGGGGGATTTTTTCGCCACCTCTTTAGGCAGTGTGGGCAGCTCTCGCCAGGCTAGAATATTCTATAGACCTCACCGCAGTGAGAACGAGAGTTGGAGTAAAACACTTCCTGTCAAGAACTATTCTAAACCTAAAGAAGGCCACACCAGCGAGTTTATAACCAACGTCAATTTGGGCAAAAAAAATGTGTTCGTGTTCACAAGTCTTGGGCATGTTCGGGTTATGACCAAGTACGGGCTCTTGGTGCTGCTTGAGAAGACGATGCCTGTCGTGGCGTCTATTTCTAATGAGAAGATATTATTCAGTATAAGCTGTGGTCCCAGCGGCCGAGAATTTTACTACAGTGTTCGGGATCTCTTAACAAGTAGCAGACAGGAGTATTTGCACAATTGTGAGCTTTTACCATTGGATTATCTCTCACGTAAGCTTTTAGAAGAGTCTGATAATTTCGACCAGTTGTTGGCCAAATTTGACGCGTTTGAGAATAAGGCTATCCTTGAGCGTGAAGAAGATATTGGCACTGGTTTGGACGCGCAGGTAGCTCTGCAGCTAGTGTTCCAGCCCCCTCCTTATGCCCTCAAAGGTCTCTTTTTTCTGAGCCTCGGCGACCCATGTTTTGTGGATAATTGTAACTATGTATACGTCGTGACCAAGTGGCGAACTTCTGGTACTTGTATTGTTCCTGTGCTCAACTTGAATGAGGTTTTGGTCACACGGCCAACCCTTAGTTACATCCCACTCCACTTGGAAGAAGACAAGTTAAGCGTGGTGTTATATAAAGGTAGTCCATTTGAATACCCCGTACCACTCCCAGAGGCAACGGAGCTCCCTGTGCGACTTCCTGTCAACTTGAACGTGGACATGCGTGCCGTCCAGGAAATGCTCAGAGCGCAAAAAGAAGTGGCCCAAGCCGACAATTTTGTGGCTGATGACGACGAGAACGAGCTGGAGGAGTCTGAAGACGAGGAGATTGACGAGGAGGTCAGAGCACAGATTCAGAAGGAAGAAGAGTTTTTGAGGGCCAGGGTTTTGGGGGATGTTTACCAAGAGTCTTTAGAGTCACATAGTCATTTTGAAAGACGATTGATTAAGAAACTCAAGAGTTACAGAAAGGTTAAGGCTGCTGTGGAGGATGAAGAGGATTACTTTCTTCCAGACTTGGATTTGGCAGTGTCTGAGGGGGAGTACGAGGAAGATGAGGGTGACATAAGACTTAAGGTGGGTGGCGTGGATGTGAATGGGGTAATGGACCGTTTGGAGGAATTGAATGGAGAGTATGATAAACTGCTTTTGGGGATGTTCTCGGAGTTGTGTCTGAGTTCTGAGGTTGAGAGGGCCAAAGGGTTGGTTCGGCACATGCGGCAGGACCGGGCCTTGATTGCGGCGAGTCGGATTGCAGAGAGAATGGAGTTGGGGGGGATTGTTGGGGTAATAAGTGAGGAGAGAGAGAGAAGAATGGAATGAGCGACTTACCTCGCTTCACTTGGTGTGTTGATTATTGTGCAGTGTGCCCTATCACTAACATTAATGAGGTAGAAGGAATCTTCAAATCTCAGCAAGCTGTATGATATTCATGTTATTGACCCTCCCCTTTTTTTGCTCATTTTAATACATTTTTCCTTTCTTGAATCCATTCCTCTCACCACGACCTCCGATCTACCCTAATTTGAGCCTCTTTAGAAGTCTTCAACCCCAATGCTTGTTCTATGAGATATTGATCCCATGGTTAACTTTTTTGAAATCTCTTGATTAGACCAGCTTCCACAGCTTGCCATTAGTGCTTCTGCAATAAGCGAGTCATGTATAATACGTTTATGTGTTTTGTAGTGATAATGCAATTTCCTAAACCGTAAGAACTTCCTTGACATTCATTGCGGATATGTTTCTATGACCGAGCAACTTCGAAGTCATCAAATGTCATACTTCAGGTACAGTGCACACCATGGACTCTAGGGTTAGCTCGAATGAGAATTTTTTTGTTCAGTTCATACACCTTCGCTAAGTTCAGTAGTGGAACACTGACTGATCACGGATTACATTAGATTGTATTGCCCCTGCTATCTTTTTTTAACAAGACTAAATCGAGATCGGTCTTTTTGCCCGATCATTTACCTGAATTTAATTTCGTTTCTTCTAACCAGAATCATATTCAATGATCAAGAGCAGACGGATCTAAATCATAAAGTTTCCTGAACACGCTTGGTTTCTTGCCTCTCGGCTGACAAATTGAAGAGCATCTATCTCTCTTGGGAACTAAGATTAAAACTATATATCCAACTATGTGATAGTCGATTCATACCGAGTATGAAAAACTCCTTGATTAAATAAGTGTGTGCCTCAGTATCAAGTATGAAACTCGTAAAAAGATAGACCAAGTCTACCTACATACCTGCAGTTCAACTCCGAAGACAAAGCTCAACCACCAAGCAAAATCACAGAAAAAAAAACCAGAGCCACAGAAAGTATAACAAACAAAAAGGAACCCAATCAATCGCTAATATTCTCTCAAACATAGCCTACTCCAACTCCCATGCAAATCCTTCAATCACATGACCAAACAAATATTATTCACCTCGAGAAGTAACTTTTCATAGATAGGATCATGAACTTATGCTCCGATCTGTTCTCTACATCATTCCCCTAGTCCTTCTTTACGTCTTCTCGCTCGTCACCCGCCACAGAGAAATGGCCGTGCTCTCAAAATTCACCCTAGAGGCCAAGAAAATATCAAACCTTTTAGAAAATACCACCCAAGGCCTTCCCCCTAGTGTATTGGCTCTTCAAGAAAGCACAAAGATCAAGATACGTTCTTCTATGAACACACTTTCAGAGGCTGTTGACAAGTATGGCTTTGAGAACGTGTCTATATCCTTTAATGGTGGCAAAGATTGTCTTGTAATGCTTTACTTGTATATCGCAGTTCTTCACCAAAAGAAGCTGTATTTACAGGGAGCCTCACTTGCAAAAATCAACTCTGTGTATATATACTATGAGAAAACTTTTGATGAGATTGATGCTTTCAACTCCAAAATATCAAATGACTGGAACCTCAGTCTCCAGACTTACTCCTATTGCAAGCTCAAGCAAGGCTTTGAGTATTACTTAGAAGACTATCCAAACATCAAGGCCATTATAGTAGGTAATAGAAAAACAGATCCTTACTCACTGGACCTCAAAAAATTCCAGAGAACCGATAATGATTGGCCAGATTTTGTTAGAGTTCATCCTATTCTCGATTGGACATATCAAGAAGTCTGGTTTTTCTTGATTTCTTTGGGGTTTGACTACTGTGATTTGTATGATGCAGGATACACTTCTTTAGGGGGTATTAATACCACAGTGGAGAATCCGTACTTGAAAAAGAGCGACTTCGAAGATTTGAATGGGGCTTTGGACTGGGAGAGAATAAACTGGTTGAAAGCATTAAAGGAAGATGAAGGTGAGGGTGCAAAGGAATACTATCCGGCCTACTATCTTCAAAATGATGACTACGAAAGATTTAGTCGGAAAAAACATTAATTATAGATTATTATAACTACACATCAATATGATTAACGATAAATGATAACGAAGTATTGTACAAAGTCTAAAGAATGGGATGATTCGAATCATAAGCCTATAAGAAAAAAAGTATATCAATATCAATTGAAGTGATGGAGGACTATCGTTTGGCAAGTAGGTGAGTAAGAGCCATGCATTCATCTCATAATATGTTCATTGAAGATTTCATTAGAATTTTGATCTATCAAGCGTATAAAGTATATCAACTATACCTATTGCTATGATTCTCGATAGTTATTGATAATTCTTGATAAATATGGAGAACTATCAGTTGTATAAAGTTGTGAAACGAGAGAATGTAAGGTGAGCTATGGGGGTTTGACGTGCCATATACGAAGTTAATGTATCATAGTGTATCTATGATATATAAACCTGAATAAAAGACGACCACTCACTTTGATCAATCCAGTGTCAGTTCTTGTTTGAGCTTGATTCAGGAATTTGTGTACTCAGATAGAAGAATCAGTTTTTGATATCCTGTGGCTTGATACTTCAATTATTGAGATTCAATAGGCTAGCTTTACTAGGTCAAGCTTTAGTAAGTCAAGCTCGTAAAGCTATTCGTAAGCTTTATTGAAGCCCTCTCGCAAGCATGAAAATTCAATAAAATTTTCAGAAGCGTTAACAGGGTGATCTGCGTTCTCTTTATGTGGAACTGTGAGCATTAGAAGTTCATCTATTCCATATGATTGAAGCTTAAGAATTGGGCTTCTGAGATAAAGCCCTCGGTTAGATGGAACTTTCTAGTTGATCCATCAACCGAAAGAGCGAAGCATCCTACCCTTTTTAATCTCAGCTTAGTGATGCGAATAGAAAAATTAGTAAAAGTGAATTCACCTTACTCATTCTGTGACTGTTCAAGGAACTATTAACGAACAATCTATTCTGCATTGCCTTTTGAAACATGAACATCTTGAGTTCAGAACCCATGAAGTTCCATCTTTTAATTTGTACCAAGTGAGCAACCAATGGGATAAGTTTGCATAGCTCCTTTTAGTCAAATAAACAAGACATAGCTCTCGTTTTGTTTAGTTTATTGACATATTCTGTTCACTTGTTCGATTAGCTTAAAACATGCTCATAAAGCAGAGCAATTCGCTAGGTCCTTCTGCTGATTCAAAAATAGAACAAGCGACTGGCGTCAAAATTCAAATGGAGTAGGCAATACATCCGCTTTGGTCACCCTAGCCTTCTAGTAAAATGAGTAAAAAAGACTCGCTTCGCTCGTCCTTCTCTCGTTATATTGATTGCTCAGAAATCAAACTGGAAATTCTCGAAATCCTCACTCTTTATATAATTCTCAAAATCGGCCTCATTCATATCAACAACCCCGGGGTCCAACTTCACCTCCCCCGGTTGGACAGCATAGTCCAACAATGCGTCCAAGTCCTCCCCGTTTAGCCCCCTCCCATCAAACCCCTCCGCATTGGCATTCAGCTGACTTGTGTCGTTGCTTCCCGGCTGCATGAGCAGCGCCCCCACGTTGGACACCCCCGTGTTGCTTCTACTCATCCCTACCTCCAAAATTCCTGGAGAAGGATTATTGGTAGGGGTACTCACCTGGTTAGTCTTCTCACTCACTTTGGCCTTACGCATACCCGGGTTATCCCGAACTTTAGAAAGCTCTATCACTGCACTAGGCACCTTAAACACAGTGTTAGTTAGGCGCTGACTTTCCGGGATGCGCTTGCGTCCTTCAAGCTCTTTGAGTTCTGCTATCATTTTGACCTCCACAGAATTGTTCTGGTCGATGCGCTCTTGGAGGTCCAAGATATACTTCTTAGCTTTACTGAGAATCTGGCCTTTAGTGGGCTTGCCATCTTTGGTTCCCGACGTTTTCAGACGCGCACTCTCAAACAAATCCTGAGGAATTATTTGCCCAAGTTCCTGTATATAGTCGTTGATATGGTCCCTTCTTTTCCGGTCCATAGGCTCCCTGAGGGGGGTGAGAGGGACACTCAGTTGGACGGAGTGGGGGACACTTGTTCCGTATTCGTAGTCCTCCATTGCGATGTTCGGAAGTTTGCTTGGTTTTTTTCGCTGAGTTTGGTTCCGATATTCTTTCTGTTTTGATCTATAATTTATTTCACGTGCTTGCCCCACATTTACACTATTCTAGGAAGTGTATTATGGCATATATATATATATATATATTTGAGAATAAGAAAATGTGAGAATATATATATAGACATAGACATGTGATTGTATTTGTTGGCTTATCTGTAATAATCTGCGATAATCTTCACTTCTCTATCTATCCATCTTTACTATTCTTCACCTGCGCCACAGCCTGTAAAGCGTATGACTCAAATAAGTCCAACCTCAAAATGCCAAGCTCAAATGAAGATAAAATCAAAAAAGCTTTGAATGCACTACCTAAAGGATTATAGATAAGACAACAAGATATTACATAACTTTAGTCCGGTTTTATTGCTTCGACCCGCATGGGCGTTCTCACTCGGTGAATACCTGTGGTCAATTGTAGGGTATTAGTGAAAATTTGTATATATTTGAAGCGTTATTCAAGTTATACTATATTACAGTATGACTTAATACCAGTCAATTGAAAAACAGTCCGCGTGTTTAGATATATCCATGATTATGTATATACTTAATTCAGGAACGAAAATTAGATGCTTTCGAGAAAAGTGCGATTGAATCATTTTTCTGACTGAATCGGGTAAATATAAGGTTTACCTTGGTCGTACTTCTCGCAGGGCTTCACTAGTTTTGATTTTGTGGGTTATGACAAAATGCACAGTATACTGGCAGTACATCGGTGGTTCTTGATGCTAAAGACATTTGCTCCATATGTTTGTATGTGTTAACTACTGCCCTGAACGCATGAATCAAGCGCTTCAGTTAGCAGCATCACACTCAATCATCGATGATAACACACACTCTCTGATCTATATAATGCAATTCGGGAACTACAAAAATAACATAACAACACATGATATATGGTATAACTATCAAAAGAATTAGAATCTGTCGAGTTTTGACTCTGATGAGCATTCATTATGTATTCGTAATGTTTAGCAATAGAGAGTATTCTTTTGAAGAATCACTCATAAATATATCGCTGCATGTATAATGAATAAACTATGGTCTTAACAACTCACCGCACTAGTTAGCCCGTAGCTTTCGTCAAGAGCTCATCCAACTCTCCGCCTGACTCAAAGCCACCCTGCCTCCCCACCCTCCCAACCAAGGCACATAACTCCATACAAACCCCACCTGAGCCACCAACTGAACCACGGCAAAACTAACCAGCAATATAGTACTCTTCAAAGCCATAGAACTATAAAGAGTCAAGGCAACACCCCCAAAAAATCCGGCTTTAAACACCCACCGATCCGGAGACAATAATCCCGACAAGAAGGCGGAGAAACCTCTCAAAAACACAAAAGAAGACAAGAAAAAAAGCAGCCCTAGAGTCCAAAGCAGCACAAACTTGCGTGGCTTAAGAGAAAGCACTGGAAACATGAAGATGCAGATTGCGTAGCACACAGCAGCACCAGCCAAAAGAAGTGCAAAAACTACGGTTCTGTCAGACCTCAGAAGTCCAAAATTGCTTGCTGCTGGTGGCACAGGCTGCTCTTCGACGTCAGGTAAGGTGATTGAGCTCTTGAATGGGTTCCACGGGAGATTTCTAAAGGGGTTTGTAGTACTTGTAGCTGGAGGTAGAGTAGTATTGACAGGGGGTAGAGCTGTAGGAGGGTAGCTTGCTGGTTCGTCTCCTAAGCTCACAGAGGGAGCTCCAAATAAATTAAGAAATGACATAGCTTTATTGGTGACTTTCGATAATTTTTGGTCGGTGTTATTGGGGTATTTTTGGTGGAGATTTATTTTGTAAAGCTGACATTAAATCGATGAGATGATCTGAGATGGAGGCCGTGTGCTTTCTTCAATGATTATTATACATCCTTCGCTATCGGCACTTTGAAAGTAATATGGCGTATATATTTTGATAATGATTTTCTAAATCATACTTATACCTATTGGAAAGAAAGTGTATGATGAGTGTAAGTGATCCAGGGGGCTTAAAGTTGGTAATTGGTCGATGCTTTTGGAGTCCTCAGATCATAGTCTGTCTTTCATTAGCCTATCGATATACATTGAAGACCAAATTATTGCTCCTCATGAGTATACTTGTGCAGCTGTAAGGGAGCAGCATAAAATGCCATCAAAAATTCAAAAGTTAACCTTTATCAAAACTGGCATATGCAACTTAATACGATTCTTTCAAGAAAACTCAGGAACCATCTATACCTTATAATTTTTTCCCCTTCATACAATGCATTTAGTTACCTATAGCAGGGCCAACTTCTACGGCTTATCAAAACCCAGAAGGCAGTGAGAAGGGCCCAAAATAGCTACAAATTGCTTACAAACCCAAGCAAGAGTAGATACCCCTCATACACGAAAACTTGTTGTACGAAAAGGAATGAGTGAGTCCTCTAACCGCCCTCCAAGAATAAAATCAAAACACAAGAAGTGCGAAACTTCAACATGGCACCCCACGCAAAACGTATTAGAGTGAGTCAAACGCACTATAACCAACATTATTATCTTTTTATCAAACGAACATACTAACAAGAATGTTTCTATCTCACGTCCTATAATATATGGCAATACAGCCTCGCCCTTCGATCCTGAAAAAAGACCAATTGATGTGCCTCTTGATCATACACACAGTTGGACGATCTTTGTAAGAGACCCTACTGTTGCAGATGATCTATCCATAATAAAAAAAGTTGTGTTCAAGCTTCATGACACCATTAAAAATCCCCTCCGCACCATAGAAGAGCCCCCATTTGAAATCACAGAATCAGGGTGGGGTGAGTTTGAGGTGATCATCAAAGTATTTTTCCAGCCCGAAGCTAACGAGAAGCCAGTGCAGTTTTTTCACCATTTGAAGCTACACCCATACAATAACCTTACAGGCATAGCACATAAGGATGGGGGGGCTGTAGAGAATGAGGGCGAGCCTAAGGATAAGACGGTAAAGTCAATACTATATGATGAGTTTATATTTAATGAGCCTACTGAAGATTTCTTTTATATGTTGACAGATAAGCCTGGTCATTTGTTGAGCGAGAAGAAAACTGAAGAAAATGTGTTCAGTGAAGAATTGGAGCAGGAGGAGTTGTTTAAGATAAATGAGGCTATAGGAAAGGTTGAAGATTTGGTGTTGAAAATGGAAAAGGAGAAACTTGCTTCTTCGTGAATGTTTGATCTTACTTATAATTATCTATTCTCATATGCAAATGTGATGTGACTATGGGTAATATATACGGAATCAGTCAAATTAGTGACAAAATGCTAAAGTCTTCAAAAGGAGACTCAAATCCTGATCACTTAAGAGTGCTTTGAAAGAGCATTGATCTTGGTATAGTAATGATAAATTGTTTGAGGCTATTTGTAGTTCAATGTGCTAGGAAGTAAATGGAGAAAGAGAACAATAAATTTTCACTCACAAGAATTTGGCATTTCTTGATAGGTACCTCAGTTGTTGCAGTGAGAACTAAACTTCAAAGAGCACTTAAATATGTGTTGGATCACCTTTGTATTATACCTTACACTAACAAGTATCTTGTCAAAATATTTAAGATAATTATGAGCATTGTTATAAAATAACTTGGGTATTAGGGGCGTATAATGAGATTTTTGAAGAATCAGAAATTTCTTTCCAGTTAATCTATGCTTTCATGATTTTTACTGGACAGTGCAATGATACGCGTTACGCGTAATGATACATGATATAAACCTCTAACATATATGAACCATCGAAGTTGTTGTTTACTTTTTGAATCGATTCAAAATTGCATTTGTGTGTATTACAACATACAACTTTGGAAGGCCCATCAAATAGAAGCACTAAAGAGGCTCCAGAGCCCATAAAGCAAACTCACCCAATGCGGATTCGATGACTTCAAAAACTTCCAATTTTTAAATCTAGTAAATCCTTCTTTCATGTATGCATTGCGGGTATGCGTATGGAGTATCATAGGAGGGTAGAATTTATCTACATTCTTTTAAGTACACGAATTTTGAAAGCAGAAATATGCTGAAATTTGCTCTGAACATCTTTTTCATTCATCCTTTGTCGATAGTGGCTTTCATAAGGTATTCATTATATTTGACTAGTGTTAAAATTAAACTCAAAATAATGAAGAATAACGCATGTTTACAACGCATCGCCCTTGTGAGAGATCACAACAAATGAGGCTTCTCCTACAACTTTCTCAAAGGGGACTAATCACTTACACGAGCTAATCAAAATAGAAGACACAGAAAGATCAAACAAAATTATTACTTTAGATCACCAAATCTGCGTTTATTTGAATCACTTCTTATTAATGAATTATTTTCATATAACCAACAATACCCCACAAATGCGTTTTCCTACCATGAGAAATATCAAACGCGGTATATATACCCTCATAGTGTTGTTCTTACTCACGACAATATATATAGAGCTTTTCCCGCCCTCAAAACCTTCTGGCCTAAGATTTGCGTTTCCCTACACCCAAGCTGCTGCAGATCACATCAGCGAAGTGTATCAAAGAGCTATACTATCTGAAAAAGGAAAAAGAGTAAGGAATTCTTTTCAAAAATCGAAGCGAGTGCTCGAAGATGCTTACTCTTTGTCCAAAGATAATTTGCATTCAAAGTATAAAGATCTGGGGATAGGCACACTACTACAAAAGCATGAGAAGAAATATAAACCTTTCTCTCGGGCTATGTTAAAAATAATAAACTCTATCATTGATTTCTGGAAACGATCCTCCGTGAAGATTGGCCAATTATCGTTCAAAATCTCTTGGACAGGCTACGTTAGGCTTCGAATCTTTTTGTATGCTAAAGTGTATCAGGAAATCAAGCTTTTTGTGTACAAAACACACAAATACTACATCCCTGAGCTTTTCCACTTTTTCTGGCTCTTTTTGAAGAACACAGCTGCTCCAATTTTAAAGGATGCTATTTTAAACGTTCTAGACACTATTCTAGACCTCCAAAAGACAATGGTTGTCTCAATTGTTCGATTTGTTAGTAGCAAAACCAATCTGTTTGTTCTTTACTTTACATCTTCTAACAAAGTGCAGACCGTGAAATCTGTTTACGAAAGCATTCTCCCCGCTTTCAGGTTCTTAAGAAAATATATAGTTTCGCCTATAGCTAGTTTCACGTACACACCACTTGAAAATGCACTTTTTTCCGTGATTGAAAACCAGGTAAGTCCTTTAGTGCATTCATTTTGGGAGGATGTAAAAGCTATAGTTGAACTCAGTTTCTTCACCTTCTTTGAAATGGCGAAAAACTTGATATATTTAGTATGCTCTCCGGTGTCTAGTTTCTACACTCAGACAAGAGATCAGTACTACTCATTCCTTGTTTCTGGACCCTCTCAATACGAAATAGACCGTCTTTTATCTCTATTAGACATTTTCAACACTACAGAGCCTGTGGCAATAGCGCCAGCTCCAAAAGGGCCATCTGAAAGACAGCTTCTAGTGAAATCCATAGTTGAAGACTTCACTTTATTGTACCCTCCAGTTCCTCAAAGAATAGTGCTGTGGGAGACCATAGTATCTGACATTTGTCAGGCAATGTTAGATGATTTCTATGTCGAACACCAAAAGCAAATGCAGCACTTTATGGAGAAAGTATACGGTCCAACCTTGGATCGTGAAATGAAGAAATTAGTGAAGATGGGCAAGGAGTTCACCCATAATTTGACTTTTTTGGAAAATGAGTTGATAGAGGGGAAAGTGTATATAACTCAAGAGGGCTTTGCTATTATAGAGCTGGGCTCTGCGTATCCTTACAATTCTTTTAAACTGGTTTATCTGCAGGACCAGAAGGACCTCTACCATTACTCGTATCAGGAGTATGTAGAGCTAATTCGTGTTCTCGAGCACAACAAAGAGCACAAACACAACAAAACTATAAAAGAAGCTGACTTTTCTCAAAACGGTATTTTTGGTAAGATCTACCAAGACACGATGCTTCTTGAACCTTTAGACGTTCCAAAAAACGCTCCTAGTGTGTTTTCTGTGAATGTAAACAAAACTGAAGTTTTGGAGATGAAGAGAACTCAAGCAAGAAAGTACATTGAGGAATCTGAAAAACACTTAAAAAAGCTCACAGAGCAGGGCTTGGATATTGTAGCTGCTCAGTACAATAGGCTTAAATTCCGTAATCTTGATATGATTGAATATTTTGGAGAAATTGTGCTTTCAGACTGGAGAAAACAACTTGTACACCAAATGGATGAGGAGAGAATTCAATACGAGGTAGCGGATGTAACTCCTCTTATACAATTATTAGACGAAAGGGCAGGCACACTAGATGATCTGCCTACAGAGCTCTTGGGAAGTGTAGTACGATCTCTCAAAAAAGCACAGGAAGAAGCTTCTTCTTCTGCAGCTACTTGGGATGCGTTTAAGAAGTTTCACAGAATCCAGAAGCATCTAGTTGTTTCTCGGTATATGTTAAATGATTTCGTGCCTGATATGGGAGGGGTATATAGGGGGGTCGAGCAGTACAGGGGGGCTGTTGAGAGAGTTGTAGAGGGTTTATTTGAAGAATTTTCGTTTTAGTTGCTTTGCTTATGCTGTAATTGAATATAATTTAACGATGTTTGGTGTATTTATATTTGACTGTGAGTTTTGATAGCGGTTGAGGTTCAGAAACCAGTGAAGCATAATTGCTGTTTTTGGAGTCTACTGCTTTGGTTCTTTAAGATTTATTTTGAGGCACTCATTTTGCTATTCGATTATGTATCTTTGAGAGTACCAGAAAAGGCCAGAATGCCAGTGAATCATCAACTCAAGAAGCTTTTTTGTATTCACAAAGCTAGGTAACCCAGATTTGAGTACAACCTTGTTTCTTGGATATATAGACTTCAACATTGAATGCCACCCAGGCTGGGAACACAGACAGACTTCAGTTATCAGCATGCGACTTACAGGTATAAAATAATACATAGAAAGAAAAAGAGGCTTCGTTAAATATGATTCGGCAAACAAATCCCTTTTTGGCTCGTTCTGACATTATACTGAGCTCTACACATAATAATACTTCATACCAATGTAATGTATCTCGCTGTTCAAATACAAAACCCAGCCCTGTAGAAAATTCTTGACGGTTTGAGACTGACAGAGTTGCCTTCTTTAAAATATAAGAGACACAGTATCCTGGATTTCAACTCATCAAGTTGAATTTTCTATACTATCATTTACTTCAAACTCATGTACCAAACATACCAAACTAAAGGAAGTGAATAAGCTGAAACCAAAAAATCACAAGTAAAATTGCAGCTCACCGAACCATGTATACAAGCATATACCTCTTTGAGTATGCGGCAGTATGATTCCAGTACTGCCCATACATATAAACAACCCCCTTCTACTGTAAAATTACAACTGAACAAACAAACAAACATATTATTTTAAGCAAAAAGGAGAGAATTTATATCATATCACACCAAAACAATTCACACTCATTGAAACAGATTGAACAAATTTATAGTCTCGTTATCATTCGCCGCTTATCCAGCCAGCAGCTCCACATGCATGATTTAACACTCAAGCTACACAATTAACGTATTAGAAGAATTTTCAACTAATAAAGGTAAATTAACGAATGATATTAATTAACAATTGTAAATCTTTTGAAACTATTTTCCTTATATGGCTCTCTGAAGTCACTCAGCTTGTACTGAGGAGAGCAGTACACGGCCGGGTACCCGCAATATAATTATGAAAAATCCACACCACACCCACTCAAATGTCGTTTTTCGGTCAGCAAAAACCGGTAAACTTCCAGGACACGTACGATCCTCGTAACGACGAGGACCAGTATAATGACGAGACGTTTGGAGCAGACGTGTCCCAGCTTCGGCTGGATTTCCAGTTTGCCCCAACACCAGCGACCACTGGGCTTTCGTACGCAGCAGCGGCCGCGCTGAAACCAGAAGAGGACGGTTTGAAACCATTGGACCTGCTCTGGGGAGGCGAGGCCAAGAAACCGCTCTCATTGGCGGAGATCGAGGCTGGTTTGGGCTCCAGTAGCCAAAGCCAACCAAGCCAACCAACTCAACCTGGCCAGCCTGGCCAGCCTAATGCCCAATACTACGGGTACCAAAACTACTACGGGTATTACCAGGGTTACCCAGGGTGGCAGCAGTACCAAGGCTACCAGTATCCCCAAGGCTATCAGTATCCTCAGGGCTATCAACAGCAGGGGCAGTGGGGGTACCCAGGATACCCGGGGCAGCAAGCTCAGGGGCCGCAAGCTCAAGGGCCGCAAGCTCAGGGGCAAGTTGAGCAGGCGATGCAAGTGCAGCCAGGCCAGTTGCCAGGCCAGTTGCCAAGCCAGATGCCTGGTCAAATCTCAGGCCAGTTGCCTGGCCAAGGGCAGATGCCAGGCCAAGGTCAGATGCCTATGATGGGCCAAGGAATTCCTCAAGGTCTCCCTCAGGGTCTTCCTCAAGGTCTCCCTCAGGGAATGCAAGGCCTTCCTCAAGGATTCCAAGGAATTCAAGGAGGTGGGCTTGACGGCGTTCAGACTATACCAGGACAAGCCGAGGGACAGGTTGCTAATCAGTTTCCAGGACAAGTACCAATTCCTACAGAACAAGCTCAAGGACAGCCTCAAGTTGCTGGAGAGGCTCCTGTAGCGAGTTCTGGCAAAATCCCTGAGAGATTGTCTCGGGAAGTGATTGTTGAGGGTGATGCTGGTCAAATTGGTCAAACTGGTCCAGCTCCAAGTGCGCCTCACATGCCTGGACCAAGCAACCAGGCCCATGATCAAGTCAACCAAGTTGGTGCATTTGACTCGCAATTCCCACCTCTTGGAGCCGTCTCCCCCCCAAAACGCAGATACTCCAATGCTCCCCCATCCCCACCTGTCCAGTCCTTCCAGGCACTTAACCTCACACCTGAGCAAGCGTCAGCACGTGCGGCGCACCAGGAACGTATCTACAAGTACCTGGTCTTTATGACGCCTCGTGACAAGGACTTTGTAACACGGTACCAGATTCTGCGCATCGTGACTGACGACCCGTTCAACGAAGATTTCTATTTCCAGATCTTCAAGGCCATACGTCTGAAGAGCGCATACGCTGACGACTCGCTCGACCTGATCGCTAAGTACTATCTCGATCATTCTGGCCACAGACTTGGGGGAAAGCATCTGAGAGCCGACGTCGCGTTACAGAGAATGCAGCAACAAGTAAGCAGGGCAGTGAGTGTGGCCAAAGAGAGACAGCAGAAGGGGGAGAAAGAAAAGGAGGCCACTTTCGGCAGAGTAGCGTTCACCAACAGCAGAGCTCCAAGAAAACAATTACAAGTTGCTCAGGAGGGGCTGACACCAAGCGCTGTGGTTGTGCCTGAGAAGCTCAGCAAAAAGTTGGTTCTCCAGTGCTTGGAGAAGACATACTCCAAGGTGTTGGAGTTGGAGGCCGATAAGCTGGAAATGGATGCTTCTGAGTTATGGGAGAGTCTTCATATTGGCGAAGAGGGCTGGAAAGAGAATATTTTCGTTTCTTTCTTCAACTTTGAGAAGGGGCTCAAGTTATTCCCTAGAGTGGTTCGCTACTTGAGCGTTGACCAGAACTTAAAGATTGTAGAGAACGTCCTCAAGAAGTTGTCATTGCTCAAGCTTTTGCACGAGCTGAGCTACCCATACTACTATGCTCAACTGGCTGAAGAGCAACAAAGAATTGACGGCAAAGTTGAGTTGTTTCTGAGTCTTTTCTTGAAATTTGTGATTGCATTTGATGCGTCGGAAATGGGGTTTGATGAGATTGTAAAGATGGTACGTATTCTTTTAGGGTCAGGGAATGTGGGGGCTCTTCTCCCAACAAAAATTGGTCTTTCATTGATCACAGTCTTGGTGTCCAAAATGGAGTTGATTCGCCAAGATCTGCTGATTGTAAGTCTGGACCAGCTCATTTGGGGGGCCTTGTATGAACAGCTTTTCGGGGCTGTTCTGGGCAAGTTGATGCTGGTGTTTCCTCAGGGGATTTATACTGAGGAAAGAAGAGGATTTGACGATTCTTATGTGTGGCACTTTTTGGCACTGATGGCTTTGGCTGGGAAAATTCAGCATAAGAAGTTGATTGTTGATGAGGTGAGGGAGCGGGTGTTTGAGTGTGTGGAGTTCAACAAGGGTGGGGATTTGGTGAATTTGAATTTGTTTTTGAATGTGATGGGGTTGCATGCGGGGGGGAATGGCGAAATTGGTGAATTGTAATCAACTATAAGCGAGGCGAGTGGCTAATGATAAATGGTGAGCTACAAGTCAGCTACTGGTGTAGCGAGCAGTTGACCTGATAGTTGGTTGCTACTTCTTTTTACACTGTAGATTTATGACGGGAGTGAACAGTTTGCCGCTATCAGTAAATATCTTGTTTTTCTGTGGTTATGAATCACCAACTACAAGCGAATATCAGTTCACATCCAAGCGTTGCTGAAGAATAAGTTACTTAGTTCTGGCTGGTTGTATATGGTGACTCGGGCTAGTTTACTGATTAGTTTAGCACGTAACTAAATGAAGCAAGCTTTTAAGCTGCTAGGTAATTGCGGCGGCAACTAAAACGAAATGCCTGCTCAATCGGTTTTCTTCAGTCGTTTCACTTCTAGCTGAGTAAGCCAAGACCGAGGCATTGAAAAGTGCAAAAACAAGAACACTACTCCGTCACCTGCGTATGATTCGTAGTGTAGGGTGGTTTAAAAAAACAATCAAATCTAAATCTTGGTCATTAGTCGAAAAAACCACCCTTGAGCGCATGTGTGGGTTTATTAACACAAGCTCAAGGAGTTGATTAGGGGGAGTTGAATAGGGGAGCCAAGGAGGTATAGCAGTTCTGATTTTATGATCTGGTTATAGTTTTTTGTAGGAACTCTTCACAGTAATCATATTCTTCGTGGAAAAGTTAAACCAAAAGACTATCCCATAAGTGGTTTGGTTAGCGTTAATTTAGTAGTGCTAGGTAGACCCGAAATGGGGCTTTCTGATCTCGAACTTGTGGTAATGATCGGTTTTGCGATAGTCGGGTCTCTAGTTATCGAACAGTGCACATATGTGAATCATGAGTTCATCTTATCAAGATCAGGGCAGCTTGCTTTTACATTGTTGCCACAAATTTGGGCATGGAACACTTACTTGATAGATAACAATATGGTACTTCCCAAATGAATATATGGATCTTTCCAAGCCTAGTAGATCAGCCTGCCCGACGATTGTTCCTGTTCCGTACTATATTATGCCTACCCCTCTATAAGGGGGGAATCAGCTTTGGCAAAAACCGTACGGATGGGTCTTCTAATGTGAACAGCACGCTCTCCAAATATGGCTACGCAAACTAGTACTCCTATATACTTGCACTTCCGACGAGTGGCTCAACTGGAATAGTAATTTGAAGAATAACGTATTAGAACAGATAACACATCTTTGACCTTTCGAATGTTCTGGGCCACCAGATCTTCACGATGGGGCGTACTCCTGCATAGAACCGCATCTTTTCTCTTGATAGATGTATGATCTTTGCACAACGCATAGATTGATTCAAAAGGATACAGTAACATATAGAACATCTTGATTGCAGTAAGGGTTATTAAGATAAATATTTGGAGAGATTCAAAGATCACAAAAACTGCTATGGAGCAAACAAGATTATCAAGATATCTTAGGCCTATTTTTATTATGTGGGTCCCATATTTTTATGGGACTTATGACATCTAAACAGTAAGTGCATGTGAAATAATGCTATGGAGTCAAGAGGTTATTTGTTAACAAGTTGTAAGAACTTGCTGAGAGTATAAAAGATGGCAAAATTCAGGTAATGATTTTACATGTCTGAAAGAAGCAAGAACTTCGTTGGAAAAACCCGAGCTACCAATGTCAACTTTCTATTCGATCACTTCTGGAAGCCATCAGCCTACCAAAAGGGAGCGAAATCCTCAAAAAGTAACTCTCCCGAATTTTGCTTGAACATTAGTGTCCTTTTGGGTGAGAAGGATGTTACCGATTACACAACGGCTAGCTTTAGGGCTAAGATCTTTAGTAAGTCAGTTGGCAAGACCCACTGGGTTTCTTCGAAAAGGAAGAGATTCGAGAACCACTCTGTCATTCTGATGCGATTTGGATCTTTTGGTTTCCCACCTAGTGACAGTCTCCTTTGTAGTGTTTACAAGAGTGAGGTTTTTGGTAAAAGCATGGGTTTAGAGAAAATTGCTATGTTCGACATTTCTCGCTCACCAAAATGTGTCAAATCTCACGATTGAAGGTGCTAGAGCTCTTAAACTTTCAAGAAATTTTCTTTTTTGTTGTTGTCTAGCTGCTTTTAAGTATCTTAGTTAGTTCTTTCCTTTGTCGCTGTAGCTAAGGCCAAGTTAGTGGAGATATCAAAGATCAATCATATGGCATGTGCTAAACCATGGTCTGAATGAATTGCACATGAAATGAAAGCACGTAAATAATCAGCATGATAGTACTTTGATAAAGTAGTGCACGTGTGATATTGGGTGTAGACACCTTCTGCAGTTGCATCATGCCAAAATATATCAGTGAACTTGTTGAGTTCAATCTCAAGTGAAACCAAAAAAAAACACATGAGCGTATTCAATAGACCAAGCACAGATCTACGAATGACTCAAATAGTCATAGAATCAATCCATCAACTCTCTCCAATTGAAGCACCCGTAGAGTCCATTTAAATTCTACAAAACCCAACCTTTTCACGAAAAAACAGCCTAAAAGATAAATTAGGGCTGGGCACGCAAAAAAAACAAAACTAAAAAGATTTTCTCACAAACAAAATTGACTCATTTAACCTCTATATGAATAACCCATATCTCGCTTCTGCAGCTCTGCATGACTCACTCACAAAGTGCTAAATAAAAATTCATCCCAAATACCATTCATAATATTCATGCCACTCCCCGTTCTTCCCTATTTCCAGTCGGTAAGTGACCCCCTTCTTTCGTCCATAGGACTTGCTGGGCGGGTGGTTCTTCCCTATGAAAAGTCTACGAACTACAGAGCCTTTCTTCAGGCCTTCAATCTCCCAGTGTCGGTCATTGTAGACGTTACATCACCGGGTCCAACCACCGAAGACATTATCGGGGTCCTTAATTCTGGCGTTGTATCTGTGCTTGTTACCCCCTCTGTCGGTGCTCTGTTGGCTGAAATAGGCGTCTCTGAAGAGCGACTTATCATTGACATTTCTTCGACTAATGCTAAAAACTTTTCTGAAAATGCCTCTTACGTGATCTCACCATCACAGAAAGTAAAAGGAAAAGAAGTTTTTGTTGACTACCGTCTGGAACAACTTCAAAAATCAGAGTACACTCCATTGGTTAAAGCCCTGGATATCTCCACAGACTTCCTTGCCGAGGCTCTCATCGCAACTTTGGTCACTGACAGACCCGATGGACTCTATGCGACGCTAGTCACCGATGAAACCGGCCGTCTGCTTGGGCTCGTGTACCTGCTGCAGGAGCTGATCAAGGAAGCGTTCAAGACCCAATCTGGGGTGTACCAGTCCAGAAAGAGAGGCCTATGGTATAAAGGAGCTACGTCAGGATCCACTCAAAAGCTCTTAGCGGTGCTGACGGATTGTGATGGCGATGCGCTTATATACACTGTGCTGCAGGCAGGTACCGGGTTCTGCCACTTGGAGACCGACACGTGCTTCGGCGACCTTAGAGGTTTGCCCAAACTTGAAAAGATCCTTGTTTCTCGGCTCGAGAGCGCTCCCGAAGGCTCGTACACAAAGAGACTCTTCACTGATAGTGCTTTGCTTGGTGCAAAAATCAGAGAAGAGGCCGATGAGCTCACTGAGGCCAAGTCAAAAGATGAGGTTGCTTGGGAGGCCGCCGACTTGTTCTACTTTGCGTTGACCAAGTGCGTTCAGGCTGGCGTGTCTTTGGCTGACATCGAGAAGAACTTGGAGTTTAAGAGTTTAAAGGTGACCAGAAGAAAGGGAGATGCCAAGGCGGGATACGAAAAGCCAAAGAACGCTTCTAAGAAGGAGGCTGAGTCTAAAAAACCAGCCAAGAAAGAAGAAACCGAAGACTACTTAAAAAAGCCAATCCACTTGACTGTCCACGAAGTAGCATCCCTTTCCCCGGCAGAGATCACCCCTCTCATTGAACGGCCCGTGCAGTCTTCTCTGGACATCATGAAGCTCGTGACGCCGATTGTCGAGAACGTCATCCAGAACGGCGACAAAGCCCTCCTCGAACTCACGGCCAAATTTGACAGGGTCGAGCTCAAACTGCCGATTATGCGGGCTCCTTTCAACCCGAAAGACTATGCTCTTCCAGCGGACATTAAGGCAGCTCTTGACTTATCCATAGAGAACGTCCATAAGTTCCACGCCGCACAACTCCAGAAAGACACGCTCCGTGTAGAGACCGCCCCTGGTGTTGTGTGCCTGAGATTTGCAAGACCAATCGAAAAAGTTGGTCTCTACATTCCGGGAGGCACAGCCGTGCTTCCATCTACAGCACTTATGTTGGGAGTGCCTGCCAAGGCTGCGGGGTGTAAAGAGATCATCTTCGCGTCCCCACCAAGAAAAGACGGTACCCTCACTCCAGAAGTTGTGTATGTCGCTCACAAAGTGGGGGCCAAGGCCATTGTGTTGGCTGGAGGGGCCCAGGCCGTGGCTGCTATGGCCTACGGTACTGAGTCCGTTCCTAAATGTGACAAGATCATGGGCCCGGGTAACCAGTTTGTGACTGCGGCCAAGATGTATGTGCAGAACGACACGCGTGCGTTGTGTGCTATAGATATGCCTGCAGGCCCAAGCGAGGTGTTGGTTGTTGCCGACCTGAGCGCGGACCCGGAGTACGTGGCCGCAGACCTTCTTTCGCAGGCTGAGCACGGCGTGGACCTGCAGGTTGTGTTGGTATCCGTGGAGATGACCGACAATGAGGTGATGGCGGTGCAGGAAGCTGTGGACCGGCAGGCACGTGCGTTGCCGAGAGTGGATATCATCCGCAAGTGCATCGAGCACAGCGTGGTATTACGAGTGGACAGCGTGGAGAAGGCATTTGCGTGCTCCAACTTGTATGCGCCTGAGCATTTGATTCTCCAGATCAAGAACGCAAGCAAGTATGTGGACTTGGTGGAGCATGCTGGGAGTGTTTTTGTGGGTTATCTTACTCCAGAGTCGTGCGGAGACTACTCGTCAGGGACTAATCACACGTTGCCAACTTATGGATATGCCCGGATGTATCTGGGGGTGAACACGGGGACTTTCTTGAAGTATATCACTCTGCAGGAGGTGAGCAGAGAAGGGTTGAAGAATATTGGACCGGCAGTGATAGCAGTAGCGGGTGTGGAAGGGTTGGGTGCACATGGGAATGCTGTGAGGGTGAGAATGATCAAAGAAGGACTACTTTAGTTGTTTGAGTGGCCTTTTTTTAGGGAAGCTAGCCAGTCAACTAATCACTTGACACCCGCGAAAGTAATTTAGATGAACAGCCCTTTTGTGGAGAAGTGAGCCTTTTTAGAACTAGCCAAGGAGACCTTCGTTCATGAAGCAAGTTGATTGGTGGTGAGGTTCTCTGATCTGCTCGACTACTTGTCTATCCAAGTAAAACAGTCAAATGGACTTTGACTAATCATTGGAATTCGGTGACTGGTTTGTTTTATCAGTTGCAACTGGCTGTGTGATTGAGTTGACCGTGCGCCGTGTGAACCTGGCCCAACTCCTCAAAGGTGAGCTAGTTTAGTAATGCATTATTTGGTATTACCTGAGAAGATCAGCTTCTGTTTACAACCAAGCATTACTCAATCGGACAAGAAATTAGTGCAATATTTTCAATAATATGAATAATATGTCTAATTGGTGTATCTTTTACAGTTGCGTATGATTTCTGCTGAGTTGTACACTTAGGTGGGTTGGTAGGACAGTTCAAGGCAAAAACTTTTTGGACGGTAAGTCTGTCTTTGAATCTAAGTCTAGGCTTAATCTGGGCTGCTGCTTCCCGGCCAATCAATCCTATTTTCTCAAAGTCTGAATGATTAGTTGCTTATTACACTCTCATCTAAAGAGCAGTTGTCCACTCCTTCAATCCCCACAAGCACCGTCAAATTCAATTGAAATGAATATTCGTATGTATATAACAAAAGAATACCTGTAGCTACATATTAACACATGCATTACCATACCAAACCATTAATTTATAACTATATCCATGATGAAAACTAAACTCTATGCCTATATCTGAAAATCTAGGTGTACACTGCTGTTTGAGCCTATGATTGCAAAGACCATAGATCTCATGTCATATTTTGAAGTGATGGCGCGCTCAACATATCTGGTGTAACCTCCTCTACACCATCCCTGTTCACTATGCTATGCCCGTCCACTATCGTAAAATACTTCGTACACTCAAAAAAAATCTGTTTGCACAATTCTATATGGTTTTTGTCATCAAAAAGAACAAACTGTTTGGGCTGTGTGGTCTTCATGATCCGCTTGTCCAAGTACTGTCCAGTGTATCCTTCGAGAATATGGTTCCCGAAATGACGTTTAAGATTGTCTACTCGAGAGTACGAGTTGTGGCACACAGGACACATGATCTTGCCAGAGTGCATTCTCAAAATGTGCTTCTTCATGGTGGACTCAGTCAGGCTCAGGAACCCGCACGTCTGAAGATTGTTCTCGCCAAGGGGGTGAAGACAGCAGTATGTTTTGGTCATCGTGGATAATGCAGATCAGCGAGAGACTCGAAGTTTATATAATCTGATCTGTCCTTATGTTTACCTAGACTTAAGTTGGCAAAAGACCTGAACACTAGGGCATCCTGAAAGCATCCCCTCAAATGCTTCAAAAAGGGTCGCGTGTTAGGGGTGTCATAGGTTGCTCTTTACTACAGTTTTGCTAGTTTTGTTTTTTTCTTCTTGAAAGTATAGTGTGTCTATGCGTTATTCTAATAATTACGTATTATGTATACTTGAAAGGCTGCCATATAAACGTACAAAACCAAACAAAAACATGAATCTAGAACATACAACCGAGCGTGAGGTCTTGGTATCAATCGTACTACATTCCGATACATGCCTGTAACGAGTTGCAAACCGACCTGTAATGAGCCTCTTAAGTTGTACTTTACTTTGTTAAGGGGTGCTATTATTAACCTGGCGTCAGATCGATCTCAGCTAGGTGCGTGTTGGTTTGGGGTTAGCTCGACTGATTTAGTGGAATTTTGAGATTTCTTGTCAAGTCACTCTTGACTAGAATCAATAGATCTCTCGATTGACTATATATTCTGTAGATGCATATACATGCATATTCTATCAAACTCAAAATATAATGCTTCCAGAACTTGAATATACAAAAGCTTTGAATAGCGCCTTTACATAGAATCATTCAGCAGGTTTCGATCAATTGCGACAAATCATTTACCGTTCACTCCTGAACCTAGACCAGTACATTTTTGAACAGAGCACCAATTTAAATGAATACAATCTCTAAGTTAGTGGAAACATGCGAGTGGACAAGCACATAGACTATCCTTCAGTCAAGTTTGATCATAGCTTAGTGACCTACACACAAGCAGCCCATCGGACGTTTCTTTTCACTATGATTTTATGACTCTCAAACATGTATTACACATGTTTCTGTACATGTATCCACTCTTGCTTCAATGCTCACTTAAATCTATGCTGGGAGTTTCCATGGTGAATTATGATTGAAATATTAACAACTGACGAAAACAAATACTCACTATGAAATATAGCTCTACAGCAATCCGAACCAATAGAATCACTCATTGTTAATCATCTTAATGACTTTAGCTGGTACACCAGCCAACAAACAATCATCAGGGAAGCTCTTAGTAACTACAGCTCCAGAAGCTACCACACATCTTTTCCCTAATTCAACTCCTGGGTTCACTATCACATTTGCTCCTAACCAGCACTCATCCCCAATTTTGATTGGCCTGGCCAATTCTGTGCCCAGGAAGTTTCTTTCCCTACTCTCTATAGAATGAGTAGCAGTAAGCAAGTTTACTCCAGGACCAAGCAACACATTATTACCAACTTCTATCAAAGAACAGTCTAAGAAAACACAGTTAGAATTGCAGTAAAAGTTGTCTCCCAAGATGATGTTGACACCAAAGTCTACAAATATAGGTGGATCGAATATACCTCCCTTGCCTATCTTTCCTACAAGATGATTTTTACGGACAAAGTCCCCTCTCATTTTGAACAACTTTTCAGAAAATTCCTTTTTCAAACCAAGATCGAAATCCTCTACACTTATAGGCTTCTTCTTGTATTCGCCCGGAGTGTATAGCTCTAATGCATCTTCAAGAGATATGGCATTATACACTCCCCAATTGTGCTGAGACACTCTTCTAAGAAAGAGTAGTTCGGGGTCGTCAGGATTGTAAGGCCGGCCCAGGATCATGTGGTGGTATTGGTCACTGTGTAGAGGCACAATGTTGGGGTCAAGATTTGCACGGGCTTTCTCTGAGGGGGTACTCGTTTCGGGTGGAATATCCACCAAGGGGAAGTTGCTTTGCTTATTCAGTGGTTCCATTAGATAAGATCGAAAAATTAGTGAATGAGTTGGGTAGTTGTTGAGATCTATTCCACTTGATGACGAATCCTGCGTGCGCTTAGTGTGGGGCTGAGTGTTACATTGAAGATTCGAAGATCATATAAATTGATAGATATATAGTGTAAAGCATGTTCAAAAGAAAGCATAGTAGGATATGATGGAAAGCATAAGTAGTAGAACATATTACGAATTAAACTAGCTAATTGATGAAATATTGTGCTTCAATTTTTTAACCTACAACAACAAATACACGTTCACTTCATTAGATCACCAGATATATACACATTACTTCATTCTGCCCATGAAAAAGTCTTTCACAAAAGGAAGGTTATTCACTAAATCAAGCCCCCAAGATCTGGCTTCCACCACAGGCAACCAGTCTATGGAAAAAAGCTTATGGAGTTTGTCCACCACTCCCAAAAGAACATGATTTTCCGGGAATCTCTGAGCCCAGTAAGGTTCCAAAGCTAAAGGAGACCCGATATCCAAGCCTCGATTCACAGCAATTTCAAGAGCACCAACTAAACATTCCACATCTCCCTGCCCCATATTCAAGCCCTGGCCAGCCAATGGATGGGTTGTGTGCGCGGCGTCTCCTACAAGCGCTACTCTATCCGATATATACGAGTCCGCATGCAGCATTTTTAGAGGAAAACGAGCTCTAGAGCCCTCTAACACAGACCCTATTTCCAGTGGAAATTTATCGAAATCTACTCTGCCAGAGAAATCTTTCAATCTCCACTCAACGTCTTCTTTAAACTCGTCAAATTCACCGTTCTTTAAGATCCCATAATAATAGTCTAAATCAGCCTGTGGAAGTACAAAAGCTGCATTCAAAAGCGGGATGAAAACATCTTCAGGAAGCCCAGCAATCAACTTGGAAAGTTCTGGAGTGGTCAGCCACACCATAGAACAATTTTTACCGGGTAGCGGTAAAAGCGCTAATGGTCCGGTTGGAAGAAACCTTTGCCATGCAGTGCATCTGAAGTCCTCATACTTTAGTTCCAAAGTGCCAACCACACCAAAACGACCATAAGCCCAACCCCTGGAGATGATGCCAGCGTATTTTCTGACTGGGGAATTGAATCCATCGGCGCCAACAAGAAGCCGTGAGCGGATTTTACGACCCCCTTCAAGCTCTACTAAGGGCCACCCGCCTGGCTCCAGGCTGGAATTTATTTTTTGTACTCTGCTGCCCTCTAAAATTTCCAAGCCAGGCCGAACCTCGTTGAGACGCAGCAATAGGGCCGCCTGAAGGTTGACATTCTCACACATTGTGGCCATTTCCAGCCCGTCAAACTCTATTCTTGCGTCCAGCAACCCATCATAAGCAACAATGCCATCAAAAGGCTCGGTTCTTGTGTGGTCTATATGGTCCCAGGCACCAATCTTCTCTAAATACAGCACTGTGTGTGGGGTAAGCAGAGACACTCGGTTAGTATACTGTTCAGGAGTGTTTTCAAAGAAGGTACGGGCTGAATTTAAGCTCCCGCCTTCGATAATCGCAACTGAAAGATTTTTGGTGAGGGGACTGGAGGCAAGCCCACACGCAAGCAGAAGACCTGCGGGGCCGGCCCCTACGATAGCGACATCGTAGGAAGCGATTGAGGGGTGAGGAGCGGCGGTAGAGAGTCTGCGGGCGGAGAAGAGCCGCGTTATGTGTTTTCTGAGCATGGTGAGTTTTTATTTAAATTCGTTTAGGAAGAAGGTGGTGCACACTGAGCTTTTGGAGGGAAAGTTTGTGGTTTTAGCAGGTCTTCTTTGATGGCGGAGTTTCTGTGATTTGCGGTTTTGTGCGGTGGCCGTTCAGATTTTGTGTGCTTGGTGTCAGATATTCTCAGCTCTCGGTTTGTATTTTTCTAGATGTTCATGATATGAGGCCGTAATGCTTATAAGTTAAAAACTGCCTTTCTGAGGTCCTTAAAATTTGGTTTAGTGATGCTTTTTTGCTGATGTGTTTGGGGATAATGTAGAGCTTTCTATATACAGATCAATTGCCAAGCTGCGAGGTGAGGGAATAGAATACTTGGTGGAAGTCAGAACATAGAGGTTGAATGGAAATGTCGATTAAGCGAATTCCTTTAGTTTCTGTGCTGAAACTGCTGTTGATGATATATGGTCTATGCGAAGAGCTGTCTTTGGGGTGTCTCCGTAATGTCTTGACAGGAACCTAAATGAAAACTGCGAAAGGTTTTTGAGATTATTAGTAGCTTCTAAAATTTCTTCGACTAATACGTTACTGAGCTGTTTTGTCTGTAATCCTCAGCTAACACAATTCTATCATATAGCATTGTAAAACCTCCATCAATCTACAGATCAAACTGAAAACCTCGCTTTGGAAAATATAACAAACCTTCCAAAATGATGACTTAAGAACATTCAAGCTATTTTAAACACAAACAGCGATAACGCTAACGATCACTAATCCCTCCTCTCCTGCTCACATGACCATCACTATAAAATCCCGAAATTTGTTCACAATTTTCAGCAACCTCAAGACTTGATTCCCAGGCCACACAAATTTGAAGGAGCCAAAAAGGCTCAATCAGCTTCGATACGGCTCAATGGGACGGTCTTGAGAGTTCGCTCCGTGTTGATTCTTACTGAATCAATGTCGCTCTCTCTGATTAGTATAGCTGGCTATACTCATACACACTCCTGGTTCTTGTTAGTGTCATGTACATCATAGATAGATGTGGTTTGCTTCGGTACCGTTCTCGGAAAGGCGGATGATACACTATCACTTTTAATGATTATTGATTAAAACTTATGGTTCAAACTTAATCTCGAAAATTTAACACTCATATTCTTATTCCCACGTCATCGATTTCCAAGAGCGGGAGGGTGGGCTCGGGGTTGTAAATTCATATCTACACTGATTTGTAAGGAAAGGCTTGTATAAGCTTAAGCTTTAAGTATACATAAGTATTTGATTAGGTCTATCCTTTCAGCACTGACCCAAGCAAAGTTCCCCATTAGCCGATTGATCTTTTTTTTCAATGGTTTACTATTGGATCTTTTCATCTTACTTTGTATGTCTCACACACATTAACAAAAACTTCTACGAAGGCACTCGATTGTAGTACTTATAGAAATCATCAGCGACTATCGAGTTTTTGCAGGTTCGCGCTGATGACTTTCACATGCTTAATCTTTGTAGTAACTGGAACTTAAGATTGGTGACCTGCTCAACCATGGTTAGGTGCATTTCGAATTTTCTTGAGCTTTGTTCTAGTATTCATAGATAATTTAGTGCCTGCACCTCATCACGAAAAAATTCAAACCAAAAGTATCACCAAGAAAAATCCACGCAACTTAAATTGAGCGCACTAATTAAAAAGCAGATAAACTAGAAAACCACAGAAAACACAAGATGGCCCCGGGAGATCTTAACCTCAAAAAATCGTGGAACCCCAAGCTTGTAAAGAACCAGAAGAAGGTATGGGAGAAAGAGCAAGAGGCGTTACTGGAGCGCAAGAAAATTCAGGAAAGACAGAGAGAAATACAAGAGGAAAGGGAGCTCCAGAGCTTGAGAGATAACAGATATAATGGGGAAAAGAAAAAGAGTAATAAAATGGACTGGATGTATGAGCATGGAGAAGTTGGAGATGGGCTTAAGACTCGCACTAAAGAAGAAGAAAATGAGGACTATTTACTAGGAAAAAAGAAACTAGACGAGTTGATCATAGAGAAGGAAGAAAAGAGTAAAAACCCATTCGTTGGTGAGAAGATGAATAGTGCACTCAGTAAAAAGAATGCGGTGTTGACACAGCGTGACTTACAGAAATTAGCCAAGGATGATCCTATGTATAAAATTAAGCTTATGAGAGCTCAGCAACAGAGGAAGGGGAAGGCCAAGGTGGGGCAGAGGGCGAAAGTTGTGAACGGGAGGGGGGCGTGATGTATTATAATCTTTTTAATGTTTTCGGAGATGTAAGTGTTAATTACCTTAGCTTTTCGAATTACAGCGTTGACTGGAAATAGTGATTCTAAGTGTAGAATGGTATTTTTCGTGGATATAGGGGTGAATTTGCTTGAGGAACTCGACAGAATTGTCAAAATATTGGAGTTAGTAAGCTCATGAGATTAAAATGTTGTCAGTGAGTGACTGCCTAAAAGGCTAGAAGGTGACCTAATAGAGAAGATCAATTTAAAGGGTAAATAGAAAAAAACTGAGTGACCTCTTGTATAGATTAGACTGAGCTGCGCTTAAAACAAGCTCTAAAAGACAGAGTTCCTTCAGATGAATGCACTGCGTTCAATATCTCAGAATTTCTGCTTTCATTGAAACCAAGCTCACTGCTATTCATATTATTCGCTAACGAAACAAGGAGTCTACAACTGATGCTTTGAATTATTAGTTGATGATGAGCTTCTATAATGATACAACAAGAAATGGTTCATAAGTAGATCTTGATATTTTTAGGAGGAATCTGTAATTGTTCTTGCTTAGTGGATAAGCTTGCCTTGACTTGGGCATATGTTGAAAAGACCACACTCTATAGCTTCGCTCATATTAAGCTGTTAGAGTACGCTCCCTCAACCCCCAACAACGTAGCCACCTCCAATTCCCCCCACTCCAACAATCTCCCCCCCTCCCCCCCATTATCCAAATACACGACAACCACAGAATGATAGGCTCTGTAAAACTGCACAAATCTAACCATCCCCCCTTCTATTATTCGCTTACCAAGACTAGGGGAAGAAATTTGATCCAAGTTTAAGAACACTCGGTGACTAGTGGCCTCAGGGATAAATTGCTCTATATGCTGATTAACCTCCCTCACCCCCTCCTCACTGAAGTATGGCTTCTCTAACAATACAGAATATGCAGAATAGTCCTCTCCCCATACCCCACCACTCACCGTCCTCATTCCACTTTCCCCCTCAGATAAGCCACTTTCTGTAACCAAAACGCCATAAGCAATCTCTTCCAACTTCTTCAACTCGCTCTCCATCTTACCCCTAATCATTTTCTCTGTCTCGCGAATACCCCCTTCCTCCTCACTAACTCCCCCCACGACCCCCACCTTACCCAAAATATAATCATAACAATTCACTCTAAAAACCCCCTCTACGTCTCGAGCCAACCCCCTGCTCCCCATGATCTGCTCCTCAATGAAATCAACAACTTTATCTAATAATGCAGCCCACAAACTTCCCAACTCGTTTCCCCGAAACCCCATAAAATCGCCCCCTCCCAATCCACGCAAAATCTCGTGAACCCCCTCAAAATACTTCATCATCCAGTCCGGTGGTTGCAAGTCACTCTCATCTATATACGCTCCCTTAAGCGTTTCACTTTGTAACGCTCGTAACCCAGAAAATACACGCTCTCTTAAAAGAGCCTGTAAACCCGATAATGCCCCCAAAATTGGGTTTCCACTACGTAGCTGTCTTTCAAACATCATCACGTGCAAGTCGAGAACTTCATATAACCCAGAGAGAACATGCACTTGCAGCTGTGACCGCACCACGTGCTCTATACGAGTACGTAAGGGAGCACAAACGGCAGACACCACGCCGTCCAAAACGTGATCTTCCAACGATTCCATGTTAGGCCCTGATTCGTTCTTTTCATTCCCAATGATCAGATCCAATGTTTCCTTTTCCAGAGCAATCGCAACGTGCACCGCCGCCAAAACATCTCCAACATAGCGCACGGGGTCACGCGCCATGAGAAAGCTGTCTGCGCCAATGTTGAGGTGCAGCTCGAACTCCTGGAGCGCGGCACGTGACCTAGTCTCCACCAAGGTGTCGACCAACTGCAGCAAGTTTCGATCAGCAAGAGCCTCGGATAACGTAACCGGCTCGCTAGAGACCGCACTTGCAATACCGCGGACACACTCGCGAACGCTAGGCTGGTCTGAGCTATGCGTTACGTGGAAAAGCATATTACGCACGGCTTGTTCAGCACAAGAGCGAGCGGCGGCCATAATTCGCAGACCAGCTTCAGGAGAAGCGCTTAGAAGAACGGCGCAGTCGGTGTGGATTTTCCGGGCTTTGTGGAAGGCCTGAAAGTACTCTTGTGTATGGTCAGCTATTTCTTGCAGCAGCGAAAGGAGATAACGCTCATACTCCGAAAGAAAGTATTGTTTTTGTATCGCAACAAGGATGTTTTTCTTTGCAACGAGAGCGTTTTTTTGGGACGCAAGTGTACGAAGAGCTGAGGTGTCTAGAAGCAGTGCATTAGAGCTTTGAGGCGGCTTCAATGCGGTCTTCACAGCTGTATTTGTTGCCGATAAATTTTCTACGGCTTCTGTTATTGATTTGACGTTTTTCTGAGCTTCTCGGGCTTTTTCTAGAGCTTGTTTCTTGTCCTCTAGTTGTTCCCTCTCTAGAGCGATCCAGAGCCTCTTTCTGGCAGCGGCGCCTGGGGGCCCCGGTCTACATAAAAGCTTGTAAGCAGCCAGGGACTTAACGTGGCTGGAGGACTGGAGAAGCCGAAGAGCGTCGCGCAATTGCAGGTCGTCTGCATAGGCTGCAGACGAGTCTAGAACAAGCGCTAGTCTAGCTGAGAGGGGTGGGTCAGGGGGAGGTGCTAGAGAGAGAGATAATTTAGCAAACTCTGTGGATATTTGGGATGTAGGGGGTTTCTGAGGGTGAGGGGCTGGCTTGAGAAGTGAGAACTTGGAAGTGAGCTTAGAAGTGAGATCTTCGAGCGTAGGTTGAGAAGAAGGCGGGGGAGATGAGGGGAGAGAGGGGCGGTCTAGCGAAGCTAGATCTCCCTGGTGCTCGTAGATGAAGTCCATGACAGGTTCTGGCTGAGGTGGGCTTGAATGATTGAGGTGGATGAAAAACTGCTAAGCGCACTTACCAACATAAAGGATACCCACAAAAACTATTTTCAGTAATGTTTTGACTTTTTGTTTTTCTTGATTCTAACTTTGATATGCGAGCTCTCTCAAAGTGTATCTTCTCTCGTTGTAGGTGATTGTTGACGCAACAGTTAAAGGAGGTACAATAAACTGCACAATCCTGAAATCGAACAGAGCCATTATTCATAACAGTATAGTGTCAGAATAAAGAGGCAGCAGCTGAATATTGTTTGGTCGGATGTGTTGTGAACCACTCAAGCACAATCTAACTTTAAGTACAGACAGAACGTATTTACTGTACACGATCAAAAGAATGAACGTATAGCTTCTTCTATTAAGCGAACTCAAGGATAGCATACACCACTTTAGCTGCCAGACTTTTAAGCTATCATCCAAACAAGGTGTAAGCAAATCTAGACGTACCAATATATCTATAGACTTGCATCCACCTATAAGTGAATATGTGGCACTCTGTGAACTTCTGCCTTATACAGTGCTTAACACGCATTGGCCACTCTCCCCTAAAGCTGTGTCTGAAACCAACTTGTGATGAACATCAAACTCTAGCCCTCAGTACAGCAGCTTTACCACACCGCCAAGAAGAAAATACTGAGGTGTGAAATGTTCAAGCTACTTCTTATTAGTACATGGACTACATAAAGGCATAGTATTACGAGCCTCTGTACATATGGCTCTGCTTATTAAAGGAGATGAACCGTCACTGAATGCTTTCACCAATTCTCTAGCCGCCTAATATACTCTATCTATGATACCTTCAACGTATAATTTAAAGGTTATATACACACAAAAAAACCAGGCTTACAGGGTATGCTAATACGTTGGTAAATAAACGGTTGAATCCAAATCGTATCACTCACTCCCAACATCTGTCAAATAATAGTACACATTTTTATGAATCACCTCAGCTGTCAAAAATACGAGAAAAAAATGCAAGCACATGGTTACCGCTGAGGGGAATCATTCCGATCCATCATCTGCATTAGGCTGTGAAACGAAAAGGAGAAATCTCAAATTAAATTCTTTGTTTCAAAGTTTCTAACAAAAAGAAAACCCAACCAAGAAAAGTAAGAGAGTGATCATTCAACGTCGCTATTATTTAAGCTTCGTGTTCTATTTTTAACCAGATCTGGCAAAATAAAAACACTAAAAATTTATCTCACAAAGAGAACCAAGGGTACCGCAATAAAGGCCAGACCAAAGAATCGAAGAAAAGCTATACAAAATGCGATTTCAAGAAGTTGTTATAGGGAGGGGGTTCGCTGTTGGGTATTACAAAAGGGATGATCTGGACAGTTCGAGTTCTAGTAGTTCTAGTAAATCTTCGAGTAGTACTAGCTCTACCAGTTCTACCAGTTCTACCAGTTCTACCAGTTCAACCAGTTCAACCAGCTCTACCAGCTCTACTGGCTCCGCTAGTTCCACCACTAGCTCCAGCTCTAGTTCTAATACCCAAGCAACTAGTACTACAAGCACATCGAGCAGCTCCTCAAAAACGTCATCGCTCTCTCTCACATCTATCTCTTCATCCTCTTCCTCTTCGTCCGGGAGTCGTCTTCCGTCTCTCCTGAGCTCATATACTATTCCCACGGTAACCGTGCCCCCTAACACAGACAACCCTTACATCTACCGAACAACTCATCCATCCGGCACTGTTTTCATTGCCTTTGCGGGGATCATTGGATTTGGGCTTATTGTTGTATTTATTGTGTGGTTTCTTGCGACACGTGCCAATAGACGCAACACCAGAAAAACCTATTTTGATACTAACAGTCCAGAAAAAGAGTTCACTTCTTTTATTGATGAACGTAGACTGACTCATACAAACCCATTTTACTCTACTAACGACCCTTCAGCGTTTACTCTGCCGATGCACACGCGAAACAACTCGCAGTTGGACCTCATTTCGCACCGCAGCACCATGTTGACACCAAGCAATTTGAACTTGAATAGACAAAGTTTGGCTCTGTCTGACGTTCTTCTGGGTCACTTGAATGCTAGTGTGTTGAGTTTGGGAGCCGTTCAAAGCAACGATATTGATCGTGAAGCTCGCCGCAGTTTATTTGTGTCACCAACAGCTGAGCTTTTGCTGAAGCGTCGTTCTGTTGGGTTGGAGGGGTTAGAGCTTGGAGAAGGTGGGACGTTGGGGGTTGGGAGCGATGTAGAGACTCCTACGATGAGTGAGGAGCAGGGTGAGATTAGTGCTCCAGCAAGGGTGGATTTGGGTACGGTTGGGTTGGGGGGACGGAGAGGTAGAACGGTGCCTAGTATGTATTTGGATGATTTGTTCGATAAGGATAAAAGAATTGAGTAAACAAGTCGATAGGTCGAGTGAAGCGAGCGTTGTTTATTCAATTCTTATACTAAGTAAACAAATCAGCCTCGCAGCCTCGAAATCAGTTGTGCAATCCCTGCACTTGATTGATTTTGGAGTATTGTTTAGCATATCATATTGATTATCACTTTGTGATGCCAATCAAGTGAATTATCTATCAGCAAACATTCTAAATAAAAATCTGATTGATAGAATTTTACCTCCATATCGGATGACCATTTTCCATCTCCTTACCATCTTAATTTCTTTTGTCAGCACATAAGTGCTGCACATACCAATGTCTAGTTACAACGCATTCAAGCTAGAGGTTCTGGCTTGCCAAAAGTTAGCCATATGAATATACGATTTAGTTCTTTTGTATGAAGATGTTTAGTAGAAGTCCGTAATAGCCTGGATTTCCCACTCAATTTTGTTTGCCATGTGTCCTTGGCTTGAATTTGAAGAGTAGATCATCAAGTTTACCAAAAACTCCACAGAAATCAACCAGATGAAAGTTTCAATCTCGAGAAATAGAAATTCATCAAGATTCAAACACTCTCAACATTTCAGTATGATTTTTAGTTTCTCCTTCCGAATCTTCACCTATTGCGACCTCTAGTGTTACTTTTAGCCTCGTTCCACTTTTCACTCAAAGCTCCAAACCAGTGCTCACCATCGAAAGACCTTTTCAAATACAATACTAATAAAAGTTCCAATTTTCAAGTAAATATGAATCTCACAACCTCTACTTTACGCTTTTATGCCCCTGCGCTCTCCGCTCCAATATAATTATTCATGAAAATCTACTACACCTAAACCACCACATGGAAAAATTCACAGAATTCCGCGACCCAGGCACCGGCATTCTGCCGTTCATGCCTAACAAGCGTGTCAAACCTACTTTTCTAACTAGCCTCATCAACGTGATACTAAGTATCTTCTACCTTCTTACCAAAGGTGTCCCTTTAGTACTCTTCACAGCCCTTGCGCTCATTCCAATAGCTCCCGTCCGGCAGTTTTTTCTAAAAGCTCTTCTCGGCTGTGTGTTCTCCACAAATTATCTTTCTTTTGGTACTGATTTGGTGGATTTACTGATTGAAGGAGTGAAGAAGTCTAACAGAAAAGCTATTCTTGCTAACAGCCCCCAAAAGGGAGACTTTATAGTAGTTAACTATAGCTCTCCATTGGATGTAATTTTGTGGTACATTCTTTGTGCTGATGGTGTTTTCTTGACCTTCTCAGAGAGCAGAGAAGAGGTTATACAATTATCGTTCTCGGAGGTTATTGCGCACGCTTTGAGTGCTGAACCTATTACTAAGAAGGAGTCGGTTGATTTGACAAGGTTTTCTGACAAGTGTGTGTTTTTTATAGCGGAAAGCACTACCTCTAATGGCAAAGCTATCCTTCCTTACAACTACACACAGAGTACGAAAAATCTTCTTCGTGATGTTCTGGGCCTTTTCAAGTTCAAGCTATTGGTTAATAAACTCACACCAGCTGAGCTCACAACACCAGTTCCCCAGCTGATGGGGGCATACGTGGTACAGCTTTTGGGTAATAGCAATGTACTTCGGTTTAAGGCGAGATTGGCTTTAGTGGATAGTAAAGAAATGCTGTGGGAAAGCATCAGACAGAAGAGTGCGGAGTTGGGGAAGTTAAAGACTGTAGGGAGGGAGTTGGGAGTGGGGGCTAAGAGGGGGTTTTTGAAGAAGTATAAGTGAGTGAATATACTCAATATTGAGCGAATAGAGATATCTTAGGCTACTGAATTTTGGAGAGAATATTTAAGACTTTTCGGGGGTTGTAATTAAGTGTATGGTGTGTATTATGTCTAAGTAGAGTAGAGCAATTGGTGAAAAATTGGTGATGATTCAACTGGCCGTATCTCAACATCTATCAACTCATTATTTGAAATGATCTAGCACTATCATTTTTTGTTCTTTGAAGTCTTTGGGGGTTTGAATTGAGGAGCAGAAGATTCTAAAGATATTGCAAAGTAGCTAAATCAGTCTGGGATTAGTACCAGCTGCTAGTAGGCGGTGTGTGTTATGAAATGTAGTTGTTTAAGTACCTTATAATCTCCTTGAATGTTGTTATATGTTAACTGCACCGAGCGTTGCATGGCCCCTGTCAGAACACAAAATGTAATCCAAAGAGGTGTGCAGAAGGGAAAATAAGCTACTTGAGCTCACGGGAGGGATTGAGACAACTTTAAAGTGTTACACTTAAGCTTCTTTGCTTACGTTTGCTCGGATACTGAGTTTGTGAACAGCTACCGTACTACATAAGATTGTACAGCTCCAGAACTCTGAATACTATCCCACTAAGCATCACATATCACACCACGTAGAGCACGTAGAGTAACGACTCATATGACGCCATATTTGGTACTTCATACTAGTGCTTAGCTAGCTTCCAAATTATAATTAATGTTCTTGACTAAACTTTTCCAGCTCTCGTCTTAGTTTGTGTGTTCTGCCAGCGGTCTGTACACTGAGCGTAAAAATGTGATACTAGGTGATAGACAGTGAAATATCATACATCCTTGTATCGATGAGTTAAACAACTACGATCCTAGAATCTCCGTAAACTTCATAACGACGCCTCTAAATACACTAGTATACAGACTAGCGACTTCCCCTCTGGCTCATAGAATTAGTACAAATTACTCGCACGACTTTCATAACTCTGAGTAAGCTATGCAGATCATTTTCGTATAAAGGTTTTCGTAAAGCTTTGAGGACACGCGGCAAATCGAAGCCATAAACTCAAGGATATGAATACGTCTATGATATACTAGTAGTAGTCCATCTTATTTTTCTAAATAGTTCCCCGTCAACCAAGAATTTAGAGCATTTGAAATTAATGGCTAAAAAAGGTGAAATAAAAAAGACAAATATTCTTCTTAGCCTTGCATTGCCTTTGCATTCTATATCCGATTTCCCAGAAACAGTGTTAGATTCGACATCGCAAATACTTCAGTTCTGATTAAAATGCCTTTGTGTGGTGCTGACAAGAAGCCAAGTGAGTATCTTGAGTGTCATTTTCCAGTTAAAGCATTTCAACAGTGACAATGTGTTTTACATTTTCTTTGCTTCTTGTGGTTGAATCGAGTTCATAAGTGTTCTCCAGTGTGACTCCTCTACTGTTTGCTGATGCTGCTTACTTTTTGGTCCACTTTGTGTGTTTGCCAGGTCACACCAGGTGAACATGGATGTTGAAAATTTATGTGGCTTGATGAAAATGGGGTAATGGTTTGGTGAGGTTTATTGATAGTTGAAGGTGTTGACTCCATCGTTTTTGTTTGATGTACTTCAATATCATTTTCCATTATGAACTACCCTATTCTCCTATTTTCATTATCCCTACAGTTTTCGAACTTCATGCTACAGCCTCGATTTCATTGATTTAAGAACCAGGGAAACTTTATTCTTTGTATTTTCGATCGATTGGGAAGCTCTATCATGATCTGATGATCCTCCATCTCTGCCTTCCTTACTCTCTCCTCAATGTTACCCCTGTTTAATTTGTTACCCTTCCTCGGCTGTAAATATGTTTTGGAATATTCAGTTTGAGGTTTTGTAAACTTTCTACGGCTTTTTCTGAATGGGATGTCTTTGATTCCTTCACTTGCTATATATTTGCATGAACAATGCTGTTGATTCAGATAACCATTGTTCTCGCTTCGCTTGAATACTAACCAGTTCAACGCAAAATCGTCATCCTCGGAGACGGTGCTTGTGGTAAAACTTCCCTTCTCAATGTGTTCACTCGTGGCTACTTCCCCCAAGTTTATGAGCCAACCGTCTTTGAAAACTACGTCCACGACATCTTCGTCGACAACCAGGCCGTCCAGCTTTCTCTCTGGGACACTGCTGGCCAAGAAGAGTTTGACAGACTCCGTTCCTTGTCCTATAGTGACACACACACCATCATGCTTTGTTTCAGTGTAGATTCTCCAGACTCGTTGGAGAACGTTGAAAGTAAGTGGGTTGGTGAAATTGCCGACAACTGTCAGGGAGTTTCTCTTGTTCTTGTAGCTTTGAAGTGTGACTTGAGAAATAATGAGGATGAAGATGGTCCTAAGGGAAGAAGCTTGATTACTTACGAAGAGGGTTTAGAGGTGGCCAAAAGAGTGGGGGCTTTGAAGTATTTAGAGTGTAGTGCAAAAAAGAATCGGGGGGTGAACGAGGCCTTTACTGAGGCTGCTAGATGTGCTTTGACTGCAAAGCCAAAAGGGGCGAGCGAGGCGCCAGTGGAGAAGGGGGGGTGTGTTCTTATGTAACGCACGAGCTTGGCGAGTGTGTTATTGCACGCAGTACGAGCGAAGTGATTATGTTGTGCTAAATGATGATAGTCGCTTTGTTCGTGTGTTCGTTTTTCGCTGTGTTACTTGATTAAGCAGCAGTACCAACATCTGAAACTAGTGTGACGCATAATCGCGGGTGCTCCTACCCGTTTTTTTGTGTAAACTAACGAGGATTTCTTCTATGCTGCGTTTGGTCTGATGTAATGATACAACATCAATCGAGTATATTGTGTGTTGTATGAAAAGACACGTATTTGCAAAAGTGAATCAGTGAATCAAGCGCAGGAAAATAACCCAGTGCTCTCATTGTGCTTACTCGCTCTTGTGTTGTGTCGGTCAACTCACTAGTAGGCACATGTGTGATTGCACTGACGCAAGATTTATGTGTAGATACAAAAGTTGCAAGCTGGTCTCCATATAGTTTATATACTCTTCTTGAAGTCAAAAATTCCACCCTGTTAATTCTCTCGACTTCTGGTGTCTCGGTACTCCTGACCAAGTATAGTATATATTCTAGTGTAGCCCACTTAATATGTGTTCATTCTGTGCTATTCTGAGTATGGTTGAATGCTTGTTTACTTCTGGGGGTGGCGCTGGTGTTTTAATTCAGTGTTTTTTTGTTTCGATTGTAGATTTGTTGGTTTCTATTAGAGCTATGGCCTCAATCACATAGATATGCGGTTGTATCTGATAAGATGTCGATCATCATTGACTTAGAAATACTCCCCATTTCAAAGAAGCTGTAAAATTGGGAGGATATACGGTAACGTGCATTTCAATCCTATTTTATTTGATCAGAAGCATTGTTGAAATATCTAGAGGTTAAATAGGTGACTCTGAATTGGATTGAGGATCAATTTGAGGAGACCGCATAAATAAGTCCGGGACTTTATTCTAATTTCGTCATTCTAGCTAAATGAAAACTGTTGTTTGTAATTTATTGATTTTGAATTCTCCTGTGTTCTTTTGAGGTAATACACTCTGTATTATGAGGCTTTGGCTTGATTGATTAGCCAATAGCCCACCGTCGAAGCTCAAATAGCTTAGTCTCCTTATATATAGGTATTTTTCAAGCGTTAGTGGTCATTCATTTAACTACAAATTTGATACTTGCCTATCAATTAGATGGTTCCCACCCTGACACAAAAATACATCCTCTGTGTTGCTTTGAAGAATTGTTGAACCATCACTGTCCTGAGCATCAGTCGTACTGGCTAACTAAAAACCCTCAATTTATATACGTTTCCATGCACGCAAAATACAACTCACTCACTAATTGTCTATTACCACTTCATGCAATCCTTCTTTTCGGTTGGTTAATATGAAAGTACACTATAATATACAGACCACGCATTTGCTCTCTTTTCGTTCTCTGAACTTCATTAGCAATCTCATGAATACGACTAATCAAACTGAACAGCTGATCTCAGTTGATCAGTTGGTCCACAATCTCACCATCCGATCCTTTCCCCCACTAACCACCCTCCGTCCATCCAAACTCCAGTCCACAGCATATACTTCATCCTTATGCCCCGGAAGATCCACACTCAACTTGCGTGTCTTAACATCCCAGACCTTCAAGGTTGTGTCCTTAGAGGCACTCACTAACATCCGGTTGTCGCTGCTCCAGCACACCTGGTACACCGGTCCCACGTGACCCCTGAAAGTAGCCACAAACTTGCCCAAAACACCGTCCCACAACTTTATAGAGTTATCAAAGGACGCACTCACTACATGACGTCCATCTGGAGAGAACGCCACGTGATTCACTAGCTTCTGGTGTCCATGCATACGAGCCACTGGCTTGTTCTGTACAAGAGGATCCCACAAGTACATTGTGAAATCGTCTGAGGCCGTCACCATTCTCTCGGTCTTGAGCACCTTCATCTGTGCATCAAACAATTTCTTGGCGATAGCACTCTTTTCTTCGAGAGACAACCCTGTAATTTTCTTATTTTCGCTCTCATTGTGTGTGTAACATCCCCCTCTTATCACGTTATCTGTATTTAAAGATAGGTGGTTCACCCAGTGAGCATGGCTCTTGAGAGTCTTGAGATGCTTCCCTGACTCTTCCCACACCATCACAGTCTTGTCATGCAGAGTGCTGTATATCTTACCAAAACCACCCCACTTGACACAGCTGACACTATTGTTGTGCCCACTGAGTGTGTGTAAGCACAGCATATTTCCTATACTCCACACCTTCACAGTGCAGTCCTTCAGAGCCGAGACCAACATATGACCGCGGCTGTCCACTAAGTGCAACGGCTTCCAGCTGAGGCTGCTGACCCACTTCGAGTGGCCAGTGAGTTTGCCAAGCAACTCGCCTTTTTCTGCGCCCCACACGAACACGCTACCGTCCATCAGACCAGTTGCAATGTATTTCCCATCCGGCAGGTACTCTGCGGCCAAGACCCAGTTAGAGTGGCCAGATAAAGTGTTTTTCGGTGTTTGGGTGTCGCAATCCCAGATTTTGGCATTGTTATCTCCGGATCCTGTGACCATACGCAGCAGAGTGTGTGGAGCAAAACGGGCCGTCAAGATGGTCGCAGCGTGACCAGCTATGGCCGCAGAGCTCCGAGTGACCGGTTTGACCCGGAAGACGGCCTGAGGGGTGCACACAAGCGTCACATGGCTTTCGACAGATTTGCCAGACTCGAGCACTGCAGCGTGGAGAGACAGTAGAAGCGGGAGGGGGGTAGAATCTGTTACAAGAGCAAACTCGTATGGTATAGGATCATCGGCTGAGTTCTGGAGCTGGTTTACAAGCTGCTGGAGCTCTTTTTGCAGCATGGCGCCAGGGAGCCGGATTGTGCCTCCAAGAGGTTCTCCAGAGTCAAGAGTAAGCAGAACGGTTATGTGAGGAAGAGTGGGGGCGGTTCCGGGGGTTACCGCGGGGGTATTGGCCCCGGCAAGCGCTTTTTTCTGCTTTTTTGAGGGCGGTGGTAGGGCAGTGGACATGAATATTTTTAGTGAAAAAAAATTTGGCGATGAGCACAAAATTCACAAAATTCTGGCTTCGCTCGAATTTCGCTGGAACCTGCATTATATACTATTCTATATGTATTATATACATAGCTTCGTATTTTCTAGGCACGGCCCGTTATAACCTGTAGGAAAGATTGATCTGAAACAAAGCGCAGTGTCTTTCGATAATGCTTCCAAGTAAAAAAGAATTTTTGATCTGACTATGAGGTTAACGTTCCGTATCAGTATTGTTTAACTTAGCTTGATCTAGATGCACCTGATCAAAGGTTAATCCTGTTTGCTATATATTACAAAAGTTACGATTTAAGTGCGTAATCCTCGGCCTGCTGAACCATCAAAAAGTTTCCACTCAGTTTACAGCTATCCTAAATATTGAATCGGATCTTGAAAAAGAAAAACAAACATTTATTCAAAATATAGCTATCATTGCCTTGTTAATCAGTTGAATTCTCAAAACCATTTTCATATCGATTTTCTGCACTTGCACTGAAGCACGTCCCACCGGTCACACATCCACACCGACTCACTTTCTCAAACTTTAGTGATCAATTAAACAGTATTGTAGTCCCAATTAAAGTATACAACCAATAACCAGAGCCAACAACTGTTAACTTATAACACTCAATTCAACAAAAAGGAAAGGATAATGAACCATCCAAGCTCTGCGATAAGATTATCACTTCTCTATTCAAAAAAATACACTGGTAAAGCATCTCTTTCAACCCGTTCTCCTCCCCGCTACCAATCAGTTCCTATTTTACCTCATCCAGTACACTGTTTTATACTTTGCCAGCCTTGAAGTTTGTTATCTACAGTTTATAAACCGAGTCACAGAGAAAACTAACTTAAAATGAATCACGACAAAAAGCAATAACAAACACAAATAAGCTCATCAGTCGCCATATCGTCAATAATACTGATAGTAGCTAGTAGCTATAGTTCAACCGAGCATGCATCCGAATCCGGGTAAATCATCGGTCAAAATTGACTGTCAAATATACTAAATCTAACTACCCACAATCCTTACTATCGACAATTGGCTAGTGTGTGACCCTTTAATAAACATATACACACCTCTGCTACCCCCAGAAAGCCCATATATCGACCTTATCTGATCAGCTATACCTTCGTTATAAGTACCACTAGTATACATAGTATACTAAAGGTCCATCGACTTACAAGCATATACACTATACGAACACATCATAATATATAAGCATACCCTCTAATCAGACTTCTGGTACGCTTTTTAACACAGAATGCCCTCACGAACAGATTCCCCGTCGAGAATGGAGCACATCGATGAGAACCCCAGAGGCCTGCCGGCCCAGCTTCTTCGGCGCCCAAGCAGGCACCACCGCCGCGACCACAATAAGGCGCAGTACCAGGTCCAGGAGCGTGCTTATATCAGCAAAATGCACAGTGAGTACGCCAATGACTACGCGACCAAAGCCATCGACACCAACGAAAAGTTCTTGGATCTTGGTGAGGACGAGTCAGAGTTGGACCTGGAGCCCGAAAGCGAAGAAGAGGCCGATGAGTACCAGCGGATCTTTGGTACCGAAGAAGATGATGGGGAGCCCTTAGCTAACTATCTGACAGAGATCTCGCGGTTGGACCTGGACGACCCCTTCCAGATCGATGATGGCATTCTCATGCCTATTGTCAAATCACAGCTTCAGCCTTCTCTTGTGTCGGACCCACGTTTTTTGGAACGGTTTGAATGGCTGGTGATGTTGAGAGTTGTAGTCAAAAGTGACATTGTCACTGATGAAAAAAACAGACTTATGCGTACCCTTCATGGTGCATCAGAACCCTTTTCTGTTCTTGGGAATCATGATCTGGATCTGCCTAACATCTTCAAAGAACAGTACAAAAGAAACCTCTGGGTGGCTCTCCGCGCACGCCAGTTTGGCCACACCCTTGCCGAACAGGCCCAAATTCTCCAGTATAGTCGAAGTCTTGTTGATGACTTTGTAAGAGACGTGGAGTCTTTCGTCTATGACATAGAGGCCGTAGATAAAGAATACTACAGATCTCTTTTAGAAGCGGGGACTTGGAGTGCAGACAAATCTATAGATGCGTCTATCTTTGAGAAAGAAGACTATAAGAACAAGCTTCCTCTCAAGAAACCTCAGCAATATGCACTTGCTGTGGAACGTTACGAAAAAGCTTTCAGGGTCATCGGCGAGCTTCTAGACCGTTACGACGAGCTGGAACAACTCTGGGTGCTGCAAAAAGAAATGTACCTTGAGAAACCTGCTATGAGACTGCCTGCTTTTGCAAAGAAGCTCGACACCATCATCACTTGGCTGAACGTGTTGCGCGCCCTCTATCTGGAGAAGGCGTCGCTCATTGGTTGGTTCAAAACTCAGTCTCTCATCCGTGGAGGACCTGAGGCCTCTGATGATGTGCAGTACATTGCGCGCACGCGTGACATCAACGAGTTGGACCTTGAGCTGTTTGCGGAAAATCTCTTGGCCTACAAGAATGTGGCTGAGGTGATGGAGAAGAACATTGTAGGTGTAGTCAACCCCTGGGTAGCCAGAGCCAAGACCCTGTATTTGGAGCAGAAAGCCCAGTTTTCTGAGCTTAGTTTACCTCTGTTCCTTCCCTTACTTTTGGAATTGGCTCGCTTCCCGGTGACGTTGGTACGTGTTGTTTTGCGCGTTCGTTTGGAGTATGCCAAGACCGTTAGTAGCCAGACTCTCATGGGTATTGACCAAACAATCTATGACTTCAAAGTGCTCATCAGGCTAGCTTTTGGGGTCAAGGAGAGCGTGCAAGGGTTTCTGGATGGAATACCTGAAATCCTCCAACACGTGTTGGAGCACGACTTGGAAGACGTGGATGCCATTCTTATGGACATGATCGACTATCTCTTGGTTCTTCTCCATAGAAAGCTTCTAGACAGTTCGAAAACACCACATCTGTTCACTACATATAAAGAGCCTGAAGCACTTCTGAAAGAGTGGGGTTTCTTAAGAAACATTGGCCATTATCTAGGGGGAAACTCTGGGCTCAAAGTTCTGCGTAGCTTTCTTTTTCTTCTGCTGGGTTTGGTGGAGAGATTGGAGCATTACATGGCCCACCAACTCACTCATCCAGCACTTGAAAATAGGCTTCAATTCGTGAAGTGGTACACAACAACGTTTGACAACCACAATAACGTGAAGCGGAGTCTTGTTAGGCTCACAGACGGCGCGATGACGTTGGTCCAGAACGCGTTTCTTTTGCAGCACTCGCTGGCCAAAGACGCTGGAAATTTCCGTAAATTGGGTGACTTTATGGTTGCCTCTGGCTTCGTGTTGCTCAGTATCAATGGAGAGCGTAATTTGCACGACCAAATATACAATAGAGGAGCTCCCTCAGCTTCGAGAGGGTCTAGAATATTCTACATCTTTCTCAGCTCGGAAATGAGTGAAGTGCCTAACGAGGAACTCTTTGACACTCTCCGGGGCAAGCTTCTTGGTGCAGATTGCGAAAAACCGGGGCTCGACTCGTTGGTGTCCAAAGGCCTTATTCCAGTGAAAGGTGAGACCACAGGATCGGGCTTCTTGTTGATCACGCCAGTCTATAGGGGGTACGAATGGAAGGGGCGCGTTCGTAATGTGGAGTATAAGAACCTCCAGTTGCCAAAGATGGTGTATATACGCCATGGGGGTTGGCTTATGATCGCCCACGGCCTGCCTCAAAAGTTGGGTGGTTGTAGAGCCGCGCTCATCGGAATGATGAAGCGGTACTATGTGGACCACAGTGAGGTGAGCGAAGAGATTAAGGCCAAGTATGAGGGGAGCAAGTACTATGAGGGGGTGTATGAGCACTTGGTGACTCAAAAGCCCGAGCTGAGAGAGGGGAGCGCCAAGGCTATAGTACGGGCGTTGGTTCTGAATCTTCACTCGGAAAAGGCGTGTAGTATCTTGTTGGTTCAGAAGCAGTTGGTGGCCATCACCAGACGGTATAATAAACTTCTGTTTACCATGCTTGAGAAGGGTCTCTCATTTAAGGATGAGGCTTTACGGAAGATGTCGCGTGACCAGGACGTGATGGACATCGTGTGCAACATGTTCTATGTGGTTCGTGACTCTGCGCTCCTTCTGCTCAAGTCTGTGGAATCTGTGAATAAGAAGGCCTTTTTCATGCTCATGATCCGTCTCAGCATCGAGTGGATTGCGGTGATTGTAGACCACTGTGCAGCTACTCTGAAAAAGACGTTCAGATGGTGTGTTTCTGCTTTAGAGTTTGCGGTTCTTGTGCTTCAAAAGTTCAATGTTCTTCTTCTCTCGGACGAGCTTTTCAAGCTTCTTCGCCAAAAGGTTGCAGGGTGTTTGCTGTTGCTCATTCTGCACTTTGACATAATGGGCGCCCGATCTAACAAGGCCGACAAGGAGTTATACCTGTATCTGAAGCTCCAGAAACAAGCGATTCAGCAAGAGACCTCGATGGCTCGCCACAAGTATACTGAGCTCAGTGAGAAGATTAGCCAATTGGAGGCTACGTTGGAGGCCCAACAGCACACCAAAAGAGAGGTTGGATGGGTGTTGGACGATACTCAGCAACAAACGCAGTTTCTCACGTATCTTCTGACCAAGTTTTCTCGTTTTCTGGCCAAGTGGCAAAAGGGCGAGTACTTGGGTGGGGGCTCTTTTGGGTCTGTGTATGTGGCCACAGAGTTGACCAACGGGAATGTGATGGCGGTTAAGGAAATGAGGCTTCCGAGAAGTGCAGATGCCGCAACCAGCGCCCAGGTGGGGCGCGTCATCAAGGACGAGATGACGGTGCTTGAGATGTTGGACCACCCCAATATCGTGCGGTACTTTGGGGTAGAGATCCATAGAGACAAAGTGTATCTCTTCATGGAATACTGTGACATGGGCCTGTTGGGAGGCTTACTTAAGCACGGGAAGATCACTGAAGAGAAGATCATCCAGTGGTATACGTTCCAGCTTGTAGAAGGGTTAGCCTACTTACACATGCACAATATCGTTCATCGGGATATTAAGCCTGAGAACATTCTTCTTACTTCAAAGGGGGTGGTGAAATTTGTAGATTTTGGAGCAGCTAAGGTCATAGCCAGCACTAGCAGAAGTCGTAGTTTCAGAACAGAGGAGGGTGGGGGTGGAGGGGAGTTCGGGACACCAATGTACATGTCCCCAGAGAGTATTGTCTCTGGAGGGAAGATGACCCCAGAAAGTTTGGGGCCTTCGGATGTGTGGGCTTTGGGATGTTGTGTGTTGGAGATGGCTACTGGGAGACGGCCATACGCAGAATTGGACAATGAGTTTGCGATGATGTTCCACATTGCAAAGGGGAACAAGCCGGAGTTGCCACTGAGGGAAGAGATGAGTGCAGAGGGGTTGAACTTTTTGAATCAGTGTTTCGATTTGAAGCCAGAAAGAAGGGCTACGGCGGAGGAGTTGTTGAATGACGTGTGGTTGTCGGCAACAAGGGCGGAGTTTGGGCATGATTATAGTAGTGAGAGTGATGCATAAGCACAATCTATCCGAACGGAGCAAGGGTAAGTTCTAGCTCAGCTCTCTAGGAGTGACCATTCGCAAGATTGGTGTTTCATTCATACTTTCTTCGCTCGTATTAAAGACTGTTTGCATTAGCTTTAGAATCACGCTCTCCTCGAAAATGTAGTTGAGCTCACTATCTAATGCACTCAGTTGACAATCTCATTACTATAAATTCTAACCCCTCATTGCGCTCGCCTGTGATATAGAATATCAGAGATTTGATTTAGATTTCTTGCTTGTTTTGTTTAGTAAATTGTATGTTTCGGTATTTTGTAGATACTAGTCGAGTAGCTTGTAAGATTTGTTATTCAGTATAGAATAGGAAATTAGTGATTTATGTAGTTACCTAAGTTTCCGCTGTTTTTTGATTGTATTAGCTGGTTGGTTTTCGTGTTATGTGTTTTTATGGTGTACCAACTACAAGCGGAGTGGGCTTTTTTCATTATTCATCGTATGTAGACAATAAGTTATAGACCTTCCACGTGGGTGACCAGCTTGGAGCTTATTGATTTTTAATAGGATATGTAGTTTCGTATAGGTTTCAATGACAGCCGGGCTCACCTTTCAGAACACAGTTAGTGATGCCTATGTCATTATGATGACGCTGCTACAGTATGACCACTAACCCTTCAAACACTGGCTCACTAAAGGTAAATGCTTAGCTGAAAAGGCAGTTCCTCGAGAAGAGAAATAGTGCAAATCACGGAGACCTGCGAATGTATATAGGTGAAATGGTTTGCTATTGAGAAAGTTCAAAAGGTGAGAGGAAGGGGGCAACAGGATGTACTTCATACTAGCCGGACGAATGTCCTCATTAGAACCCGCTCACTATGTTTGACACAATCTTAAGATGCATACATGAAGCTTAAAATATCCACTCTTGACAAATAATCAAGAGATGGTTAGTACCTACTCAGAATAGCTAGTTTGGCAGACATACTCAATATCAGCCCCAAGCGCATTGTGAAAGAGATTTACTAACCTCCCCCACGCCTCAGCATAAATCAGTCGTACTAAACAAACCAGTCTATACACTTTCCTACCAGTCAAAGACACCCAAATTTAATATCTTACAAGACAGACCACCGAAATAAACTAATTCCCCGACGTTCTTCTTAAAACACCCCATTGATCCCCCAAACTATAACATCTCGCTTAATATAAGCGAGCTGCAAGGGGGACGACCAGCCACCGCTGACCAACCAATACAGCCACAACGTGTATAAGCCCCAGGCCAAGCAGAGATGCTAAGATCTCTTTTTATATCATCTTAAAGTGTATACTCGTAAACTAGTGACCTAACATAAATTTCAACTCTAAAATTTTTCTTCTCATCTCATGCTCGACGACTTTGCTGCTCCCCCGCCTGTGGTGCTCAACGCCCAGGCCGTTAGTGGGATTCTAGGGTGAGTTTGAATCACTAGTGTTTTTCATCTATATTACTAACCAGTTCCATTTCTATAGCTTGCTGGGTGATTGTGTTTGCACCTCAGATATACGAGAACTTTTGCCGCAAGAGCGCAGATGGTCTTCTGCTTCTCTTTGTTGTTCTTTGGCTTATTGGTGACATTTTCAACGTGATTGGTTCTATAGCCCAGAACGTGCTTCCAACCATGCTTATTCTTGCTATTTACTATACACTTGCTGACATTGTTCTTCTTATTCAATGTCTTTTGTATGGCACTTCTGAGAAAGTTGATCCTATCCACCTTTCCCCTGCCAACCCCCTTTCGGATGACGTGCTCGATGAGATGATTAACTCGAGTGACAGCAGCACCGAGACCGACCGCCTTCTTCCAGCACCAAAGCCCGTGTCTGCGTTGTCGAGCGAAATCTATAACGGCATCATGGTGGGGTTGGTGCTTGTGGCAGGTATTGGTGGATGGTACATTTCATATGTACGCTCAAGCCACCATGACCAAAATACCCCGCCAGACCACAACCACGATAATGACGAAGACTTGGAGTTGGACCCAGTGGGACAGTTTTTTGGTTACTTGTGTGCAGTTTTCTACTTGGGATCCAGAGTTCCTCAGATTCTTCTCAACTATAGACGTAAGTCGTGTGACGGCATCTCGTTCATGTTCTTTTTTTTCGCATGCATGGGGAACTTGACGTATGTACTTAGTATTTTGAGTATTGGGGTGAGCTGGAGATATTTGTTGGTGAACATGAGTTGGCTTTTAGGAAGTGTGGGGACTTTGGGGTTGGATGTGATGATTTTCACTCAGTTTTTCTTGTATAATGAGGAGAAGTATGAAAGTTTAGATGATGAGGTGGAATACCCTTAGGCCACAAGAGCAAAGCAAGAATTGATGAAATGTTCCAACTCATCAAGAGTTGGAACAGATAGTGTCTAAGCTGTCATTCCTCGAGTCATAGTTGCGACTATCAGATACAAAACTGTCCTGATCTATCGATTTCCTAGATTAATTGCGAGCTTATAAGCCATCTTACTCTCCACCTATACACACTCGCTACCTAAGTCATCCTTACTGAGGTTAAAATATCGATACATGATTCATAAATCATTTCAAAACTTTTTCATGGAATTATCCTATCAAAATTGTATCGCAAATATCACTTCTTTTACTGTGATTTTGCCAATCTGTTTCCACTGCTGTTGCAGTTCTTTGTTAAAACACATTCTTGCATCCCACTTAACTAGTTTAAATCTGGCATGGTTCACTGAACGTGTCTATATAAGACTGTTTACATACTGTGTATCTCATGATTTCCACGAATTTTACTGTATTGTAAGCAAGTAAACAGGTACCCTATACTACAATAACAGAAAATGACACAAAATATGTCTACAACAACGCAAGCAATGTATATTACAGCACGAAAAGTGAATAAGCCGGTTCAGACCTCAATATGCAAACCAAGTGAACTACCTGGAGTCAATAAGAAAGAGAAATCAGCCACTCTTAGCAGAAACTATTGATTTTACGTTCGGCAAATGTATCTAAAACCTGCATTATTATGCCTGCTTGTAAGCCTCAATTAACATCCTCAAATGCTCCCCCTCCTCATCTGCTGCATCCCCCACACACCCCTCCACAGCACTATACAAAACCACGTAATTTGCATACAAAAACTGCTCTCTCTTCTTACTCTCCTTGATCCCCCCACTGATTCGATTAAGCGCACTCTCGTACTCGTTTCTCAAACGCACAATACTTGTCCCAAGAGGGTCTGTCTCACGCACATGGATTTCACCAGCCCGCACATCCACCGCTGCTATTTTAAGCAACAGAACCATCACCTCACAGAACTGCCGGGTAAGCGGGTGCACCTGGTCACGCGCACCCCCCTTGACGACGGCTTTGCGTAAGCTTGCGCAGTGAGCATCGACTGCGCTTTGATAACGAGGCCAAAGCTCAAGAATTTGCAGATTGAGATAATTTTCCAAAAACGGGATTTTTCTTTGTTGAAGTCTAAACTCAAAAAGCTGGCATAGGCGGATGCATATTAAAATCCCATATAAATCGTGGTTTCCCGGAGTAGCAATATACGCCCGTGTATATCCCAAACCTATATTGAAAACTCCCAAAAAGATATCTTGAAAAGCCTTGCCGAGTTCGGAGCCCTGAAACTGGAAAAAATCGGCTAATACAGCATATTCCACCGTAGCATTATCTACTATGGCAGTGTTAAAACAGCGAAATGGAGTCTCTGGCCAATTTGCGAGTGGGTTGGTTTCTGCTATCTGTGCTGGAATCACGTGTTCGTCTCCGAGAGCGTCTACGCGTGTTCCTACAGAGAGCGTAGTTAGAAGACCAGGCTTGGCAGTAGAGTGGCTAAACAGACCCAACCACGACAGCCTCTGGTTTGTGGGCTGGGGATTAGCATCTTCTGGTGCTCCTAGAAGCATTGCCTTTTCTCCACTGTATAAAGTTAGCTTTTCAAGTGAATAGAGGTACTTACCAAAATTCTTATAGTAGTACCACCGCACAGTGTATATGTATGCCTGACGGAGATCCCGCGCCAAGGCCTCGTTATGTGTATACATAAACACAAACATCTCTCTGCACAGGAGAAGGTGTTTTTGTAACACTTGTAGCGCTGAGTTTTTGCTGTATCTGAGCACCTTAATTCTTCCCACTATATACTCTCTGATGCGCTCCACAGCCTTCAAAATGAGCTGGTCGACCAAGCTCTTCATTTCTTCGAGAAATGGAACCAATTTTTGGGTGTCAATCTTTTCGGGATCCTTATTATTTTCTTTCATATCTTTCTGGTACCGATCATATAATTCGAGTTTCAAATTCACATACGCGAGATTATCGCACCATGCAGCGCCCAATCTGCCCTTGACAATGGCTTCTACGACATCTGGAGCCACAGTCAAATCTGTGACCACCGGTACCAACTGCTCTTCAAAACGGCGCCCAGACGCAAGCTGCGCATCTAACTTTTCGCTCTGCTGTTTGAGACTGCTCATCTGAGCCAGGAGATCCGCAAGGTTGGCTTCGAGACGTGTCAAGTACAGTGAAACATGACTGAGGATGCCATCGAGTTTTCCGACCGTTTTAAGCACAGTTCCGATATCTTCTTTTGTAGGAGGATTCTTGGGGGTGTTCTCAAGCGATTCGAGGTATGTTTTCTCAAGACTCTCAGATGTAGGAGGGGGCTTGGGGGTATCCAGTTTGGCGGAGTTGAAAAGAGATTCTAATATGGAGAGGCTGTTGAAAGAGTTGGGAGGAAGGGGGGGTAAGGGGGACATATTAGGGGTGGCAATAGTGGGTAGGGGGGTACCTAGGGGGGTGTTCATTGTTGTATTTCTTGTGCTATATCATGTATTCTTTGGGTGACGCAGTGGTGGAGAAGTTGCCAGGCGGAACTGGTTTGTGTCAGCTTTTTTAAATTTTCTTTGTGTTTTTCGGTACTAAATCAATCGATATTAGATCAATTGAGATGATTTGGTGAGCTTGGTGCCTTGGTAATTGACTTGTCCGATGCAGGGCACATAACTATTTTCACAGACTTGACGCGCTCTTCTCGGAATATATTCTTATACTCTACGGATATAAACTTGAGATTTTCTAAAAAGACAGGGGAAATGGATCAAGAGAAACGCTTCTATCTTCCAGAGATGTATAAGCTGCAATCGCAGGAAGCTGTTGTGTGGGTATTTAGATCTGGGTAAACTGAACCAAACTGCTCAGTAATTCAAACATGATATGTTATCTAAATTTTTTATATGAGTTATCTTTCTTTTTGACTTTGAACTTGGCTATCTTTTTCTTTGCTTTTGCATCAGCTCTTCAACTGCTTAGAAGCACTCTTTCTTTCACTCCTCTTTCACCTTCTAAGCAAATCATGAGCCATCACTAACAAGGTACACCCTCGAAACACCAATATCATCACTTGCGCTCAATCCCCCCTCTATAGCTCTTGGGACATCCCACAGCCTAACCATCCTCACAAAGACCATTCTCCAAAATACACACAGCATGCCCTCGATCCTCAAATCGCTGGCCGTTTACAAAAAAACCATCATAGACTGCTCCTCAGAAATATCGGCCGAGATAGACCTCCTTAGGTTCACTGACCAGTACCTATTAGCGGCATCCATATGCACGTCCAAAATAGTGCTTATAGACCACACGACTCAGACCGCCAACGCTGCCAAATTGAAACTCGGAGAACTCAAACATACGATACTCGAAGACCCCACTGACGATTTCCGTAATGATGTAGCCGTCAGTGATGAAGGTGTAGTAGCTATCACTGGTGATTCTAGAGAAGTAGCTATTCTTAATGATCCTTTTGGCGACACAGAAATCCCTCTCTCGAGCGCCGGCCTCGGCGTCAAATTCATACAGCACCACTCTAAAGACTATATACTTGCTTTTGATGCCGCCAATGTGGTCTCGGTCGTCGACTGGCGGTCACATGACCCGCCCAAGAGAATATACCCTGTTCCGTTTGATGCTTACAGCAGTCAACCAGTGATAGTAGATGTGTTTTTCAATAGTGCTACGCTGGAAATTTTGGTGGTGGAAAACTCTGGCGTTTATAAAGTGTATGATCTAGATAATCTTGCAGATGAGACCAGCTACACTCCACCGCAATTTGAGGGTCTTATTTCGGGATTTGTGAATCCCTCTGTTCATGATGCAAAGGTTTTGCGCTCTGGAGATCATGAGCTAGCTTGCGTAACTGCAGACCTGGTTCTGTGCTATGATTTTGGAGGAGTGTTCAAACACGAGGGGGGGATTGTGAGCCCGAAGGTTATGGGAATAGGGGGTGAAGGGAGTATAGGGGGTGTTATGGATGGAGGGGTTGTTTTGGGTGGAGGGGGTAGAATTATAGTGATAAATACGTAGTGGGAAATAAATATGAGCATGAGCTTGAACACTTTTAAATGTTCCTTATAAACTAGTAATGGAGGCGGTTTGGTGTTGTAATAGATTTTGTAAGAGTGTTGGTTTTGCATAGGTTGTTGTATTAGTTCTTTAGTGAATTTATAGGGAAGCCCTATGAATAACGCCAATGTATTATCTATACATAGATATAATTTTTAAAGCTTTCTTTGCTCCTATACCAACAGCATTTTTTGAACTCAAATCATTTTGAAGACCACCTTCAGTCACTCATTCAGCTAAGGCACTTTAGATGGGCTATTTGCGCTCTTCGTCGCCGTGTACACAAAAACAATTGGATTAACGTTACCAATGTTTCAATTTGAGTTACTTCTTTCAGCTGATAAAATTCATTAACTCCTCCTAGAATACTGCCTATACCAATTCTACATAATTAACCAAAATAATGACAATACATTTGACAACAATAAACACAACCGCCCATATTTGTTACAAGCAAAACCACCAGAAAAAATCACTTCTAATCACTCTAAAGACATAAATATCGGGGAAAACGCTATTTCCACCCATCAGTCCACATAATTCATCATAATTTACCCCCTTACCGCCCACCTCCCTTATCCCCCTCTTCAAATAATTCACAGCAATTTACAATTCAACCTTCATCTATCCGAAACAACAAATTGGCAAAGGTCTCTACAGCTCAAATTTCCCAAAACCCCAAACAAAATACATTCAACCGTTGAATACTAAACCATTGTTTACCTGATTTACTCTCAACCCACAGAATAAACATGTTGGACGTCTTCTTATACACGCACAACTGTGCCAAAATAGCGAATGAAATTGCGTCAACCCACGAAAACCCCGAGGCTTATGAAGCCTTCCAGAACGCCTTGTTTACCGCTCTTCCCTCAAAAGCTGCTGGTCCCTCCAGTATATACGCCTTTGCTTTCCAGGAGCTATTGCCTATCGTGGACAGCATGTTTCCCAAAACGGTCACTGAGCTCTTGGAAGAGTTAGCTGGGGTTCTTGTCACCATCATGAAGTCAAAGTATGGCTATGATGTGGACTTGCAGCTTGTATCCACGGCCTCTGTTGGAGCCATTGGGTTGGTTCTTATCAGTCCCAAGAAAACAAAATTCTCGGAGATTAGAGCTCTGAAACTGAGCTGCGGTATCCTTTTCCTGAGTTTGAAGGGGGCGTGCGGCATCCGTTTTGAATATTTGTGTGATGCTGGTTTCACTGAGGTCACCATTGTAGCGTGCCACTTGAGCGCGGGAGAAGAAAACTCAAAGCGCAGAAATAACGACTTTATTCACTTGATGCGGCTGTTAGATTTTGGCGATGGTTTTGGCGTTGTGAAGCCTGAAACACATTGTTTTATTATGGGAGATCTTAACTACCGTGCAACGGTGGACATAAGATCACAAAAGTACACATTCGCTGAGGTAGATGAACTCAGCTTTGAAAAGAAAGCAGGAGCCGTGTTCTGGGGCTTCGAAGAGGCTCCTGTACTGTTCAAACCTACTTATAAGTTTGCAAGCACAGGTGAGTACAATAACAAGAGAATTCCTTCTTGGTGCGACAGAATTCTCTATTTGGGTTATGACTCTGATTCTGGGTCCAGCTCGGGACTGTCTGTTCAGTCTGCGGTCTCGGAGCCCGAGGTCATACAGTATACATCTATTCCTGAAGTTGACTTCTCAGACCACAGACCGGTGTTTTTACATATCAAGGTTCCAGAGGTTGCTCCAAAGACCAGCTTGATCAATTCTAAGGGTGTTCTTTCGGTGGAGAGTGCAAAGAGCATCTATTTGAAGCCTACCTTTGTAGATAAATTTGTGTACAGGCTGTGCTCGGCCTTGGCAGACAGCACCATTGGATACGGTATGTACGGGTTGCTTGATGCGAGGGGGAGGGTTATATTCATGGCAGTTGCGTTGGTGTTGCTTTTTGTATATAAAACTGTTGATCAGTAGAGTCAAAAATTCGATCAGAATGAGTAAGTTATACAGTCGTTTTCAGGTATTTTTGGTCTAGTTGATCGAAGTGTACCATATAGCGTATACTGAGACAGAGCTGTCTTGTATCCTAGATGCAAGATTAGTATAAATAGGTAAATAGTACAGCTTTCTATTGTGTAGTTATAGTCCGGGGGGCGCCTAAACGAAACAACGATGTTTTGCTTAAAGTTTTGTTACATTTTTGAATTTATAATATATTTCCTTCAATTCCGCAATTTTCAGAAAAATGCGTTTTTGGTGATTTTGCTATTGACTATTAGTTACAAAAAAGAGTGGCAAAATACAATTTGTGCCCCGTAATATGTCGATCATCTCTTCTGTGTTTCAAGACTCTCGCGTTCACTCTTTCGCGTTCACTCTCTTATATAACGAAACGTCTACAAAGTCTATGCGTCATTAATATCGTACATACCTATTCAGGGAATAGGGTCTGGGTATAATCAGCAAACCAGTTTGCCAAATAGCACCAATTTATTCAAAAGTCGAGTCGCGGCTCATACTTTCATATTGCTGTATAATCGAGCTGTTCATCGTAACGAATGGAAGTTTACTAAGAGAGTGTTTTCGATAGTTATTTTAGGAAGTGCGGTTTGACATAGAGCACTGTTTAGAAGAGTAGAAATCAATCAGCGGAGCGGACTGAGTGGCATGAGAGACTTCTAAGTCAGAGACGCCGTTACCGGTTGAAAAAACAGATCATTTGGATCAGTTCGACAGTGAGAAGAGGCTAGAGTAAGATCTAAGAAGACAATGAGGGATTTTTCATGAAGGAACAGGAGAGCTATTAGGGAATGTCAAAGCAAAAAACCGATAAACACTTGGTTTATGATGATTATTGCTTTAAATAATCAAGAACGATAATCAAAAAAGACACTCACTTCGTTCATTACCCCCTCTCTCCCCCCCTCTCCCCCCTCAACCTCTCCACCTCCTCTGTTAACATAACAATGTACTTACTTGCCAACTCTACCGTCGTCGCCTTCAGGGGAACTGCCACCGTGCTGATCAACTCCTCAGGAATCAACAAAGCCAACTCATGAATCGCCACGTTCATGCGGTCTCTTCGCCCCTTTTCAGCGTCGCGATGCAGCGACTTCTTCTCTACATTCACAGGCTCTGTATTTTTCGCACTTGAGCTGTTATTCAAGTTCAATTTGAACTGTGTCTGATGAGCCATTAACAGCTCCATAACACTCTTATTAGAGCCATTAGTTTTCAGTTTATAAGTCTTGAAAGAAGAGAAAGTTGTCGTGTTTGGTAAGCTTTTCTCCTTCTTTTCTTCCTCCTTCTTCTTCATTAAAGCAGCAGGGGTTATAGGCTTCTCCACCCGCTCTTCCTTCTTCTCCACCTCAAACTCCACAATATTTCCCCCACTTGGTCTTCGGTCATATCTCTTGCCTTTGACAGCCTTGATAACGGGCAGCCCGTTCTTGCTTTTGCCCACGCGCCCCGAGTTTCTCTTTCGCAGCGTGCTCAGCGCAATCAGCGCCAGCAGACTAACGTGCGCGTCGTTGAGAAAGATGGCGTTCTTCGGCAGCGCATTTTGAGTTGGGTGTATAGCAGGGGAAGTGAGGGGGGTGAAGAATTCAGGAGGAGCATACTCCATGTGGGGTACCATAGAGTCTAGGGGGGTCATGGCAGGTGATATGAGGGGTGTGAAAAATGGATCATAGGGGGTAGAAGCTGTTGAGGCAGCACTTTGATTAACAGATGCTTGTATGGAATTTTGCTGTCCAGCATTGGGTATCTCATCCCATTTGTCAAGAAGACTGCTTAGCATTTCATTTTCGGCGTCTTTGTCTTTTTTGGAGTCCTCAGCAAGGTCCAGGACGTTTAGATCCATCCAGTTGTACGACTCCATTGGAGGTATAGTCATGAAGAGAAGAAACAGTGATATTTTTCGAGATGAGATGGCACGTGGGCCCCGATTAGGCAAGTCGCGGCCGAGGCGAGGTGGAGGTGAGTAATAGTTTGGATCTGTTTTTGAGTTAATTAAGAACGTATTTTTCGTTTTTTTCCGTCAATTGAACTGTTTTGTTGGTAACTGTTGAGCGGTTGCTTGCTGTATGCAGCTTGCTAGGTCATGAAATAGTGTGTATATAGACTTCAAATAGATAGTCACATGCCCTCATATATATGTATATGTTACATTCTCTCCCCAACTTGTACTTATGTGCCGTGTATGATCTCATAGTATCATTGATACACTCGAGGAGCTAATTAATGACTGCAGCTTATCAGTTATCAGTTTAACAGTATACTCATCAATGAACTCTTCCCAGATTTTGATTACATAAGAAACAATTGACTGCTGAAACGAGCGGTTTCATATTTTCTAGTTCAATTTACACTCTTCTAGTGTACTCTTCAAGTGCCTTGACTCATGCACCTGTCAAAATCTAGACAGCTGTGGGTTCTGAAATGGATGAAAGTTAATTATTTACGGTGATCAAATTTTCGGGTTAGCGGCCCCACTGCAATAAATATCACATCAGAAAATGTTCAATGATTTTCAAGTTTGAAGAAGTGGTTCGGTGAAATGCCACCAAGTGCTAAGCGCACGCATGACTCAGGCTTAGACAACAAGTGAGATTACTCAGATTTCAAGTAAAAGGACTTTTAGTTGATTGGTAGGAACAACAGGAAATTTTACCTGCAATTATGCACTATTGGTCTCTGGGCTGTGCTTAGACCAGACATTGATCAATAACCAGTTAAAAGCTAAAGATTGTAAAGCGATAGCAGCTAGATAATCAATGATTTCAAGAACTACAAAATAGATGCGAATGCTGTCCTATCATTAGAATATTAGGAATATTTTAAACAGGATCATGACATTTTCACTACTGAAAAAGACATGTCCGCCTAGCCAATAAGGCTTAATTAGTAGCAATAAAAACAACAATCAAATATGAAAATCAATTTTAAAGTCAAGAATTTTCGAGATATCAATGAAGATATTAAATGTCAAATAGTAACAGTACTGAGAAGAATCAATTGGTTTGTAATCCTCGCTTTGTTATTGGTCAGATGGTAACACTTTTTAATTGAGTAACGGATGTGAATTTGAACTTCCAATCACACGTCACTTTGCTCAATCAAGAGTGTGAGGTCAATCCAATTGTATACTCGAATCACTCGAATCAATCGGACGAGCATTAGTTTGATCACTTGGCCGATGAATGAGCAAAGTGAGTCATTTGTGATTAGATCAATTGCTGTAAAACATAAACCATCGCCACCCCACCAAACCCGACCAAAAACACATCAAACTTCTTCTCCCACCCTCCATCTATAACCCTATAATGCAACATTGGTGGGTACATATACACCAACGGAATACAAGCAAAACAACCAATAAATGAAACAAACCGATCCAAGTTTGCCAGCCCGTAGTACGCAATCACACAGCAAATAACCACCAAACTGGAGCGCAAAGCATTCTTCAGCCATTTAACCACAGAACTGGTTTTGCCCTGGTATGCTCTCCCAAATACCTTATTCTCGATAATCTTGATCACAGGGAAAAGCTGGAGAGGAGCAGAGAGCAAGATAGCTATCAGATAGAAGAGCTGGACACAGTTGACTAAAATCAGGTCTTGAGGAAGATTAAGGATAATCACTGTGTTCGTGTCATCCCCATAAGTGGCATAGCACAAGGTCCCCACCAAAAGCATGAGCGCCAGAACAGTGGCTATCACCGCAAACAATACTTTAGGGAACTTCTGAGGCTCGATCATCAGCTCTTGGATTGGGATAATCAAGCCAATGCCCTCAAATGCAAAGATGGCCACTCCGATGAAGAGCGACCAATTGCTACTGTTGAAGGCTTTGATTTCGGCTATACCATTTCTAGAAAGGTCTGCTCCAGTGTAGTACACAATGACCACCAATCCAATGAAGATAAAGGCGTTTGCCACCAACAGACTGAGCAGAAGACGAGTAATGTTGCGAATAAGCAGAAGAGGAATGAAAATAAGACATTGAACGATTATAAGAGTCAATGTTCCCACTTCAAACAGAAAAATGTTATGAAGAAAAGCTTGTAAATTGGCCAGAGTGAACACAAGATATGCCCCAACAAAACCAATCTGAGACATCACAATCGACAAAATAATGAGATTTTTCATGCTAGATCCGTACAATTGCATGCCCATTTCACCAAAAGACGACACCCGCATTGCATCCTTGGTTCGAATAAGAATGTAGTAGCACCAGTACAGATACACGGCAAAGAAAGTAAGAGTGAACATCAGAAAAAACAAGCCTCCATTGTAGAAAGCCTTTGGAAGAAAGAGAATACCCGTTCCTACAAAACTCTTCAATAAAAGGAAAAATGCCTTGGTTGGAGTAGCAGTTCTTGCGGGCTCAAGAGACGCCCTAGAAGCACCCAAAAGTGGGGCATTCTCTTCATCTTCGATAAGTTGGGATTTGGAGAGGGTACAAGTTTGGAAATCATCATCTTCCAACTCTTCACCTGCAAAATGGCCATATATACTTAGAAATTCAACAAAATTTCTGGTTAAAAATGGAGGCAACTCTACAGAATCCTCTCCCCAGGGCTCTCCGACCAATGGCAGCCTGTTTTCTTCCTTCTTCTTCTTGAAGAGAAACTCTCTACGAAAACCCCCAGGAACATTGATTCCTGAAGCCAGAGAACCTCTACGCTCGCCCAAGGAGAACAGCAGCAGTCTGCGACGCCCACTATGAACCAGACTCGCTCCAGAGTCCAGATCCAGATGCCCATATTTGTATAAGTCACGTGATACGTCCCCACCAGGAAGCGCCAACGAGTTCTCAGAGACCAAGTGTTTGTGGACCTCGTTGATGAGGTCATAATCCGAGGTGTCGACGGCAAAGTTGGGCACGCCGTCACGCGAGAGCGTGTGAGTAGGGAAAGCACTGGTCATGCTGATGACCAGGTTAGACAGGGGACTCTGGTGGAGGACCAGACTGATGACTGACATTTTGGACTTGTCATTTGGAGAGCCTGGTTTGAAGGTGTCTTTGAGGGGGCTGGCAGCAAGCTTGGCCATGGATTGGCGTCTGGAGGAGGGGGAGGGATTTTTGGGAGAGGTGTTTTTGACAGATGACAGAGAGAAGCTGCGTTGGGCAAGCGGGGGGGTTGTTTTTGGGACGGACATTCTGCTTATAGTGTAGCCAGTGTTTTTGTTTGGGCAGATAGTAGTGTTACACTAGTATAGTATGGTGGTAAAATATACTGGTAGACAGTGCTCGTATTCTAGCAATGCTATTGACTTATAGTAACAGATCAAGGCCAGTCAAACAACACAACAAAAACGACGCCAGCGATACAAGCTTGTCACTCGATATATTCAAGTGCTCGCACGATGCTTATAAACAATTCTTGGGATAATATTTTAGTGCCGAGGATTTTCAAACGAGGCGCCTTAAATCAGAAAATTTTATGGGATTGAGTTTTGAAGGGTTTCAACTAATGAAAAGTGGTTGTATATTTCATACAAAAGTCTCTGTTGTTTATGATTAGATTTTGCTTTTTTTTTTGAGTGCTGTGCGATATCTTATCGCGATGACCCTTTCCTAATCGGGTGATCGTCATGTGCCACACGAATCATCTGAGTCAACAACACAACACAGAGCGCCGAAAGTGCTTTGTGTGTTTGCTGATACTCTAGTGTCAATACTATTTGATTTAAATAGGCGTTCGGTAACATAAGTATAAAACACTACACATGTATAAGCAAGACATCCATATGCTGGAAGTTTACCACCACACAGTACGGCTTGTGATTGCGGCCTGATAATATTTACGTAAACCTATGTATTTCAGCTCATAAAGAAGTGTCGACTGCTGTTCATGAAGTTTGTTCACTTGTTGTATTTACGGATGGATTATGCGCATTCAAAGCCTTATAATCTTACTGGACCGTAGTCATGGTTCACCATAAATTTGGTCATAGTCACAAAGAGTGCAAGCGGACCTTATATGCTGCTTAAATACGATCAATTGATTGAAAGTGCTCAGATCATCTATATGGGCATACATATGCTTCAGCAATTGATTTCACTATATGCTAAACATGAAGTATTCAAACACCAAAAAAGTAAGAACCAGTCAGTACTTAGATACACCAATGAAAAAGCATGATCTTCATCTCGGAGGTGAATGCCTTTCTTCCACTAACTCACTACAAAGTAATGCAAAATCATAAAGTCTAAATTGACATAACATTCACACAACAAATACAAACACACAGTGTCAACACACATTATAAACACAAGCATCATCCCGAACATCGCACAGGCATCCATAATTACCTGCTCCAGTCTAAAACAGTGTCTATAGAACCAAAGTCATACCCTTAAATCTAAGATGAGTAGAACTTAGCATCTTAGCATATTGAGTTAAGTTACGAGGTAACTTTCTATCGGTCCCATAACCAATTTCTATCAAATTATCTTCTAATATAACCAGATTAGCGAGTGGCTTGAGCTATGACAATCTGACAAGCTATCTTCCAGTGCTGATTCATGCACCAAGATATCAAACTAGAAGTGCCACCTTTGGTTCAATGAGTTTTTCATACTGGCCTTAACTATGCAGTTCATTAGAGTAACTTTAGAACTATTTTCCTTTCATGTGAACACTTGTTAACATATGACATAGCTATCACTCACTGAACAGGACAATGAACAAGACAGTGAACAAGAACTGAGCAGAAACTGTTTGGTAGAATAGTTATTACTCGAATTATGAGTGTTCCTGTCTTCGCTCATAGTTATCACTTCTATGGTATTAAGTTCAACTAGTCGCTTTGTTTATAGTTCACATGAAAAGCAGATTGGTCAATATCCTCTCGCTTCACTCATATTACTGAACAAACGATGAAAGTGATTAAGATTTTAGTAATACCCATCATTCAGAGGATAAGGAACCCCTCCTTTCTTCTCCTCCACTCCCCACATCTTCCCTGTTGGATACGGCGCATCCACCCCATTCTTCACCATCTCGGTAGGGTTAGTCTCAGCCAACTTGTTCCAGCTGGGGTCCCCCACCACAGGCCGAACGCCATACGAGGACTCGATATTCAGATACCCCGTAGTTGGCTGGACATTCATTTCTGGCTGGCTCCCCAGATGTCCGTAGTTGTATGGCTGGTAACTATACCGCCCCTGATCGTCCATCAAATTAACACTCTGACGGACAACTCCCCCTGTTGGTGCCAGCTCCAATCCCTCGGCACGTGCGTACGCCTGCTGGTTAGCAGCGATAACCAGCGGAGGAGCCACGGCCGGTGCTGGCTGAGTAAGCTGCTGACCAAGAGGCTTAATCAGCAGGTCCAGTTGAGCAGCTTGCTGCCGACTCACTGGCTGCCGATAACTTAAGTCTTCCATTGGAATGCCATCTTTCTCGCCATATTGACGGTCTGCAACATCATAAAGAGGGTTGCGACCAAACACTTGGGACGGCATAGCAGAGGGGGCTAGAGTGTCTCTGTCAATAGGAGGAGGAGCATATGTAGTGTATGGCATCTCAGGAGGATGCTGGTACCCTTGCTGCTGTTTTTGAAAGTCCCTAGACAGACCTCCACAACAAGAACATGCTCCCAGACAACAACAACAAAGAGCTTTGATACACTGGAATCCACAAAAAAGGACCATGAAAACACTTGAAAGTGCCCAGAATATAATGAGAGCAGCTATTACAATGAGCACAATCGCTACAATCTTACAAGTATGGTTAGCCATGCACGTGTCCCACAGCTTGAACGAGGCCGCAGTGGACTCTGCACCTTCGAGAGATGCTCTTATGAGAAGCTTTACAAGGGGCATTTCTGTGTTTCTACGTTCTAGTTGGCTCTAGTATTTTCTACGAGGTTTGCTTGTTCTTCTGTTGGAGCAAGCGAGGTAAGCTGGGCAGTGTAGTGTACAGATCTACCAAACCTTTAAAAATAGCTAACCTTCTCTTTCAGATTTTCTTGATTTTCTATAGATCTTCCAGACTTTGTTTCGAGCTATAGCGGCTATAGTCTAGACCTGGGGGTAGTAGTCTGTTCGAATGTCTGTTAACTAGACAATAATCAAATTACCCAATTTCACTCTAAACACAGTAGAAATAAATCAGCTGGTCAATATGTATACCACCTGGTCTGTATCTGCTCTGTATAGTCAGTACTTCTTAGTCACTTGATCTGTTGATATGTCTATCAGAACCAATATCACCGTTAATCTTGAACTTTCGAATATCTGTAGATATGATATCTCCCTTAGTCCCGTTCAACTGATTCTCGAGTACCGCTTTGGCTAGCAAATTTTCTGTGCCAAAAGTGTGGTGTTATAAAGATCTGGCATTAAACTCATCGGTGGATTCTTCTATGCGCACGCAGAGGCTTAAAGCGGTAACGAGCGAAGCCAGTTATCGTTAATAGTAATAACTGAGGTATTTATAATTATTGGGAGACTTCTATGGTCTTCGGTACCCATACTTATTTACACATGAATCAGTATGTTCTTAGTGCTTGTCTTTAAAGACTAATGTAATACTAATACGACTATAGCGACGCTGCGAGAATACTGCATCACTGCATCAGACCTATGTCATCCAAAGAGTAGCAGTTTCAATGAAAGCATTGTTTCAACAATAATATCAACCGCATCTCTGTGAACCAATTGAATGTATTGTGTGAAGTCCCTTTCAATCTTTCAAAGGTAGCTAATCGTTCTCAACCTTAACAAACAATTTTTGACCAGAGCCCTCATTCTTCGCGATCACTTCTTGTTTCTTCTTACCGGCCTATCTACGTTGTTCTACATTTTTGCTGCCCCTCTACAGAAATTGTACCTCCAAAGGCCTCTCTTTGAGCAAGGAGTTAATTGTAATCAAGACTTCCCTCCTTATCCGTCTGACTGACAACCCGAATCTCTCGACTCTCTCTGCTCATCGTCCCTTCAACACATCTCTCACCAGCATATACCGAGGCGAGAACTCAGACATCTCACGAAGAGCAATATAGGATATATGTGATAAGTGAGAAGATATACAATAATGAAGAACTCAATAGACAAGAAATCATTTTAAATTCGCTTCGCTCGAAGAAGGTGCTCCCCCATTGGTACCCCCGGATTGGTACCAAATTTTATCACCACTCTACACGCAAAATACTATTATAAACAACCAAACACAACATGCCACCATCTCCGCCTCGGTATCTTGCGATCAACGACTTTGCTGACGCGATCCAGGCCTTCCCCCAAGACTTGGTGCGTCAGTTCACGCTCCTCAAAGAGATTGATGCAAAGTGTGCTTCTGCCCAAGCTGAGCTCAACGCACGCATTCGCACCTATCTCAAGAATCTGGAGAGTCTTCTGGCTTCTGATAAGGCGAAACAGCTCGAGGCCATAAAGGGCCTCTTTGTGGCCAATTACCCGTGCTACGAAGAAAAGATGACGATTGCCAACTTGGCCACAGACTTGGTAGCGAAGCACATGGACCGAATCAACAGCAATTTCGAGATGATTGCCGAGAATGAGATCCCCAAAATTGTCAAGTATGGCCCGAAGAGTCATCCTGCTGTGATGCCAAACCTGAAATTACCTGAGAGTAAGTCATCACAAAGTCAACGCAGCGAGTCACGGCGTGAGGCAATCGCCGCCAAAAAAGCCGCCGACCCACCTAAGGGGCGTGCGCCGACCCCAGGGGCGCGCCGGCGGAAGCCAGAGGAAGATAAGCGCAAGCCTAAGAAGGCTTTGTATATGGGGGAGAAGGAGGACGAGGAGGGGACAAATGAGGTTTACTGTGTTTGCCAGCAGGTGCTGTTTGGAGAGATGATAGCTTGTGATAACGTAAAGTGTAAGATACAGTGGTTTCATTTGCAGTGTGTTGGTTTGGCTAATCCGCCAAAGGGGACGTGGTATTGCGATGAGTGTAAGAGAGAATACGGGTTAAGATAATCATAGGAGCGAACTTACATATACGAAGTCAGTATATGAATAATATACTTCTTCACCCATAAAGAACACACAAATTCCAGTATCTCACGGATTAAGTTCACCCCAGTCAAACAGACTGCATTTATTATCTGTATTATTATGGCATGTTTTCCAGTGTAGATTGTTATTATAACTACTGTTCATGTAGAATGTTAGCATAGAATATTAAGATTGAATATTAACATTCGTACTAAAAAAGTTCACCCAATACCTCCAATATACTAACCATATTAACCATCCCTCAAGCAGCGAGTGTCCATAGTTCTATCTTAGTGAAACAAAGTGCGGTTTACGAGTGAACCAAACATGCTGCTAGTTATAGTCGCATGAGTACAGAAAACTAAATTCATACTAGTTGGTAAATACACGGCATAGCTACGACTTCCCCGAACAACTTCGCGAACATTGAACGCACTGCGGAAACTACTTTGATAGATTTTGATCCCAGGTAGTCCCGAAAATGAGGTATAGTAGGTATATGTAGAGTATCCTGCCTGCGCATGCAAGACGGGCATTGCTGGAAATAGTTATTAAATACCGGTATCCTATATAAACAGCGCCACACCGTAGAAGTTAAACAGAAAATAACACAAATTCATAAATATGCTCACCCCAAAAGACTACATCAACCTTGGCGACTCTGGTCTCAAAGTGTCGCGCATCATCGTTGGCCTAATGTCTTTTGGGTCTCCTAAACAAAACCCTAAAGCTATTGAAGACGAACAAAAAGTTTTTGAGGTTCTTCTTCTGTGTTACAACGCCGGACTTAGAACCTTTGACACTGCTGATGCTTACTCAAACGGTCTCTCTGAGATTCTTCTTGGAAAGTTTTTGAAAAAGTACAAAATTCCAAGAGAAAGCGTTGTAATTCTCACAAAATGTTTTTTCCCACTCAAGGAAGATAATATGACTTTCATGGGTTTCGTTGATCTGTTTATGCTGGAGAGCGACCAGCTCGATGTGGTCAACGCTCGTGGTTTGTCCAGAAAGCATATTATGGATGCTACTACGGCATCTGTGAGAAGACTTGGTACGTACATTGACGTTCAGCAGATTCATAGGCTCGATGCAACACCGAAGAAAGAGATTATGCGTGCCTTGAATGACGTGATAGAGTCAGGGTTGGTGAGATATATCGGTGCTTCGACTATGAGAGCATGCGAGTTTGCAGAAATGCAGTACATTGCCGAGATGAATGGATGGCACAAGTTCATTTCTATGCAGAACAACTATAGTGTTCTTTACAGAGAGGAGGAGCGTGAAATGATGCCGTTCTGCAGAAACAACACTCTTGGAAAGGTGGGCTGCATCTGCTGGTCACCGTTAGCTGCAGGTGTGATAGCTAAGACTGTTGAGGAGAACGAAGCGCAGAAAAACTGGGGCGGTTTGTTCAGTGGCGTTGGTTTGACAATTTTAAGTGAAGCTGATAAAGGAATCCTTAGACGCGTGGAGGAGTTGGCCAAGAAACACAAGGTGAGCATGGCAACCATCGGTTTGGCGTGGCACACTGCTAAGAGCACTTGCCCTATCATAGGAGTTACGCTGGTGAAGAGAGTGGAAGATAGTGTGAAGGCGTTGGAAGTGAATTTGAGTAAGGAGGAGGTGGGGTATTTGGATGAGTTGTATGAGGTGAAGGGATACGTTGGTGGGGCAGTGACACTTTAGCTTGGACAATCAACGGGTTTGAGTTGAATGTTTGGTGTTAATTTTATTGATTTATATAGCTATTGTGATACAATCTTGTGTGTTTTTATGTAAGGTAATTCTTCAAAGTGAAGGGTGCAATGATGGGTCTAGAGTGACTAGTAAGATCTGCAAAGAAAACACAACAGTAAACTAACTCTACAGAACTACAAGAAATCTCTCTTAACTATATTCAAGGATTTTGGGCTGTATACATTTCAGAAAAATAGGTTTTGGATGTAGTCAGTAGAGTCTTGCATAAAAGAATAATATTAGAATGTGTAACATGTATTAGAACGGATTAGCGTCAAACGCTCATGCTTACAAACCCATGGGCATTCCATATATGATCCAAAATATGTCTGCGGACCAATACTAGAAGCATTCAAATTTCACACATAAATAGAAAACTTTGAATTTTGAAGGAGCTGAAGTCTAGAAAGGTCGAATATGTCTAAGAATAGCCCAGTTCGCATACAAAAGCCCAACATAGAATCAATAAACTTAAAAGATGAATACACCTAACTAGCTACGCAATCACATAGCCCAAATAGTATCTTGAGAAAATTGAGAATGGAGATCAAACAATTATGACTTCCGTGAAACATCGTGGTTATCATGACTCAGCAAATCAGATGTGAACGATCCGCGAATTTGAATTTCAAGATGATCCTACTTTGAAGCACTAATTTGCGCTAGGAAGGGCAAACATAACAAACGCAGTTTGAAAAAGACACTAAGAGAAGCTTATTAAAGTTTTTGAAATATCGTATATAACACAAACTAACTGAGTTAAGCCCAAACACAAATGCTCAACGGCTATAGTTGAGCTCTAGAGCGGCGATCATTGATCGGACAATGCGAAGGGTCTATTCAAGGTACGATGTTACTTCGGGTAAATGTTCTAGACAGACGATTTTATAAGGATATATAGAAAGATTATTTTATACAGAGAATATATAACCAGGTAGCAAGCCAACCTCTCACAGCAATTACCCCCAAGAATGTGGTAAAATCGAGCAAAAATTCGTGAAAAAATCCATTATATGTCAATTCAACAATCTACAATCTGCAACTTTTGAAAACTTGTAAAATACGTATTCAGCAGAATTTTAACATAAAGACCGATTTACGTGTGTGTGTGTATTGCTGCGCCGGATTGGGAAATCGAAAATTCGAAAATAAATTCACAACTAATTCCAAATAACACATGTCGAGTGTGAGTATCCAGCGTTTTTCTCTTCATTCTTATGATGAACAGGTCTGATGACTGATATATATGACTTTATTATTTGCCTTTTGTTTACTCTTTCAGACCCTAGTGTGTACTCTGCTTTACTAGCCTTTTTCATTTCCCTTCGATATGTTTGATGATTGAGTTGAAAATTCGCTTTTTGGTGCCTTTGACGCCTTTGCCTTTGACGCCTCTGTCTTTGTCGCTCTACCTTTGATAGCTTTGAAACATTGATTATTTTGACTTGCGCTTTTGATTTGAAGGTGAATAACTCAATTGACCGTTTTTATGGGAACAACTATGTGATTGGAGGGTTGAATAGACATTTGCGTTGCGTGTTCACTAGATACATTTTTTCAGTAGTGATTGGCTTGCCTATATGCTGGATTTTCATTTGGTCGTTCTGTCTTCTCCTTTCTTCTCCTCTGTGTTTTCCCTATACCATCTTCTATTATTACACAATCAAGAAACAGTTGCCAAGCAAAGCGAGGCTGCTGGCAACTACTATTCTACTATACTCTATCATCTGAATTCTGTTCTCATACAATCTTGTTTCGCTCGATTGCATCTAAGTGAAGGGTCAACATCTCGCCTCGCCCGATGTTGATGTGCTAACCAGAACATCAGAGAATACAAACTCGTGGTCGTTGGAGGCGGAGGTGTGGGAAAACTGGCCCTCACCATCCAACTCATCCAGTCTCACTTCGTTGATGAATACGATCCCACCATCGAAGATTCCTACCGTAAGCACTGTGTAATCGATGGGGAACCAGCTCTTCTCGACGTTCTTGACACCGCGGGCCAAGAAGAGTACTCGGCCATGCGGGAACAGTACATGCGTACTGGAGAAGGGTTTCTCCTTGTTTACAGTGTGACTTCTCGCAATTCTTTTGAAGAACTCACGGCTTTCTACCAACAAATTCTTAGAGTCAAAGACCTGGACTTTGTACCTGTTTTACTTGTAGGTAACAAGTGTGATTTGGAAGCCGAGCGTCAAGTCAGTTATGACGAAGGTATCGATCTTGCTAAACACTTCAACTGTCCATTCTTGGAAACAAGTGCAAAGTTGAAGATTAATGTAGATGCCAGTTTTTATGGCTTGGTGAAGATTATAAAGGAACAGCATGTGGCGGCGGTCGTTAATACTGCCCCAGTGGAGGTGGAGGAGGCGGCCCAGCCGGAGGTCGTGAGGGAGGAGGTCGTGGAGGAGAAGAAGGGGGGGAAGTGTTGTATTATTATGTAATCACCAAGAGCTAAGTGAATGATTCGTACAGCTTTTCTTGATTGATTCTTTACTTGCCATCACAGTAAGTGGCCAAGTGACTGAGTCATACAATCGATTGTACGACTGTCTCAAGCACAACTGGATCAGCAGGCAAGATAAGAAAACTTGCTTTGCTCCATTTGTTTGATTGTCCTATATGCTACCATGACTAAGTTGGTGGTAGTGTGCACAAACCTAGTTTTGTGGGACAAGCCAATGATTCATTTGCTTATAGTAAGGATTAAGTGATTGAGCATAGTATTCACTTGAGATCATATTGACTTATCCTTGTCTTATGGTATGTGCTATAGTACGCTCTATGGCGCACACAGTAAACTTGGAGAAGTAACCCGTTACATAGAGTTAGCAGGTTTCTATCATTCCAATCATCTAATGTTCGATTAGTTTGTTGTTTTGCTTATGATACTCTCAAGTCTTAAGTGTGGTTGATTAGTGATAGTCAGAAGCCACCTAACTCACCAATTACATTGGTTCATTAACAATATGTTATTATCTTTAATCTTTGATTGGGCTTCATTTATCAAGTTCTTGATGAAAAATTGAAACGCCTCGATCTGTATTTCTACTTCAAAACCACCTAATCATGTTATAGTTCCTCAGCTTCAGACGTTTTGTTAGTTATAAAATACGCGGGCAAGCCCGGGCGCTGATTTTTGTTGTGTTATTGCTCTGATCGATGTTTAATTTAGTTTCAAGGTTTTTTGTAGGTTGGTCCTATGACTTCTGGTAGTTCAGTAGAGTATGTTATTGTTAATCTATCTCTCAAGTGATTGGTTGTTCTCCCTTAGAAGTTGCCTTCTTACCTGGATAGTCTCTTCTACAAAATCTTACAATGGTGCCATGGTACTCATAACTCATGGAATAGAAAATTTGCCGAATGAATCTCTGTATCGATAGGCCAGGAAGGTCTAATAACAGGGTAGTCTATTGACTGGCAGACTCACGTTAGCCTGTGGAGGTACTTTAAGGCGAGACCATTCAGAACAGTGGTGATCATTAAAGATTTATATACATATATCGGTATACCAGCCAATTCCACTTGTTCAGCTCATGAGCTAAAGCCTTTATCACAACGTTAAGAATCTTATATTAAAAACCAGCCTCACCTCAAATCAACCATTCAGTACCAATTTAATTCTACTTACGATTCTTTGCAGTAACCAATATATACCACTATAGTTGGCATCTACAGCCTTACTGATTCACATCATATTATATATAATAACAGATAATTTACAATGGATAATCCATACAACCAGCAACCAGCCAGTGGGCACACTGGAGTACATTTTAGGGAGGACCAATCCATCGGTAGTCAATTGGGAGTAGTCCCAATTTGAACGTACTATAGTATACTATACCATAGTACTACTGCACTGTACTGTGTATACTATGTATGCTGTAGTGTGTATACCGTGCTTGCTGTAATATGTACCAACAAAGCACTCAGTTAATGAAGTGATACACTATAAAGTGAAGAATCAAAGAGGCAAAAATGTAATCGCCAATCGCTCTCTCTGCACTGATCCCCTCAAACTGTTTTCTATTACCCTCAACCCACTGTAATCTCAAACTAATTGTCAAGACAAATTGCCCCACAGCACTGATAAATCCCGACAAAAAGGCGTTAAAAGGAAAATTGCCGACTAGTAACACAAACCCAAATTGGATAACTCCCAAAAACACCAAAAAAAGGCAAAAGGTGTCAATGAGAAGAAGCTTAGGCAGCTTCAGAAGTGTTTGGAAATATCCACTGAACGTCAGGTGGACAGAGTCCACAAGATCCTTTTGAAAACTGGAGGAAGTCTTCTTCTTCTCCACTTTTTTCTCGAGCTTTGGTTTGGCCATTTGGGTGTGTCGTGATAATTTCCACGTCACATAGCCTGGAAATTTGGTGCGGTTAGTAATAGGAAAGTGTTGTTCATGGGTCTTTAAATAGGTAGATTTTGGGCGAGTTTTTCATATTTTTTGATTGGAATGGGTTTAAGTGGTTTGGGTGGTTTACTTGCATTGGTGGGTTTTTAGATAATGGTTGTGTTTGACCGTTCTTGTGGTGTGGTAACTGGTGTGCTTTGGGGACCTTAAAAACAAGTTCAGATGGTCGGAGTGGGTTCAATTACATAGATTCAACATTTCAAATTGTATGAGAGTGCGGGTTTTATCAACTGTTCATTATGTGCTACGATTTTAGTAAGAAGTCAAGGTATAAGCTTAGCTGAATTGACATGCTTGGCAGACGATGCACATGAGAGTTATATTTGACAGGGAAGATTTCAAAGTTTTCTTGCTACTAACTGAGTCTACTTATCAGTTTTGAGATCCTCTCGGCAAAGATTTACCCTCGAATCCTTGATGAGCTGCCCGCAGTAACACCTTTAAAAAAAGAACATTTGCATGAGAATATCTAAGTGAAAGTCGAGTGTATACTATTTTAACAATGCATTGGAATCACACTGTGAAGACTAGAACCCTGAAAATCTACTTGTACACTTTCTAACTCAATCTCACCATAAATACTCGCTTTTCTTGATACACCTTAATCCTTAACTCCAAAGACTCAAAATGAAGACATGCCATCTCTAAAGAATGAGAACAACCTCTTGAACAGCCACACGTACTAACATACTTATTTGATGACTATGGAATACGTTGACTACTCTCGCGTGCACTTAGCAACTCTTCTAGCAATTGCATCTTGATGAAGCTCAACTACACAGCTTCCAAGCAACGAAAATTTGATCTTCACTCCATTGGCCCCCCTCAAATTGGATCATTCGTGGTCGATTGGCATTTGGGTAGTTTCTAAAAAAATTGAAAAAAGCTGGAGTATTGTTTGAACACTTGGTTGAGCTTGCAAGTTGAGCAGTTCTATTAATGGGCTTGAGAAGCAGTAATTCTTGAGCAGAATTGTGATCACACAACAGACAAGTTCTCTGATTGAGTTTATTTTTTAAATTCATCGTTGAAGTTTATTTAGCTAGCCATTGTAGTCCCTACAGTGACTGTGAGCTAGCATTTGAACAAAAAATCTTTGATCCAATTATATCTAATCTTTCTAAATCTTTCTCATAACAAACCTCAGCACCACTCGCTGCGCTCGTGATGATTTCAATCCAAGACATCTCAAACCCCCCCCAAGACCCCTCCCTCTCCTTCGCAGAAGACCTCTCCGACTCCTCCGAATACAAAATCACAATAACCCCTCCTCCTCTCAAAGTCATCCCCCCTCTTAACTTTTGTCCTGTAGAGCGCTTTCTCTACAGATCTGGCCAGCCCACCCCCCTCAACCACCTGTTTCTTCAACAACTATCTCTCAGAAATATTGTGTGGCTCGCCCAGGAAGACCCCTCGGACGACTTTCTTGCCTTTGCTGACGATAATGACATCAGTGTGCATTTCATAGGGGGCATAGAGGGCGACGATGGGAATCCCTGGGACGGATTGAGCGAGGCGCTGGTCATCCAGGCGCTTCGTATCATTGGAGATAAGCGTCACTACCCAATTTTGGTGTGCTGTGGCATGGGAAGACACAGAACGGGGACAGTTATTGGGTGTTTGAGAAGATTGCAGGGCTGGAATTTGGCAAGCGTGAGTGAGGAGTATCGCCGGTTCACGGGGCTGAGAGGGGGCCGGGTGATGGTGGAGTTGATGATAGAGGATTTCGATTTGAATGGGGTGGAGATAGATGAGGGGGTGGCCCCAGAATGGTTGAATATATGACGGCAACTCGCTTCGCTTGTTGCTGTTGTTTATTGTATATCCATCCCACTACTGAAAGCTAACAAGTGAATCATTTTTTGCGAGACAAGTGAAAGCTAATGAAAAGAACTGTTATCTATCACTCACTCATCCCCATATCTTATATCCTTGTGGGCTGACCATTTGGATATCTCCTGAGAAGCTTCTCTTGTTAAGGTTTTCTGTTGTACTTTATACATTTTGGTAACTATAATTGTAATAAAAAGGTATTAGGGAAGCCTCACGAAAAAGTTCCAGAAGCTTGACGGCTAAAAGCCGTTGTATGGGTTATGGCAATATCGAAGTTGCAACTCCATTTTGAACATATATGTAATTCTGTATCTACTTCCAAGCGAAGTGAGAGCTTCTTATGATAGTTTCAGATTTGTCACATCAGATCTTGAGGCGGGATTCGTATCAGGTCTTCAGAATTGAAGTTTGCAACGGGGTTGGATGAGATATGATAGCCTGACTTTGTTATAAGTTTCAAGATAAATATTCATAATGAAAGTATTATAGTAACTTTGAATGAGACTGATGTACTTTGATTTTTTATTGAGTTGCCAAGCTCAAAGTTTATAGATGATATCATTTGATGGCAAGTTCTTGGAGTTACATGAGTATAGGCTTTCAACAGTTGAACTATCTAATGAAATGAGTGACATATTTTTATACAAATTTCTCAGGTATGTAGCTATTGTTTGTTTTCTAGATATCCTACTAGGCATACAATCTGCCCAAGTTATAAGGACACAGACAGCTCATCCAACTCATTCCCTGAAGCACGCATATATGCCTGAAGGTACCTTTATGGGAGTTTGGAGCGAGCCAAGAACACGTTCATTCAGTTCCAGTTTCAGCTTGTGTCTATGCAGTAGGTTAGATGTGTCTTTTAAAAGTGTGCTTGTGCAGCTTGGTGAATAGACAAACCCCATCTTTGACATATTTTATCTACTATCACTCAAGCAATCTTGCTAGGTTGTTTGCTAGACAAATGAGTCATTCAACTCAAACGATTTCGCTCCGCTCGATTGTTTCTCACTACAAACCACATGAGCATAACTATATACAATACACTCATTCCATATATACACTACTCCCGCTTCTCTTTTCCGATCCTTTCCTTAACCCCCTCTAAATACTTTTTACCAAACTCCACCAAAGACCTCTCTCCAGTTAAGTACGCATCCTCCACAAAGTCCAAGGCACTCTGCTGTCCCTGGTACATATTCACGACGCCCACAAGGGCGCTCATCACGTCTGTAAGAACCAAGTTCTCTCCGCTTTTGTGAGGGTCTGTAATGAGGATATTTCTACTTCTCCAGAAAATGTCCTTTTCAATTCCAGAAATCGCACTTCTGGCAAAATCAGCCAATACACTCTTATATAACACATATTTTGGCTCAGATGTCCGGAGGCTGTCGAAATCAAGCCCCTCTACTGGAGCTGGGGCCAGCTCTGATGAGCTGATATAGTGGAGTGCAGCAGCCTGGCGAAGCAAGTGGGTCCCCACAACCGCCAATTTCTCATTAAAGGGCTTTTTTCCGTGCGCAAAGGACTTGTGCGTAAGCACCTGGAGAAGCACAGGATCAGGCACTCCAGCGACACCATTTTTTTCGAGGAAAGTACGGACGTTTGATACTAGGGAGCTTGTGTTTTTCTCGTCATATACACGCCCAGAAGTGGATAGAAGGTAGTCGGAGGGGTCTCTAAGCATCCCACGTACCCGAGAGCCTGTTTGGTATGTTATGCTCCGGGCTTGTATTAGGGGGGTAGCTCTTGCAAGGGGGCGTAGGAGTTTTAGCGACATGATATTATTCTACTTGCAGAATCTTAGGCACTGAGTAGCAGAGTGGTGGGATATAGAGACCCTTGTTGTATCTTATTTGAGGTGTTTGGTTTGAAAATTTTTTGATTTTTCAGCTGCAGTAATTCAGAAAGTCACTTGCAATCCAAACCATGGTTTGAATACCTGAGTGTTGTGGTGGTGATAAGGATTGCCTATTCCACTTGTGGCTGTGATTGTGTGTTTTTCTTTTCAGTTCTTTGTTTGGCTTTGTTGATTAATTTTGCTGTTTGATTTTTCATGCTGGATCTGTGGATGCTGTGTTTGCGTCTGCACACGACCTGACTATGTATCCAAATCTATACTTAATCTAAAGGATTTTATAGGCCGTGAGAGCTGCCTTGTAAGAGCTTCTCGCTTATGCACAGAAATATAGATAATATTAACAGTTATTCAGCATAAGTGTAACATATGCTTCTTCTTCAATATGTGTGTGCATAACACTTAGTACGATTCCAGGCTTGTAAATTGATTAGAAGATGACTCTCATGTGTAGGTGCTAAAAGGAGTCACATCAGTCTTAGCAGCACGTCTGGAATTCTTCGAAGATGCGATTTGTAATATCCTATACTGCATTCCTGACTTCGGCCTATACATATAGTGTTCCTGGTTTTGGAAAGAGTCAATTAGCCTTTTTCACTCCTTTTAAGATAGTCCTCCTTGCGCTTCACAGGTAAAACGGTATGTGCCCGACCAGTGTGTATCTAGTAGTTGGGTGATAATCTGTGACCAACTCACTGACAGTCACGAAAAGAGACCTCAGATTAGGCACATTCTAGTGTTTTGTAATATCTCCATACATAAACGCACAGTTGTAACGTTCAGTCATGCTTGTCTTTATAGCACCCTGACTTATACATATTTGCATGAACGCAGGACTCCAGTTCTGAGCAAAATAAGATAAATCTGTTAGATAGCTCCTCCAGTGTAGTTGTGCTGCTACTGGTACACAATCGTTTAAGTTTTTAAAGTATGCCCCTCAGCTTCTAGTCTACGAAACTCTTTTCAAGAACAGAATACTACTACCATCAGCAGAGATGTACTTACAAAACGAACACAACCGCGAGAGCACAAAATCTCCTACGCTGAAGTTTAAAATCTTTCTAATATGTTCTATACTACAGTTTTACACAAACATACACTCATATAATACAGCAAACTGCCTAACCAACCCTCTCCCTCAAACTCTTCAATGAGCTCATCAAAACCTCTAAAACACCTTCAAAATCTTCTCCCCTTTCCCCTCCCAACCCCTTCAAAATCTGCAATCTGAAATCGTCAAAATCATCGCAACCCTCAAAAAGAGAGTTCCCCAAGTTCAGGTCAAAGTACTCCTTTGTAATCGGTCGCACAGTAAGGACTGACTCCTTCTTTTCTCTGAGTTTGATCACACATTCTCTTACAAAAATTGCAAATGCTGGACTATTTTCGACGCTTAACCAAGTCCGTGAGTCGCCCAACTCTTCCAAAAAAAGCAGAGGAAGCTCAAACCCTCGGCTCTTGATCTTATCAAAGAGCCTATGCCTCCAGAGCGCGTTGCACGCGTCCAAAACAAGCGCGTTGCGTTCTAAAACTGCCGCTGTGAAATAGTCTCTTTCCTGAGACTTGTGAAGCTTTGAGATGATCGAATGAAGGGGGTAGTTTTTAAGATATACAATGTGGTAGCATGCCATGTTTACAAGGACAGGGTTTGTCGATAGTAAACCCGTGTAAAGGAAAAAAGAAGAAGGCATTCTAAAGTAGCTACTACCAGCAGGAAACTTCTCGGCCACCAGCAAAAACAAGAGTGCCAAATAAATAAGTTGATCATGGGATTTATGGCTTTGAAAACGTATTATTGAGTTTAAAATAGGAACTTGAAATTGGCCGTATACATCTGCTATATACACGAAAAGCTCATTTTTGACGTCATCGTCCTCCTCAGCCCGTGCCTGGAGTGCCCAGCTACTGAGGGTTCTCGAAAGAGAGCGAAGGACAGAGCATGTCATTGCAAAATCATCACTTTCGTATATTCTTAGAAGTTCTTGTAAAATAGGTGCAGAAAAATCAGTCAGGAGGGGCACCAGCGCCACAGGAACGGAAAAAAAAGGAATGAATTCGAGAAGCGACATTTTCATATTTTTGTTAAGATTCTCCAGGGAGAGGTTTTCTAGAATAGCTCTTATAGAACTCCCTATCTTGCCAGTGATTTTTGTATACATTAAATAACCTTTTATCACTGAAAGTAGTTCATCTGAAGAGCCAAAGGCAAATAAAAGACGAACATACTCTTCAAAGTCACTAAGGTAATCATCGTTTTTACAGCTTGCCAAAATTTCAACAGCAAGAATGTGAAATAGGAACCCGTTTTGAAACACTGCATGAACCAGAGAAGGCACCGAAATATCGCTGAAGACACGTAAGAAACGGTATGGTGTATTCAAGTGACGCCACAGAATCTCTGTCTTTGAGACTGCTCCGGTTTGGGTGATTTCAAGCGTGTTCTCTATGCGTCTTTTCTTATTAGTGAGAGTGTTATAAAGAGTGTATATTCTCCCTACAAACTCGTCTCTTGTAACTTCAAAAACAGCATACACACTTTTGTGTTTTTCAAGAGCCCGCGACCATCTTTCAAGCTCAGGGAAGTGTATAGAACGAGCAGTCACTGGGGTTGAAACTGCACCAGGACCATCTACAAGAGTGTTATAGTAGGCTACAAGACAGTTTATATACGGAGAAGCATTCTGAGACCGTCTGGAAAGATTCTGGAGTACTTTGAAGCGCCACGGTTTCACGTGTGCTCTTCTGGAAGACAAAAAAAGAAGTTGGCATAAAGAAGACTCTAAATAAGTTAACGAAAGAAGGTTGAAAATCGTGTTATCGAGAGCACAAAATACGTTTGAGCTGTTTTTAACGAAGAAGGAAACAGTCCATAGCCATTTTGTAAGAAGAATCTGGACCTTCCTGTCTGGAAAGGAAGGGCCGGTACCAAGAGATCCAAGAATCTTGAGCACTAGACGTTTGGGGATTCTTTCATTGGGTAGTAGGAGATTCTGGATTATCCGTGTTTTTGAAGAAAGTGTGAGATTAGACGTTTTTTTGTGCTCCGTAAGGGCGTTTATTAGCAGCACCAATTGGGTGGTGTTTATACCATTCTCACCAATTAGAGGAGTCAATTGCGATATGTACCCGGCTTGCTGTTCTGAGGTTCGCAGGCTTAGGAGACGCTCAATAAGAGAACTCGGCATAGATTGGTTGAGAGTGACAAATTTGTGATTTTTGCGCGGTGATTACCGTAAATTATTTGTTTATAAACAGACGCGTGCCAATTATTAACTATCAATTTTTCAATATGCCTGATAGACAAGCCATTTACCAATATGTATATGAACTATAGCTTGGGCTCGACTTATCAGCTCTGCTTTATGTGGTACGTCATTGGAACTCGGAAATGGTCTCTTATGAAAACGTCGAACGAAAAAATAAGAGTCTAATCATTCAACAGAGCAGCTAATGATATAAAAAAAGCGAATTTTCACTTTGGGCTGTGTACACAAGTAAATAATAATCATATGTATTTATAAATATAGTCATTTTTAGTTATACAGTGAATGGACTGGTCTCTGATTTTCGATTTGATCAGTGAGTAGTGATTAATGAACGGTAACGAAACCAGAGACAGACGACTTGAACGGCAAATCAGCAAAACGGTGCTCCATTTGCAACTCGCTGGGTTTATATACGAAGAGTCGCAGATCAAGCTGCACCATACACTACTATATCCTCATATGCTACTATATCCTCGTCGCTCGCTACGCTCACGACTTGTTCATCTACAACACAATGCATAACAAACTAGCAATGACAAACAATGACAAACGGCAAAGCCAAGTATACATGAAGAAAGACAACACTTCTGTGAAGCCAACATAAAACGTAATCTATAAACAGCCACGCACAAAATGCAAGATATAATGCAAAAATGCAGGCAAACAATGCAATATCAGGATTAAATCACAAACTCAGAGGACTCGATTTTGAATCCAGACACTTGACAAATCATAATTGGTGATATCTGAAACAGACACTCATCTGCTTGAGAATTAGCTTGAATAGATCAAGTCAAATTGAGAAACTAATCAGCGTGGGAAACGGGGTAATTCAAGTTAACTTGAATAGATTAGATGGCTTGAGGAAAGATTGAGAGGATAACTTGAATCAGTTCAACCGTTTCAATCTGTTCAATCGATTAGTTATACCACCCATAATTCAGACTCCCCCGTCTCTGCCCCGGCCCCCTCACTCCCAACGGGTTCTTCAGAAAACTCAACCGTATCCCCCCCTTATTCAGCATTCCCCCAGGTCTCGGAAGCTGGCTTCCATACAACTCCGCCAACGCCCTCGTGGCATACCCGACATCCTCGAACTCGACAAAACACATAGGGCCATGCGCGTGGGACCCGGCAGACGCACTTGGCGCCTTGGTCTTGAAACTAAGACGTCTGAACCCTGCTTGAGGCGCAAACAAAGCTCTTAATTCAGCCTCCGTAGCGTCTGGCGGCAAATTACCCACATATAAAGTATTGCACGGCGGGTTCTGGTCAGCCGGATTCAGGGGAAGAGGAACTCTAGCCAATAAGCTGAGATCCACATTTGTTGTTGGGGTTGATGGATTTGCTATTTGGGATATTGGCTGCGATATTGGTTGCGTCGTCAATGGACTGTTGGATGAACTAATTCCGTTCATCGAGGTTTTAATAGAACTAAGCCCATTATTCATATTCATGCCATTCCCTATGTTGCCCATACTCCCAATCCCATTACTCATCCCATTATTCATCCCATTATTCATCCCGTTGATATGATTAATGCTTGTGTTGATATTTGTATTGATAGGAGTGTTGATAGGTGTACTGATTGGATTGCTGATCGGATTGCTGATCGGGTTGGAGATACCATTAGAAACAGTGTTGCTAATAGGTGTGGTGATCGTATTACTGATAGGGGTAGTAATAGACCCTCCCTGGTTAATGCCTTGATTCAGCCAATTAGAATGCAAGCTTTTTCCCTTGCCATTCATCCGGAAAAACCCTCTTCTGCTATCCCAGTTGCCCCCTGGCAGAACATCGTTCCACCCTCCTCTAACTAACTGCTCGTATTCGCGTTGGTCGGCTTGGTGCTCCATCATGATAAGCAGCTTCCCCGCGTTCGCGGTGGTTGGAGTCAGAATCTCCATCGGAGAAAGCGGATCAAACAAAAACCGACTTCGTTGCGCTGCGCTCGCACTTGCATGACGCTTCGGGAGTGCTGGAGGCGCATCTGCTTCAGCACGCACTCCTTGACCTCCAAAAAGCGCTTTGCCATCCAAAATTTGCGCAGCTTTAGCTGCTTCCGATGGCGTGCTAAAGCGTGCTATGATTTTTGGCACGCTTCCTTCGTATACGAGCTCATGTGACGCATCAGAAAGCGCGAATATGAGTCCTGCCTCGCGCTGCGTAATGTCGGCGGGGAGATTGCGTAGTGTGACTACGCACCCTTCCAACATACCAAACAGGCCTTTGCGGGGAAGCGTGGGCAGGAGATGGAGGTTCTGGAGTGACGGAGGGTAGAGGGGGTTTAGGGGGTTTGTGTTTATTTTGGGAAGGACTATGGATTTTTGAGGGTAGGGGGGGGTGGAAGAGGGAGAGGGGGATGAGGGCGGTGGGGGAGTAGGGGTGGGAGTGGGGGGTTTTTGAGAGTCTGAAGGGAGAGAAGGTTTTGCGGTGTCTGAGGGGGTGTTGTTTTCTAGAGGAATGGTGGGAGCAGGGGGATTAGAGAAGGGGTCTGACAGAGGGGGCTCTGTAGGGGAGAGCAGGGGGTTCGAAGAGGACATGCTTATTAATGCTGACAGGCGCTGATTACTAGTGATAGACTGGTTAGTATATACTCCTTTGTAGATACTCCTTAATAGGTTACCTTATTGATTTATCATATATGATGATAGTTTTTGTTGTTGATGATGACTTCATTTTTGTGTTGGTGGCGGTGGTATTGTGTTGAAATGTAACAAGCAAATCATCAAATAAACAAATTAATGATCCCCTCCATACCATACCAACCTTATTAATCCACAACAGGCCAAAATGACAGATACAAACGTCCACATCAGATAGATTAAACATGGTGGAACGTATCATCCCTCATAATCAGCTAACTTTAATATGATGTATTGTGAACCCCATATCACATGTGATCCTGAATATCAATGATTCCCTCTACTTGTTCTCCCCAAACTATTTGAATCAAATCATTCACCACTATCGCTTGTTCGCTCTATCATTCCAAGTAAGAAATAACATTCCTTACTGAATATCAATGTACAAGTGGATTATGTACCGTACACCGTACACCGTACACCAAACACACCAACAAATCAAACAAACCAAACAAACAAACAGACAAACATACTCACTCTCTTATTCAACACTTCGCAGAATAGCTTCTAATCAAGGCTCACTCAAAAAAACACCAACCAGCCTTAGATCGATGTTATGTCCGGTAACTCAAAAAGACCGATACCGTCCGTAGCCCTGATGAGTATGCTTTCGGGCTGGTAAATCGAGTGGATGCGTACGATCCGAGATTTAGATTCTTCGCTGTTCTGTTGCTCAGATTCCTCGAATCCAACCTTTTGGGCTTGGTACGCTAATTAATGTTTTTTTGCTTCAAAATAAAAAAAAAGTGCGCGTCCAAATTACGTGGCGGGGCGCAGGGTAACTCGCTTCCATGCATCTTCATGCACCTACCTTTCTCTACCATTTTTGTACATAACCATTAAGTCCCCTTTCAATAATTAATTTATCATTTTATAGAAAATCTGCTTCGTATTGTAATCAACTGAATTCATTATAACCAAGCCTCTCCCTCAGTTCCTTCGCCTATATCACCGATTCTTCAAAATCATCGAACTAATTTTCTCCGTTTAAATGGGTGGCAAATACACCCAGACATCAACTCCTCTACACCCAAACATTTTACACCCATACATCAAAACAAAATAATATCATCCATACATCAACACCCATACATCATCATCATCATCACCACCCAGACACCTTTACCCAATTTTTCTTTACAATGCAACCCAAGATCTCAACTGAGCCGCGGTTGCCGCATGGCGTGTAGAATCCGCAGCCTCAAGCACTTCTTTTCTTAACTTGGCAAAATCGGCACTTCTGTGGCGCAACACCGATTTGAAAAGCGCCAACAGCGTCACGTGCTTCCATCTGAGCTCGTAGCCTCTGAAGTCCGCTCCCATGTCATCTAAAGTTGGTTTGTCAATTTTCTCTGGCATTTTTGGGCCAAGCTGAGCAATCGGACCAGAAACAAGTCTGGTGAGACGGTCGACTATCAACCGAAGACCGTTTTCGTCTGCACGGTCCAAAATCGAGAAGAAAATCTCGGTTGCCAAGGAATTAGTCAAGACTAGAACCAGCGGTTTATTCTCATCAAAAAGGTAGTCCAACACGCTAATGTCAGACAAAAGCCCTTTCTTAGTTAAAATCTCCAAAATGATGAAGCCGTTCTGAGGAGTGTCGTTCCAGTAACGCATGACAGCCCCGATGACGTCAGAGGCTCTTGCAGAGGCAATTTGATGATCGACACTGTTTTTCGGGTCATAAAAAGAGGCATAATCGAAGTTTGGGTCTAGATCGGCAATTTCGTCGATGGTCACTGGAAGTCCCATTATTTTCCTAACTCTGTGAATTATCTTACTGACAAAGGTTTCAAAATGGGATATAGACCGCGAGGTGGCAAAGCACACTGTTTGGAAAAGGAAGTTGAGCAAGAAGCGGTCTTTCATTTGGTCTGTGGCAAGATTTGGGTCATTAGCTATTTTCTCTTCTACCGCCGACACCAAGTCCCAGAACAGAGTTTCTGGGCCGCCGTTTTGCTCGTGGACCAATCTGACCAATGCACTGGCCTCATCGAAATATGGGAGCAGTGGGTGTTCTGTGAACTTGAGCACTGGTTGTTCGATGGTCTTAGTGTAGACCAACTCCATAGGCGTCTTCTCGGTCATCACGTCTCTTCCAAAGACCAGGGCGTCGTAGGCATGGACCATTTTCATGTCGGGAAGGAGGGACACGTTCAAGTACTTTTCGAAGGCTTCTCTTTGGTCACCAAACGACTCATGAATGGTTTCTTTCGACGCGAGACGTACTTCCCTGAACACGAGGTTACTGAGGAACGTTTTGGAAGGGCAATATTGGCTTGCCTCTAAAGTGTTACTGAGCTGTTCCCACTCCTGCCACTTCCACTTGAACTTGAAGTTGGAGAGCTGAAGCAGCATCCAGTCGAGGAACCGGAGCCGGAGTTCCATGTCCAAGTTTGCGATGTTGCGGAAAAAGTAGCGCATGGCCTTCCCGAACCGAGGAGCCACTCCGGCGGGAGCATTTTGACAAGCAAACACAAGTACATTATAGTAGTAAATAGGTTTCGTTTGAGGTTTCGGAAGCTGGAAGGCCAAAGAAAGGGCGTTCTCCACGATGATGTCTTCCATGGCCCACGTGCTCTTCTTTTCCTTCTGCTGCTCCGGGTCTGGACCAAGCGACTGGTTGAAGTCGTGTGTGATTTCCAAGTCTCTCAACGACGAATTGAGTGGCGCAAAGAGACCGGGTTTGAAGAAGGACCCCAAGGATAAAAGCTCCTTGCTTGCTATGTTTTTGTTATACTCCAAAGATTCAAGCACGTCCTGAACAATGTCTCTGAATATCAAGCCTGTCCAAGTATCAGGTTTAGGCATGGTCTCAAAGGCCCCGTCTTTTGGGAACACGTCAAAAACAAGTCTTGGATGTTGCCATAATGCATCAATCTTCCCAGGTCCTTCGAGCGAGGCTACTCTTTTGAATAACTCGACCGATGGGAAGGCTAACTTGGGAAGAGTGTTCACTTCCCTGGTGGCCTCACTTCTTGCGTCCTTCACATGCGACCGGATGAGACTCTCGAAGTCAATCATCACATCATCAAGCAACTCGTAGTCCGACTCTGCAAGCTGCTGGACTGCAGGAAGGATCAATTTGGTGAGGCTTGGGGAGGACTCGCCGAAAGGAGATACCATCTGTGTATAGTCCAGATCGACGATAACAAATTCCTCAGCCTTTTTTATGATTTTCTCGCGCACTTGGTCTTTGAACTCTGCGTCTGATTTATTGAAAACGATCAAATAAGGCACAGAGATAAGGGCTCCGTAATAGAGATTTTCAGCCAATGGACATCTGTCGTCACCATACGACTTTTGGAGGTCAACTGCAGTTTGGATGGTTTGCTCAAACACAGATAAAATAGACTCTCTTTGGATGACAGGAGTAAGAGTGGCTAAAAAACGCAAAACAAGTTTAAACTTGTTGAAGGGGCCGGTGTCGTTCAGAGGAGGTGTTACCCGGTCGCCCTCCTCATGCTCAGGGTCAGCGGACCCTTCAAGGATGGATTGGGTGAGAAGGTCCAAGCACTTTTGGTGAAAAAACTCGAGGACAAACCGACCAATCACGGGGTTTTTTGCGTCAGAGATCTGTACAAGACTACTGAGAAGAAGCACTTTTTGTGGCTGTTCGGTAAGGGTGGCGTAGATACTTGTAAGACAGCTGTTTCTGAAGAAATCTTCGCGTCCGAATTCCGCAGCAATGGGGACAGATATGTGACTGAGGTGTCTCACAATGTCTTCTACCTCGCACCCTTCGCAGATTTTGTTGATGTCTTTGCACACACCAAGGGTTGTTTTCTCAATGGCCAGGATCTGGGGAGGGACATAGGTTGGTGCTGCAGGGTAGTCGGGACGTCTGTAGCGTTTTTCAGGGGGGGCATCGTCTCCGTAGTGGTCTTCAGGACGATAGTCGTCGAGATTGGGGTTGGACCAGTGCGAGGCGTCGTCGTGGGGGCGTTTGGACATTGCGAGCGAAGCAAGCTGAAATATTTTAATGTTTCAGTGAAAAATTATTTAAACAAGAATCCTTAGATATCCTCAAAATGATTACTATACTTGAAAATTATTTGGAACGTTTCTTCAAATTTGTTGTTGAATAGGTGGTAAAAGTTTAAGCGTATACTTCTAGTAGACTCTATACCGATGTTGGCTCGTCCTCTGCTGGTCTTTGAGTGCGTTTAGCATTTATATTTGGAGGGGGAGGCTTGTTGTATGAGAGAACATTTCTGCTGAAATTGAATTCGAGTGATGAGAGTGGCTTTTCCGTTTGATAAAGCTGAGCAGCGATTTCTTCTAGTAAATTTGTGTCTGCACTGTAGCTCCATCTATAGTGCCTCATGGTATAGAAAAGCCGGCAACCCTAATTCGTAGGCCCTATCCAAATCCTCATAAGCCTTTTGGTGTGTGTCTGTTCAACCCACTCTGATTGCATTGATCTCAGGATTCCTTATACTGAATGAAGAGTCATTTTTGAGGAGAGAATGAAATTTGTCGAGGAAACAACTTACATGATGAAAATCGATACCCCCCCAATACCTCCTTCACATATTCTGTATTAGGCGATTAGTAGCACTTGGTTAGTCAAGTGGACAAGGAATTGGTTGAGGTCTTTCCGTGTAGTAAGCTAGCTAGTTGGCCCTTTTCAGAGCGCGTTTGGCACAGTTAAAAGTAACGTAAACACCGATTAAATGGATAGTGTTTTATATTCTTAGAACTCGGCAAGTTATGCGATTATTGTACTTGTTCATCTAACTCTTTGGTGTTAAGCGCAAGAGTAGAGACTGTTTATGCAATCTACAGCTGGTTCTTCGATAAGTATATACTTAATACACAATAGTAGGGACAACCTCTTTCTAAAACCCTCAGTATGACAGTATTCCACTATTTAGGGTGATTTGGTAAACTTGTCATCCTCGTTTTCTTTGAATGAAAGTCTCTGATAAAGATCTTTTTCGGGATGAGTGACTCTCCAGTCTTTAGAGGTACATAGAAACCTGCCTTGCTCACGCCATCGATCACCTACTTACTACCAATCTTACTTTATCATAGAGTATCAGCTCTGATAGCTCGTATTTCCTCTCTTATCAGTACAGATAAATACAGATCTAACTATAGCTTGATCTTTTAGAAGCTTAGCACTGGGAAGTGAGGTTATTCTGCTCTTGCCTAATCTTTTGCTATCTCTGGTGAACTGTATAACATGATCAAAACATGATAAGGCTGATATAAGCTTTTTAGCATTTTCTTCATATCGCTGAATTAGCAATCACTTCTACTCCACGTTCATGGGAAGACACGTTTTTGCATTTACAGTACTTAGTGGATGATTGCGTTCAAATTGTGATGTGCGGTATTGAACCGTGTTGTATTGTATTGTATCGATTGTACTGTATTGTACTGAATTGAATTGTTTGCACATGAGAATCATGCGCTCAGTAGGTTTGATTGCGTGACATTGACAGTCGAGTTTAAACTTCGAGTGGGCAGATCTTCAGATTTTGAGTTTGAGCAGTTTTTTCTAAATGTGGTTTTAGTCATTCAATTACGCTATCTGTATCACTTCATTTTTGAGTGCTTAGAAGCTGATCAGCTGGAGCTAGCTCTCACCAAGCCTCGTATAGCTAAATCTCGCAAAAACTACTCAAACCTGTTTGAATGGCTTTTGATTGGTCAACAATCGGATCGTTTCTCAGATTTGAGTAGAATACGAACTATAGGCTTCACACCTAATCTCGTATTCAATCCAGCTTTGCCGGTCTATATCCCAATACGCAAATACAAATTGTAAAACTACACATAATCTACCACAATGGATTTATTTAGTACCCCCCTCCAAAGTAAAAAAACAGTATTAAAATTCTATCAACTACACAAGATCCCCCTTCTCCTTCTCGGCGCTGCTGGTCTCCTGTTGGACTTCCGCAACGCCCTCAACCACGCGCAGAGGCTGTGCGCTCAATAACTCCTTCTCTTCCTTCTTCTGCTTACCCTCGAAGATCATCGTCAACTTGTACAAAGTGTGTCTACTCTCGTAAACTGGGTACAAGATAATAAACGCAGCAGCGATGATCAACCAGATCATCACAATGATGACCCAGCCACGGAAGAAACCTTTAGAGTAGATATACTTTTGTCCGTACATAGGCATTGGAATGATGAAAATCAAGATGAAGAACAAACTCCAGGCGACAATGTGGGCGTACTTGGAGTAGCGAGCCAACTCCAACTTCTCCTTAGGGTCGGTGATCTTCATGGCTACGGCCTCTTCGACAGTTGCGTCGTCGGCAACAATGAAATTGTCGTCAAGAGTGTCAAAGTCGTAAGGTTCTGGGTCTGGCTTGATAAGAGAGATGGCCACGATGAAGATCAAAGATCCAAAGAGACCAACAAAGTTACCAACGGCACAAGAGTATTCGTTGCCAAGAGTGTCCTTGTTCACAGCACCGTAGAAAGATTTGGCACTAGCACACCAGCCGATAAGAGCAACAATGGTGGCCAAAGGAGGACCAATAATAAGAGACAACTTAGTCATGCGGCTCCAGAAGAGAGTCAAGGTGAAGGCAAACACACCAGGACCCAAGATGATACCGATGAAACTGATGATCCAACTGATGGTGATTCCAATGTAGTTGAACAACACAGTCAAGCCGCCCATTGCTATGGCGAAGAAAGTGACACAGAGGTGGGTGACCGTCACAAGCTGCTTACCGGTGGCTCTTGGGTTGATGTAAGATCTGTAAATGTCGTAGGTGACCACAGAAGAAAATCCAATCAACTCAGCAGAAGTCGCAGAGGTAGCCGCAAGCCAGATCATAAGCAACCCAGCAGCACAACCACTCTTGCCCAAGGTCATATACAACCCGTACAACATAGGAATACCTTCGTTGACGTGGGTGGTTGGCACGAGGTTTGGGTAAGTTGGAGAGTCAGGGTCGTTAACCAAGGCAAGGTTGGCCAAAGAAGAGGCCAAAGAGAGTGCCAATGGAATTACCAACCAGCAGAGACCGCCAATAAAGTAACCAACCATACTGGCTTTTGGCTTGGCAGCAATGGCTTTCTGGGAATATGATGGGTCACAGAAAACAGTGGCAAAACCTCCAATGACAATGTTCCACCCATTAAGCAAAGCGGTCTTGTTGGTCCAGGTGAAGTACGAGCCTTCGTGGCCAGCACTTGGGTGTTGTTTGCCAACCTCAGTGATCAACTCATACATCTTGTCAATGGAACCAATCTTGTCAGATCTGGTGTAAGTGTTGAAGATGGCCACCAAAATCACAATATAGATGATGATGGAGTGAAACCAGTCAGAAATGAAGGTACTCTTGAGACCTCCCATCACAGTGAATACAAACACACCCAAAGGCAACAACATGGCAGCAGCAACTAAGTGCATGCCGGTGATTACGTTGATTGCCTGACATCCTCCGAGCAACAACATGGCAGAGATGATCACGTTGGTTCCCATGGCATAGAACAACATAACCCAGTGACCGACTTTGCCAAAACGAGCTTTTACAACCTCGAGAATAGTGTGGGCTCCCGGAGCTTTTCTCTTGATTTCAAGCGCAATGACCGCAAAAAACGTAATCTGGATAGTAAAGGCAAAGGCGTACCATGCACCTCCACAGACTCCGTAGGAATAAGTCATTCCACTGGAGGTCAACAAAGTTCCAGGCCAGGTCCACGAAGAGACCACAGCCAGGGCAATCAAACCCAGCGATGTGTTTCTACCAGAGGTGGTGAAACGTTCGGAGTTTTGCTTCTCACCAAGAAAGTTGGAGAGGACCTTCGTGATGAAGATCATCAACGCAGCAAAACCTGCTCCGAGCACAAGAATATAGCAGTAGCCATAGGCCTGACTCAAGATGGGCTCGGACATTGTGTTACTCTGAAAACGGCGAGGAATCCTGGGTTTATACGAATTTCGCTTGCCCGATAAAGCACAATGTGCGTCAACAATCTGACTCACACAACCTATAGATAACTTTGGTCACTAGCCCCGGTGGATGGTCAGCGATCGACCCATTCGGGTGGGTGGGTGTATTCACTTATCTTTATTGTTGGAGGGGGCAGGGGGAATCAAATGTAAACAAACCAAGGAGTGCGGGGTATGTATTACCCCAACAATCGAGTCACAGGACCTTGATAGATAGAGATAGCCAAGAGAACTCGATGTTCCTGTTGTTTTTCTTTGTTCTGCCCCAATTTCGTATATTGTGGTGGTGCATCGTGCGTGCATAAACAAAAGAAATAAGGGTCTTGATAAGATAAACAATAATTAGACGATCAGACTGTGGTTCTGGTGTACTCTATTGGCTGCATGTTTGAAGTTGTTTGTGGCCTCTTGTAAGCACAATATGTGATTTCTATGCAGGGATTGAGACATAGAAAACATGGGAGAATACTTATCTGCTGATAGAAATACTTTCGTAGCAAATCATAGACAGCTACCTGTCAAAATGATTTATTCGTATCTCGCTTATCAGTGCATTGCAACTCCGGGAGTCTCCGACGTCTTGAGGTAAAAAAAAAGAAATTAAAACGGTTTGTAACCCATTTTCGGAAAACGTTATGAATCCCTGGAATGCATTCATATTATGTGAAATTGGTTATCCTATAGATACGTCCATTTTAGTAGCCATTCGAGTGCTCATTTGAACGAGCATGCATCGAAAAAATGATCATAATATAGAAATATTGTAGCAATGTATTGAATTGTAGAAAATATTACTTATCTAAGCATTATCGTATAGTCACTAGCGTGCTCAGCAATCTGAGATATAGCTGAGATAACATGCTTTATCAAGCACAATAGAGTATGAATTCCGAGGAATATCCCCTGATCGCAAAGATGCGGCTGCTGCATGAATGAATGTAACGTCAAGGCGCGATAAATTTCCCTTATCTACTATTTTTCTAGTCTTTATACTAGCACTCCTCGCCCCTAGCCTAGTCAATCAAACCATGCCTGAATTTCTCACCAAGATCGATCTTTCCAAGCCAGCTTATGAGCAAGCCGGAGTCCACAATCGTTGGCACCCTGACGTCCCAGCAAACTTTGTTATCAAGCCAAACACTTCGTACAAAGCTGAGTGCTTCGACTGGACTGGTGGGCAGGTTGGCAACAACGACTCTGCGGACGACATCAAGTACTGTGACTTGACGAGAATCCATTACTTATCTGGTCCTTTCTTCGTTGAAGGCTGTGAGCCCGGCGATGTTTTGAAGGTGAGTCTTCAAGACATCCAGCCATTGGAGCGCCAGCCTTGGGGCTACTGTGGTGTCTTTGCCAAAGAGAACGGAGGAGGATTCCTCGACAAACATTATCCAAAAGCTGCTAAAGCGGTGTTTGATTTTGAGGGAATCTATGCCACTTCGAGACACATCCCTGGTGTGAAGTTCCCGGGCATCTGCCATCCCGGCATCATTGGAGTCTTGCCGAGCCAGGAAGTTCTTGATGAGTGGAACACCAGAGAGAAGACCTTGGTGGACAGCCACCCGCACGCTGAGTTTGTCATGGCCAACTTGCCAAACGACCACGGAGCATATGCTGGTATCAAGGCCACTCCAGAGATCCAGGAGAAAGTGGCCAAGTACGGGGCTAGAACAATTCCAGGAAGACCAGAAAATGGAGGCAATTGTGACATCAAGGCCTTGACTAGAGGTTCTACCGTCTACTTGCCTACATATTTGAAAGGAGGAATGTTGTCTATTGGTGATTTGCACTTCAGTCAGGGTGATGGTGAGATCAGTTTCTGTGGTGCAATTGAGATGGCTGGTTGTGTCACTTTCAGTGTTGACATCATCAAGGGAGGGATGAAGAAGTTGGGAATGAAGTCGCCAATGTACTTGCCTTCCCCAGTTGCTCCTCAGTTTGGGCCTGACAGATATTTGACATTTGAGGGTTTCAGTGTCGATGAGCAGGGGGTTCAATTGTGTCTTGACACAACTGTTGCGTACCGCCAAACGTGTCTCCGTGTGATTGAGTATCTCAGAAGATACGGTTACAACGACTACCAAATTTACCTTCTCTTGTCCACTGCTCCTATAGAGGGACACATTGCGGGGATTGTGGACGTTCCAAACAGTTGCACAACCATTGGGTTACCAATGGACATTTTTGATTTCGACATTTCTCCTGAGGGTGAGGTTGTGAAGAAGGACATGTCGAATTGCGCTTTCGCAAAGGACGACTTGGCAGAGGGGTTTCCTTTCACCGAGGAATAGCTGAACAACTACTAGCATATATGTTTAGTTAACATGTCAGATCATTTTAATGATCCAGAAAAGAATTTGAATCAAATTGAAATAAGAGGGTTTTTGAGTTGTAGATTTTTTGGGATTTGTAAGATTTATTTATAAATGCGATATTTCCATCTTTGTTCTTTCTTGGGCAGTTTTGAAATAAAGAAGCAGTAGTTCTGGTGAAAGAATAGATCTCAAGTGTAAATTATTAACACATAGCAATTCTTTAAATGACTATGCCTGTTTCTCATTTTAAGCAGGCTACAGGGCTCTCTAGTCAGTTCTCCAGATCAGCAAAGTCCTACACAGTAAAAAGTACACCCCAAAATGATTATAATGACGTATTATCAGCTTGAAGTTTGTATATGGAACATAGCGAAGCCAAGTTAGCTCATTTAATCGATAACATAACTGTTACCAAACAAGAAAAGGCTACACCAAAACCCAACCATATGACATATATACATATATATACAACAAGCAATATTTACATGTTTTTCTTCATCACCCTCAACCGCTGCTTTTCAACTCTCTGCTTTTTCTTGATCTCCTTCAACACTTTTTTGTCCTTTATCTCACTCAAGTCTATATCTAGAATATTATCTTCGTCCAACTTTATTTCCTCCTTCTTTTCGGTTTCCTTCTGTACGGGCCCTGGTCTAACTTCGAACACAAATCTCGTGTTTATATCCCCCCTTTCGACTGTTTTCACTTTAACATCTAGCTCATTCTCTAATATGTTTCTTAACAACTCTACAGTCTTCTCTCTCTTTATCACCTCCAAATCGCCGATTTCTTCTTTCAACTTCCCACTCCGCTTAAACACATCCCCATCATCAATTTTGGATAACCCACTTTTCAGGTCCAACACCACATACACCAAGTTGGTCTTCGCTAGCGTGTTTTCAATCACGTTCTTCTTTTTAGCGGTCAAGTCGCTATCGGAAATTCCCCAACTAATTTTGACAAATTTGGGTTCCATCAAGTTTTTCTTGCCTCTTTGGCTGTGTATGTATGCAAATTTGCGACTTACGCTAGCCATTTGAAGACTCCGCTCCGATGCAAGCAGCTCGGAGAAAGCCGTTATTGCTTTTCTTTTATCGACGACGGCGATACGAGGAATTTTTTCTCCCCTTTCTGTTTCTCTAACATTTAAGAATGTATATCCTTGTTCATTTAAATCTAAATTTTGGGACTTTATAAGGTCCAAAATTCTATAAGTGTCTGTTTGACGTGTTTCTGGGTTCATGTAATCCACTATTCCTCTTTTATTGAACTCTAGAAACGTTTTTTCAAGAATGTACCGAAGACAATCCACAGATTTCGGGGTTATGGTCGGCTCTACAAAATAGTACTTATCCACATTTTCTCCTTTGATCGATATCTTCACTTTGCCTCGGTTTTCTCGTAAATCCTCTGGTCGGGTGATTTTTTTTCCTGCCCAAGAACGATCATTATTTCTCGTGTTTTTGCGGTCTGTGTCCTTCCAATCAAACTGATTTTTTCGCAGATGGGGAGGCGCTCGTGTGGCCACAAATCTGACACAGTGCCGCTGCGTAAGCCTGCGTAGGGAGCACGCTTGAAGGGGTATCATGGCACACTTATTAGTGAAAATTGTAGAAGTATATTTTTTTAATATCCAGCGGGGTGGGTCATTGAGGGGCGGGGGCTGAACATATGAGAGACGGCTGTGTCCTTGAATTCGATGTGTTTTGTTTATTGTCTTCTCTTTTGTAGTTCGTGCTATTTATAGAGTTTTTGGTAGGTTGAGCTGTTTTCTGTGAGCGACTTGTGAGGTTGCCTTGAATTCGATTTAGGTTGGCTTTGGGAAGAGTTGTGGTGATAAACAGCATTCTGGAATACTTCATCGGAAGGTTTTGTTGTAAAAGATGTATTTCCGTATTCTGGTGAACACTGTAGCCTGGGTTATTGTGACTTTATAAAAGGTATAAACTGTAATCTTAGTGAATATATAAGCCAGCAATTGATCGCGTTCATCATTCAAAACCTAACCTTTTAGGAAGTCTCTTCTAGCAGCCTCTCACTGGAGACCGACTCAAGAGGGTGATAAAATGTGTTTCTATAGTGCAGCTAGGTCTATGGGACGGCTTGCACTGTGAATCTTCGGCCCAAACCATTACTTTGATGAATTAAAAACCTTAAGATGCCAACACAGCAACACTCGTCACTTCCCGTCAAGTTTACATTACGTGTATGCTAAATGCTGATTATTTAGCGGGAGATCACAAAGGGCTCACTTACAACAAAAAAATCATAAGCCTTCCCGATGAAGCGATAGTTCTCGAATTCTTTTAGCTCTCATACGAGGAAATAGCTGTTTTTCTTGGCCTTTACCTAAGACTCTCAGCTCCATCATCGTTCACTTCTGTAAGGGTAACGAACCGGTCAACCCGAGACCTCTCTAAGGGCTCCCCCCAGATGAGCACATTGTATTTAAGAATGGTGCTAGATGAAAAAGCCTCTATTTCTCTAGATTTTGGGGACGATGATGGTAATATTTCAAACCTCTCTGACTCAAAAACATTCTCAATATCTGCCGAGGCACATATTCCTATGGGACTATTAGCACACTGTCTCATGTAATGAGCGCTAAATGGAGTTGGATGCTTCTTGTCTCGAAAAACAGTTCTAAACTAAAAACTCTGGGGCATACCCCCTCCTTTACAATGATATATCTACGCTAACCATAGTGTGTGCACCTATTCTATTAAAAACATTTTCAATCACAACATCCATGAATGCTCATCTATACAACAATTATTGTTAACATCTACACCACTAATATCTGAACATATAAAATTCTCGCTTCACTTGCACTTAGCTAATCACACATACTCACTGGTACTAGCAAATCAGAAAATCCACTTGCTACTCAGAGAAAGCTATAGCATTGCCCCTCCACATGGGAAATACTTCTATAGATGAGACAATTCATCTCCTGAGGCATTGGTGTTTGTGGTTATTGCCATAAACCGATCGAAGCAGGCAGTGATAGCAGATATGGGATCAGCTGGGGGACTGCAAATGAAAATCAAGTATACTTGAATAGAAGCAGTTTGCTCGTTCAAGAGAAATAAGTATACTCGTTCTGCTCGTATACTTGTATAAAATCACAAATACTCATTCGCTTCACTTATGAATATCGGGAGTGATAGGCGGTGCTTATTGTTGCTTGCACTCTTGAGGGTCCTTCTGAACCGCCTCCCCCTCCTCCTCGCTCTCCCCGTCGCTCTCCCCTTCACTCCCCTCTTCAAACGCCTCCATCTCCTCATAATCAATGTAATCCACCGCCGCCCCGGTAAACCAGTCAACGGCTCTGGTCACCAACTTGTCCTTGATCTCCTCGGCAATGTGATAATCCAACTGCAATCTGGTCTCCAACTCCTCCTCTTCTTCCTCCTCATCTTCATCATCAAAACTAGGAGGCTTTGGAGGATCAAAGAAATTGAAGAACAGTTCGGTCGGTGTAACTTTTTCGATGGTTCGTGTTTGTTTGGTGTTCTTATTTCTTTGCTTTCTACGTTCAATACGAATGGTGACGTTCTTGTCCTGCAGAACCCAGTTGATGTCACACCCATCTGCATGATCATAAATAAATTCGCCAGTGTATCCAAGCTCCTTTTGGTAATAATAAGTCTTTTCTAAAGTTTTATTAGTGAAAAAATCGTTCTTATCAAACTCAAATATAAGTTTGAATCCTGGAGTTTCTAAATATTCCAACCGAATGTCAACCAACTTCTCGAGTACTTGTGCATCTTCCTCAGTGATGGTTTCTGAGATTGGATCGAGATTAGTCAATGCAGTTAACCAGAAACTTGGAATCCCTTTGATTTTTTCTTTTTCTTCTTCCTCTTCTTCCTCTTCTTCTTCCTCTTCTCCCTCTTCTTCCCCGTCCCCCTTTTCTTCATCTTCTTCCTCCCCCCCTTCCAACTCGGCTTCTATGGCCTTCCCCTCTTCAATCTCCTCCTCAGTGGGCTCCAACTCTCCCACGATGATTTTTCTACGATGCTCGTTAATGCCCTTTGCCATGACGTTATACTTTTTCTCCAACTCAAACATTTCTTTTTGGAACTTGGTCTCAAGGTCCATCTGCTTTTTCTGGAGCAGTTTCAACGAGATGATGCGGTTCTTGACGGCTTTAGGGAACGAGTCCACATAGCCAGAGTTGGCACCAATGAGCGTGTTCAACCGCTCCTCAATAAGGGCAGCAACCATCGGGTTAGCAGCCATGTTCTTCAACTCTTCTCCTTCTTCAGAGATTGTGTTGGGAACTTGCGGATCAACCGTTCTGGCCACAAGCAGGCCCACGTTTGAAGCTGGCGTGTTTTGCGGCGTTGGGGCGTCGGCGATTTCGGTGTTTTTGATGTTGGTCATGACGCGTGGAATTTTAAAATATTTCACGTAAATTTATTTAGCACACCCATCCCCCGTCAGGGCAAGTTATTTCACGTGTTTGGTGAAATATCTTTCTGTTGGTTGATACTGTATATGTTTTGTTGAAGTTTTTGTAACTCTTTATCTGTTTAACTTGAACCGATTTTAGCTCATTTTGGTTGTTTCTGGTGGTGTTCTTGAGAAATCATTACTAATCTTCAAGATGTTGATATTAATTTTGATGTTTCTGATACTCTTCTATTTTCTTTAATTTTTTGACACCGCATTATGTGCTTATTGTACGTCAAGAAGAATTTTCTATTTCTCAACTTGTTTCTCAAGCAATAAACCGAACCGAAAGTCTTTGAGTATTTCGAGGTTTCAAATTTTGACTTTTCTATCGTAAGTCTCGCATCTACCTCATCTACACTAAGCTACGTATAGTTTTCTAGTGTGCTTATGCTGATTGATTCATTGATATCGGTGTTTTGTAAATGATCTGAAAAAAGCAGATAGCTTGCGGTATTACCTGGGTCGCTTACAATTTATACTTTATTCATCTATGACTTGTAAGTAGAGTATACATGAGAGATCTCGATAGGTAATTGTGTATTGTGTTATACTTTGGATACCCTGCTGAGTGTTTGGGACTGAAGACTAGCCAGACTCTTTAGTCTATTCGCTTCAAATATCTCCAACATAACGCCCAACTCGCCTTGCATTGGATTGTAGGAAGTAGGCTGCTTGCTTCACAGATTTACTTGAAAGCAGGTCGTTTGCTTCGCTCGTCTGTCTATACACAGCTAATAACCTGACTACAACTAGACTAGCCAGCTGAACAAAATAGTTAGCTACTCAATGAATACACTGTTTGAAATACACACAGCATAACGATAAACAGCCTAGATCGTGCAACAAGCTCACGTTTTGTGTATGTTAAGACTATTAGCAGACTATGAGCAGAGAGAGTTTGAATATATGCAAACTACTCGCTCTTCTTGAGCTATGAGCAGCCCACTTACTTCGCTCGCGCCCACCTATAGTATTGCAATCAAAACCAACAAAACCAATAAAACCCCTATCAAAACAGCAATACAGCAGTCACTCATTCTCTCCCGATTCTGCTTCATTATCCCCCCCAACCGCTTCATACTTCGGTTCAATCTTCCTTGAGTTCTATCCATGTCTCTTTCGAAATCTTCGATGATCACAGCCTGTTCATCCAACTCTGTTCCCATTAATCTAGCCTGTTCATTGATCCTCTGTACAGAGTCAAATACCCCATCTATTTGCTCATCCTGATATCTCAATTCCTGCTGGAGTTGAAAATTGCGATTTTGTGCTATTCTAGTGTCTACGTCATTATCTATCTCGTCCTCATAGCTGGCAAAAGGATTTTCACTTACACTAGTTTTCTCCTTTCTCAGAGCCCACTGATTACTAATCCTAGCGTAGCTCTGTTCTAGAGTGTGTATTATTTGATTTCTACGAACAAGCTCGTCTTTTGTGATCTCTGTGTAAAGTTCAGGCTCATTTTCTATGTGCTGCACAGTCTCTTTAAGATCGTTGATCGTCTCTTTGAGATCTGCTAGCTGGCTCTCAAATTCAGTGAGCTGGACAGCAGAAGGAGAAGCGTTATTTTTGAGAAACTCTGTGAGGGTCGAGAGCTGCTCGGTGGCATCTGTATGCACTTGGTTGAAGGGGTCCATGGGGATTTCTTGAGTGAAAGGAACTCAAAGAACAAATTTCTCGATGGGAACAAATTTCTTGAGAACGACAAATAATCTTAAAGTGAATAATATGTGGATGAACTTATCGTTTTGATGATCTCTCCGGTTCTTATTTGACAAACACCCACACACCGGCACGTGACTCACACTTTACGGGTTACACATTGAACAAGGCTTTATTTTCAATATAACAACTTGCATGTTTATTTTGTGGTCAGATTAATTGTTTCTGCTTTGTATGTCAGAGTGTAAGAGAGAGTGGATATAGTAGTAAACTATATAAGCCATACATCATTCTATGTCTAGGTATTGATCTTGCTCAACTTCTCTGCCACCTACACTAGAAAACGATCCAACTTTTGAAACGAAGTAATTCTGTGAATGTAGTAGATATAAGGATAGATCAACTTATATTTTTATCTACAACATAAAAGATTCCCAGCATCCTTACACAGCTAATAACAGTACTCTTCAAAACACTTTTTACACACCTCACTCTGCTCCACACCGCCCCTCTCCTGTGCTCTTCTAATCACAGCACATCCCACACAAGTGGCAAATCCAGCATCGTCAGTCAAATTTCCCCTGGTTGCTGTTTCGAACCCATTTTTTATCATCGCTCTTTTCTCCTCCTCCGAGTAGTACAATTTGATAGTCATTTTGTTGGACTCGTAAGAGTACTTTGCATTGGCCGTGTACATAACCACAGGTGGCACGAAAGAGAGATTTCCCAACTTTGAAGCGTCACATCCCAAAAAGAAAGGTTTGTGTGTATAGTTAAGCCTCTTAAAATCCTCTAATGGAGGTACAGGCGGAAATGCGTAAGCATGGCCGATATCATAAAACTGTTTTTTGTATGTGGCCCTTAAACTCTCGCCGTTAGGATATTCATCTTCATCTCCAGAACTATCATACACAGATATGAAATCTAGCTCTCTATACTTACTAATCAAAGGCAGTATCGGGATGTTTTCTCCGTTCTCACTCCCGTCAACCAACTCTATAGTTTTATTTGCAGCCATTTCATTCAGTGTACCATGAATATTGCCATAAAACGGATTCGGGTACTCTGCGTGAATCATTTGGTAGCTTCCAACAGTGTCTAGAGCACTTCCAAAAAGATATTCTAAAAGCAGGATGCTTTCTATAGACTCGCCCAAGTAGTTTACAGGCACATTGAAAATGTTCAGGGAAGTGCCCATAACAAAGCCAGCATTGTCAAAATCCTGAATGCAATATGACGAATTGTCTGGAGCTCCATTGGTAAGATTACTACCCACGTACTTTGTCTGAACAAAGGCATTTGTGGTTGCGTCCCAAGACCCAAATTCCAAAGGGCTTATTTCAAAAACCGTCAGTGTAGACACCTCAATTTTCTCGCCATCAATCTGGGAATCAGACACAAGTATTGGGAGTGGTATAGCTCCAGACTGGAACATCTCACTTTGAGAAATTCCTGACCAGGTAGTGTTCTCCCCATAGTTTGGCAACTCAGGCAAAAAGAAGTGCAGAAGCATGCGGCCCCATACATCCACCAAAGTAGTATCAAATCCAGAATTGAGTTTTTCTTTGACCTCCGATAACCATATGCTCCAGATATCCCAGTTCTCAATCATGTCCGACCCCGCTGGAAAGTATAGAGAGTTTTCTAAGTTCCATGTGGTGTTAGAAGATATGAGCTCCTCCACACTTGGCCACCCGTTGAGCACCAAGCTCCCTAAAAGCCACCCTCCTCCCGATAAACCAGAAACATAAGCACTCAGCTCGAGAAGCCCCCCCAAACCATTTTCAAATGCACCTGTGGTTCTATTGTCCAAGGCCGAGATCTGGCCTGCGCCGGTGAGCATTGCTCGATATCCGCCTCCTGAAAATCCAAGACCTATTTTTATAGTGTTATCTACTAAGAGATCCTCGAACTTTTGTGGAGGTAGCTTGGCTGTGTATCTGAGAAAGGCATCGAGATTTTTCTGAGCGACGGGATTTCGGGATTCGAGAAACGCTTCTTCTGCAGAACTAAGACCTCTTGCTAGTCTGAGAAGGTTTCCTTCAGGACAGCTCACTGGAATTGGAGCATAGGAAGAAATGACTCTTCCGAATAGTGAAACCACTGATAAATGGAAAAGCATGCTGAGCTTCAGCCATAGCAGAAGTATATATACTATTTACATCTCGGCACTCGTGCATATGTGGATCTGTTCACTAGACCCCTTGCCGATTTTAGGGCAACACATTTTCTGTACGGCATGAAGAGGTCGATCGCATGAAATGCATGAGGAATCCCATAAATTCCGTCTTTCTGACTGCAGAATTTACTTGGAAGTATTTTAATTGATACAAGGAACGAGTCTAGTCAACTGTTGTGGCTGATACACATTTATATTTAGTGATCAAAATGGATTGATAGTTTGGTGATGCCAGTGATCACCGAAACCAGCATACAAACTGGCTCTATTTTTATCAGGAGTCGCTCCTAGAAGTGGCTCTAGTAGTTGATTTCATTAGTCAATATCCAACACATTGGGGGCCTAGGGTGTGGATTGTATTCAGATTTGATAGACTGGTGAGGACAGAAAGCATGTATACTATATATAGTCTAATGAGCAGACTAGCCAAGATTACAATATTACATCTTGTCATATTAAAGTTTCTTGTCTTTGATACTGTCAAGGTTAAATCATTCATTATGCAAGCCTTTACCATAGGTCCTACAGAATAGATTTCGCCAAGAGACGTGTCCTCTCAAAAAGCTTTGGAGTGTGTTGACCTCGTGTACGAGCCCCTGGGAGGGTGAGCTTTGTAACGACATGGTCTTATAAGCTAACAGGGGGGCTTTGGTTCTGCACATCTGTGCCCTTGGTGAAAGTTTCTAAGCGATCCAGAAACAAATGATGCTATCATACGTTTAATTCAAATGGTATAGCATTATTACTTTCCTTATTCAAAAGATTTGAGGTGGCTTAAAAAATAGTCTCCGTATGATCCATACAAAGAGTCAGTCTGATATTGACATCCATTAGTTGTTAGCCAAGCAGTTGGTAATGACAATTATACCTTGAAAGTTCTATTTCACTAAAGGTTTAAATTCGCTTCAGTGAAAAGATCAGAGATGTACATTGATTCCCAGCAAAACCACCGGTTCGATCCTTCTACAAGGAATAAGAGAGAGGAATATAAAGAGATTTGGTTATTCATTTGCTATTGTAAGATTTGAGACGCTGAATGAGACCTGATTTGTGCATCTTGAGACGAGTTGGCGTGGCACGCGGCCAAAGGCAAACCTCCTACTATGGGCATTTAGAAAGTTGTGGGAGTGGAGAATGCGGTTAGCCTTTGAAATTGGACCTGATCAAGGAGGAGTGAGAGATATTGATGAGAGATCAGTTGGCCTTCAATCATATACGCCAAAGCTTACAGGAGTGAAGTGATGGACAGATCTTTTTCGAAAAGAAAGAGCGAACGTATAGTCGCCCCTTCAAGAAAGTAGGTTAGATTATGAAATCTTGATTTAGACCAATCCACAAATATAAATCACGGGCATCCTCAGATACTAAATGCGGATGCACCTACTGAGTATACATGCAAATCTCCTTCAATAAACCTCAAAAGTATACCAAATTCATAGCGTATGTAGAAAACTCACTGAATTACAAAGTCTCTATGAGTCCTGTGACGATAAGCCAATACTCTTCCATATAGTAGAATACTCATTATGCATCACCAAAATTATTTTACAAGCAAAAGCTCATCTTCAACATTGACCATGCTGGAAAATCTCCGGCCCTACTATGACCCTGTGACGTTTGATGCCGGATACAGTGTGACATACCGGCCCGGAGTGGGTGTTGTTCTTCCGACCGGTAGAACCCTTGTCCAGACAATATTTAACATAGATCCTCAAAAGAAGGTTGTCACAAGCGCCCCCAGAAACAGTGACATTTTGCTAAACGAGCAATTCACAAGCATTTCGAATTACTTTGGTCGTTTTTTCAGAAAATTAGCTCGAAACTATTTCAAGATGATGATCACTCAGCCTTTTGATATTGCAAGATTGCTTCTTCAAATTGGTAGTTTCAATACCTCTGGAGTCAAGCTCACCAAAAAAAATGTTGAAGATGACTTCTCATCTCTTGGAGCCAGCTATTTCTTCACTAGTTCAGAAGATGAAGTCAAAGCGAATGATGCAACTACCTCTCCTTCCAAGAGAGAGGTAAAAATCAAGAAAAATCCTCGTGATTTAAAACTACTACCTTTAGGGTTAAGCTCTGTTGATGTATTGTCAGCTCTCATGTCACGAGAGGGCACCACCGCCCTTTGGAAGGCCACAAATTCAACATATATATATCATGCTCTTCTGAGCACGCTTGAGTCATGGCTCACGGGGTTTTTGTCCTCTTTCTTGGAGATCCCAGACCCTTTTTATATAGATATAGCTTATTCGCCTGACCCATTCAAACTGTTGGTCCTCGTGCTTTCTGCCTGTGTAGTTACCGGACTCTTATTGTCGCCCTTGGACTTGGTTCGCACCAAGCTAGTTGTTACCGCGATTCCTGCGACTCCCGAAGAGCGCAGAACAAGCGAGGCTCGCAACCCCAGCCTCAAGCGTAGTCTCAGAGATAACATCAAAATGCTTCGCTTTTGGCATTGTCCTGTGCTGCTTTTGGTGCCCACTTTGTTGCACTCTTTTTCCAAACGGTTTGTTACTAGTTTGGTACCTTATATAGTGGTCACCCGGTATCTGAGCGCAGCCAATTTCGAGCTGCTTCGGTTTTTGGGTGATTTCGTGGACCTTTTCGTCAAATTGCCAATCGAAACCGTATTCAGAAGAGCTCAGGTGGCCTATCTTCTTAATGGAAAAGAGAACAAATTAGCCGATGACTCTATAGGAATAGAGGTGGCGGAAAACGATTTGGTTGTCGAATTTGTAGGATACAAAGGAGTGGTCCACAGTGTGGTGTCTGGGTTTTATGCTGTGCAAGGCAACGACAACTCCGGATGGCAAAGCATGTTTAGAGGGTGGCGTGTGGGAGTGGTGAATATAGTGGGGAGATGGGGGTTCAGAATGGCTGGAAGAGGAGACTACAATTTGGAAAGATTTTAAGTGTATATAACTGTGACAGTGTAGGAAATGAGTAAGGTCTATAGAATTGCTTTTTGAAGTGTAGAAATCGGTTTATTTTCATGGGCTCACCGACCGGTTGTGATTGTATAGATCAATTGTTTTTTGAATGTGGTCTAAAAAACGTTTTTTGGTTGTGCTGTAGTCTGAGCTTTTCCTACGCGTTTCGATTTTGGTTTATGTGATCTATGAGGTGTCTTTTATATGGCGTGGGGTTTTTGCGTTTGTTTGAGTTGAGTTCGACCCGAATACCCTCTGTTCGACCTCGGTCATTTCCCTTTTTTTTGAAGATATTTGAGAGTATTTAGTTACAATACGATTACAAGAAGTTTATACTTATGTTTCGTGATTATTTAGAGGCCCCTATACTGGTTTCAGTGGGTAAAGTCACACCTTCAAATCGTCATCCACTTTAAGTTTACGGCCACAAGTTGAAAAGTTAAACCTTCTGAATACTCACCTCAAAAAGTTTTCCGTACGCTGATCCTACAAATAAGCATACACTGGTACAACAAATAAGCATACACTGGTACAACAAGAATCTACATACTGATTGTTTTAAAGTACCCCACACTACTTCAAATAGAATGATACCATTCAAAAAGTGGTCTATTTCTCATGCATAAAGTCACTAAATGTAAACTGACCATTTTGGCCCTAGTTGCGCATTTGTCTATCCATCACACCACCACCCCAGAAATAAGCCAAGATCAGACCAAAACACCGAATAGAGTAAAAATGACTATCCCCACATAAAGTCCAGCTTTTTCACGTGATTTGTGTACCAAAATATTGGCATCCTAGCCTCATTTTGTGGATCCCTGTAAACAAAGCTGCAAGCCAGAATGAAGATCGCCCAACGCAGCCTGCGGCATCAGATCTCAACAAGCCCTAATATTAGTAAATAGTGTTCTGGTATATGCTACACTGGCAACACTGTAACATACATCAGAGTCTGAAATTCCAACTGAAATAGCAACCAAATCATGCTCCTATTGGGCTATATATAGATCTGATCTGTTACCGCATCACAGCTCCAGCTCCATGGGTGTTACAAACACTTTTAGTACATAGAAGTATGGCCCGTACATACGTCTACATCTTACATAGCCAAGATAAGGGTATACGTATAGGTATACTACTCGCAAAGTGTCAGCTGACACCTGCCAGATTAATGATCCACCTGTCATCTGCATGAACTGCTAAATAGGGATTGGCACTGCCGTAAATTGGTGTGAGTCGGCCCAAAAAAGATGAAAATATCAAGAATCACTTTATATAACTCACAATTATAATATGCTCCATCCTTTTCCTGCTCACAAGAAATATGCCTTCAATATCCCCTATTTCGCCCTTGCTATACACCCCGAGGATGCATGCAGATAAACCAATATTATAGACTACACACTACATGAGAAAAACTGGGAAAATTTAAAAATACACACATATATATATCGACCTACTCACAAATATTTCGACTTCAAATTTGTTCCAATCTCCATATAAGAATCAATTTTCTCGAACATCTCGATCTCTAACCATCAACAAAAGTTTATCAAATTAAAAATCAATCCATGACACACTAATGCCCGACTCAGACTACGCAGACGACTCGGACGACTCGGACGTGTCCGTGGACCGTACGTGGCAAGGCCGCGCCAAACCGCTTCCCAATCTGGCACCCACTTCCTCGCCTGGGTCAGGAAACTCCTCTCTCACTCCAAATATGGTATTGGCTCACCAAAACGTCCCACAACCTGTCAGAATCCCTCAATCACAGAACCCCCCTCCTGCCCCCAGTCACATCCCCTCTCAGCCTCCCACACACCCCCCTTCGCACCCCCTCTCGAACATGCCCTTCCAGATGGGCATGATGCCCGTCCCCCAGCAGCGGATGATTGGTCAAATGCCCGGGCAAATGCCCGGAATGCCGGTCCCTGGGATGGTTCCAGTTGGTTTCGTGCCTAGGCTCGACCCACCGATGATGTTTCCGGCGCCCAGTTTTGAGTGCTCTCTTATTTCGAGCATTATGAATCTTTTGCGGTGGCGCGTGAGGTTTGTAGATGCCAACGCATTCTGGGAAAGCATCCGGGACCAAGTGAGCGACCAGGTACGAGCAGCAAACTTTGCCCACGAAGGCATTGTTGTTCGGTATCTTCAACTCAGAGCTCGGTTTGGGTTAAATTCCCAAATCAGAGACCCTCAAATGCACAAGCTCCTTTCGCAGCTCCACGGGCCAGCCGAACAGAGCGGCTCCAGCGAACAGCTTCGAAAGATGATCATGGATCTAGAAACCGAGTTGGAGGTGAAAAAGGAAAGAGATGCGTTCTTAAGAGGCGCTTTAGAAGTACTTACTAAGAAGTCAGGCCCTGTTTCTAAGAAACAGAAGACAGAAACTGCCCAGTCGCAAAGAGAGGCTGCAGAGTGTATAAGAGATGCTTGTAGTAAGTTGGAAGTATGGGCTGAAAAAGACCAAAATGTGAAAAGTTTTGTGGCTCAGGGACAACGCGTAAGTCTGATTTTGGAAGGCAAAATGCCTGTTTTGAATAATACAGAAGGCAGAAGGAACTCTACAAAGAGAGCCAATTCGGTGGGTTCAAGAAGAGGCAGCGTCCCGAAGATTGGTTTTAAGGGGAATGTATTTCAAAGAGGCCAAAGTGTTGGACAAATGAATATGCCTCAAAATCAGATACCTCCAAATCAAAATCATCAAATGAATATGATGAAGCAGCACAATCAAAATATGTCACAGCATCAAATTCAGCAAAAACTGATCCAACAGAAGCTGATTCAAAAAGTGCAACAGAATCCACAACTTCCGCAAAATCAACAAAATTCAAGTTTCAGTGCTTTCACTCCGGCAGCGTTCCCAACACGTGCGCCATCCCAGGAGTTGGTTTCTCCACGGACTGTCCCTGAGGATGCAGAGGCTTTTATTGATTCATTTGCAGTAGATTTTGATGGGAATGATATTTCCTCGATTTTTCTGAAGGACATGCCAGATGTGGGTTGGATGATGGGGAACGCAAAGGGAGGGAGTGGGACGAGTAGTAGCGAGAATAGCCAGAATCCGTCTCCTCAAACGCCAGTTGTTTTGGATGGGCAGGGGGCGAGAAAGGGATACTACAGAAGGTGATGATTTCCACGAGACTAGAAATGAAGGTCAACAGGATATTTGATTATCTTCTACTGATTCATGGTTAAATGATCTCTCGTTCATATTCAAAGTTATCGACTTTGCTTGATCGAATGTCTTTTTGATCGAATGCCTCTTTGATTGTCATTAAGAATGGCCATTCACTAACTAGGCTACTCAAGGACATTCCCTTTAATCCTCATCTTTTGATTGTTGGTTGTGGTCCGCTATCCTGCTAATTGATCCTACTAAGCTATAAGGGTACATTTCATCTGACCGGCTGTTCAGAAGGCTAGTCTTCAAACTAGTTATTCAATTTTCTGATGACATGAACAACCTTATCGTTATACCACATCCCCCAAACCACCCAGCAGACCATCCTAAAGATGGATACATAAACAAACCCTGCTCAAAGCTCTCGATCGCTGGACGCGATCACGACGCTTTATGAGATCTTGATTTACACTATTGTCTTTTCCTTAAACAATAGTTCTAAGCTTGTTTTGAAATACTTGTCTCCGTTTACATTCCACTAATTTGTTCATATTTGACGATTTATATCTGAGTATATATACATCGTCACTAGACTAGAATATTTTATGAGTACGTTTTGTTTGGTGCTTTGATTCTATGCATTATTATTGGACCTTGTGGTGAGTGCATGCCAAATACTTATTAACTGTCAACTATATTGACGTAAACACTTGCATTCCTCAGAGCATTCTAAAATCTTCCAACCTTACAAATACATTTATTTGCTTGCGCTAGTGGACTTCCGTCCGATTGCTCTACTGTATCACGCCTAATATATCGGAGTTCTAAACTTATCTCCAGCATTATAAATAATTTTTAGCCATCGTATGAGATTTGTAATTGTGGGGTTTTCCTCGAAACTACTTACAAATCAAGCACGTAATTGCTTTGTAATCATCCAGTGCACTTGTCAGTTGCTTCAACTATATTCGTAACCGTGAAACGTGTGATTACGATAAAGGTCAGTGTCAAAATTATAAGCTGACATATGTATATTATGTGTGTACAACTGTATAGTCCCGTGTATATATAATAAATAATTCTGAGATTGATAGATCCATATTTGAGACATTGATGCTTCCTTAAAATCACATGGTACTCAATACATCATAACCATTTGTTACAAATTTTCATAGAACCTATCGGATCGATCTGAAAATTCTAAGCCTAGAAAATTCTATGTAAGCCAGTCCGAAAAGTAGAAACAACACAACAAAGTGTAGGAGGATTCGAACAGATCGAAAGAGGGACCAAACAGAAACCGGCACTTCAAAGAGTGTATATCCAGCTTTCCGAGTACCCGCGGGCTCTATGTGAAAAAGAGTGCGCTCCGAAAAAGCCGGTGTGACACAAGCATGTCCAACGGCTGAGAGAAGTACACAAGCCAAGGATCACGAAGCGAGCCCATGGACTATGGTGATTTATGTCGATCAGCGGTATTTCCTATCAGTTTTTATAAACAATACGACAATATTTCTAATCATCGGTCATAATCCTATTTCCGATGATCTCGCACTGATTCACCATATTACAAATATCGCAATACGACTCGCTATTTTCGGCCGATGATTAATTCCGAAAACAGGGTTTCTTTTTTTTTTGCTTCGGCTTAAATCCACGCGTCGGAAGTGATTCGAGGTTTTTCTCATAAGTCACTCAACTGAGTTGTGAAACTACCCCAATTTTAAAATACGCTGATATATGTAGCATACAGTAAGAAAAGCCGTTTTTCAGCGGGTCTGAATCCCCAAAATTTACCGAAAACCGCTACTCACGGAATTAATAATCTGCAGCCGACCTTTCAACTCTTCGTTAATTCCGTGCATGCATGACGCTGCATATCAGACACCCAACCAACCATATATAAACACCAGCAATCCGTGTCTCGAGTCAACCAAAAATGGCAGCCGTCTTAACACATCTTCCTACAACGCTTCCTCAGGAGCATCTCGCGCCTAGAAAGAAGTTCAAGCTCAACCTCTTTAAACAACTCTCAAAGCTTTCTTTGTGCAGCAGATCCAAATCCAATACTAAGAGTTCTCTTACTCAGACAGCCACAAATAGTCAATCCAATAGTCAGTCGGACAGCCAATCCGACAGCCCCAGTGAAATGTACTACGACAAAGAGTATGTGTACTCTAGCCAGTACACCACAGCCCCTTCAGATGTTGACTCTCTTATGCTGCTAGAGTCGTACGTCTCTTCAGTGAACGACTCGATTCTCAGCGGGAATGCCGTGCTCTTTTATAATGGCAACTACGGTGAGCCAGAGTCCGAGAGCGAAAGACTGCTCACGATCATGAACCCAGTGGAGTTTGAGGAGAACCCAAACTACAAGAGAGACAATATTGACGAGTATGACAGCGATATCGAAAGCTTACACGATGAATTCGAACCTGTGCTACTCTATGGAAATAACAAGAGCTTGAGTGTGCTGGATGAGCTGGTATCTACATTCGAGAATGGAGCTACAGACTTGGGTACATGTTATGTGGGGGCTGAGCGCGACGAGTTGTCTAAGCAATTGGAGCGCGAATTTATCCGCTTTGAGCAGAGTATTTAGTGTTCGTATCGCACTGTATTATAGAAGAAACGTTGTATATAATGTTATTGCATAAGGTTAATGATTATTTGTAGTTAGTGCTAAATTGAACAAACCGATGGCTGGGTCCTTCAGAAAATTTCTTTTCCTTAAAGTAGTGAAACTCTAATATTACGTCAAGTGACAGATCTGATCTAATCGGATCGAGGGATAAGCGCGTCACAAGGTGAGAATTAATATGTAGTATTCCAAATGCCTTGTGTTAGCAGAGAGTATAAATGTTTCACAAGTAAAGGCCTAGGCTAGTCTCTTAGATAGCTTGTCTCTTACCTCTCAATTGATAAAATATAGGTGTTTTTTATAGGTCTTCAGCCCGCATATAGTTCCGGTCGGCTTCCTGATGCATCGGATAAAGACTCAGCCGAACTACACCTCACGGTTAGAAGGCAGCTTACATTTGGTCTTTCTTGATAATCACACATTTACCATATGAAAAATCCAACTTTTCATCACCGTCGTCAAATATACACAAGCTTTCTTGAGGCAGGCAGCGCATGAGCCATTTCTTTACCGAGACAGCGTCGAGAGCTTTGATCTTTGCCATGTGACTTCGTGTGATTCCGAAGTTCGGGAAGTGTGCAGACACCCTGCATCCACTAGTTTCTGACAGTCTGTCACAATTTCGTGAATTCCTTGGACTTTATGTGCATTGTTCGAGCTTGAATGAAAGCACTTACAACCAAACTCTAACCAGTACCTTGAAAATGGATAGAGTCACGTTCTGTGATAGGAGGCATTCTCATCTACATTTTCCCACTCAACCCACCACACTGGCTCGGCAGTTCGCAGCAGAATTTGGTGCCACACGTTAGTGATATCTCTCAAAACTGGTCTTGAAATCTGTGTTATTCTCTGGCGGGTTTCAAGCGGCATTTCATTCTCTTGGGCTTGTATCAATAGATCTGGCACCGGATCATGGGTATACAACAGATTGTTAACAGGCATTTGTTGCTATATACAGCCAGCAACAAACCTTCTTATGAAGTTTCTACTTACCTTAGTTGGAGTTCAGGATAAACTATAGTAAGTTATCTATTTTTGTTACATCTTAGTTTGGAATCTTATTTACAGTCCTTACTTATAAGTACTTCGATTTATTCGCATCTATTTACCCCTTATTAGATCTGACCACACTTAACTGAAGAGGATTTTCTTCAAAAGCACTGAAGGTTTCCTCATAGCAGCGTCTTCTCTTCATTCTGAATTGGCCAATTCCCTATATTCCAACGCATTAATCAACTAAACCTTCTCTCCTGTCTACTCAATCAACCAACGGGAGTAGCGGCCAAACGGTCACCTAGATAAACAACTCTATATGTCTAGCGCTATAGCAGAAAGCTAGCCATCTACTGCTTGCTTGTCACATAGAGCAGCACTTGTCAAATCCAATAGTTGTCATGATTGTTCTGACAAATGTTAAAGCTGAATTGATAATAACATCGATAGACACGAGAGCTTGATCATACAAACATGTACATTTTTTCGTCTGGTGTATCCATAGATGTTCAGAATGAAGAACATATAATTTAAAATCTATTCTACAGAGGAAGCATCATACACGTATATAACACTACTGACATACCAAACGTACATCCAATACTATTTGAGACGTGCTCAAATATTTTTCTTGGTCATCACATCAACAACAAACCAGAGACATTAACCGGACTTATGCTTTAATAATGACAAGACTAATGATACTGACTCAACGAGATATTTTAACGAACGATCGATAAACCATCCAAACCAGATACAATGATATTTTTATACATGAGCTAAAACAATTGAACTGGTGTTGGATGAAGTATGGATGTTATCAAGCATCAAACAAGCATCACCAAAAAATCACAATCGACTCGTAACCATTCATTAGCTATCATCGGATCAACAATCACCAATCATTGTCCAATCAATGACACAATCAGCTCCAATAACCAACTTCACGACATTTATCATGACCAGTGATGAGTTGTTGATGGTTGGTCAACAACCACCATTGAACCTTGTTCAATGCCATTCATAATGATTGGCCAATTAGTAATTGTCCAACGATAGTTGTTTGCTTACTGCCCCAAACACTTCAAGATATCCCCCCAAACCTTCTTAGGCGTCTGGCTAGCATCCACCCCCGCCCAAACCCCCGTCTTCTTATAGTACTCCACAATCGGCTCGGTCTGCTTGTGGTAAGTGTCCAATCTCTTCTTCAACGCCCCCACGTTATCGTCCAGTCTCTGGATCAATGGCTCACCAGTAACGTCATCCTTCATGTCCACCTTTGGAGGGTTGAACTCTCTGTGATACGATCTGCCCGAAGCCGGGTGGATCAAACGACCGGTGATTCTGCTAACCAACAATTCGTCATCAATCTTCAATTCAACAGCCTTCTCCAATGGCAGTTTTCTCTCTTTCAACATCTCGTCCAACTTCTCTGCTTGAGGAATGGTTCTTGGGAACCCATCAAGAATGAAACCATTTTTACACGATGGGTTGTCGGCAAGTTCCAGTTTGATCATGTTGACCATAATCTCATCACTCACCAATCCGCCAGCATCCATAATCTTCTTGGCAGCAACACCCAATTCGGTCTTCTTACTCACCTGAGACCGCAACATGTCTCCAGTGGCAAGATGGCACGCACAAAACTTGTCCTTCAAGTTTGGGGCCTGTGTTCCCTTTCCTGCCCCCGGAGGACCAATGAGAATCATCCGAATCAGTTTTGGCACGTCTGGCACAATCCCAACCTTGCGCTCAAGCTCATGGATACGGGAGCCCAATTTGTCAACAACTTCTTTAAGATCTTCCACTGACATTTCCTGCTTGCAATGTAAAAGGTGAATGAAATGTTTCAATTTACATGAAAATATATTTTTCTGCACCCAACAAAAATCGTTAAATTGTTACTCATTCTATACTATACTACACTATCTGCGTACTCAATGATTAGATGTTTTATTACTATACGTTATATAAGCTTTCAATGAGTAATTTTTCCCCATCTTAGTTATACGTGCCTCTCCAGCCTTTTCAATTAACCATTGCTTAACTAAGTCTGCGGTCACGCCTCGGCTGGAGGGAGCCTACCGAATGACAGATAAGTAGTATTCATGTGGGCATACGTATCTTGATCTATATATATGATTATGTCCAATGTATATATGCTTACTTTATGGCTGGGTGTACGCACTCTGATGGCTCAGTTGGCGTGGCAGTTGTGAGAACCTGATTTTTAGGTTGGTTCAACGTATATGTACGTGAGAGATTCCTGTGCAGAGTGATTAGCCAATTGACCGGTTTTTGAAGGATATATTGTGGTGGGCTTGAGTTTGTGGGACTTCGGTGGAGTTGGGTCGATTTCTCGATTGACGTTGAACCAGAGTTTTCACTATAATCGTACTGTTTTTGGTTCTTCTGAGATCGTTTACGATCTTGAATCTGTTTGTCAGACTGGTAGATGATTGTATTTTGTTTTCGCGTTCATTATCTGACTCTATAGTATCCATGACAGTATATTTCTACCTTCAAATCATGGTCTGGAGATTAAACACTTCTATTGCTCTATTTCATTCAATGAGTATTTTTGTTATATAGTGGCCTCTGATTGCTTGAAAATTGGTTGGCGGTTGGATACATTCGGTTGGAGTCTGTGCATTAAGGGGGGGGTGGGCGGGCAGTCTAGCTCTACTCGTATTTAGCTATACTCCTGGCTCCATTTGTCTTGAAACAAAAAAACTATATTTTTAAAAAAGTTAAAGATCTGGTGGATTGGTAAACAAGATCTCCTCCAGAAAAAGTTTTTGAAAGGAATCATAGAGCATCTTAGGGCGCGATCTTACTATTCCGATGACGAGTTGTTACATTGTCAGTTATTAGATGATATTTGCGTTCAACAATAAACTATGCAACATTGTTCTTTTATCACTTCATTCACAATTACAGACTTATAAAGCTCACTTGTAATCTCCCCTAAGCCATACTAACTACCCTACAATTAACATAAAGCACACTTCAAATTATTCTTACAATCACATAAAATGGATTCATGCTACTCTTACAATCATATTAGAACTCGCTCTGCTCACTTTAATCATCCCCCAATTCGAACACCCCCACCCCCTCACCCCCTACATATACCTCTCCATCCCCTCCCCACCCAACCACCAAATCAACCCCCTTATCATTCCCACCCTTTCCCACGTTTTCACCTTCGTCCTCCTTCTCCTCCCCTACACTGACAATTACCCCTTCAGCCTTCCCAAACTCCACCAACAACATCTTACCCCCCTCTCTGAAAGTCCGATCCAACACAAATACCCGCTCTCCCTTTCTAAATACCCAGGCTTCCTGATCTGCCCAGAATTTCCCTCTCAACTCTGCAATCTCTTCAGACGCTTTTCCTCCCAAATTGTGGCCCACGAGTACCCGCTCCTCCCTTATCGACTCCGTCTTCATGTCAAAGAGCCGGTACACATGCTGCAATTTCGAGTAGCTTTCAAATACAAGCACTATACTATCCAGCACCCCCTCGCCCCCCTCGTGTACTATGAAGAAGCCCCCCAATTTCTGGCCCCTGCCGAGATCACTGGCAGCAAAAATGACTCTTTCCAGGGCCTTGTTTTCAGGCTCCAAATTCACGCGCTTTAGGATACCGTTTCTAGATAAAAGAACAACGTCATCACCTACGAAACGGCCCATTTTCACCGCAGAAAAAGCGTCTGGATGAGCTGAAAGCAGTCCGAAATGACTCAAAGTAGGATTGGTAACGTCGCTGACGTCATACACATAGTAAAACTTACTACACACCGCCAAGAGTCTCTTGTTAGTATAATCAACATCGACTCCAATTATCGTCAGATCTCTCAAGGGAAGCAACGTGTCCTCTTCGTCATTTCCCCCCTCACTTTTTTCCTGTGATTTTAAAGCTTCAATGACGTTGAGAGACCTCGCCTCTTCCCCCTCCCTGGTGTATATACGCACTACACAGGGCTCGTTATCGCTGAAAATAGCATAGTGGTTGTTGTCAATCCAGTATAACCCGGAGGGGGCGCCTCTGGTCAGGGCCGGTTGCGACGCGACCAACTTCTGTTTGTCCAACAGTGTGCAATAGACCGCGCCGCTCTCACAGACCACGGCTTCCGTTGAACCTGGTCGCACCTGGATAGCGGTCACTACCCCGCTTTTGATAGTCTTCACAGGGCCGATGATGCCTGCTACACTGACGCCCTCCTCGCCTTCGAGGTCATCGCCGAGCTCAGAGGCGTCATCCTTGACGGTCTCGGAGTCTGTTTCGTCATAGTACCCGTCATAGAATCGCGGCAGCTCCTCTTTTTTGAGAAGGTCTGGTGAGCGCAAAAGGAGGGTGAACTGGTTGGAGGCCGGCTCTAGAGGCGCCTCGAGACTCCGCTCTGTTGGTTGGACCGTCGGTATTGGCTTGGGGCTCAAAACGGGTTCGTCGCGTGGCTCAGAAGACGGATGACCAAGTCCGTCCATCACAGAGAACGGGCCTGTTTCCACGCCTTTGGAGTCGAAGGAAAACTCGCCCACGTTGTTAACGATGCCACCGGTGCCATTTTTGATGAGGTAGAACATCTCTTTCATACAGTCCTGGAGGAATCTACGAGACGTTACGAGGGGTGTGAGATCTACACCTTCAGAAAGGTCTTCTTTGAGGAGGGGGACGTTGCCAGGGGATAGCGATTGGATGATTCCTTTAAGCTCGGCATCGAGACTAGACTGGTTGGACTCTGGATTCAGGACGTCAGGAGAGCCTCTTAGTTCACTGATGATATTGAGAAGCTTGAGATTTTCTCTCCTGAGCGAAGCATTCTCGGTGGCTAGTTTACTGTTAGCAATGGTTAGCGAATTTTTGATGCCCTCGAGCTTGGCAATTTTGAACTTCATCTCCAGAGTCTCTAAGCCTGTGGTGATCTTCATCTTCTCGATCTGTGTGAACTCGCTCTGGAGATAGTTCATGATCCCCGGAAGGGTGTACTCTGGGGGTTCCATGGCAAATTGTATTCAGTGCACCGGTGCAGCTGGTTATACTGTATATGAGGCAATTGCACTAGTACCAAGCTTAGTGTGTATGTTTATACTGCAGATCTGTTCTTTGCACCAAGTCTTTACACCAGGGCTCGTATGCGGGAGCTGATGTGCTACTATTTTAACCTCCTAGATTTCAGTACTAGATATTTTCTTATTGATTCTTAATTAGTTGATAATGGGTTGAAGGCCCCAATTAAGGGCAGTAGATGAGCTGTTTATTAAGTGCAGTGCTGCATTTTACTTCATACATATATCCTAATTGTATCTGGGTACATACGCACAACAGTCTAGAATATGAAGGACCCAAGAATTTTCATCGACCGTTATGAATCTAACAATTCTCTAGCACCAATTCATCAGTAGCCAAGTTTACGAAAGTGAATACAGACCTCAAGGATCACAATAGAAAGCTTCCGCCCAGTACTCGAGTAAAATACTCAATAGAAGTTTGAACTTTGGTGTATGTACTCAAACACTACTGTTCTAATATAGGCTTTTTTTTTTTGCATTTTGTCAACTCTGTCATGTGCTTCTTCTCAAGCAGATTTTGAACTTATTGACGGATCAACACCGACATAGACGTTTCTAACAAGCTCAAACAAACTTGAAACTAACAGAAATATTAAACTACATCCACCTTTTGACATGAATTAATACAGATGATACATTTTACGTTAGTGTGACGTTAGAGCTTTGACGAGCTGACATTTGGTCTATAAGAAGTGGTTATCAAAAGCTTGGCCATATCTGTAGTACATTTTATATACCTATAGGCGAACACAGGGAGGGCTGCTAGAGTATAGCAGGATGTGAAGCTCTTTCTAAACAAATAAAGGTTGTTTAAAAAATGAGCTAGAGTCCTCTCGGTCGAGCAAGCAAGAATCTAAAGATAGTGAATCCGAAAAGTCAATGAGACTTCGCTTCACTTGATATTATTCAGATCATTCCAATTCATCCAACTCCACATCCACCCCCCACCCATCCACCGCATCCGTCAAACTCTTCGCTGGCTTCCAAAGCTGAACCACGTTATCATCACTGACGCTTGCCATCAACCACTTCAACTTCTCATCGGGATGCCAACTAATATCCGTTACTAAGCCCCTGTGACCGGCATGCATCATAAATAACTCCGGGGCTCCGTCATCGGCATCGTCCTGCGACTGCTCCTCTCCAATCCGTGAGATATCCCAAACAATCACCCGCCTGTCCTCGGACCCCGAAGCTAAGAAGCCGTCGGTGTGTGGCGACCACTCAAGCAGCGAGATCGCAGCCAGATGGCCCATCATCGTATGGAGCAGATGACCAAGATTGCGCATGTCGAAAAGACCAACCGCGGAGTCTGCGCCCCCGGTGGCCAATAAAAACCTCAGAAAAGGCGAGAAAGCCAAGGCGTTCAAAGGAGCATCCACCTTCTTCTCGGAAACTGGCTTGTCAGTACGAGTGTCGTGAATCAACAAAGTCTTGTCGTCCAGAACAGACCCAAAGCATGATCTTTCAAACTTGTGCCACTTTACGTCGTTCACAATATCCGAGTGATGAGAAAGAACTTGCGTTGGTTTGATCTCTGCCATCTCTTCCCCAGTGCTCTCAAACACAGAACCAACGTCCCAAAGGCATATTTTATGATCGTCGGCACCGGTGATCAACATTCCCTTATCGTGGGGGTTCCAGTCAAGACCGTACCCATTTTCGCTGTGTCCCTTAAGACACGCAAGAGGGGTTTTCACGCTTCTTTTGTATACATAGCCATTACCTTCGCCGGATATCGAGGCAATGACATCGTGGTCTTGAGGCATGTAACGGACTCTGTTCACTTCACTCTTGAAATGAGCCAACTTACGCTTTACAAGCAACTTTGTCTGTGCACGGAGTCCGTCGTTCTCTCCAGCGCCAGCTACGTAGAGGGGGAGAGCAGTAGACACAATCTTGACCAATTCTGCGTCCTCACCAGATGTGTTGGTCCCGATAAGAAGACTGGCGTCTATGTGGTCGGCCGCATAGCTTGTTTCTGAAAACCACTGGACTGAAAGAGAAGGCCATTTGAGGTTCGATTCATACACAAAATCGTACATGTAATGACAGTTCTTTTTCCAGAGATCATACTCTTGGTCGATTGTGAGGTCGGTCATATTATTGGGTTTCGAGTAGGGCCCTATTCTGGGTTCTAGCTTTGAACTATCTGTTAATGGTATGGGATTGGCGTATTTGGAAATCTAGCTAGAATCCTTGAATCTAGATCAGTCGTGGGTCGGTGAAAAATTGACGCGTCGCCAAAATAAATTTTGGCGTGCACGAAAAATCTACTCAAAGCGATTGATATTCTTGAGTTGGCTTCCGTGAATTGGCCACCGGCTTGATTTGACTTGTAAACAACATCTCTGACACATTTCAACTGTCCAAGGTATAAGCAAGGCTTCCATCTAAAATCCATTAGCCATCCTCAGTCTCCAGTTCAGATTATAGCTCATAATATGGGCTTAACTTTTATAAGATGAGCCAAGAATTTTAATAGAATCGCCACTAATAGCCTTGAGCTGAGTGTGATTGATGGATTCTAGTGATCAGTTCGTGGCGTTATACGGAGCTGCTTTGCTTTGATTATAGGAAGGCTAATGTATCATGTGAACTGGGTCTCCAAAGGATAGCTTCAATGGTATTTCACTATGGATTTTCAATGGCCAAATATATAGAATTTGATCGAACGCTCGATACCACAGCCAGAATTATACTGTATAGAAGTAAACCTTGTGGAGAAGGAGGTTTGCTCAGAGGAGAAGAAAACCGGTCTAGAGAAAAACCGAAAAAAGACCTCAGTAAATGGACAAACGCCTAAGCACAATGAACCTACTCAAATATACTCACAACTTATTTAGTCACCATTCACATGCCTCGTGAGTGTAAGCTCTCCAGTACACTGTTATATTACAGCTGTGTTGAGACGTAACAATCAAAATGACTACTCAACCAGGAAAAACAGATGGTTTCAATTTATTTTATATATAATATATTTAGCTATAGGTATAATGTACTTCCTCACTGCTCGCTTCGCTCGTACTTTGTTTCTGGTGCACGGATGTAATAAATTTCACGCGTCAAATATTCACCACCATAACACACCAAACTAAATCTCTACAACCAAACCCACCTCGTACCTCCACATTCACCACCCCTCAACCACTCTATACAAAATGATCAAACACCCTGCCCCCCACGCAACCGTCCAGCAGCCGGCTGTGAGCATCAAGCCGACAGATTTCACAATTCTGCATGCTCTTGATGCCCAGTTCCCCGAGGCCGCGCAAATCCGCGCTCTTCAAGATGCCGGCCGCCGCGTGGACGTGTTTGTGACACGCAAATGGCTGGATCTCCAGGAGAGCGCTCAAGGTGCGGTTAAAAAACACGGTGTTTTGAGAGTGTTCATATACAACACTTGTGAGAATCAGGCGTGGCAACCAGAGCGCGCAGGACCTCCCACCTGGACTCTCCGTGTTGAAGGCCGGTTGCTCGGTGATAAAGAGCCAGTCTCTCTGGAAAAACGTCGTAAATTCAGCGAGTACCTTTCGGGGATAGCTGTAGATTTTGATTCCTCTGGTCAATTTACTAGTGTAGGAGATAGCCAGGCACCTCTGATTGTGGAATGGCACGCTCTGCTGGCTAAGAGCCAGTTTGATGGTATGGATATTAAAAGACAGGGCCTGGACAAAGTGAAGTGCCGGGTAACCATCCAGCCACGGGAGTACCCCTCGAAGCTTCGATTAGACCCAAGATTGGCGGAGTTGTTGGGAAGCCCGGAGTTGAGCGAGCGTGATGTCATATACTCTCTTTGGCAATATGTGCTGATTGGTAAGCTTCAAGATAAAACTGACAAGAGAGTGGTTCATTTGAATGCAGAATTGGAAGCTCTTTTCCAAGTGAAACAATTGCTGTTTCCAGAATTGGTTGCCCGGGCTAGGGCATTGCTTAGTCCTGTACCTCCAATAGTAGTTGACTATGAGATTGCTACTGACAAGTCTTCTACTTTGGGAGACGTGGTGTTGGACATCGATGTGCAATACGAAGAGCCTATACTTGGAGAGAAGGAGCAGATCGAGTATGGCGAGTTGGAAAAGAGCTTGTTTAAGTATGAGCCTGTTATCAAGGCTTTGGACACAAAGATTGCTTTGGACGTTCAAAGCTTGAATGTTTCGAAGGCAAAGTACGACTTTTTCAAGGGCTTTCTGGAGGACCCGGTTGGGTTTATGGAGAAGTGGCAGGAGCTGCATTCGAGAGCTTTGAAGATGTTGATTGGGGATGAGGGATATTCTGAGGAGCGTGCGAGAAGAAGTGGGTTCTATACAGATGAGTTTTTGGATGCGAATGTTGATTTGTTGGTGGGGACTAATAGATTATAACCGAGCGATATATACGAGCGAAGCGAGTATGTTTATGAGATTGTCCATCACTTTCAGCAGTTTCGTCAACAATATACACGATCAAAGCAAGGCATGTTAAGAGCTTTCCATCAATTCCAACTTCATATATGAATACGAGGGAACTTGCTAGTTGGTAGAGAGTTATATCCAGCCACTAGCCATACATTGCTTATGCTCATGTGTATTGTTCATCCACCTTGTGTACATGTTTCTACTTATCTTAATTTCACCCACCTCAAAGAAAATACATTTTACACGTGTGTTGGCAATTGACACTCGAATACGCTTGAGTACTCTTTAGTTATCTAACATAGAAGTTAGATCAAATTAACCATACAACATGCGCGCGCTTTGCTCACGTGTCATTCTCACCGTTCTCTTGCCACTTTCCTAGAATGCTTTCGAGTGCTTTTGAGTTCTTATTGATGAAAGCGAAGAGTACATTTCAATTTCCGGTTACATTTATGAGCAAAGGGGTATATTTATGCGACTTAAGCAATATCTGGTCTGATTGGGTACAACTGACACACACCGCTGATGTGAGTAGCGAGTGTGTGCTTATAATAGTTAGATGGCATGCCATCTGATTCACCTTCCCCTTCTCGTGTGTAACTCATCATCTTATTTAGAGTGTATATCTATCAACTGTCTATTGATTGTGTAAAGATATGTTTTCAGATATTCGTATTGCTGTGCTATCTACCATATATATAACAGGTATGTTATCTTAGCGAGAGAAGGCGCGTTGATCCTAGTTAGGCCCACGAGTATTCACTGCCAATCACTAGAAAATAGCCAGTAATCGAGTTGGCATAGATTAAATAGAGAAGTTTTAGAGGCAGATCATAAAAAAGTCACAATCATTATATATGACGTACAACACAGTATATAAATCATACGCAGTCGATTCTCGCAAAGGAAATAAATATGTTGCAAACAGAAAAGATAAAGGCATAAATTATTCTAGAAACAAAAAATCAGAATCAGTTTTCTTATCTCTGGCTGGAGTCAAAGGCTTGTTGACAATTTTTTGTGACGCGAAAATAAATCATTTGTGATCTACATACACCTTCACCTCAAAATGCCACCAAAATTTGAGGATTATCGAGCAACTCACTGTGGTAAGATCATGACCCTTCCGTGTATTTTACTCACGTATGAAGTCGATGGTAAGCGAACCGCCATTTCTGTCACGGACTTCACTCTGTTCAGCGCTCCAAACATGCAACTTAGTATGACGCGTCGAAACGAAAAAATGGGGGGGTTTTTCCACGTGGGAAGAAGAGGGTATGTTGAGCCATCCTGTGTGCTCTCGATTTTCGGGTTCGATTTGAATGACCGTAATAAAATCCAAGTTGCGTTTAAACAGTGCTACAAAAAAACTATAGAAGGGGAGCCTTTATTTGAAGATTTTTCCCGGGCAACTCTGGGAGATGATGAAACTTATGAAGAGTCCGGATTCAACAGATATGACTTCAAAAAGAGTTATTACTTTGCGTTGTGTACTTTTAGGTTAAAAAATGGGAAATTTGGAGTTGAGGGACTTATAAGAAATATAGTATTCTATACTTTCCCTCAAGTACTTGAAAACTTGTCACTTTTTGGTGATTTGTTGGCAACTATGAAGAAGATGGTGGCTCCTGAAAAGCAGGATATATGTTGGGTTGAGGATAAGAGAAATCCATTCAAAGAGATTTATCATTACGAAGAGCATATCAACAAACTTAAGAAGCCAGAAGCGGCTTCAAAGGGAACTCTGAGGGTGATTACAGGAGAAAAGTTTTTTGAGCTGATTGATAACGAAGTAAAGAAAGTAGAAGAAGAAGAAGAAGGGGACGATGATGACGATGACGATGGCGATGACGATGAAGAAGAGGAAGAACAAGACCAAGCTCCAGAATATGATGATGAGGAAGAAGAAGAAGAAGAAGAAGAAGAAGAAGAAGAAACACAAAAAGATCAAGAAACACAAATCAAAGTGAAAAGAGAAGCTGGTGAATTTATAATACCACCTACAACTTATGCTTCAGATGATTCAGACGTTGAAGAGATCTCAGAAGTCCAAGTGAGAAAAGCAGCCAGTATTATAAAAACACCAAAAACGTTATCAGAACGCACCACGTCTGCCGAGTCAGTAACCTCCTCCATAATAAAAAAGAGACCTCACACTGATGCCCTTTTTTTGTCTCAATATTCGCACTCTCCGAAAGCACCAAAATTGGAACCTAAAGCATACAGCCAACCAGCTCGTGTAGGGCTGTTACTCACTCCTGATAACTCATTTAGCCTGTCTCAAACTAGAAGAGCACCCTCATCTTTTTTTATGAAAACCACTTTAACTGGGACTTTCAAAAGAGCTGAAACCCAGGACAGCATCAGAGAAAGTGCAGCTGATTCTGAGCTCTATAGACATTTAGGTCTTTCTAAGCACGCCAAAAACATCATTGTGTTCAAAAATGGGAGCTTTGAGTTGGCCCCTTTGAAGTTGGTGTTATCGGTTGGTGGGAAGGAGATTTATGTAGAGTTTGCGGACAGTGATAGTTTGTGTAGATTTTTGGAATTTGATAGAGAAGGGGATTTAGAAATGCAGCGAAGAAGAATAAGAGAGGGGTTGGAGGTTCTCGGGAGAAAAGAGGGGTGTGCTTTGAGCTTGGGGGTGGTGTTCCAGGAAACGGAGAACTTGATGGGGTTCAGAAGGGTGAGAAGGGTTTATGAGGATGTGAGGAGTTTGTGGCAATTGGTATAACACTTACGCATGAAGCGAAAGAGTTTGATCATACTATTCTGGCTAACAAGTTCCCATATACAAGACTTACACACCAGGACAGAAAACACTTTTGCTTGCACTTTTAGGATTCCAGCATCTGTGAGCATTCTCACATAAACATCATTCTGCTGTTAGATATTTACGTTCAGCTGGCTTATAATAGTATACATCTGTCAATATAGCATTTTTTAGGATTTGTAGGTAATTCATTGAAGCTGTATTGAACTAGGATATATATAGCAAGGTACATAGAACTACCATGAAACTACTAAATGCATGATTTCACTCACACGTGGATTAGTCATTGAAGTTACAGTATACTGGAATGTGTGTCTTCAAATGAATGTTCGTTGTAACAAGTAGCATCTTGAAAAGATCTGCACAAGTGAAAGATCAGTGTTTCCAGTTGGTGGTGATACCCCTCACACTATACATACTACTCATACAAGAGAGTCATTGAACGAAGTTCATATATCTAAGTATATCCGTATGATTACTCGTAACTCATAGCATACCTCATACCTTCCAATGCGCGATTACATAATCAAGATCGACGTTTGAATAGCGCCACATGAACAAATTACAATGAGTTTCGATTTCTTGGTGGTCTGAAAAAACCATTGACGTTCAATTGGGTCATCAGTAAAGTCATGAACCTTGATACCCTCTCGAATTTCCTCAATTTCCTACTCACCCTAGGCTTCACGAGATGTCTTCGAGCCCTTTTGATGCTTATAGCTCCTGGATGTGATTCATACTACTCTGAAGTTCTGCCTATAGAAGTTCTAGTTACACTACTCAATGATTTTTTCAAATCCGTAGACTTAGGAGTGGCTGTATACAAATCCGGGGGTCTTCATCAGTATAGAAAAAAAGCATGCTTCACACGTTCCGCTAATGATTTCTGCAATTTGCTCACTGAAATCGCCATAGAAAGCTATGTAGCTCAGCATCAGATTGAGAAGCCTACACCCCATAAAGGTTACTCACGGTTCTATCATCTGGTGAACTCTATTATATGTGAGGCGTTGATTGAGAAAAGAATAGCATTCTATCTTTTATCACCTTCTCAATTCACGGAATTGATTTTGAAAGTCGAGAAAACGGCTTTAGACAGCAGCAATCAATTCTACATGGCTCAGATTATAGAAGCCCAGAACTCCGTTATTGGGCACGCAGATGTATATATCAAGGAATCTCATGTAAGCGCTTACGAATGGCTAGGCTCACTGTTGGTCCTGAATATAGAAGAGGTTTGTCAACCATTAGAGGGGGCAAAAGTAAGAGTTCACGATCAAGTCGTGACAAGCGCAACACCGTTTGTACTTTCAGGCAACCTTTCAAAATTTCCCAGCGAGCTTTGTATATTCGGGTACGCACCGTGGCTGGAGGTGGAGGAACAGGAAGTGTACAAGGCGTTGTATGAAGAGCACACATCTATATATTATGATTACACGAAGGCTCAAATAGAGTCACAAGTCAAACACAGAATCTCTCACTTTGGTCGCGTGATCAGTTGGTTGGACATTTGTAACTTTCTGGACTATGAATTTATGCTAGAGCCCTCCTCAGAAATGAAAAATACCGTGCTCCAAAACAACACAAAGTACAGGAAAGAAATCACTTGGGGCACAACTGTCACTTTTGGGGCTTTTCACTACATCTCTTTACTAGTTTTCGGCACCGCACAAACAATCGCCTTGGCTTTACTTGGCTCTCATTTGCTCAACCCCTTTGACAGCTCGGACTCTAGTACTGTGAGGGAGCTCTTGAAGAAGGACTGGAAAATGGTAACAGTAACCATCGTTTTGCTCTTAACACAAGGCTTTGTGTCCCAGTATTTTAAGGACAATTGGGCATCCATTGAGCTTATTCATAAAACCTGGAGTCAGATCATCAGAGATGTGAAAAGCAATAGGAACTTCTCAAATTTTGCATCAAGATCTTACAAAGTCATTGACTCAATCATTCAGCTGAAACCCAAATGGATTTTGAAAAAAAGCTTTCTCTCAACAACTCCTTTGCTGGTGATATCTGGCTCTGTGATGCCCAGTTTCGTGCATTTCAACACAGAAAATGAGGTATTCTTTGGTCCAGAAGCCAAAACGCTTGGGGCTGGTTGGAACTTGCGTCCTGCAGGATACTTACCTATTCTTTTCCTTCCAGGCATTTTCATCAGTGCGGTAATGCACATATTCATTATAGCGGCTAACCCTGATATCGTATTTACCTGATAGAACTACAATTTTCATAACATTCATCTCTAAAAATCATCAATCGTAAAATACCGTCTTTTCTTGAACTCCATGCACAAGCGCATCCATTCAAGCATTTTCTTTATGGACTCGGAGTTCTCCAACCCGACTGTTGGAATAACCCTATCAATATCCAAGAGAATGGCAAACATACAAAGCTCCCTAAAACTCGAGTGTTCACTATACGGAATCTCATAAATCTGCAAAATTTTGTTACTATTGAATTGAGCACAGAAAATGCTACTATCAAAAAGCTGAGATTTATCATCATCGATAGTTCTCTCTAGAATCTCATTCAAGGTCAAACTCCGTAACTCTTTGGCAGTAAAAGAAGGCCTGGACCTGAGAGACCATCCCGTAGGCCTCACCCCAATCACATTCTTGAACCGGTTTTTGTACGGCTGGAAGTAGGCTTCCAAAGATTGCATCATGAGCAGACGCATGGGGACTAAGTGTATGTTAGTAGAGTAGGGGTCATCTGTGACCAAGTCGCACATTGGATGGTCTACGAAATTCGAAAACACTTTGCGTTTTCCTACGTTTGCATAAATTTTCATTCCTAGTCGTTTGGCTAACTCAATCGCAACCTTTTCTTTGCCTATAGTGTATGTGCCTATACATATAAGATAGTCATTCTTGAACGACCTTGTCTGTGCCTTTGCAAAAGGCGCACCAAAAAAGTCGGTTATTCTCTTTTGGAAAAGAACAATTTTACTCATTTGTGGATCCTTCATTTTATCGTAGAAAGAACCATCCAATAAATCGGTGGCAAATTGACCAAACTCTTCAACAACCAAGTCCTGTTCAGGAAACGTGTATCTAGGGTCAAGGTATGTAGTATCTAGATACAACTTATCTATTTTGTGGTTGTGTAAAAGTCTGTGCAGGATCATCTTCCTGCTTACTCTAAAATCTCCAGTATGTAAAATTCTCATGACCTTCACTCCAGAGTTTTCACAGGCACGTATATAGTTTCTGTTGTTCATATCTTTTTCGTGTCTGAAATAGTTTTCAGACTCTATTTCATACAATTTACGAGCCTCGGTATGTCTACATGTAACGTGCTCGAACAACGCTATAGCAGCGCCTGGACAATGATTAGCGTCCATGAATGTTACAAATATATCATCTATCAATTCCACTGTTTTCTCAAACTTGACAGTTTTGATGATTTCAAGGTTTATTTTGAATTGCGATACTAAAAGATTGCCAGTGATTTCGGAACATACAATCTTTCCATTACCCCAACTTTTTGTGATCCCATAGTAGTGGTCTGAGTGGAAATGTGAGAGAAAATAGTACTCGATATTAGGGTCTTCTCTATAATTAAATGCATCTGCAGAAATATACCTTTTACGGTGATCAAAGTCTTCAAAAGTCATGATTTTGACCTGAGGTATTGGATTCTTTAGCCTCTTTTTTCTGGGCTTTGGAGGCTTGTCTGTGTCTTTCTTCGCTCTCTTTTTAGGCTTATGTTCATCCTTTTTTTTGGTCTTTTTAACAGGTTTTTTGGGCTCAAGAGGGGGCATCTTCTCCCTCACCTCTTCTATAATCTGAGAACAGACTATATCAACAATTTCGGTGAAATCGCTCATCTTCAAGTTCCATGTTTGGTGAGGAGAGGTAATCTTGCGATGAGCGTTTATCTTTTTCACGTGATTGTTGAAACACCCTCGAAATACGTATTTATTTCCTAATAAAGCAGTATTTGTGTTAATTTTTCCGTCGGGTTTTTTTTCCAGCCACCGCAAATTTACGTTCATGAGATCTGTATTGGGAGATTGCGCCAAACATGTGGGTTAACTCTAGTGCTAGCGGTCTGTGCATAACGAAATTCACAGGATCAAATAAACAAATTGTATTAAAAAGATTCAGAATAACGCCAATATCTCAAAATCGCTGTGTTATATTTATAATCAACGTGATGATGCTATGATGATGATAGACTTATCCTACTGTGTAGTCACAGAATCACCGAGGATAATAAATCCTTTGGGGAAAAAAATGAACCAAAATTCTACTATCTAGGAGTTTGAGGTAATATAGCAGTGAATTGAGGCGTGGAGTGTATTAAAACTGACTCATACAACTGAAGAGTATGCAACAATATCAACAGAGAAGCTCTTATCCGTTAACTCACAGAAGCTAGTAAGAAACACAATGGATATGAACATGCTACGCATGCCGGCATGTTGAGGAAGTCTACCAGAGAGCCTACAAGAAAGTCTGTGTGAAAACCTGAGACTGTTGAGAAGCCTACTGAGGCAAAATCCGCTGAGGCTCCTGAAATCACAGTTAAAAGCTACTTCGAGGGCTCGAAAGAGAGTTGCAAATCCTTAAGAGACGCTGAGAAGAGAAAAGAAGATTCAGTTATTTTAATTGTGTGTGTTTATTATTTTGTAGGTATTTTGGGTGCCACACCCCAGTAAGTCATAGTGTTGCCTTTTTCGGATACACTTTTTACGATTCTCTGCCCTGAATCAGCATCAATGAAGTGATAACTCTTGAATCAAGAGCTGTGAGAGTTCGAGGTTTTCGAGTTTAATGGAAAGACTATATATTATTCGTTTTGTTGAGGTTTCTAAGAGAATCCTCCATTGGTTATCTACACGAACCCACTTTCATACAAGGAAACGACATGTGCCAAAATTGAGGGAAGTTCAGGCAGGGTCTGCTGTAACTGCAGACAGGCAGGCAGCCAGGCCACCGGAGAGAAGTGAGAATGAGGTGCACGTCGTCAAATAATATGCGTAACTATGGTGAAAGCTCTGTCAAAATAAAGTCTAATATTAACACAAACAATCATCAGCGTAATTCACAAGAAAAAAGGTGAGAGAAATCAGTTAGAAAGTCAGCCAAATACAAAATTCAAGCAAAGGAAGTTCTTATTTTTTTATTTTTACACTTATCTGGTGAATTGCACTGAAGTAATAGCTTGTCAAGTAATTCTCACATTTATAGTGAACACTCTGTCAAAGCACAAAAAATGATTAACATGCATAATATAGTCTGTATAAGTACACCACACACTTGCTAAAAATACCAAGAAAGATCCTTTAGAAAGCCAAAGAAAAACTAAGCATGACCCAGTAAATTAATTATCATTCCCACCTTTTCACTTGTCCTCCAAATCACATCTGAATCACTACGTGATTCAGATTCAGATAATTCGCCCTAACCCTAAGTGTGCACACGTGCGCCACTAATAAAAAAGATTTCTGAAATTTTCACATCAGTTCACAGAACACTTTAAAAATCCTAACGTCATAAGTCGAAATGGGAGGTTCTCGTGAAAGCAAAGCTGAGTATTTCTCTAAGTTGAAGGAGCTCCTTGAGTCCTACAAGTCTATCTTCATTGTTGGTGTTGACAATGTCTCTTCCCAGCAAATGCACCAAGTTAGAAAGGCCCTCCGTGACCGTGCGGTTGTTTTGATGGGTAAGAACACCATGATCAGAACCGCCATCAGAGGTCTTCTTTCTGACTTTCCTCAGTACGAGAAATTGTTGCCTTACATCAAAGGTAACGTTGGTTTTGTGTTCACCAACTCTGACTTGAAAGAGATCAGAGATGAGATCCTTGACCACAAGGTACAGGCTCCAGCCAGAGCTGGTGCTTTGTCCGACGTCGATGTGACTGTCCCAGCCCAGCAGACTGCTTTTGACCCATCCAAGACCTCGTTCTTCCAGGCCATTGGTGTGCAAACCAAGATTACTCGTGGTACCATTGAGATTATCTCCGATATTCTTGTGGTTGAGGCCGGTAACAAGGTTGGTGCCTCTGAGGCTACTCTTTTGAACATGTTGAACATTTCTCCATTCACTTATGGTTTGACAGTTCAGCAGGTGTATGACGACGGTCAGGTGTTCCCATCCTCTATTTTGGACATCACCGACGAGGAGTTGGTTAACCACTTTGTTCTGGCTATCAGCAACATTGCCGCCATCTCTCTTGCCGTCAACTACCCTACTCTTCCATCTGTGTCCCACAGTATCGTCAACCACTACAAGAAGATTCTCGCTCTTTCTGTGGCCACCGACTACACTTTTGAGGGCTCTGAGGAGATTAAGGACAGAATCGCCAACCCAGACGCTTATGCTGCCGCTGCTCCAGTGGCTGCTGCGGCTACTGAGGAGGCCAAGGAGGAGGAGGCTGCTGAGGAGGAGGACGACGAATCCGATGACGACATGGGCTTCGGGTTGTTTGACTAAGCAAATTAAATCTGCGAAGCCAAGAAGCGTTGAAGTAGGCTCGAATTTGTTATTTAATAACATGTACTTAATTGATATTGAGCCGATTTGTAGATGCGTGTGTAATAGTTGAATGCAACACCTCATTTTTAGTCAACCTAACTCTTATCAACAAACATAAGGCCAAATGATTTGAGCACGATACGTGAGTACCCTGGCACTCGAATAAACAAGTTTGGAATGCCACTCAGACTTATCCAATGAAAACCTTTTGAGGGAACGTTTCTTAGTGGTACAGTGAATATATCCGAGAATCTGCAGATAGCGAAAAGCCATCAAAATCAGAAATACCGTTAAAAGATATGATCAGGTCTCACTGAAAAATGACTGTAAGATAGTTTCAAATGGAGCATATAAATGATATGTCGTCAGTAATCCCATAACGCCAGTTGTACAAAATACAAACACAAATATCAACATTACTATATCACATACACTTATATCGTACACGTACATCTAAACGTCAACTCTCTCAGAAGCCGCCTTCCCCAACCGGTTCGCCACCGCCAACCCCTCCTCCCCCTCCAACGTCTTTTCACTCACCACCAAGAAAATCGTCTCAACCCCCTCCAAATCCATCTCCCGTAAAGTTCTGAACATGTTGAATTGGACTTGTTCTACCCCCTCTCCTAACAGTCTATATATAATCCCCTCTACCCCCTTCACTCCCTCCAATCTAATCCCCCCTTCCCCCACTATAGCCAGCTTCCCCTTGGCCTCGCTGACAAACTTGGTCAACTTCACGCCATCTAAAGCTTCACCCCTCTGCACGGCAAGCACTACTCTAGCTGCTGGGCTATAATGTTTATACTTCATCCCCGGTGTTCTAACCGGTCCCAGGACCTTTTTGCTGATTTCTGTGACCAATTTTTCGAACCCAGGAACCAGTTTAAGTTTCAGAACCAGCAACCCTCCCGGTCTTAGCATTGTAGGGGGATCTACAAGCCCGTTAACTACAGTACTTTCGAGCCCAATAGGACAGTCTCCTCCGTCTAAAATAATCGGGATCTTACCTTTGAGGTCGTTGTACACGTGAGCAGCTGCAGTGGGGGATGGCTTGGTCGAGGTGTTGGCACTAGGTGCAGCTATAGGGGTATCAGCCAACGCGATCAAGGCACGCGCTACGGGATCAGACGGGAATCTGATAGCTACGGTGTCCAAATGGTTTGTGACTAATGGTGAGAGCACATAGGGATCCAGCTTATCAACTAGATCAACATCTATAGGAATGAGAATACTCACGGGACCAGGCCAGTATTGTTTGATAAGAGACTCATACACCGGAGGATACTCCTCCAACTTGGCGTTAGTGTTAGCCTTGATGATTCTTTTGAGCTGGTCAAGAGACGCAATGTGCACTATTAAAGGATTATCGCTAGGGCGGTTCTTGGCCTGGAATATATTTTTTACTGCACCGTCGCTTAGCGCCAGGCCGCCTAGGCCGTACACCGTCTCTGTAGGAAACCCTACGAGCTCGTCTGACGACGCGAGAAGCTTGGCCGCTTTTTCCAAGTGCTCTCTGGTGGCTGGGTCACTCACTTGGGGGAAAATGGCGTTTGGGGGGAACTTAATAGACAGAACGTCTATCGGCAAAACTTGAGTTTTGTGTGACATGGTTCTGAAAAATCGTAGGGGGTTGATGAGTGGAATTTTGGAGATGATTTTATGAAGAGGAAGTTTTATGAGGAAGCTTCGTGAGGATGTTTTATAAGGATGTCTTATATAGGATTTTTCAGGGTGTTGGTGGAGATATCAAATATGACTATGAAATTTTATAAAATTGCATCACCTTGAGCTGCCCGTCTCATAGAATCCGTTGGGTGTTTGTTCATGTCCTTGTGCTTACAAATATATCCGAATTGAAATAATAGTGCTCCTCGAATTATAATATCAGATATGTCTGTCTCAGAATTGGTGATTCTTCTAGATCTGTAGCTCACATCTATCTCGAATATTAAGGTATTTAGTATGAACGTTCTTTGGTTGTAAACTCTATTCAAGTTCCATACATACGCATATTTGATGGTTACTGATGACACTAGTGAGAAATCTGACTAACAACAGACAGAATCCTTAGAGACTAGACCTAAATTTATCACCGTATAAATCTTATCAAAGTGCTGTTCACCTCATCCCTTCCCATCTTACTTAAAACTACAAAAGATGAATTACCTTAATTATTGTACATTTGTCTGATACACACTTTTTATATATAACCTTCATACTCATAACTGAACTTCGAGCTTTTCTCAGGGCTATGAAGATTATGTATTACTATAGTCTTCACCTTCACGAGGGAGTCGGAAGCTTGGCCACTTTGTTGACTTCGCTCGTGAAGGTGTTTCGCTTCCTTCATGAAATCTTAGTCCACCACAAAAAAATCCGTGCCCTCCGGAAACCCCTCTTTCCTTGGATCCAATCTCCGAATCTCCACCAGATCATCTGTATCATCCTCCGACACGAACAACTTCTTCTCCCTTTCCCAACCCCCCTCATTCGCCTCGACCTTTCCCACCTTACTTCTCCCCCAATCTCTTTCCATCACATCCCCCTTCCGTTTCGCCCCATTTTTGTTGAATTTGTGCTCTAGTCCTATATTTTTGTTTCTAACCCCCCGTTTCCCCTCCCCTCCCCGCCCCACTCCCCCCTCCTCTTCCTCAAAAATCCCCCTCTTTGGCAGGAAAAACCGCGCGCTCCCCCCATCCCGAAACTGTTCCATCAAGTCCTTGAACAGCTTCTTTGGCCGACGGTATCTCGCCAAGGCGTCATCCGAGTCGCTCGAACTGAAGTCCAGGTACCGGTCCAAATTCATGGCCAATTTGACAGGCTCCTTCTTCTCCTTCTTCTTCTTTGCACTGGTAACATAGTTTCCCCTTGTCTTTGGTAGAACTATCTTACGATACGCCCCCCATAAAAGAACCCATTCCTCCTTAATAGGCTCTACTCTGACCCTTAACACCTGTAATCTTAAGGGCAAATCAAGCCCCCTTCCCCCGTTACCTGCTCTAATCGTCAACTTCAAGTCTCTTATGTCTTCGAGGATGTAGTCCAAATCCCCTAATTTTTCGAGTGACGACCGTTCCAGGGCCTCGCTTGGTACCATCACTGCTCTTAGCTTGTGTTCTCTGTGGGTAGCCAACGAAGAGTCGTACTCCGGAAGCTCCAATTGCCCATTTTCTGGGTTGTACTTTCTATAAGGATTAGGGCCACCTACAGGGTTTATGGGGGATCTGGAACACGGCCAAAAGGTGAGAAATTGTCGGCAACTTTCTATGCAGTTCAGAATTGATGGGTCGTATTTGGTTAACGGCCATGCTAGTTTATATATTTTGAAATGTCGAAGACATCTAGGACAATACAACTTATCTATGCTTCTAGAAGACCCTTGAGCTGCACATTTCGAAGGTCTTAGGTTATAATTCTGCTGATCGAATTTTTTCCGATCAAATACAAAATAACATCCACAATTATAACAGTCATACACCGGATGTTCCTTTTGATAATTAAAATCAAACAACTGTGTGTTAAAGAGTCTTTGAAAAGTTCTGAACATTTTCCGTTGGGAAACTTCTATAGTGTTTATAGATTTGCCACTTCCCATGCTAATTCTTAATGTATCTGGAGAATTGTCTATGGGAAACAGTTCAATGGTCAACCTTGAGGCTGGTGCCACTTTATTTCTAGGACGCAATCTAGGAGCGCGAACCAATGGAACACTCACGGGTTTCTCCTCAAAACCAGGAACACTATTTACTTCCGAATCACTGCTCAGCGAGTTCAAAACTACAAGCTCCTTGGGCAGCTTCCCTTCATCAGAATCTGACAGAAGAAGCTCGAAGACATCTTCATCCGGGAACTCTTCGTCTGGAGTAGGGTAACACTGGTTGCTCTTTTCTTCTTCTGAATCCGTATAGTCTTTGACCACAATAATCTCATCAGCTTCTTCTTCCGCCGGCTCATTTTCGTTGTCGAAAGACAGTTCATCCTCTCCCCCTCCGCCTGTGATGGAGAAAGCACCCCTTCCTTCCTTCTCACAAGTGGCACAAAGACAGTCTCTGTTTTTCTTTCCAAAATAGTTGGTTGCATAAGACACGGTGATCTCTTCGCCCACTAAGATCCTGCGCACAGCAACCAAGGTGATGCCACTTCTTGTGTTGGAAAAGCGGGCATTTCCGTTACAATCGTGGTTCACAAATCGGGTAAGACCAAGCATGAGGCAAGGCAGGCTCTTTGAGCTTATGTTGATTATACTAAAATCATTTTGGTCAAGATTCACCTCTTCTTCATTAAGTTGAGCTAAGGCTCCCGTGAGTAGTTTTATCTCTTCGTTTTCTTCATAAACACGCCTCGTGACGATGCACGCTTCCAATTTGCCGGATCTCGAGATGTATCTGTCGGTGGTGCCTATTTCAAAGCCGCAGTCTTTTTGATACAACAGAAAGTAGCGTCTAGCATGACGTGCAAATTCTGTTATGCGGGACTCCGAGGGGTACCGTTGAAGAAAATGCCGTACCTTTGGGGAGGCTAGGAACTCGGATATGACGGAGCTAAGGCGCTGGTTGGGGGGTGCCTGCGCCTGCTTGCCTGTGGGGAAGATGAGGTGGTTTCTGATGAGCAGAAGGGTTTCTTTAGTAGTTAGGATTTCATCCGAGGTGACATTAGACTGTGTGTATGCTTTTCGGATGGTGGCCCAGTAGTGGGTCAGGTCGACGAGGGACGCGGTGAGGTAGTCGTCGAATTCGGCGAGTTCGTACCATTTGAGGTCCGACATCTGGTTAGTATGGTCGAGCGACCGACCAACCGAGCGACGCAAGGTGGGGGGCTGGGAAGTTGTGCTAGCAAGGAAGAAAAGAACAATCCAACGCAAATGATCGCGCGAACCGAGCTTATGGTAACCTTACAACGATGACTTTGTTACAAGGTTGGTAAACATGTATGCATAGAAGGAGAAGAAAGACAGACACACTTCTAGAAACCCTCACAATGAGGTTAGATGTACTGCTTGAAGTTCTACTAATATGTCCTCTAGTTGCACCACTGGAAGTCCCGCTGCCAATCCCCCAGTAGATCTCTTTAAAGTCCCGTACCTAAACTCACCAGCTTCGCTAACAGTATCAAAGAAACGAAGAATCAAAAAAGAATAACTAGTACATCATCTCCAATACAAAAGTGAAATTTCACTCTCACCTCAAGCAGATAAACCAAGCAAATAAATAAACAAAAAATATTATCAAATCATCAATGATGATAGTCATAACAAAAATGTAATAGTTCGTTTTGATTATACTCACTGAGACCACCTGTAGACCCTTTCAGTGAGTCGCGGGTTTAGTTATTTTAGGCAATTATAATAACTTATTTATTTATTACAATTCCGTGATTATTGGTGCAGGAGGTTGGGGGTGAAGGGGGAGATATTAGATATTTTCAACTTCCAAATTGGTTTGGGATTTTCTGAGCGTGGGTTATGTATGGTGCTCTTTTTTCTATGTGTTTGGCCTGTGTGGTGAGAGTTATTAGGGGTGACTTTTTGAACATAATTCTACGATGTACTTGGTGGGAGAGGGCGCTATTGGTACGGGAGTGTCATTCTGGAGCTTGAAAATACTGTGGTGGTTTTTTGTGCTCGTACGATGATTTTGGCATGAAATATATTGTTGTTATATGTACATTGATATTGGAATTTAGAATTCACTTTGTGAAGTACTGTCCAAGGAGGTTATGAGATCTATATATTCTTTGAACATTATTACACTATTCTCTTTCTTCTAAATAAGAGTTCTTCCAATTCAGCGTAGCTATTTCAATTCGAATATGCTGAAGAGGTAAATGAGAAATACTCTACCAGCCTAAATTCAAAGGAAGAAGGCTCATTTCTGAGAATATGATAAGAACATGAGCAACATTAGTACGTTATAGACCATTCAGGCAACTGTGTGAGGTCTAGTCTTAAAAAAAAGAGAAACAATGATATAATGATCCAAAACTAACTCAACCAGTATTCAATATAGCTTTATGAACGACTAATTCAAGCACGATATTCTACACCAACAACAAGTCCATTATCAGCCTCAAGAAAATCTTTCTTGAGTATTTTGATTTTTCACAAGTTTACTGAGTGTTAATCTACTCTTAATTTGGTGAATGTAAGTGAACTCACGCAAATCCGAGATAAAACTGAGAACAACTAGCTTATGTCTGAAGCCCCATAATGGTACTTTCCTTTCTCGTTTGTTTACAGTCTTGCAGTGGACAAATGTATTGTCCATGGTTTAGTCGTCATAGGAGTCACCAGCGTTAATTCTAACAGAAGATGTTATAAATGCTTAGAAACACTTTTCTTTATAATTTTAAACATTTTAACTATGAAGCTGATGATACGGTTGATCCATAAATACATATATCTATATTTAAGTGAGATATATATCAATCAACAATTTGCCACTATTTACATACCATACTTCTTAAGCTCATTCAAACCTAAACAAATGATTTTAAAGATAGAATGAGTTAAAAACAAGATAGAAATGAAGTCAATACTAAAAGGTACAAGTGGATAGAGCGAATAAACAACACTGTTGGGCTGTATCTTACCCATGAGATGATACGCCGACACTATAGATTTTCTCACATATTAAACGGGCTTTGTCTTGACTGGTTTTGGTAAAGCATGGTATCACTCCCGATGTACATACACATACTAAACTATACCCTGTTACCTAGCCGAGCCATACACGAATCAAAACCCTGACTCCACAGTAGTCTACAGCTAACACCTACTGCTGATAATCAGTGCTGGAAGTGATTGCCATAACCTGTTGGACAAGTACACCATACTAATCACACTAACCGTACGCAACCCGACGCAACCCAATTAAACAGTCAAAAACTATAAAAGGTCTATACATCTGTATATATGAACTGATAGCGTGCCATAATCGAAACATCGCCTTTATTCTCTGAAGATATCAACTAACAAACCGGCTTGAGTGTATAAACTTCCAAGCATATTTCCAGCACGTCAGTGGATTGTATACAAATTCTACAAGATCAGTGTATAGAGAATTCCAGATCAACTGATCCACATCACGTCAAGCCGTGTACAATATAGTAGCGTGTACATTTTCATCATGACCACTCTCAAAATGGCTGAAATAGACATTCAATAGATGACGTTCCAAACCCCATTATAGACTGCTTTAGCGACACGCATCAGAACTTTTCAGTCCTAATTTAGTATGATAGGCGATGACGCTTGGTGGGTTGGGGAACCGCAACTCAGATGCACATGCCTAGGCCGTCTATGCAGGAAGCCCGTCAAAGCATGTCAATGAGTGTACCTTTCCCGGTGCTTCATGGGGCTTCTCTGTCTTTATACAATATGTAATTTAGTTCTATTGGCACGCTATTTGCATACTTCTCAAGTTAAATGACCATTACAGTTGTTTTGAATCTTATACAAAATGCTATCACCATTACCATATCAACACTTGAAACGCAACAAGTTCTAAACACAGCTTGAGTCGACGTAACAATGAGATAGGGTTTCAACCTGTCGGGAAATTAGTTTCCTCGAGGCGTCGGTGGTGGTGAGCTAACCGAATTACATGCATGAACAGACCCGCCTCGAGTATAAGCGAGCCCAAAGAGGCAATGAACATTTGTACATTCACCGATTCGGGCTGCAGCTCACATATCACAGATGGCTATATATAGGGCATGTCTCACTACCTAATACCCATCTCTTTGCTCTGCTAATTGTGGTTTGTGATCTCTCCTACTCTTTGATACCCTTTATTTCCTAACTGGAACCTTTGATACCCATGAAGTTTGCACTCCTTTTTTCACTTTTTCTCCGTTCGATGAACGCAGCACCTGTTGCTGATTCTGGAGAATCTACAACCACAGAAAGCGGCAGCATCACCTCTACGGTGGCGTCCACCATCACCACTGTCGAGCAAGGCTCCACAACTACTTACACAAGCTATTACACCACTGTGATAATCACAGAAACCGTTCATGTTAAAGGCGGAACTAAATACGTCACAATGTATGGTAGTCCGCCAGCTACAGTTTCCGGGCTGACTCAAACAAGCACAAATGCCGCTTCTGCTTCTCCTGAGCTGGATCTGTCCAGCTCTGTAGCCTCGAATACAGGCCTGACTTCTACTGTGACTCCAAGCGGATCTACAAAAATTACAACTGTCACACTAACAAGCAGTGGCTCCATTAGCGATTCTAGTAGCTCTAGCTCAACCGCTAAATCTTCCTCTTCTTCCTCTTCCTCTTCTTCTTCTTCTTCTTCTTCTTCTAGCAACTCTATAACTTCAACCTCCACTGATTTTGAGACAATAACGTCATCGATTCCGACACTGGTTACGCCGTTCAGCAGTAGCTCCTCTGCCAGCACGTGCTACTACTACTACGACTTTGATGATGACGATGATGACTACACTACGGTGACTAGCACGACATATGTTACTCTCACGCAGTGATGTATATTTACTTTCTTTGTATATACTCACTGAGGTAACAAAATAGGCTAACGGTTTTATATAGACGGATTATAATTGCTTTTGTAGGCTGGCGTTTTTTCACGGTATTTATATATATGTGATGTATCTGTAAATTGATAACTGATTGAAACAGATAGTGGTTCTGTAGGGCTTCAAAAATAATTTGTCGAGATTCGAAAATATAAGAGATTTTAGAGATATCCTAGATCCACACATAGGTAGATATACATGCTAATACATATACAAATACTTATCACTACACCAAACAAAAACGTCAATTAGCCTCAGGCTTGACAATAGAACTAAAAGCTGATCTAATAACAGGAAATGTGGTGAACCAAGAGGCCACAGAGATCATATAATCATAAGCTGCCTATTCATACAGTCTAATCATGTCTCGTGTAGATAAGTCAAATGACTTCTAAGATATCTTATAAGGCTGAAATCAAAGCTCAAGTTAAGGAATTGGTATGACAATTGTGAAGGATAGTTAAACAAATTTAAAGGCAAGTACAAAAGGCAAGTTGAACAAACGATTTGGAAAGGGGTAGACCAAATTTCTCACCTTGGTCATTGGCTCAGAATCAACTAGATGTAAAGAGGGGGCGAATGAAATTCTACCAGCAGTTGATACCAGCATGCTTTGCTTCCTAGTGAGTAAGCAGACCAGTCCACTATCCAGTGAAGCAAGATAGTGAAGCTAATGGAATGATTAGCCTTTACTGGCAACCTACAGAAAAATTCAACTAGCTCGCTTCGCTCGCTAGACTACTCAATCCTCCCTGAAAAAAAAGTAGTCACCTCCTCACCCCCTGAATAAACAACCTTCCGCGTCAGCTTACTAAAACTGATCCCATTCTCATACTTCTTCTTCTCCCAAAACTCCAAATTCTTAGCCAAGGTTGCCCTGGCCACTCCCAACTTCTTGCGTCCCTCAAAATCGTGGGTACAAGGATTTGGAGGCAAACTGTCATCGATAAACTTGATCTCCAGACGGATCTTCTTGATCTTCTTGGAGATCTCTTTGTCGATGATTTGTAACTGTTTCAACTCTTGCAGGCTGCTTGTCAGACTACTCAGCACAACCAGACTAGCAGATGATACTGGCAGGGTTGGCAGCATTGGAGGGGTTTGCATTTTCCTCACCACTTTAAATTGAGGGATCATCGGCTTTTGCTTGGGTTTTGGAGATAAAATGTCCATTTTTGTATAATTTTTTGAACTGTTCTCTTTTTCTTTTTCTTTTTCCTTTTCTTTCTCTCTTTTTATCTCCTTCTTCTTGATTTCACTCCCCTGCCCCTTATCTCTAACCCCATCAATCAGGCTTCTCCCAGCTACCCCCTCACTCCCTTTACTAGCACCCCCTCTGCTCTCCACCTTTTTCAACTTTATCAGCTGAATCTCCAAGGGTGGAGACTTGGCTCTCTCAAAATTCTGCCGATAGCTCTTCATCAGCAAGGGCGGAGAACGAACAGGTTCGGCAGACTCATCCAAATCCAAACCTTTTTTGATCTTATCTTGAAGAGCCTTGATACTGTTACTGACGCCTTCTTTCTTCTTGAATGAGCCGTTTGAGTCTGTTCTTAGATGGCCAGACACGCTTTCGGGGGCTTCATCGCTATCTTCATCAAGAAGAGACTCAATGTATTTTTTGCTGCTCACTTTTCTATAGGGGTGCTCCTCTGCCATGATAGCTCACTAGTATGGACAGTAGAATGACTCACCTTTTGGCAATTTTCAAATCGCGTTGGGTTGATTGGTATCCCAGTTGATGTGTTTGCAGATACACTGTGTACATTATTAAAACCTGTCTTTTTTTATTACCCGGCCCAGCAGGCAACCTTGTTTATTCTTTATTTACTTTTACTACATGGGCACTGTATATATATCCTAGTATCTGACCAGGTATAAGATTGGAATCTGCTCCTCTAGTGATAATTTACAATGAGGATTTAGTTTATGGTTTACATATATTTGTGCGTGTATACTCGCATTTGCTTGTTGTCTGATTGAATAGATCTAAATCGGTGTGTCAACAACTGCAGTTTGATTGTTATCCATATGATTCCGTGTAATTGTTCCTATGTCTATGAGTAGACTTGTTGTATCTGATATGTTTGATGTGTATACCTGCTATTTGCAAATTTGAAGACCAAATATGCGGACTCCTATGAAAATACATTGATCTGACTATACATAATCATCATCGCACTAATCTATTTGTCTCAAATTGGCGTTGTTTGACATACACATATAGTCTATTTATATTTACATAGTTGTAGGATGTTTGGAAAGATTTCTATCGATAAATTGCATGATTTGCTAGAACTTGGCTATTCAATAAGCTAATGGTGATCATCTGTGGACAAGATCAGCTTGTTTATCTCTCGTCTATCTGTTATAACAGTCAAGCGATGTTTAACTAATCTGTAGATCTGCATCTCAATTAGCTCACTTTGCAGTTGATAGAAGTTCTGATAAGTTTACTGGTATCCGAATGGTTACTTGTATCTCTATAAAGTTGAATGGAATACACCTGGCCACTAGCTTTTTCATGTTCTGTTAAAGTTCATGGCCGATCTTAGCAACCGCAAACATGTCGGTCTAAGAATACGATCAAATGCGTATTTTCTTAAACAGCCCAAAGACCCTTTGTTCTATCTTTAGTCAGTGAAATCACGTGAAAACTTGAACTGTGTCTCAAGACACAATCAGGGGCTGTCTGTGGTTCTCTCTATAGGTTATACAATAGTTCCTCAATTTCTAAAAAATCAGCTGCTCTGTATAGATCCCATAGCTTTTGTATGTTTCCTTAAAGTATATTCAGTGAAAATTATCAATCAGCACTCATGAGATGACACATTAGCTTACAATTCGACATGTTCATCCCCAGCCAGACACAAACGCCTTGAAACATTAGATATATGAGCCTATTCTAGTAGGACCCTTCCATAACAAAAATTGCCTCTGATCTTACACCCCTGCCTTTTCAATTAGAGTAGCTCACTCAATATTAGCACGCACAAGCACCTTATTTCCGTAAACGGTATTGCTCCATCTATAACCCCAAACCAACATCCGATCATCCGACACACTTTTAGGATTTCATATTAGCCTATTCAGCCAAAAATGGTTTTGTTTTGAATAATGAATATCAAATCAGAGAGTACAGCAATGGCGGAGTAAATTTGAGGACAACTCCGCAAAACCCTCAATAAAAAGTGAAACCAACGGTTTTGTAATTCTGCGAGTGTTTTTAATCAACCACTAGTAGCCCTTCATATCCATGAATATGAGTGTAACACTTTTCCGATCCGACGGCTATCCCCGATCCGATCTCCATCTCCGACGCCACATGCCCAAGCGGATATAACCTCAGACGCGAACTCACAAGGTTTCTTCAAAAGTGAGGTCACTATCGAGTATAGTACATACGCTTGTCATATATGTGTATTAAAGTATTGTATAGTTGTAAGTATGTGTTGAATGGACCAGTCATATGTTTTGCAGTTATAGCAAATCTATCAAATGGACACCATATTGGGTTGTCCATACCCACTGGAACAACCAGTTCACAGAGCGCCGATCGCGCCATAAGTGGTATATTGTGTGTCGGATCTCACTCAGAATTAGACGCATGTAGTACAAGATAAGCCACGACTTGTATTGATGAATATATTCTACAGAGTATATATACAGTGATTACATACAATAAAAATTATCCAAACTTTGACCGCCAAAATACACAAGCTACAAAAAGCTGGTCAGGCGATCTCGGGTAACCAAAAATGTGCTCGATGCGACCTATGTCCGACCCGAATCCAGAGGCCCGCCAAGATTTTTCTGCAGCTCATCGTACAGCCGTATATATATAGAGAGCATTCCTTTGCCAGGGTAAAATTGCCCCACCAAAAGCTAGAGCCTTAGCCATGCCCTGGAGATGTTGTAAATGCCACAACATCAATGGGCGAGCTCGCAGTCGCAGCATCTCGCTGCCCCAGCCCCCCGATAATGAGATTGAGTGTGCCCAGTGTGGCCACTACTACTGTGATACGTGCGAATTTTCAAAGGAAGAGAGTGAAGAGGCAAAATGTTGTGCTGTTATGTAAAATGTCAGGAGCTGCTAAAGAGGGATGATATGACACTCAATATTTTTATAATGATACTCAATATTTTTATAATGATGGGATGAATTGTGATAGAGAATAGAGATGTGGTTATAAATGAAATGCTGAGATGAAGATGAGATGGTGACATGGAATAAGAGATAAAGATGGGATACGAGACATGAATATAAGATGATGTGAGGTAATTTGAGGGAATGAGATGTGAAATCATCGAAATCATCAAAATATCGAAATAATGGATAATGATAACGTGATGAGTAGTGTGATAGAATGCCGAATGTGGAGACAACCCAGTTGGCTGTTTGCTGGTTAAAGCTGGACTTGCTGTATATATGATCGAATGATCTTGACTATGTTTGTTTTGATTATTAATGTCTAATGTTGTATCTGGATGCTTTTTTGTAGGTATTATAACTTTGACCGGGATGAACTATACCTATTACACATATATCGCACAATTGGCTCACTAAATCGTGAGTCAGTTTTGACATGTTTATCATAGACGATCTGTCATGCATTACATATCACTTCTCACAGGTTATCCATTATTTATGTATTTGGCTAAGAAAATCCTCTGTCAGCTAATCCGACTTGATCTGAATCCATATACTTCGTTACAAGCTCTAAAATTGGCACGAGAATTATAAGGCTACCAAACAGAGTGTATACACTAAGTGAGGTTATGGTCATATAAGTAGCTACGATGAAATGAATAGCGGTTACTTAACTGCCAATGCACTCGAGTGATATATCACCTACAATAAAATGCATATCTGGTAGAATTAATAGTGTCAAGCACTCTAAAGACTGGCTTTAGAAGAATATAAATACCACTGGTCGAAATACCAGTACTCGACTAGTGGAATAGCAGGTATCATTTGGGTGTCATTTCATAGCTGCGAAATCGCAGTCTCACCTTGCTAATAAACACAATATATTGGTTTATCGGTTGTTCATACAGCTAGCTACTAAGGGATGATCAAGCCATGCTTCGGAGGAGCTATAGTAGAAGTATTATATGTCTAGAGCTCAATGAGTTGTCCACATATCGGTAGCAAAGTAGAAGCGGGTTTATATAAGCAAAGTGCATATGCTTATGTATAATCAAGTCATATCAATATAAAATTGATTAGAAAAATAGTATGTGAGAAAAGAAATATACAAAAGTATATTCCAATCAGACCAGCTGGTTAAGCAGTATAGTATATGAGGCACTTTATAACAGTCAGAAGACAATATACTATATTCGTACAGCATACAGATACGAATACCCTATACCGTTTAGCTAATAGATGAATGGTAGCCTAGCTAATATTCACCAGATATCCAAGAACTGCTGCTTCGTTAGGTATGAATTTGTTTACAGAACGCAAAATAGCCCGCTTCGCTGGCTATATTAGCACCCCCTCTGGCACCTCTCCCACTCTTCCATCCCTCGTTCTGCCCAACACCCACCCTCCCCTCACCCCCACAACTTCCACCCCCTCCCCCTCACGCACCCCCAAGCACCCGCACTTTTCCCCCACCCATCCCTCCTTCGCTTTCCGCCAATCTCCCTCTCCCTCTCTTTCCAACCACCCCCTGCCCAACCCTCCCTCGCCCTCTCTCCGTTTCATCCCCTCATAGTCCCAACAGCGCTCACGTACTCTGCGTGCCGCACCCTGTTCAAGATATAAGCGCGCCGCCTGCAGAGTGTGACGCACAGCTGCGCTCTTATACGTGCCACAACGGTCCAAGCGTGTCGTCACCGGAACTTCGGTGATCCAGCGATCGTCAGGCGCCCTGCGAGCGCGCCGCACTGAAAGCATACTACTGCGCTTCGAGCGCATGGGCAGCGCTTGAGGCAGCTCCTCCAGCAGAACCGATATCACCAGTGCGCCGTCATCAAAGCGCGGCATGTGAATTCCAAGCCCCCTGCGCACCAGCCGCGCGCTGTCAAGTCCTGCGCTTGGAAGCGGGGAGCGCACGCTCGCTGTCGTGCTTACAGCAAGGTTTCCAGGGCGTCCTGTTTGACGGCGGATCTGGACCAAGTCAAAAGACCAACTCTCGTGGACTTGAGGGTAAGTATGAACAAAGTCGGGGTGAGAAGTCTCAAAGGCAGTCAAATCACGCGACACGCTATCAGCAATCTCCTGAAGATCATATACTATGACATCCTGAAGGTTAGTTTCGAATTCGCAATACATACTGTAAGCGGTAGGGAAATTCTCAGACATTTGAGTCTCTATAGCCAATTGTTGTTTTCTACACCTAGACAACTGAGTCCTGAGGTTCTCCAACTCAGACCGTTCCTTATCAGTCAATGCTAAGGCGTTTTCATCAGCAATTGAAGCATTTTCTTTATTCTCATAAAGTCTAAAAAAATAATCGTGCTTTTCGATCTCCACTTTCTTGGCTTTTCTTTTGGCCACAAGCTTCTCTGTGGAATCGAGATATGATTTCATGTCTTTAACACGAGACTGGATTTTTCTATCAAAGGCAGTTAATTTCTTATCTGTGTTAGTTTTAACAGTTGTAAGCGCTTGTACAAACTCAAAAATGACACCAGATGGAGGAGATAGTGGGTTTTGCTTGGGGACCTCGAACAGCCGGGTGAGGCCTGTCTGGTTCTCAAAAAACGCAGACCAATATGTCGCATGACCAGCACACTGGTTCTGGATGGTCTGAAGACGCTCTTTACACTGTTTGAAACGAGCTTGCCACAGAGCCACTTCGCCATCATCGATGGCTTTCGTTTCGGGGGGGAGTTCTGGCAGAAGGGGGTTCTGGCCAGGAAGAATTTTGCTTAGGCTGTTGAGCATTTGATGGATTTTTTGCGATTTTTTTGGGTGTTTTTTGGTGATATTTGGGGGCAACGTTTGGTGGCTGTTTGTTTGAATTTTTCTTTGTGTTTGGTTGGGTATTTGTATGTTTGTTTTGGTTTTGATTTGAGGTGGTTTTGTTGTTCTTGGTTGGTGGTGTACTTGATTTAAGTGGTGCGGTTAGCAACTAGTGGGTAAGTAAGTGAGTTGGCTTATAGAGGGTGAATGTTTAGTTACAAGTATTTGGTTTATTGATTTCTAGAAAGTTTCGTAAGTAAATAAATCAATCTCGAACAGTCTGCTGAGCAAAGGAGAAGTTAGATAGATTTGACACATTTACAGAGAGGGATGCATGCACAACCAAGTTTTAATGAATTCATGTCATCCTTCCACCCATGGCCTTTCGCAATAATCCTAGAAAAATGTTTTGGGATCCCCGAGCTTGCCACTAACTAGCTCATGTATAATGACAAGAGATAATCCCCCTACATAAATCCAACATAAACATATATTATAAAGCACCACTCTTACTGGTACAAGAATACTATACAATGAATACAACAGACATTTAAAGCAGACTTTCCTCTTCATTGGAAAGCACCTTATTTTCTTTTTGTGCAATCCCCCTACCAACTATCGTCATCATCATCCCCCTCCTCCCCCTCATCAAAGAACTCATCATACAAATGTTCAATTTCTTCCATTTTCAAGAGCCCTCCCTCGGCTTGTCTAAGTCTATCGGCAGCCTCCTCCCCTAACCCCTCATTTTTTTTACGTCTAAATTGATTCTCTACTTTTTTGTAATAGTCTTCTTCTTCGCTATACCACTCTTCCTCTCCACCAATTACAATACCCTTATCGTCATCTTCATCTTCAGGGTAGTCATTTTGATAGAAATCCTCGGCATTTGAGTCTTCGTCATCTGAGAGTTTTGCGGCATCTGAAAGGTCTTCTTTATCTGATAATAGAGATAGGTCTTCATCTGCGAATTTGATTATACCAATATTGGATCCTAGTTTGATGTTTTCATCGTGGATGGCTTTGTCTCGATAATATACGTCATATACATATCCTACATCTTCTGATAGTGTGGTGCTGCTAGATGTTGATGAGGGCTTTTCCTCTGGCTGGATTTTTAGATAGTCTTTTACGAGTTCGGCAAGTTCAGAGGGGAGCTCGTCTTCTTCTTTGGGGAGGAGGTAGGATTTCTGGTTAGAGTTTTCGAGAGGAGCGATAATCTTGTTGATCAGCTTAGATTTGACACACAGATTGTTACAGACGACAAATCCTATTCAAGTATACTGGAGATTAAAGTGTAAATAAAGGGCAAATTCGAGCTCATTTCGAATAGAGCAATTCAACAAATCAACAAACATTGAAAAATCTAAAATCGAAGAAATTCAAAACATCAACGATATTCGTAATCACAATCAGAATCACCGCCAGCAAAGCCACCGGCGTGTTCATACTCACACTATCATGACCCCCCTCAAGCTCAAGAGTTGATGCATTTTCTATAGCAGACTGTCTGGAGTTCCATTTTTTATCAGTTCTAGTGAGCTTAAACACAGGTTAGTTTCTAATCCTCTCCTTCAAAACACTGTCAAAAAAACTTACCAAACGTAGAACTCTTTGTTCTCTTTAATCGTCTGTTTTCAAGCACTGGTTAGTATGAATCGTAACACTCAACACCCGGTAAAAGAACTCACCCAAAGCTTCGAGTGGATCATCAGAAGTCTTTCTTTTGATTCTCACAACCTCAGGAACTCTTGACATTGGCTATTCGGTTATTTGTAGATATGTCTTCTCCTAACTTCTGATGCTGTTTTGCACTTATCGATGAGATCACGTGACATGAAGAAAGAGTTTATACTGAGTTATAGTTTATATACTTGGAGTCTACCTTCTTCAGATGTTAAGATCAAGTCGGGTTGGTTGCACTGAAGTGCAGGGTACTCAGATGCAATGGATACTGTCTATGATATTTGATAAACTAAGTCGGTAAGTCACAATTGTATGTGACATAAGTTTACTCTCCTTAGATTTTGGTAGATCTATAGACTTTAAAACTTTGTGCCCGTGTTTTGTGCACTTTTTTGAAGCAGTTCTTGGCCTTTTCAGGATTATAGAATTTCTATACAGCTTCATGGTAAATGTGGAGGAAAAATACAAGGGCCAGAAATATCGGTATGAACCTGGTTATTTTTTCCATTTATTGCGATACTCCACCTTTGCACACACTGTTTCTTTCACTTGGAAAACCCTCTCTCTACAACTTATATCACTAATTTGTATGCACTAGTATAATCAGTCTTGAACACGGGATAAGGTGCCCCTATACAACTTGAAAGCTCCAAAAAAGTATACCACCATATTAAATAATAGCAAGGCTCTTCGACGTATCTCACCCACTATCAAAAAGCGTCCTATGGCACCATATAAACACCAGTTAAAAACTACAAAATGATGCTAATGTAAATCACAGTTCTCTATAAACACAATCAAATGAAAAGAATACCGGCAATACCGGCAACCGCAGCCGCACCAGCGTAAAGTTTGTTGGCGCCAGCGCTGGCAGTCTCCACAGAAGCAGAGGTGCTGTTGTAAGCAGAAGAAGAAGCATAGGTGGCGGCCTCAGTCTCAGAAGCCTCAGTAGTTTCAGCAGCCTCGGTGGTTTCGGAGGATCCAGATGCTTCAGTGGCTGCTGTTGCTTCAGAGGCCGCAGTAGCCTCAGAAGCTTCGGTGGGCTCAGTGGCTGCCTCAGAGGACGCAGCAGCAGCAGAAGACTCAGCAGCAGTGAGAGGACAGTAGGTGGTGTACTCTGTTGTCACCGCGTACACAACGGCAACACCTGTAGGGCTAGTGGTCTCGCTGCAAGCGTTATTGGAGCAGGAGGTCACAGTCACCATGGTGGTGCCTATAATGCTAGTCAGCACAGACTCTGTGGTATTGGACACACTGACAGCAGCAGCAGCTGAGAGAATTGAGGCGAAGACTGTTGTGAAAAGCATCTTATGTCAGATTGTTTGGAATGAAAATGGGCAGAAACTTCACTATTTATACGTGACGACTAATTATATACTTATACTCTGAAAACGGTAAAAATCATCCTAAATGGCCCCTTCTAGAAACTTAATTCGGTACTGGTTTGTGTCTGGAACAACGCATGCCCCCTGCACTTGCCAAAAGTGGTATCAGAAGCTTACAAGGGGGCTGTTCATGTTATATGGGAGGTACGCTTGATAGGTATCACAAACCTTACAATACACGGCTTGGTTTCTTATTGTATAGGAGTTCCTAAGGTACGATTTTTGTGCAGTGAAAAACAGCGCCACTTGTTTGATACTCGTATTTATGTTTAACGTTGGATCTGATGCATTACCAGAAGTGGTACAAAAGCATAAATTGATAATCATTCTATAGAATGAGGAGAATTGATTGATTACCTATTTTTATGAACGTAGCTATTAAATATGTAAAGAGTGTCTGCACAGCCTCTGCTTAGCCATAAACACATGGCTTGAGAAAGCAGAGCTTATATACACGACCCAGAGTCAGAATCAGGGATAAGTCTGTCGATCTAGCCAAGAATTTGTTCTTGGCTAAAAACTTGATAGCTTTCTATTTTTGTGACATGCTGGATCCATGAATTTGAGTTAGGTTTGGTCGAGTTTGAAACAATAAGCGGCAGCGCTGCTTGTGCTAATTGATACTTAAGTTCCCCCATTCGCTTTTAGTTCAGTATCAAGTAAAGCACTTTGAATCGAATTTTGTCTCAAATGAGGGGAATTTGTCTCACAGTTGTACGGATGCAACCATGGTTGGTACTGCCTCAAAAAGAAACCCGTGGGCTCCCAATTGGAACATTTGGAGGCCTCATTTAGATTTTTCTTCTTAGATTTATTCAAAAATAACACATTGTGCATTATAAGTCTTGATTGAAGTCTTCGAGTGAAGGTCTAAACCCAACACTAATTGTACATTTACTCAGCCCCAGTATGTTGAATGAGAGCTCCGGAATGCATTTTTTGTTTTTGAAAACCTGAATAATAGCTGTGTTTTAATTCTTTTTCCTGTGCCAACTTTAGGACACTTTTATGGCGTAAACACAAATCGTCCTATAAAGGTCAACACAAAATGAATGAAAAAAGGCTTTGGAAAGTCAAATATCATAATCATCATCAATTCACAAACCAAGAAAATAAGTTTTAGAGCATGTGCTTCCCCCACAATCAATTCATCACCCAAAAACCACAAAACGCCACACACCAAAATGACAACCACTCATAACAGATACCAATACATGCACTCATATCCACCACTCGTAATCATCTCGTCTATCACATTCTAATTCCAATTGATCACCCTTATGCACTCGCCCCTCTGAATCCCCCACCCCCTTTCACCCCCATTTGTGTAACATTATGCTATCCCCAAAAACCCCCCCAAAAGCCCACAATTCACAAATTTCATAACAAACACATAAAAAAGACACCGGAAAGACTCGCACTTAAAGAAAATGACTATTCCTCTCATTCTCTTGCGCACAAACCATCTTTTTCGGCGCCTTTCTGATACGTTGGTCGGTCTCACTTTGGACGTCGAGAAGGACGTGGTCGTGGTCACAGGCGGCAGCCACGGCCTCGGGAAAGAGTTGGTGCGTGTATTCAGCTCACACGGGTTGCGCATGATCAACTTGGACCTCGAGCCAGACCAGGAGCAGTTTGAGAACGTTCTCTTCGTACCTTGTGACGTCAGTGATAAGGCCCAGGTGCAGCACGCAAAGGACGTCATCGAGAAAGAAGTTGGGCCAGTCTCTGTTTTGATCAACAACGCAGGAGTAATGAAAGGCAAGCCACTTGTGGAGCTTTCAAATGAGGAGATCGAGCAAGTGATCAAAGTGAACTTACTATCGAACTTCTACTTGAACAAAGTGTTTCTCCCTCTGATGATGGAGAACAAGAGAGGGTATATTGTGACGATAGCCTCTGTGTTGGGATACATGTCTCCAGCTTATTTAAGTGAGTTTAACTGAACGATCCATAATGGATTTCAACTGTTTTTGTTTATTTAGTTATTTGATAGGCTGCTTTCTACAGTTTTGAGTTTTTCTTCAAAGTTGTGGTTTACTCTTGTTAAGTATATTTTTTAGCATTTTCACTACGTATATCTGGAAAATTCATATTTTCACATTTATCGCGTCAAAATCATGCTACAGAAATTTGACTGCTTTCAAACCGTATTTTGTTCTTATTTAGTAATATTCCACTTCATTTATGTCTTTTTGTGAATTATTTATCAGCTTTTAGTAAAGTCCTATCACCCCCTCCTCATTTCAAAACTTTCTGATACAACCAAAACAAATGAATTCAATTATATAGAGTACAATCACAGAGATACTAACTATGCGCCTACGGAGCATCGAAATCTGGTGTGATTGCGCTCCATGAGTCACTCACTTATGAGCTTGGTCCACCTTCGATCTCGACCAGCGGCATCAAGACACTTCTCATTGCACCTGGCCAAATCAGGACCGCTATGTTCAATGGCGTCCAGACGCCTTCCCGACTTCTTGCGCCGCGCTTGGAGCCCGCGTACGTGGCCAAAATCATCTATGAGGCAGTAGAATTGGGCCGTCGTGGTGAGATCAAAATCCCGTTCTACGGCAACTTTCTTCCGTTGTTCCGTGCCTTTCCTTGGCGTGTGACCGAGCTCGCACGCTACTACTCGGGGATGGACACGAGCATGCGTTTGTCGAATGAGGGGGAGAACAAAAAGAGCGAAAAAGCCGAGGGCAAGATGAATATTGCAGTGTAGTTAGTCAGATAGGATAGGCGTTGGGGGCTTTGAAGCTATGGGCTGCGCCCCATATTCCTTGTCCTTGTGCTTGAAGTTGTAAGTGAGATGGGATAGAGATGGTGTGCGAGGGTGAAACACGACAACTTTATCAAGCTCAGAGCATTGAGGATCCTCTGACTTGGTGTTATGTTGTTTGCTTCTTCTCGTTGACTGTTCTTTGCTTAGTTTTAGCCGTGTCATTGTGTTTGCTGTGTTGTGGTGGGAAGCGGCAGGATGTAGCTTATGATCCTTTGATTGATAACTCGCGTTTTCCGAGATTGTTGAGAGTCCGCGTTTAGCGTGAATATAACATATAGGTTATTGATTGTAGCATGAGTAATCACAGAGTGTATTGAGCAGCAGATGAAGTACAAATATAGAAACAGACTGGAATCGTTTATACCATTATCAAAAGGACTAAATCATGTTACCAGGTTTGACCCGTAGTATCAAATCTACAAGCCATATAACTAAGCAGTCATTTATAGCTAATTTATCTTTGTTATTATGAATGATCTAGCTCAATTGAAGACTATAGTCAAATTGAATATAAAACAAAGTTCTCAATAAGATGAGAAAAAATCGGATGGATAGCAAACTGCGGAAATGAGCACCAATGGATTGATGTGTGATTGAAGTAGTGAAGTAGTATACTAGCGCAGTAGTGAATTAGCTCGGTGTACTACTACTTTTAAGTAGTACAGCGTTATTGTATTATCGTTTTATAGTAGTACTATTCTTCCAAATACACACATAGAACCTCTTTGAATTCCTCCAAAACCCCCTGGATCTCCCCCACCCTCTCCATTATAACTCCCTGCTGCTCAATCAACCTCTCGAGCACTCCTTCTTGCCGCTGTACTATATCACGCACCTCAGCCATTGAGCTCTCAAAGCCAGTGCCGGGAGCTACACTGCCTCTATTCTTCTTGAATCTTCTAAGAGATCCAAGAAGTTTTGTGTTTGTGAGAGCAATTTTGGTGGGAGTTGGGTCTTTTGTAATATCACTAGTGGCGACTTTATCAGTGGTGCATTTAGTGGTATCATTAGTAGAACCTTTACTTGTAGTTACGCTAGTAGTACTCTTGCCAGAACTAGTGCCACCTTTACTAGTACTAACGCTACTCTTTGAAACATCAACACCAGAATCTACATCAGAGCTTGAACCATCTGCATCCTCTCCCCCCTTATTCTTTACCCCCTCCAGCTCCCCCCTAGTCTCATACAAAAACTTCACCCTGCGAACCCCCTCCGAGAACTCTGTCTCAACGCCCCTCTTCATACAGCCCTCCTCCTCCACCAAAAACCCCCTCACCAACCTCTTGAACGGCTCCAAATTGAGCCTGGTCTCGACATGTGAATTGTACATGTCGAGGGCCGCTTTCATAGTTTTTTTGGGAACCGCTTTCAGCCGCTTAACCTCGGGAAGAGGGGGGCCAAAGTTGGGGTAGGGAGCACATTGCAACAACACTTTCATAACCGCTCGTTTTTCTGAGAGAGAGAATTCTTTGTGGAGGTGTTTCTTGGGGGGTTCGTAAGATGCTGGGCCTGTACCGAGTTCACCGAGAATACTCAGAGAAGACGTGTTGGTTGAACTGTTGGTTGAATTATCAGTAGAAGTGTCAGTTAAAGTATGAGTGAAGAGATTTCCAGAGAGAAGCTGAGGGTTGATATCTATGAAAGAGAACGCAAGAGGTTTCTTAGCTGGCTGGTTTCTAGTTGATTGAATTCTAGCTGGCTTTTTGATGGCACCTCTCAAGGACCGAAGACGCGTTCCCTTTGGATTATCAAGACGTGGTGCTTGTTCTGGTGCTTTGAATGGTACTTTGATCGGCCCCTGGTCTGGCATGTTTCTGGTGTGTTCCTTGGGAAGACTAGTCTATATATATAAAATACTTCTAAAAAGAGGTGAAAAAGAGATTGGATGGTACAAGTGTAAGAAATAGTATTCACGTATGTTTTTTATGTTCGATTTTTTACGCTGGTTTCCGTCGGTTGGCTGAGTTATGGTATTTCAATTTACTCACTCGCAGTGTATTAAGGAGGTCTGCTAGGGTTCTATATATATGTAATATGATATTGAATATGATACTAGGTGGAGAGATTAGATAGTTGTATGTGTTTTTATGGGGATTACTGGATTGGCTGTTTGTATATGGTGGCTTGATTAGGTTTTGGGTGCTTGCAGTGAGCATGCTGAAGGAGAGCGGGGTCCTTATAATATTACACACGCTCTTCAAATATATGATACATCGCATTTGAAGATATAAGTAGTTATGGGAGAATAATTTTTGGTATATCTACAAAAATAATGTGTCTTTGTTGAGAACTAGGTATATTTATACTTTTCTATATTTTCTCAGCCAGAAATAGTTGACTGCTTGAAAAGCTCATTAACCCACAGATAGATCAGTCTGTAAACGTGTGGAATGGTTTATAAATCTAGACATGAATACAGTACAAATACAGCGCTAACAGAAAATCTGAGGTTGAAAGTGCGGATATGGGTTGACTAGCTGCAGCAGCTGGTATTCCTCAGTATATAGTAGGGGCTCCTCTTTCGCGGAACTCAACGCCCATTTCGCTAGCATACTACAAAAACACATTAACATATATTAGACATATCTTAACGTATAGAAGCATACTCAAACAATTATTGTTGGTGAACATGTTTGAGGTCTAATATTTTGAGCATTAGTTAAGCGTGAAAACGAATGCTATGAGTTGTGATTGCGAGGTTCTATCGCTTATGTTGGGTCTGATCATTTTGAGTAGACCGTTTAGACTTTTTAGAGTATATCAGCCACACTTAATAGAGGCTTTTCCACAAGAGTTGAAGCAAAGTGTGCTATCTTCATCTGGTGGTCTTTATCTGTGCAAAACCAGATACATTGCAGACCTTCCCGGCATTTGGTGAAAAAAACCAGTTTCCAACTTCGAACAGAATAAATTGAAGAAAGAGTAGAGAAAGTAGTGAAGAACAGAAATAGTGTGCCCATAAGGGAACAAAAAAAGTAGAGACTTATTTATCCATCAGGGGAGTGAGTGTCCAACTCCGCTGTGTTCAAGCTATTGTGTAAACTGAAGTATCTAAGGCTTAACGTTTAAAAAACCAAGAATGAAATGTACTCAAGAATGAGTGGGGATCGAGCAAAACATTCACGAGCGAAACGGACGAGTACTCGTGGGTGCTCATGAATGTTCATGAATGCTAACGAATTCACTTCGCTTGCCAATTCTCGTGTTATTGATTACCAATCTTCAAAAATCCTCCCCACAACCTCTCCCACACTGCCCACCAACACATTCCCCTTCAAATTTCTCTCCAGCTCCATCCCCCTCTCCAAATACTGCAGGATCACCCCCTCGTACCCCTCCACCGTCTCCCCGACCCCACCATCGGTAAGCGTATTAGCCACCTCCCTCACGTCGCTAATCCTTTTAATGTTGAGCGCACTCCGGATTAAATCGGGAAGATACATGCTATTGATCTGGTCCAAGTGCTTCATGGACCGAACCACCGGGTCTGACATCGCCAACGCCAAAACCAACGTAAATAAGCTGTCGTTCCCCCCATTGTGAAGATAGGCATTTGGAATACTCAAAAGGGAAAGAAGCCGCAGGAGGCCGGAGTACTCTTTCCCAAAACTAACGTTCCAGAGCCTTTGAGTATCAACTATATACGGATTGCGAACACCATCGACATTACATACATACTCGGGAAACACTACGCCAATCAGCTGGAGCCATCTAATGTCTCCGCCTACATCGTGACCAACTAATGACGCCCCAAAGTTTGCACTGTCTGAGGCATCTTGTAAACTGACGGGAAAAAAATGATTAACTATGATTTGAACAGCTTCTGCAGCCTGCTTTAGAGGGGTGACAATGCTCAGTCCCCCTAAGAAATTATCTTGGTTGTCTTTAACATAACGTCCATTACGATACTGCATATTTTCTTGGATAACCAAGTGGATCTTTCTATATGAACAAGGTCCTTTGAAACCGTTTTTAAGATAATGGGCACGAGGATCGTAAACACAAATGCCAATTTCCGTGACAATGTCTTTTTTCATCTCGTAAGCTTCAATGTCTATGGAAAGAAGAATGCGTGTTTTCGTGTATACACTCTTGATCATCCTCATGAACTCGCCTAGCTGAGAAGACGAGCGAAGCACGTGGTTGGAGTAGTAGTTTTCACGCCGAAGAAGCTCCTCGTAGCGGTCCATGTGCAGAGCGCGCTGCTCTTGAAAGGCAAGGAACTGGGGGTCTGCAGACGCAGATCGAAGCGCACCAAAGAGAGGGGAAAAAACAGTATCAAGCTTGATTCTTCGGATGAGCGCCTGGTTGAGGGTGCCCAGCGCCGATGCGGGCTTCATGCTATTTCGGTGTGAAAATTGCATTTTATTTTATAAATCAATACATGTCAACACTATAACTGATTTTGATTTAGATGATACTACTATATACTTATAGTACTACAATAAGTGATACGATATGGTTTTATTGCATTTGCATTTGTCTGTTGTGTGTTACATGCAGTGGTGCGGCCATCCTCTGACATCTCTCGACATAGATGAATCCTCGATATGGCTCATTGTGGATACGCATTTAAAACTAACTTCATGTATAGCTTTACCTTTCCAGCTCTTGGCTTAGTGTCTACACATAGTCTCAACTTGCTTAGTGAAGAGAACTGGTTGATTGATTATTACACCTCATCAAGAAGTAAATAAGTACAACCTTTCAAATCAGTAATGCAATTGCAGGGCACTATCTTTGTTTGGACAACGCTATATGTATGAATGTGATCACACTCAGATCTCAGCTCTGGCCAGTGTATCGAACCACAAAGAAAATGGATCCACGGTCGTTTGCAAATTGATGCTAAGGACGAAGAAATACAGTCGCAATGTCTATGCAAACAAAGTGTGGGAGAAGCCATCAACTAATGACTAATGAATATAAACGAAGAACTATAGACTATAAGCAAACCAGCAAACACTACAATAAAGTACAATTCACTCATGCATTACACTCATAATTACTCGGCAATAGCTCTAGTGTAAATCAACTGGGAAGAGTGTCTGGAAATCTTCTTGATCAAGCCATCTCTCTCCAACTGCTCAATGGCAACTCTGGCCATAGAACCACCAATCTTCAAACGGTCAACCAACACAGAAACGGAGACATATCTGTAGGTTGGCACCTCTTTCAAGATACGGTCGTATTTCTCCTGGTCAAGAACAACCAAGTGCTTGGCCTTGTCCTTGACGGACTTCTTGGACCACTTCTTCTTGGACTTCTTTCCACCAGCCATGGCGGCAGCGGCCTTAGCGGCTTTAGACAATTGAACCTTTGGTGGCACTAGTTAGTATGTTTTTTTAAGACTATAGTTGAAATGAAAATTGATAGATATAGATAATGTATCAATTAACGTATCAGTATTATATTATGCAATATGATATATCACTGCAATAAAATATAACAAATGAAACATATGTATTAATATCAATATCAGAAGAGATACCATTAACCAATAGACCATTTAATATATAGATATCAATATCGTGTACTGGTATCATGTATCGATATCAATCAATATGAGTATTTCATTGAATATGACTGAGGAGTATTATGAGAACGGCATTAGAATGATGCATATGACTTTTATCCTGAATTTCTATAGGTATATTCACTTTCATATTTTCACGTTCATCCCTGAATATTATTATTAATGCCATTGGGATCTTCAATCATATCATCAACAATTTGGTATCTTGTCATGAACAATCATTGTCTCGTTTGAGTATTTTCGTCCATACTCATTTACTCTCATCTGTTGGCCCCACCCATGTCAACCACCATCTTCAACCAGAAATCCCACAACATCATATAGTATCCCAACGAAGCCAAGCCCGCCATATTCTCCTTAATCAGCCATATTCAACACATATCGTCTCTCTCACTTACTTGTGTTTTGTCGTTAGCTTGAATGTAAAATTCTGAAAAAATATAAAACTGCCCTTCCACGTGCGTGCCCTAGTAAAGTGCACGTGATGATGGTCTGCTTGACACTTACGATGTCTACATAATCCTTTGACATTTTTCGAAGAAAAGAAGTTTCTGGGTTAATTGAGGTTCCGTATAAAGGCTTTCATATATTTTTTTGCGAGATTTCAGAGTGTTTAGGGGTGCACCGCATTTGCACGTCAAAATGCAGTATAAGCTTGATATCTCGGTACAGCACGCCCCAAATCCTTTGAAACTTACAATAATCATCCTGGACATGTATATAAACGACATATCAAGAACTGGTACTCTTAGGACCACTCCAGCCTTTAGAAAAACCAAAAAAAAAGGAAATTCCCACACCACGACCAAAAGGGAGCCAAACAAAGAGGCTCTTGAAAACTAGCCCATTGTCATCATATAGAAGAAGAAAGCAGCAACATATGATTATCCTAGATAGTTGAGCGCCCCAGATATATGCATATGCTACATGTGCGATGCAGGCATCCTCCATGCACTACCCTGTACAACCATGCAATAGTACGCATATCCCATGTGCGCCCGATGAGCAGTAAAAAATTTTTGAAATTTTCTTGCAGACATACACCATGCAACTTAACTGGAAAGGGATTCCCACGGTTCCAAGCCAGAGTGATCTTCTTGATATCGTGCTTAACCGCACCCAGCGCAAGACCCCGACGGTGATCCGTCCTGGTTTTGCGATTACTCGTATCCGGTCGTTTTATATGAGAAAAGTGAAATTCACAGCGGAAGGGTTCATTCTCAAATTTGATGAGATCATTGGAGAGTTCCCAAAAGTAGATGAGCTCCATCCTTTCCATAGAGATCTCATGGACACGTTGTATGAGAAGAACCACTACAAAGTGTCTCTTGCTGCTGTGTCCAGAGCCAAGTCTCTTATAGAGCAAGTGTCCAGAGACTATGTTCGACTCTTAAAATTTGGCCAGTCTCTTTTCCAGTGTAAACAGCTTAAAAGGGCTGCTCTTGGGCGGATGGCCACCATCACCAAGAAACTCAAGGACCCGCTTATCTATTTGGAAGAGGTGCGTCAACACTTGGGCCGTTTACCGGCCATCGATCCAAGTACTCGGACCATTGTGATTTGTGGCTACCCGAACGTGGGGAAGTCTTCTTTCCTTAGAGCGTGTACCAAGGCCAAAGTGGAAGTTCAGCCGTATGCTTTTACTACCAAATCTTTATATGTAGGACATTTTGATTACAAGTATCTCCGGTTCCAGGCGATCGATACCCCTGGGATTTTGGATCGGCCAGTAGAAGATATGAACAATATCGAGATGCAGAGTATCTATGCGATTGCCCACCTTCGCCTGACGGTCATGTATTTCATGGATCTTTCTGAACAGTGTGGATTTTCGGTCGAGGCGCAAGTCAAGCTCTTCGAGCTGATCAAACCACTTTTTTCGAACAAGACCGTGATGGTTGTGTTCAACAAGAGCGACATCATCAAGGCAGAAGACCTTTCTGAGGAGCGTCAAACGCTCATCAAAAACATGCTCAAAGGAGAGAACATTGATACTGCCGAAATTTCGTGTCAGGATATGGAGGGAGTGATGGCGACTCGTAATAGCGCTTGTGAGAAGTTACTTAGTGCGAGAATTGAGCAAAAGTTGAAAGGAGTTGCCAAGTCGGGTAACGTGCTCAATAAGATCCACGTTGCTGTTCCGCAGGCCAGAGATGACGTGTCCAGGGAACCGCATATTCCGGAGGCTGTCAAGTACCTCAAAAAGTTTGATCTTGAAGACCCTAACAGAAGACGCTTGGCGCGTGACACTGAGGCGGAGAATGGAGGAGCGGGTGTCTATAACGTCAATCTCAAAGAGAAGTACATTTTGGATGACGATACTTGGAAGGATGACGTGATGCCAGAGATTTTGAACGGTCGCAATGTGTACGATTTCTTGGACCCAGATATCATTGAGAAATTGAAGGCCTTGGAAGAGGAAGAAGAGCGTTTGGAACAAGAAGGGTTCTATGATTCTGAGCCAGAAATGGAAGATGAAGAGGCGGAGGAGATTAGAGAAAAGGCTGCATGGATTAGAGACAAGCAAAAGAAGATGATCAATACGGCGAGAAACCGGAAGTCTTTGAAGAACAGAGCCGTGATGCCACGCAGCAAGATGACCAAGAGTTTCGGGGAAATGGAGAGCCACATGGCTTCTTTGGGGCACGACACAAGTGCATTGAAGCTGAGAAAGAGAAGAGGTGGAGAGGGGGAGGGAGAAGACAGGGGGGCCGATGTTGTCATGGGAGAGGGGGGCAGAAAGAAGAGAAGAACTCCGCTCAAGCAGGGCAACAAGAGAGAGGCGGGGATTGTGGACGAGGTGGCAAGAGAGAGAGCAGAGAAGGTTGCAAAAATGCAAAGACGGGACAGAAACAGACAGGCGAGAAAGGGAGAGGGAGACCGTCACCAGCCGGTCACTTTGTCAAAGCATTTGGTCGCGGGGAAGAGGGGGATCGGGAAGACAGATTTCAGATGAACGACGAGCAAACGAGCGCAGAATTTTTTGGCTGCTGTTTATCTGGAATCTACCAAACAACCGAAAAAGTGGTGTTATTTATTTGGAAACACAAACAACGAGAAGGAACGAAAAAATCAAAGACACAACCTTTCTGGCTTTTCTCGTTTATTTTTCGTTTCTACTATTAATCTTGTCCACCCGGTTTGCCCATTTAGAATCTGTGTCGTTATATATTTCACTACTCTTGTGTATCATTTTGGTAAATCATATGTCGCATTGTTTATTATCATTGTAAATTGTATATATCGGTTGCGGTTTTCTATCGCTCATCTGCTCCTCGTTTATAACTTGCTCATTTCTTTGAGTGACGGAGTCTTCATTTACGAAACTTCTTACTTTGAACTGCCACCAACGAATACGTTTGAATGACCGGGGAGAAACCCTGTACCCTGAGTGTGACCACATTTTGAGAGAAAGAACCAACACTTCAAGAGAGATTAGTACAAATAAGAAAACTGGAAACAGCATCGTTTTGTATTTGTGAGAGGTCTGTTGGATACTGTTCCCTGAGTATCCAGTTTTCTGCCTGTAAACTATCAAGTTAGCCCAATGAGGGTCGATTCAACAAGTGTCATTTCATTGCCGATCCAATAAGTGCAACCAGATAGGAGAGTAAATTTAATGGTAGACAGGAGCATTAATTTGTTTTTTGGCAGGAAGGTGAATCATATGTCACTTTTCAAACTACAGTTTGCCAACTTTTTCAAAACACTCAGCACAGCACTCCAAGTGCATCATCTTGGCTAAAGTGGTATCACTTTTGGTATCACATCACATCATTTCCTAGTCTGTTGATACACCGTATATCATTTTTATGTTAACATAGTATTTATCTTGAAGATTCCAGTTTCATTATAATATTTCACTTTCTTATTATTGCATACCCAGCCACTTTATCGTTTATACACTGTATTAATATCAAACGTTTTTGTAACGACTTTTAAGTCTTCAGAGCGAAGTGTTTACAATGCTAGAGTTTATAAACCGTTCAGCGCTGCTCCAGCTACTGCGTTTTGATTGATTTCTGCACAGTACTGAACCCGAGTAAGGACACCGCCTAAACTAGTAATGAAAACAACTATTTAAACGGTCAAAACTTTTATCTCATCCAATGGACACTCTCAAACAGCCCAAACTCGCTGAAATCCTAAAGATTAAAAGAATCAGACGCTTCGTATGCTTATACATGCTAGGCGTCACCAAGTTGAGAGATATATTCCAGTATGCCGGCTTGGTTCCAATCAGGTACATCCTTAGATTGGTATTCAAGCGTGTCTTCTTTGGAGCCGATTTGCCAGAAGTGGCTAGGTATAAAATAGTGAGAAAAGGTGAAAAGGAGTCTCTTCTATTTGGGATTACCATCGACAAGAAAACGAGCAGCAAAGAAGCTCCGTATATCGCGGTTTTAGATAGCCGCGAGAATTACTCGCTCGTCACACCATATATCAAAGAGGCCTTTATGTACTACAAAAGCTCTAATCTGAGAGACTTTCTTGAAATGTGCCCAAAAACTGTCAAAGCGAGCTATTGGGATCATAAGGGTAGAGGCAAAGCACCGGAAGAGTTTATTGTGCCAATCTGTACTCACAACACTCTCAAAGTTCTTGAATTCTACAATATCCAAAGCAGAACTACGATATACTATAGCCACTATCCGAACTTGCAAGCTCTTCAAATTGTCAGGTCAGAAGTTTTCTGTGAAGGACTGCCTAAGAGATGTCTTTCTTTGTTGAGGATAAATGATGACACAGAAAGAGACTATTTTCATATTTTAGAGAGAACGCCAGCAAATTGGTTATCGCTTGACCATGCTGTGATGAAAAAGTATCCAGAAGAGCCGCTATCTTACACTCAAGTCTTGAGCTACGTTGCGGACAAGGCACCTCCTTTTCATTTTTTGCCTTCCTTGAGTGTGGCTTACATCACAGTAAACTCCTTTAAACCTTTTGATATCCCGCAAAAGCTAAAAGGGCTTTGGATTAAGAGTTTGAAAAAGCTCAATGTCTTTCAGTTTCATAGGCTAGTTTTGCAACTTGAACAAAAGGGGAGCAAATTGAGAGAGCTTGTGTTTTGCAGTCCTGGGGAGAAGTCATATGGGAACTTTTACACAAAAATGCTCAAAAAAGCTTTGCCTGAACTTTGTGTGATAAGGTATGAAGATATGGCTCGTCATGAGGAAACGTTGGTTAACAGAATTGTAAAGCCATTGAAGAAACGCTCAATGAGTGAGAAAACTTATTCAGTGATGTTCAATGAAGATGACTTGGGGCTGCTTAAGGATGCTGACCTGAGATTAAATGAAAGTGGAGATTTTTAGGATGATGGGTATCTACAAGCTTCTAAACAATACAAAATAATTGGCTTGTTTTAGATAATCTTTACTTATATACTTGGTTCAATGGCACCAGGATCCATTCTAGAACCCATTTTAGACCCGAGAAGGGATTTATGATCTTCTTAGATACTCTGAAAAGGGTGGATAGTATAAATTGACATGAAACACACAGAGACAACAGACTTTAGACCTAAACATATGATCGTTTACTTTAAATTTTAGTAGCAGTAGCATATAGAGGTGAAATAGTTGCAACAAAGTGGTGAGATTGCACTGAGGTGTAAAAGCAAAGGATAAGTATAAAGGAAGTAGTTATCCAGTTATAAATTAATAGTTCTGAGTTAACATTTCACCGTATATGAAACATGCTCGGCAATTGAAGTAGTCTAGTAGAAGTAGTGGAGTGGAGTGTAGAGTAAGTAATAGTGATGGTGTGACGTCTATAGGGCATCTGTGCGGGTACGTTAGGATAGTATGTTTTTATATGTAATATTAGCGTACTCGTTATATGAGAACAAACCACTCCAATTGAAAACACAGAGTTTTTCCCTAAAACTCCATCGGCAACGAAATCTAAGCCTCCCACCAAAATTGGCCCTTCAAAATACCCTAGATAAAAGTACCAAAACTAGTCAATGCCCTTTACCCCCTTGCCGATGATCATCACCTAGAACAGTACACTGACTAGGCTTAGATTGCCCTACTAACCGGTAGGCCCTAATCATAGAAAAGATGTTATCTACCGCATTCAGCTTCCATCATTTGTGTGTAAGGATACCCAATGGATAGTGCACTGTTTATCGATAAATGCTTGAATTGTGGGGTATGCATGCGGTCTATATAAAGCAGATCAAAGAATGGAATTTCATTTTTCTGGCAAACCACTCGACACATTCGTGAAAAAATCGGGCATTCAGAAGACCATCCAGTGTACTAGCAAAGCTCAACGTCTACGAACATAATATTGACTGAATCTCAAAAAATGAGCATCCCTATTATCGATTCTCATGTGCACCTCTTCCCGCAGGCAAATGCGAACCCCCTTCATAACACTGACCACCCTCTCAACAGCGAGAGATCATTGGACAATTATCTCGAGGATTTTGCCCCAACTGCCCCAAAATACAAGTGTCAAGGCTTGGTTGTTATTGAGTCCGTGGAGTTGACCGGGTTGCGCCACCATCCGCTACCTGATGTGCTGCTTCATGGGTACTTGACGTGGATGCGAATGCGCACGCACTCCCAGCTCCCCTTGGAAGGTACATCCGACCAAGGCGAGCTCATCAAAGCTTATGTGCCCTGGGCACCGGTTCCTGAAGGACCGAAAGCCGTTGAAGCCATGCTCAAGCGGTACAAGGATGCCGCACCAAACGAGTATCACCTCATCAAGGGCATCAGATTTTTGTTCCAGAACCAGCCAAAGGGCACAGCTCTTCCACAGGCTGTGGCTGACTCTGTGAACTATATCGGGTCTCTCGGGTTGGCGTACGACGTGGGAATCGACATGAACATTGGTTTGTGGCAGTTTGAAGAGTTTCTTGAGCTTATGAAGAAGACTAAGGGGGTTACATATGTGTTCAACCACTTGTCTAAGGCCAATTATAGCGTGGCTGAGGGCAGTGCTGAATTTTTGAAATGGAAGGGGCTCATCGAGAGAATGGCGGGGGATAAAAATAACCGTGGATTCATGAAATTGAGTGGAGCTTTTGATCAGTTGGAAGTGGAGATCTCAACGGCGGGGAACGAGCAGGCTGCGAAGACTATCATGCCGTGGTTCAGGGTGATTTGGGATGCTTTTGGAGAGGACCGGGTGATTTTCGGGCTGGACTATCCGGTGTGTTCTTTGCGGAGTGGGAAGAATACGGTGGAGAGATGGGTGGGGGTAGTAGAGATTTTGTTGGAGGGGGTCGGGGCGGGGGAGGAGGTGAGGGGAAAGGTTTTTTCGGGGAATGTTAAAAAAGCTTACAACTTGTAACACAGGTTGAGTGACTTTTTGCTTATAAGTCACTGCTTTGCATGAGCCAGTAAAATGTGATGAATAGGTCAAGAGAATGACGCAAAAATTACAAGGTTCGGTTTTGGCGCTACTATGAGATGTGTTTGGCCTGTTCATTGCAGGATATTGAGGTGAGTATTACAAGTTTCTTAGAGTAAAAATGGAACGAAGTGCGTACTACAATGTGTAGCGTTCAGTAGGTCAGCTAATATCAATTTATAGGTTATATGTGTTCTTTCCAACAGCGGACCATCATCCAATGGCAACCAGTATCAGAGATTAGAAGTTCACATCGGCGCTCGTCAGCTGGTTTGTGGCACGAAGAAACGGTAATTAGGGAGAACTTTATCTTGAGATAATAGCCGGATGTGGAGAAGTTTCAATGTGCCTTACAAAGACGACTCTACACTTTCTATAAAAGGCTCTCTCTGTATTGATACAGATTTTGTGAGCTACTCTTCAACCTTTTTCTAGGAGGACGCTAAGACAACAACAGCCCTGTCAGTTCCTTCACAAAGCCAAGAGGCTTGATGAGAGTTTGAGCTAGCTTTTCATGAAGGCTCACTATTTCAAGCATCACACATCTATTTTAAGCATCATATATGGTATTTTTATTGTTGAATTTATGGGAGCATATTGCGAGAAAATGGATCGCGCCGTTTCCATAACCCTAAAAGAGCATTTTGTAGAAAACGAAACTCTTAGGGATTCCATTTCCATACAGTTTGGCTTTCAATGGCATTTTGGGCTGGTCTTGAAGCCCGCAAGTAACAACCTTTATTGAGATTCATGGCACTCTATCTTCAGAGGCAAAAACATACAAAAACTCAGTCTCGCCACGAGACCTCCTTATATTTATAATCTGACTTCACTTCATAGAATGCAGTTACACTAGTATAAGCATACCCTCAAGGATATACACACAAAAAAAGCCTATAAAGGCACATACTAAAACAAATTGACCAGTGGACCTTATTCAAATATACCGTTCTTTTAAAGTAAACATATTCTAGCTCAACCAGAAAACTCATAGAAATAGGGAATACATCATTCTACCTCCAACTCCAAATCGGGACAGCTCAAACTCTAACAACCTGATTCACGCCGGCTTAAATTAAACAAACGACCGAAAGTTGATATATCCAAATTCAGTTCACCCATTGCCAACCCACAGAATATGTGTCTTGGAATATTTTTGGTAAGTGCGCACTTCGCCTTGCCCAAACACAAACAAGCCAATTGAACACACGTGTTAGAATAAAGCAATCAGCCCCGCTTACATGCAAGTAAGTCGTTGTGCTTATTAAGGAGATTTACAGGGTCCTCAGAATTTCGCCAAGAGCTCTCCACACCAAAGAGTACACTGTAGGAATTACACATAATACTATGTAACTCCAGGTCCGAATTGATATATACGATACACTGTTTAAATAATCATTAGTAATCCCTCCCACCACCTTAATGTGCAATAGACTTGGCTTTACTTCGCCTCTATGGTGTACACTGTTTAGGCTTGGCTGGGCTTAGCTGAGCTTGAAGTGTTGTTAAATAAGGGTCTGCTACAAGTGAATATCCTTCATATATGGAGGACATGGTAAGCTGAAATTCATACTATATATATACACCAGACAATGTACGTACATGTATATATGTAGATCAGTTAATCACCATTACGAGAGGTATTGATGAGATGATCCGATCCAATTGGCTAGTAAATGACATGTGCTGAGGTCGGATCAGGAGGCAATAAAAAAAAGCACAATCCGACTCGGAACAAAATACAAGAGTACAAAAAATGTGAATGTGAAAAATTGGCGGTAATTATAGACTAGATTACAGTTTATAACATTTTTGCCCTTGATTCCGAACTTACATATGGACCCCGTTCCTGTTTCTTGGCGCGCAGGAGGCTTTGCATGAATATACGAAAACTGTGCGGAGAAAATTAGCTCGGGCCGAACTTTCAACAGTAGTGACATACACCAACCAACCAGATTAAATAGCTTATATTTTTTCTGTTATTATTCTTCCAAACAATCTTTTTTTTTTGGGACTGCTCCATTTCCTGATTAGCAGCCTTGGCAATAGTGTCAAAGCCTAAACCTTGCACAGCCTGGATCCGGGGGCAGACTAAAAGCGTGTAAATACATGAAGATACATTCTACTGTTTTACATACGATACAGATTGCTCTATTCTTGTGACCAAACCGCCGAGCCATGGTATCTTGAAAAAAGCCTTTTTTGATTATTCTCTGCTTCAGCTGATATCAGCCTTGATCACCTCGTAAAAGCACGCATTCTGTAGATCTAGTAGCACATTTTAAGCCATTAGGAGTAAGCTGAAGCCAGCTTCTAATTCCGATAGATTGGGCTATATAGCCACCATAGATAGCCAAGAATGCAAGCAAGATATTTTGGTAATCAGCCAAAAGCAAGCCAAATAAGCCAATAGCCAAATGTAAACAGCTCAGCAACCCAAATAGACCCATAACTAAACAATTCTGGGTAAAGCGCGCCTATCTGTATCATCCAGACCCTGCCAAGCAGCGCCTCATGCACGGTGCTGCACCTCAGATTATATAAAAGCCGACACTCCCTTTTTTCACCAATGCACCTTTCCTCTACTCGTCCACTGCTTCCGGCGGCCGTGCCGACACCTCCTCAAACGACCCGACCAAACTACTATACTCTCCGCTTCGGCGACACGCTTCCTACACTTATACCGATCACAATTCTGAGGCCTACAGAGCCGGAGTACGATGCAGGCTCCAGCAGACTCACCCCTCTCCAGAGACCGGTCTCTCCTGTCTCTAGAGCCCTCACCCCCCTCAGCCAGGCTCTGCTGCAAGCGAGTAGCGTGAGCAGCAGGGGCAGTGGTAGTCCGTTAATGTCACATACACCTTTGGCAGAGCCGGAGCTGCCGGAGCCAAAAAAGAGAAAGGCAAGAAAGGACGAAAAGGGGAAAAGGTACGAGTGCAAGACCTGTAACAAGTGTTTTACGACTCTGGGGCATTTGGCTCGGCACATCCGGATACACACAGGAGAGAGAAAGCATGTGTGTCCATTTCCTAATTGTGAAAGCAGGTTTGCGAGACAGGACAATTGTATGCAGCATTATCGAACTCATTTGAATACAGGAAAGCGGAAGAGAAAGGGGAAGGTTGAGTAGGGGGTGCAGGTTGGGAGCTTGATTGCTAGTGCTTGATAGTTTGATAATTTTCAACCAGTTTCTTGGCTGCTCGATACTCTAATTACATTTCTTTCTACTCTCTTGATGTTTGATGATCAGATAATAGCTGGAATCTGATTATAATCAGATCTCAGACAATGCTTGTTTACAATCTCTTCAATTCTCCTCGATAGACTCGACTGCGCATACGAATACACGATAAACTATATAATGATTTATGATTTTCCATACTGTAGAATGTTCAGTGAATACAAATGCACAGTATATACGGGTTAGTGCTATTCACTTGTATATACCTTTACGTATTTTGACTGTTACATGTCAATCTGTATCGTCATCAGTGTCTCAGATAAGCAGACATATATTTAAAGAAACAGCCTATGAATATGTAGGCCAGCTCCCCAATGATATAAGTCAAACAATAATATAGTAGAACTGTTCACGTTAATTCAATAATCCCTTCTTTTTTTGAATGTGTCAAATACACCGTTGCCAAGACTTGATTGTTTGGACTTTATTGTTACAACTCCACAAAAGGAAATATTATTATGCAATTTCGACTAACCAAATCCGAGACATCTTTACAATAGAATTAGTGTTAGTGTTCACTCGAAACATTTGGTTTGCCTGATGTGTCAGGTAATATAAGCCACTTTACCCGGACGGAGTTAACTTCAGCTGGATGGCGCTTATCGCATGTGATAGCTCGGGAAAAATGCTCTTTTTGCTTGTATCTAGTACTAAGTAGTAGGATAGCTCTGATCTGCTTTTGTTAGCTTTGATTGCTTTGGATGTTTTTTTTGGTCTTCTGGTGAAATTGTACATTTTTACTTTTCTGCTGATTGGAAGTTAGAGGGCGCAGTGGTGGGCGTAGGGTGTAAATTTACTGTTTTGTACGTTTCGGGGTTGATGCTTCTTCACGAGATTCTAAGTTTTGACTGTAACTCTTCTGTTACAGCAAGAATTAATGTAAGTACAGTTGAATGGAACTGGCCAAACGCATTGACTTACTATAAGCCTTTGAGATGTTCTCTAGCCCAAAGTCTTCGTGTGTATTACAAGTTCTTCTCTATGAAACCACAAGTCTATGAGCGTACACACTTGCTATTGAACAGTCACAGTTACCAACGCTGATGTGGATGGCTAATATCCTGTTGCATCTTGGCTGATTCTTTGCTGCATTTCGCGGATTGAATGAGAGAAACACAGCCTTCGGATTCTTCATGGATCGTATAGTAGAGAGAAAGTGACTTGCAAATATATTGCGAGATGTTTCAATTAGGTATAGTTCTCCGAGAGTGATCTTTTTCTTAGCCATAGCTAGCTCGTACACTCTTTAAATGGCTTCATATGATTACACCGACACATTGAATTGACCCAAGAGATCCCATTCAACGGTATGAGAGTGCCGGAAGTTAACTTTCAACTGCCAACAAAATCATCATTCGACCTGTCTATTTCGATAGAGCTCTGGCATTTAGATGCCAATTATCAATAACAATCTTAGCTGACTGTTCTGATTCTTCTTTCAAATTTAAGCACATTACCTAAACCCGAGATCTTTTGAGTTCCTTAAAATACGCTTCTAGCCGAAATCTCGATAAGCCAACTATACAATTAACCAATCATTTGAGAGGAGTAAACGGTTTCATATAGACGTCAAACCATTCTCGCTTCGCTCGAATACCATGTGCTTTTTGCTAAAGACCCCCCGCTATGGCTCCTGCACTTCGGATTACTTTGCCACATTTAATCACACGCACTAACCGACCCAAAAGTCCCCAATAAATATGACAAATTATCAAAGAGTGAGTATCTTATACTCTGGTACCTTTAACAATGTTTCTATAAGGGTGTGAAATATCCTAGTTCGAATCCCATTTCTGAATGTATTATGAGTGGTGGAATAGAAAGTGATATGGAGATATCTCTTATACATCTCACGCTGAAGTTGCTATATTACTATGCGTTCTTTTATATGACTACCGCATCTTTGTCTGTTTGTCTGATCAGTTCTTTTTAGTTCTCTTAGATTTGGTACCCGATTGTTTGGAATGTGCTATGCGGTTAATGATGTTGTGACTTTCTATGCTGTTCTATATTGTTTAATGTTATGCCATGTTAACATATTCTTTATTATACTACCCGACATACCACTATTCTATAGTCTCCATCTATAGTTATTCTAGAGTGATCTTCTCGTGCAATGCTAAGGTATGCTCTGTTCATCTTATATTCCTCAGTCTATGGTATTCGGGTTTCTTCTTCTCAAGCAACTATCTCAAGACGATGTGGTCTCAATGAAAGCATTTCCCTTTTTTTGATCCCTCTATTCTTTTGGTGCTAATGTTTCACTTCTATTGTCTATGCTCTTTAAATCTTGGCTACTTTTTGATGCTTCTACTGTTCACACCTTCATTTACATCCTGCCCAGCTTTATCTTCACTCTGCTATTTCACGAGTATGATGATTATATAATTTAGTTCACTGGACAGCTTGTTTTCTATTGTCTACACTTTATTATAACCATATTACTTTAATCATATAATCGCATTTGCAACATTATACTCCTCGTTCTCATATCTACTCTAATAATTGACAACTGTGTAAGACTTTCACTCGAGCTAAGCAAGGGTAGGAATGTGAGTGGTACCTGTTTATCGAGCAAATTATTCTCAATAGAGTAGTGTATACTAACCATCTCTCCAACTCCTCCCCCCCACCCCCCCGCCGTCTCGACAACCTGTACTTTGAAACTGGCCTGACCCTGGAACTTCCCACACTCCCCCTCTCCTCCCCTCCCTCTCCCACCCCCCTCTCCACTGCTGCTGCTGCCCATAATGGCCTTCTCCCGGGACGCCTAACTATCCCGCAGCGGATCGTGGCAACCATAGACCGGGTGACCCTGAATACGCCCGCCCGGCGTCTCGTGCACGCCGTTCTCCCGTCGGTGCCTGTCGCGGCATCTAATCCATACCGGGGCCAGATCATAGGGAACGGGATGCAAAACGACGGTGTGTTTAGCAACTTGACGGCAAAACCGACTGTAGGAGCCCAGGAAGTCGACACCGATGTTCCTCCTAGTTATGACGAGGCTGCGGCAGACGCGGCACCATTATATTGGGAATCAGCGGTATTCTCGCAATACGGCGATGACGTATTCGTGGATGGACTACCTGTTGGGAACATCATCAATTTTGTATGGAATTTGATGGTGAGCTCAGCATTTCAATTTGTCGGGTTTATCTTGACTTATTTGTTACATACGCTGCACGCAGCTAAGGAGGGAAGCAGAGCTGGATTGGGTGTTACATTCATGAGTTATGGGTATTATATGATACCTGAGGGGCATTTTTTTGGGCTCTCTTTGAAATGGGCTAATGGAGGCTCGTATGATACGAACCCAAAGTTTGAGCCTCTGAATCCTAATGATATAGACGTGGATAGTAATAGGGTGTTGGAGGGATCAATAGACAGTTTTAGTCTGAATTTGAAGGAAGTTGAGAGGGGGGAGGATGTGTATTTCGACGAGAATAGTGCGCCGGTTTTTGCGTATGGGTTGGTTGCTTTGGGGGTTTTTGTTTTCATAAAGAGTTTGTTGGATTACCAGAGGGCTAGACAGATGGAGGGGGTCATTTTGGGGGGTGGGGCACAAGAAGTGTGACACATTCGACTATGACTATTACTCTCACTCAATCTGCTTTTATCGTTCCTCATTATCTTACATTTTAAAATAGCCCTTTCAACCACATCTAGATCCATGCAAAATCCCTCTGTCACCTACTATCACTTTCATTTTGATTTACTCAAAGTGTTAGATCATTAAAAAACCGAATCAGAAGGCATAAACCTGTTTTGGTCAAGCATATTCCACATTGAACTTACAAGTATCACAGTCATTACTTAACAAGTTGCCTTGGTTAATGGTTGGTTTTCATCAACCACATACTCCCTCATATTTGGTTCAATTATTCACTTTGTTGAACTAATTTATTGAATGATTTCAGTTCTTGTTTTCGTTGTAGTTTGAATAAATATTATGTATGCATTTAATGAGGGTTACTATTGGAAGAATCCAATCGTTGGCTGTGATCAAGCTTGCCAAACAGATAGACAGAAGATACTCGCAATGACGAACCGTTGAATTTGAGTAAAATTGCAAAAAAAAATGCACAGACCGGGAATCGAACCCGGGACTCGACCATGGGAAAGTCGGATTTTACCACTGAACTATCTGTGCTCGAGCAATCTTTTGAATGTTGGTAAGTGTAGGTACTTGGTTTTGTGGTAGTTTACTTCATAAATCAAATAGAAGAAGACGTTTTTTTGCTGCACGTAGATTTCTATGTTTTCCATAGGATATTGGATAACTTACAACGATTCATTCAAATTAGATCACAAAATATTCACGAAAAACTGTCATCCTCGATTTATGATGATTGAAAAAAATGCTATTAAATATCTCTAAAGGCTCAGAAACTTAAGCCACTTACTTTGAATACTTTAATTGCGCTAGTCAATCATCACCTTCATTGTTCTAGAAGTCCTGAGTAAGAAGGATTGAACTGGTACGTATTCGAAGACTGAAGCCCACCATATTCATCTGCTTTCAGCCTCACTTTTGTAGCCACACTATGCTTTTTGAAGCTCTAGAAAGAGTGTGATTAGAAGGCCAGGCGAATGAAGATGTTCAAACTATGGTATGGTTCTTTTATATACGATTTTGAGTAAAAGTGAATGGAACTGACTATAAAGCGCATAGACAACTAATAAAGCAACCTACAACCAAACAATACGTATCGTATTAATGCACACCAGCTTAAATACCTAGAAATGATTTTGTTTATTTATGGAATATGTTCACAACTATGAAGCTGAGATCTCCAACCGTAGGAAAGTTATGATTCAGGTCTAGTGTATCAGCCAAGGACCTCCAAAACTTTTTCATATATAGTAAACACGATTCCCCCACTGAAAAACAATCTTCCCAATCTAGGGGTTGCCCCCTTCCAGAAAGCAGGCAATCCCTCATTCAGATACACCTTACGGAAGCAGTCAAAAGTGCTTTTGTACAACAGGCGAGCGTTTAAAGCTTGCATACGAGTTTTCACGGTATCAATAGGCATTGTAGTGTATACGGTGATGATCCCAGCCAAGGCACCGATTGCAAACGTCTTACCAGCTCCAAGAGGATCAGTAGGCTTCAACCCATAGAAGCCCTGCATTTGCACTTTGATGGCATTATAAGAGCCCAACCGAACCATCTGATTTGCAGCTTGACGCATAGTTACAGGGAGAAAGCCAGAGTACATGCCTTTGAATCCAAGGTCTTTAACGGCTTTCAAGCTGCCAAAACCTGTGGAATATTTTGGGTTTGGACTTCTCTTGTCGTCTATCAATGCGGTCTTGATGGCCTCTGTGGGGGTGACTGCGAGGAGAGATTCCACTACCCCGGCCCCTAGGCCTGCAAGAAGTCCCCTAGGGCCGCTTAGTTTTCCCTCACGGTCTGCAAGTAATTTTTTGATAGAGTCGAACCCAAGAAATCGCACTCCAGCTTTGGCTGTGTTGCCGACCACAAAAGCAGGACATCCAACGTATATAGAGGACACGCCTTGTGTTTTTCCTACAGTGTAGATGAGTACAAGCGGATTTCTGGAGGACTTCAGATTTTTATCAAGAAGTTGTAGGCGGGTCTTGGAGAACTCAAAGGGATAAGTCGCAAAGCCTTCGACAGCCCCGGCAATGGCTCCAGCGACAAACGATTTGGTAGGATCGGCTTTTTTCGTGGACATTTTTTTTTGAGGATTGGCAAATTCGTAAGGACGATAAATGTGATTTGGCTGAAATATGAGTCAATGTGCAGATAGCATGTCTATGTTCACCCCCAGCAAAGTTATACACATTCAAAATTTTTTTATAGTATAACCAACTTTATCGTTTTTGCTTGGTGCGGTTTTTTTCTGATTTTTTCTGGTCTTGGTGAGATCAGGTGGATGTAATTAGAGAGCGAAGCATATTATTATATAACACATCAATTATATAAGATATCAGTGGACTTATCTTACTCAGCCTTAATGTATATTGAAGGATAAGTAATTGTCAAAGTTCGTCAAAATAGTTAAGGTGTGTAGCCATTGTCAATCATCACTTCTTCAAAACTGTGGCTTATTCAGACTATTGATCCGACAAATTTGACTCAAGTGGATATCAATTCACCTCCCACTTCCAAAAAAAAAATACCCAACTACGCTACCCAGTTAAACAATTATGTCAATTAGAAGACTCATTAGATTTCTTTCCTCGGACCTCAAAGTTTATGTTGGTGAGGCTATTGTCCCACCAGGATCTTTAGATCTCTCTAAAACTCGCGAAGCAAAAGTCATCGAAGGTAACATCTTCGGCTCTTATGTAATCACGGAGCATGTGAAGCCTGTGAAGAAGCTTTTGTGTCCTTTGGACTTTTCCCAGATCCAAACTGTGCGTATGATTGGCATGAACTACGGCAAACACGCTTCAGAGCTTGGATTACCAAAACCCAAGTATCCTGTGATATTCTACAAACCGAAGACAGCAATCGGGGGCCCTTCAGACCCAATATTTGTGCTGAAGTTCGCCCAGGTTGTGGCTAGTCCAGAAGACCCTGCTGACAGGCAGCCACAGGTGGACTACGAGTCTGAGTTGGTTGTTGTTATAGGCAAGAAAGGACGGGACATTCCGAAGGATAAGGCTTTGGAGCATGTTTTTGGTTACACAGTAGGGAACGATGTGTCTCAAAGAACATGGCAAGTTAAAAGAGGAGGAAGCCAATTTTCCACGGGTAAAATGTTTGATTCATGGGCTCCTATTGGGCCCGGGATTGTGAGTTCTGAAGTGATTAAGGATCCAAACAGTTTACAGATTTCACTGATCATTTCTGGCGAATTAAGACAAAACGAAAGCACAAAGGATATGATTTTCAGTGTGACTGAATTGGTGCACTTTTTGTCTCAAGGCACTACACTCATTCCAGGAGACCTTATATTTACAGGTACTCCGAGCGGGGTTGCGGCGGGAATGAAGAGTCCAAAGTGGTTGAAAAATGGTGATGTTTGTGAATGCAGATTGGAGGGGGTGGGGGCCATCAGGAATGAGGTAGTCTACGAAGAGGGGGGGGCGAGGGATTATAAGTTGTGATTCCATATCTTTGAACAATACTTGAGTAGTACTTTAGTTAAGAGTGATTGATATTTGTATTTGGAAGAAGATGGCAGGTGATGCGTTGACTTGCTGAGTACGTAGCGAGCTGTTTTTGATGTTTTCTTAGTCAAATGGCATACTCATGACTGGTGGATCCCGAAAAGCTCAATAGAACGCTACATTCGGATAACGTACCAAATACTCATACTATATCAAATAGCTTAAAGCTTGAGAGAATATTATCGAGTTCATTAAATCAAGGACAAGCTCAATTTTCATCTTTCTTGAGAACCCATCCAAATTTCAGCTTGGATCTTGAAAGTTTCTAAATCAATTGGAACAGCCAAAGTGAGCTATTGCAGAGAATAAGTATGCCTATCCCTCTCCTTGATAGAACAAAAGCTCAAAACTACAGTCTAGTACCACGCAACTATATGTATTAAATCCTTCCCTCCCCACCCCCAAAATGCTAGAAAATGATCAAACTCCCCACAAACAAATAAGCTCAATAGCTTAAACTACTAGAAATATTTATGCCTCGAAATGAAAAACAAGCAAAAAAATAGCGTGGCTAGTGAAGTGATTCAGTAAAAAACTCGCTGCACTCGTTTCTCACTTCTGCCGCAAACGCTTTCTCCGATCCACCTCCTCTATTCCCTTGGCCTCCCCATACTTAACTTTCAAATCTCTAACCCGATGTGCTGGCCGGATCACGTGGTCGAGGAACGGATCCATCACCGAGAACATCTTCAGATAGAAAACCCTTAGTCTTTCCACAATCTTGTCCAAGTCCTCCTTTGGCGTGTCGCTAGTCACCTCTTCCAAATTGTGTACGTCACTCATAAAGAGAGAAGCCGTCACCGCCACACGTAGCACGTGCATCGACTGGTCTACGGCCGTAAAATGAGACCCGTAACACAAAGAGCCGCCAATGAGCTCTGTGTTACAAAACAAGGCCCAGAAGAAGAGAGGGTGCTTCAAAATCGCTTCAGAAAACGTTCCTTGGTACCCAGACACTCTCACACTAGCAGTGACCGTCACGGCAAAGTCCAAGAGGTCTGTAGCGTCTAGTTTTGTTTTCAGACTGTACAGCTTCTCAAATACACCGAGAGCCAGCCGGAGCCTCTGGGAAAAGAAACAGTTGCTGTTATCCCTCATTCTCACAAGAACACCCGCTATGCTGGCTGCAGAGTAGCACGAGCTGGCTACTGTCCCTGGGGTGAGCTTCTGGATTGGGTGGCTTTTTCTGTTCCAAATTTGCATCTTACGAAGATACTCTGCGATTTTCGCGTCCGGAAGAAAAGCAGCAACCGTGTTTGCTCTCTTGAAATATCTAGCTAGCTGGTCAGTGTATATTCTCAGAAACTGTTTCAGGATGTATCTAACAAATTTGCGATTGTAGCCCTGGTAGTATTTGAACTGCTCTGTTGTAATCAAAGTGAGAAACGCCTCGTGAACCGCTGGAGGCGCTATACTCACTTCTTCTCGTATGACTTCCCCTTCGTGCTCGTAGTCTACCCGCACGCACTTGAGCTTGGGCCCCTCCAGATACACCTGGTAGCAGCAGTCTTCTTTTTGGCCGCCACACAGCGCCGTGTGGGCTTCTATTTTGCTCTCGGGCATGTCACGAAACACTTTATGGCACACACTACACGCGGTGCCACAGAGAATAGAGAGACCGGCTACAGGCTCATTGCAAGGATAAATCATGATTCTGTGTTTAGCGAGGTCCAAATGGTTTTCGAGAATCTCGCCTAAGAAAGTTTCTGAGGCGTCCAACAGATAGTCCATCACATCTTTGACTCTGTTGGGCGCCGCAAGTGCTCTGATACTCTTGAGAAGATTAGTATTGAGCTCCATGAACTCGTCAAAAGATATCTCCAGCGACGACTGCTCGAGATTGTCAAGAACCAACCAGAAATTGTGTGGATGGTTCTTGGCCTTCTCTTTAACGTGGTATGAGAGCCCTTCTTCAAAGCTCATTATTTGGATAAATATATTGGTTTCGTTGTTGTAGCAGAGATTGTAGCTAGCAAGAAGATCAGACGTCAGAAGCTCTGGAAACTTCTTTAACTCTTCGGAGAAGTCTTCGGGGTTCATTTTGGCCGTAAACAGACGTCTCGGTCGTGTGGCTCGTTTAAGCCACTTACCTATATTTCCCTTGTGCTTCTCATCCCACCAGCCTCCAGAGGGCCGCTTCCACGGAGCAGGCATAAGATTTTCACGGTATTCCTCCGCGTTAACCACCACAAAATCGGTGCTCATGGCGTTTGGTTGTGCGTTGGTGCGTCTAATTAATTTGAGTGCGCAGTGCATTAGGGCGTAGCAGGGCGGAGTGCGTAGTGTTCTTGTTCTGCACAACCTTTTCTCATCGGAAAAGCTGAAATGTTAGTAGGTCCACCTCACTTTTTGGCTGACGACTCTTGATTTTTAACGGAATTAATTGACATGAGAGCGTAGAGTTCGAGGCCGCTCTCATGTTACAAGCCTGGGCTAAAATTACTTCTACAGATTTTGAGAGGAGGCGGGATACGCTTTATGGTTTTATGTGCTCCTGTGTACGGTCTGAGGATTGGTTTTTGGGTAGTGGGGCATGCGAGGTATATCGAAGGGTGGTGAGTCGGTTTTCTGCCAGGGCGTATGTTTTGAGCGGATTGTGATAGGTTGCTGTTATTTATGTTCGTTTACATGGTGTAGATTGTTGTGGTGGATCTTTTCACTCTTGGAGTTAGAAGTTATGAGCGATAGAAATACCAGATAATAGAATCACAAGTTAAGAAGGTACCGGAGATACCACGCTTGATTTGCATTCGAAGAGTAGTTTCGATTAGACACTTTTGACTTAGGCCTATGTGATTCTAACTTCGTATCATATATGAAAAGGAAGGAACAGCCAACATAAGTTCCTTCAACCGTAAAGGAGCATATATTTGAGAGGATATAGCTTAAGATAGTACTTCAAACTTGAAAATTTGGTTGTGGGTTGTGAGTTGGTGTACTTACTATCCAAAGAGCGTTACATCATATGCTTCAGCATACACACGTAAATATGATCTCCGGCACTCTAAGGCCTACACTAGTAAGGACCGGCCATTTGGAGTAGTGTAAAACTGTCTTAAAAATCCCCCAGAAAACCTAATATGAAGTCGTGAAATCGACTCCAGTCATTACCTAATCCAACGCTTTCAATTCGAGCAGTGACAATACAGCTGGTAAGAATTGTGCCAAAAAGGCCAGTCCACATACCTTTGTCGAAGTCTATGTTGTATACAATTTTTTGAACGAGCCATGAAGACTGACGCGAAAAGTGTGAGCAAACGCTTGAAATATAGACTGTCCTTAAACATGAGGATGGGCAGGAGAAGGCAGCGGTAGAACAGTTGAGCGAGTGGCAAAAGTTCACTTCAATGTGATTTTTCTATACTGTAGATCAGATTAGGATGAGCTGATGACCAAGTATATTAACTAGTATACTGGACGTGCAGTTCAATAGGTCCAGCCCACCAATCTTAAATGGCATTTGCAAGCCACTGGTTTGGCTTGATGCGCATATTTGGTACAATATATATAATAGATACTCGATACACTAATTCTAAGAGATGAGTGGTGATGATGCATATAAACACAATTTCTTCATTCTCAACGCTCACTAAGAAATATATCTACAAGACTTAATAAACCATCTAATACAGCCTTCACTGTTAACCTTAAAAAAAATATGCTATTCGTGGTCGTTGCCGACTCTGTTCATGACAAGACAGCAAGCTGTCCGGTAAAGGCATGTTCGTGTAGAACAAATGGGTGAGATACAGATTGGATGTGTTTACACAGTTGAATGCTTACCAAAATGATTTGTCCCGAGATTAGTAATGCAGTAGTACAGTAGAGTACTACTACAGTAATAATACAGTAAAGTAGAGTAATAGTGGAGTTCCAGTACACTAAAGAACTGCAAACAATAAAAGCAGTACTTGAAATCACAATAATTTCCAGTCTGTGCTCAAACTCGAAGTACAAGAATCACTATTACTCGATAAGTAATGACTTGTATGCACTTGCTTTGTATAGCAGTGAGGACATCAACACGTTGCTTGCTTAATCAGCTCACTCTAGACTGGCAAGCAATCAGTTGCCCTCACTGAGTTGAGGAGTACACCGATTCACACGCTTCCACTGAAACTAGCTGATAAGCAGGTAAATCAGTTCACTCACGTAAACTATATTATGAAAAAGTAATTCTTGCTACTTTTGCTACTTTTGCTTCGCCTACTGATTACAGCGATTCTCGCTATAGTTGAAGCTTATGTATCTTCTTCAAGTGAGCCTTCAAGTTGTCACTCCGATTGAAACGCTTCCCACAATTCGGCTGCTCGCAGTGAAACGGCTTCTCGCTCGAGTGGCTCCGCATGTGCCGCTTCACGTGCTCTGGTCTCTGAAACCGCAGCCCACAAAGAGGACACTCGTGGTTCTTCTTAGTCTTTTTTCCTGGCGGAGGAGGCGCCACCGCCGTTACCGCAGCCTCGGTGCTCTCGCCAGACACAGACAGCTTTCTACTGCGCTTCAGCTTCTTTAAAACCAACTTCAGCTCATCGAGCCCCTCTGGAAGCAAGAGAGCCGCAGCCGCCATTGCTTTAGCACTCACAGGCTCAGAAGAGTACATTTGAGGCGTCAGTCTCAGGTTTGGAAGTGTGGGAGGATTGTGATAGAATTGGGGGAACGGCACATGCTGGAGTCCTGCTGGCTGAGACCGCAGGTGCACCATCCCAGACTGGTTCAGAAGACTCAGACCAAGAGATGTTTGAGTTGGGTGGCCACTTTCATAGAACAGACCAGCGCTGGCAGGAGTGGTGCTTCCACTGTCTTCAAAAGGCAGGTCTCTGCTGAGATTGCCCGCCAAGTTTGCTGAAGCCACGGAACGTGTGATTCTTTGCGGCTGAGCTAGAGCAGAAGCTGAAGCCATTTTGAGGGTCATGTCAGCGGCCTGGAGAAAGATGTCGGAGTTAAAGTCGGGGGCTCCAAATAGCAACTCCTGGTTTTCCAGCTCCATCAACAGCGCATCTATGTCGAGCTCCTTGAGGAAGTCGAGGTCGGGGGTCTCGCTGTACCCTACAAGCGTGTCAGATGACGCGTTATCCGTAATGGCAGAGAGATTGTTATACCCGTGAAAAGACTTGCTTTTTGGGACAATGAAATGGCGGCCGTTCACGTTCACGTGTCCGCTGTTGCTGTTCTCTTTTTCGAAGGGACGCTCGAGAAATCGCTCGCCGTCAAAGTGCAATTTGAAGGGCAGAGAGCTCTCGCTGAACAGCAGCTGCAGGGGAGTCTGGAGGGGGGTCAGCGTGGAGCTGGCCAGACGAGATGGCAGCAAGAGCGCTCCTGGGAGCGTGGGGTTGTAGAAGGGGTTTCCCGGACGAGCCAACGCAAGCTTTGGTGCTCTAGAACGCGCACTGAGGGTGTTACTACGCAGGGAGCGCGTGAGTTGGGGGCTCAAGCCGGCGTTGAGGGGTGTGAAGAATGTGAGAGAACTTCCACGCGTGTGGGATGCGGGGGCCCTGTTAGGGGTCGCTAGAGAGAGCATATCGAGAGACGAGGATGAGGAGAGCTCAGGGACCAGGTCGAGCAGGGGGGACTTTTTAGGGGTGTTCATGGTGAACCCGTGTATTCAGAGTTTGTGGAGGGTTGGTGGAGTAGGGGGTTCGCTAGTTCAAGCGTTTCAGTGCTAGCACAGCTGTGTACTTAATAATGCACCGATAAATAAGCGAGAGCTTTGCGGGGATAGCGACAGATCACTCAAACTTTTACAAGGGCACTGATTTTTAGCTTCTGGGGTTAGCTAGTGTGTTGAGGAGTTTGCTTTCTATGGCTTGTATGTGGTGAGTTTGGGTGTAGTTTTAGGGGTTTTTAGTATGAACCAATATAGCAATTCTAAAGAGAAGAAAAAGGCAAGAATCGGTTGATTGGAAAAACCAGACTTTCTTGCCCAAGATGCCGATATCAGATGAGCGAAAGAGACTTTGAGATCTCGATTTTTCAGCGATTTGATATCGGGTTGATATCAGAAAGAATAAAAAAGATTGGTGAAAAATATGCGGAATTGCGTACGCTAAACAACGCGATTAGAGAAGCGTGAAAAGCGCTGATAGACAAAGAATTATGCCAAAGATGCGATGGTCGGATTAAACCTGGGTTTTATTGATTTGCCGGGAACACAAATTGTTAATTGAACACGGTGGTGCGGGTAGTTTCTGTTTTGGGAAAGAGGGAGCGGGTGAATCTACGCCCGAAAAAAAAACCTATATCGGAACTACATTGATTTTTATTTATGAAGAACGTCTAGTTTTTTTTTTCTCTTTTTTCTTGCCTTTTTGGTGGCCCTCTCGGATCCCGGGGTGCTGTTACGCGTAATATGCATACCTTAAAAATTAGGAGGGACAGATGTCCGCTAAGATTGGGCGGATTTAGAGCTAGATTAGACCCTGATATGCTATAGATAAAACCTTACAAAGCAACCGTAATGATTTACCATTCCAATTACTTTTTCGTAAATCACCCAACGCGTTATTTTTGCGCAATACGAATGTGTCATCCTACAGAAGTAATGGCAAAGCTAAAAAAACCTTCAAGTGTCTGATTTTATGAGGTCTAGATGGGACCGATCTAGATCGCACGCCTAAGTGGCATGCTACGGCACTTGCGCGTATAACTGCAGTTTAGCCCCGCCACAGAAAAAGAGGAAAACACACTGAATCTCATACGAAGGTGATTCGATATATAAATATGGGACACTGACCGGTTGTAAAGAACTTCGAGTAGATATCTGTGTACAATTTTAATCTGTGTACAGTCATGATCTATGGATCCTGGGATGAGCTAAATTAACATTAATCACACGTCAAATTCAATGAATCATAAGCTACATCAAAGCCATGCTATTCAGGCTTTTTCCATTCTATGAAGAGTTTTCGCCCGATACAAATTTTCAGCATGTTTCCATAAACTATGATGAGAGGTGCACTCTTTGAAGTTTGCTCGTCTAGAACACTTGCTGATCGTAATTCCACGCGTAACGTTGCATATAATTGGCTAACCTAAATAGGAGATGTTATGGAGTGCCATACTGTACAAGGTTCAGGTCAGGTGAATCATTCGTGTAATAACATTATTCCAGTGGATACATTCTATGGTCACTCAAACAATCCTGAAAACCACAAGTGAAGTCCAATGAAAGCTTTAGTAGCATCAACCTGTCATAAATTCATGCCTTGCATAAATCAATTTTGTATGGAAATTTTCGACACAGGGATCAGCTTCTATTTATACCGCAAAATCGAAGGTGGCTCTGGGTGAAAACCGTTACGTCAAGTTTAAAATCTCGAATTGTTTAGTTCCAACCATCCAGTACCCAAAGATCTCTGTCCAATCATCAGAACATTCTTCTGAGGTGTTCGATGAAATTTCTTGATCTGCTGCGCCTCTGGTCTGTTCTTTGTATCAAACCGCACTTCAGATGAAATCTGCAAGAATTTGTAACTCCATGGAATTCCTCGAACATCATCCCATAACGGTGTGTTCACCAATGGCCGGGTTAATCGGCGGCATTTGATGTGCGTTTGGCATGTCTCACATGGATCATTAGTTATGTAGGGATTAGAAGAGTTTGTAGAACAAAATAGTCAGCCGCGGTCAAACATATAAACATTCTTACTGTAAGCAGGGTATATAACCTTGACCAGGCATGGTGGGGCTAGTTTAGACCTCTAGGGCGTATACTTATATCTGCGTCTATAAGCAAGAATAAACTCTTGAAAGAGAAAAAGCTGTCTATCTGGTGATGTTCAACAGTTCTCGAGTCATGGGCATCATTTCTTGCTCCAAGAGGTAAACCTTGCGCTCAATTAGAGTGCATACCAGCTTGTGCTATATGGACAAGCATGATGAGCAGTCGCGTATGTAGGGTACCGGATTAGGTTATAGTCACTAAAAGATCGATCAGGATGCAGAAATAACCAACAAGGATTTTATCTCCTTTTTTGACCTCTATCCAGCTTTTATTTAGCGTTCAATTCAGATTCTAAAAGTAGTCGTGAAGTGTAAAGGTAAACGGCAATATGTATTATAGAAAACAACACTGGTCTACCAAATAGCTTTTATCGCCCCGTTTCAGCTCAAGTCTTTCTACAATTTGAAGCCTATAGACCCAGTTTTCACTTGACACCAATAAAGCAGATCATACACCGCAACAGGAACATGTGTAAGCAATAATTAAGATAAGGTTTGCAATTCAAAGTGCGATGCTTTGATTACAGGTGCAGAACCGATTTTTGTCAATTTGTTTGCAGTGGATACTGCTCGATTCCTAATTCAAGCACTGAGTTGATAAAATAAGGCGGAAGTAAGCTGGGAAAAATGATAAACTTTAGAGTTAATATTGTGACCTTGAACAACTGTTGTGGAACTGATATTTCTTCAAATTTGTTCGTTAATGAGCGTACTCGTGATAGATATGACGACTTCTTGTGTAACAGACCGTCTTCACACTTTAATATAACAGCAAAGGCAAGGACAGAAACACACGCTCTAACAGTACAAATCATAAAAGATATTCAAGGCACAAAAGGTTTGGTCTGCCTTCGCGCAATGTTAGCGTCAAAGTTGACGCTTTTCTCATTAACAATAGAGCACACCAGAATAAAGGGGATATTTTCTTAGAAAATAAATTGCAAACAACCACACAACTACACAGGCCAAAGTTAATTCATTTTGCAGATAAATCGTTCATAGTGGGTGGTTCTGGATAGGGGGCTTAGCCATGCCGGCAGGCCCTGTATTGGGCACCAATTGTGGCACACAAATGTTTGAGTCAACATAAAAAAAAGCTGTTACTAGCTCAGAGAATACAACTTTAAGTCAGACCCCGTATGATCCTCCTTCCCTTCTCTAGTATCAACCTGATAGAAAAGAACAGACCTATTGCAAAAGTAGAGCAGATTCATACTAAAATATGTGAGCATGAAAAACATAATCCACGAATATACATACAATATATAAAATAAAAAAGAACCAGCATTTCAAAGCATTTTATATCTTTCACAGCTTGAAGAAGCCATGGTCAATTTGAATCTCCAGCACTGTGTGAAAGCCTCTCCCAGTCCACATAAATTAAATATCAACCCAAACAGTACAACGTTGGCTCACTATGGAAGACGTTTCTGGAATACTCACGCAGCTCCGCATGGAAGGCGACGACGAGATTGCACCAATGTACTATGCTCTTGAGGATTACTATGAGCGTAAGCTTTGGCACCAGCTTACTGGAGTGTTGGATGAGTACTTTCACGCCCCCCAATCTAAAGGTCTTCGACTCAATCTTTTCCAATCATTCGTGACTACGGTTGCGAAGAAGATAAACAGAATGAAGTACGTCGAGTTTCTTCTCATTGCGGCGGAAGAGATGGATGACGCCACCGAACGGTTCCAGTATTTTGAGGACCAAGATGCCAAAATTGTACAAGAAATTCCATCTGAAAAAGATGAGAAAAAATCGTTTTTCTCTTTAGGATTGAACCTGGCCTATAACCAAGTAGACGACGTTCGTCTGGCTCATGTGCTCCTTCAGATTGCAATTGCCCGTGCATCTCTCCCATTGAAAGGTTTTGATGAGGCACGCAAATCGTTGGAGACTGTAGGCAAAGTGATTGAGGATGCTTCTGATGTAAACAGCACAATCTCTGCCGAGTTTTACTCTGCCACTGCCGAAGTTTACAAGTCTAAAGGTGACTATAACAACTTTTACAGAAACATGCTTTTGTACCTTTCTTCACTCGAAAAAGGCCAACTTGCTACTTTCCCTGAAGAAGAGAGGGCGAAGCTTGCCAAAGAGCTTGGAATTGCTGCGTTGTTAGGAGACGATATTTACAACTTCGGGGAGCTTCTATTGCACGAGATCCTGGGATCTTTGGCGCCGTGGTTGCGTGAGCTTCTCGAGGCCGTAAACCGTGGCGACTTGGCGGCGTTCCAGAGCGCCTTGCCTACCGTAGAAAAGGAGGCACCCGAGGTCCATCAAAAGGTTGGCTTTTTGAAACAAAAAATCTGTTTAATGGCGCTTGTAGAGACGGTGTTTGCTAAGCCAAACGGCCGCCGCGTGTTGTCATTCGGCGAGGTTCTGCGGGTGACGTTGACAGAGGAGAGCCAGGTTGAGTTTTTAGTGATGCGCGCACTCAGTTTGGGGTTGATTAAGGGAAGCATCGACCAGGTGAGGGGGACGGTGACGGTGAGCTGGGTGAAGCCGAGAATTATGGATAGGGGGCAGATGGAGGCCATGAAGGGGAAGTTGGTAGCGTGGGTGGGAAATGTGGAGAGGGTAGGGGGGTTTGTGGAGGAGAATGGGGAAGGGATCTGGGCAGAGGCCTGATTCCATATTACTCCCAAGTGATTGGCTACTGGTTAGTTGCTCGTGAACGAGTGATTGTCCAGAGACTTCACCGATCCATCTAATAATGCCAACAAGTTCACCATAGATTTGGGCTTGTATTGTTAATCCGCAAACCTTCCAGGTTGCGTCCAAAATCCGTATGTATGGAATGGAATTATTATTACAATAATTTGTTTGTAGATTGGGCATCTCTTGTCTATAAAGTCTGCTTGTGAATGAGATTGATTTGGGCTTTTCAGGTTTATTAACACAGTAAACAAATATATTGTGAAAGCAATCATGATTCATGTATACACACCACACACACATACCGAGGTGCCTTCAAGAGATGCCAGAGTCTTTAGTTTACTTGTTCGTGTATGTAAGCCCGATTTCAGGTCAAACTGTAAAAGGTGAGAAACTACATAGGATATTACTTAGAGTAGCTTATGGATCTAACAAAGGCAGAAAACAAGGCAAATAGAGATCAAAGGGCTATGATCCAGCTCATACTTATCAACCTCCAAAATTTCTTATTCCCTTAAATCTCCCTTTAGATCGGTATATGTGATCCCCGCGTGCGCATAGACCGATGGTCATCGCATAAATGCAGCCCACTCTTTATAAAGTCTACAACCAAGGTGAAAGGATGTCAGAAGAAGTGAGTATATAATTTTTAGTGAGCCAAAACAGTACATTACTCATATTTTAGATATGTGCAATGTCTTTCACACATTGTTTATTGAGAGGTGAGCATTGTTGCTGGCAGGCCATCTCGAAGTATGATTTGACTAAAGTTTTCTCGGATTCAATTGGTCTTCTATATACTATAAGACCTTGAATCATGAATGTGGTTTTGTTTGTTTTAACAATTGATTACACTTGCCTAACAATCGCTTATATTATATGCTCTATATATAGACACCTGACTCTTCTCTCAGAATGAAGAAGCATCGAAGAGGTCTGTTACTTTCTTTGACCTCCTCTAGATCTAGTACACTCAATTGTGAATATTCCAAAGAGGTTTCTCCTTCGCTCCCCTCTTTTTCACCCTTCACTTGAAGAAGAGCTCAATCAATTAGCACCTCATTCACTCAAGTGAAACTAACCTGTCCCTCCAATCCCACCTCCTCTCCTCCCTTACCTCCGGCCTCCACCTGGATATATCCATCCACGCCTTTGACAAAACATACCGCTTACACAAACTCATTCTCCTGCGCTCCCACTACTTTAGGACCCTTCTTTCTCAACCCTGGGCCGACTCTACAGACCCATACACTCCCGATCTTCTGGACCTCGAGATCACTCCCTCTTCCTTTGATCTAGCCATCCATGCTCTCTATGGCTCGCCCAATCTTGAGCTCGAGAAACAAGAAGCCACGGCTATGATTGCTACGGGCCTGTTTCTTGGTCTTCCTGAGATTATAACCAGGGCTACTTCCCACATTTTAAAGGAACTCTCCTTTTCTAACATTGCGCAATACACTCTGTTTGCACACCTAAACACTCTTGGCGAACCAAGCGCGCGTATTCTCGATGCTGCGGGCGCGCTCTTGTGTGCTGAAGGCTGGGAGGCGGGAGCAGCCCGGTGGGATGGCATCCCCGAGGACTTGGTCTTCAAAGTTGTGAGTCTGGACTCGTTTTTCGTGCCTTCCGAGTCCGACAGAGCCGCTTTTGTGTTGGCACTCGCCGAGAGACGACCAACTCTGGAACTTGTGGATGCAGTCCATTGGTGTCATCTTCCCTTTGAAAAGCTCCAAAGCTTGGAAGGAAGAGTCCCCGAAGCACGGCTTCGAGACGCGCTTTGGACCCAGTTGGCTCTCCGCCGGCTTGTAACCACGGCATCGTCTGAGACTCTTCAAGAGTTGGTTTCTGAAGAGACGAAACCTGAAAATCACCATATAGTGCCTTTAAATGATGAGACTGTCCACGAGCCACCAACTTCTTTGGACAGAGTAGTCTGGGAACACCAAAACAAAGACGGAGTGAGGCTGTGGTCACGGTTCCCGCCTTTTCGATTTGCTGTTGCCTTCAAGGATCTTCTGGCTTTGGAGACCGAAAAGAGGCTATACAGTGAACTGAGATGGCACGCAGGGTGCTATTGGAGTGTATATCTTCAAAAGATACGAAACGGCAGTAAGTATCAGCTTGGGGTGTATCTACACAGGGCAGCAAGCTCTGCGCCTCTGGGGGCCGGATTTGTAAGCAGAGACGCATTTGGGGGGCATGATGTAGTTGAAGGGGTGGAAGAGTATGAGAGCCATTTGTTGGGAGAAGAATTGGGTCAAATGGTATTGGAAGATGAACGTGTGGGAGGGTATGGGGGGGACCGGGTGGGGTCCGAGTTTGGGCTGCTTTTTGGGGAGCGGAAAGAGCTGGTATCGAGTTATGAGGATGGTCGAAAAAAGATCTCTGTGTATTTTACTATACGGGCTCCTTCTCAAAAGGCTAAGGGAAGTTGGATATGTTTTATGAGCAGCCCAAGTTTGTTTAAGGTGTCCCAGAGCTGGGGATGGAAGTCGCAGAGTATGTGTTCTTTTGGGGAGGACGGGAGGTTGGAAACGAGAGGAGGGTTGAAGTTTGTGGTGACGTTGGGCTGTGTTTAATCATACTCGCCTCGCTCTTAAGAACTAGTTAAGGACTAGATTAACACTGTCCTGGATATACATGGAAATGGTGTGACTATCGAACACTCATAACTTTGAACTATGGAATACCATCAACTTCATATATTACTCTCACACAACTAACGAAAATGCCCATGATGGGCCAAACACGATGCTATTTTTGCATTCTAACGATATTTATATTCATTTTACGCTTTTCTGTTTCTCATTCTATACTCTATGTGTGTATTATTTACAGGTGTTTTCGAAATGTAGTCATTTAACATTCTATCATGAGAACTACGATCACTTTGTTTTTTTCTGTTGTATATACAATTTCCACTTGAAAAGGAATGGTTCTTACTGGAAATCACTAAAATTAATATGGCCCCTGCACCCTGTACATGTGTGCGTTCGAGAACAATAAGACAAGATTGAAGACTCCCAAAATTCACCTGAAGCCCGCTGCACTTGTAGTTCGGGTGTTATATCCAGCTTTTGTCATGCTTGGCCGGTCATGATCCAAGGTGATCATTTCTAAACCTAGAACTACCTACTTCAAAAAACTTTGTTATCAACTTTCAAGATTACATCCTACATAAAAATTACAAGAAACATGGCATCAACCAATTACAACACCTTGTAAATTCATCGTCCTATCTCATGAACGGAGCATTCCTCAAAAAGACCACTCCCAAACGTTCATACTATATAACATTTACCAAATCATTAGTCAGTTCTCCACCCACTCGACCCCCCATTCTAACTTCTCCCCCTCCTTAAATGGCTGTACTTTCACCCCCTCTCCCTCCACAAACTCCGGCACCACGTGCTTGCCCTTCACCAAAACCACCTCATCTGAACTCTTCAAGTCCCCCTCTTTCACACCATAGAAATCACGGCCATTGTCAGTCACAAACTTCTTGAGATTGTCCAACTTGCCATACTTGTCAAACACCTCAGCCACATACGCAATCGCATTGTTCTGGGTGTATACACCGGCACAGACGCTCTTATTTCTCACCTTGTTCCCAATTACGTGCGGCGCGGAGTCAGAGCCAAAGAAGAACCATGGCTTGCCCAGGGTAGCAGCCCTGACCAAGGCTTGCCGGTCTTCGGGCAATTTGGCCACAGGCTTACAGAAATTGATTGGGTTACCGACGACATCATCCACTGTGATGTACAAGTGATGGGCCGTGATGCTTGCGGCCACAAATACCTCCTCAGCGTCTTTGTTGATTCTATCTACAGTGTCTATAGCAGCTTTGGTGGTGCAATGTTCGAGCACGATCTTCAATTTAGGAAAGTCTTTATGAAGTTTTTCCAACGCAGGAAGGAATTTTGGTTCGGCGTTGAGAACGTGGATGTGCTCAGACTCGTCATCCAAACTGTGAGCCTGAGTCAGGGGCTTTTCACCGTGCAAGTTAAGTACCAATCCGTGCTTCTCCATGGTCTCGAAGATTGGATAAAAGTCTGAGAAATCGTTTGGATCGACGCCTGCTTGCAGATTTGTGGTGACGCCTGCCGGGTAGCACTTGATGCCTGCTATGGAGGGCGCAGCATCGGCCACCAGCTGCGGGGTCAAATCTCTAGAGAGATAGAGGGTCATGAGGAAGGTTGTTTGGGGGGCGATTTTCTGAAGCTCTTTTTTGTAATCAACCACTTGCTTGTGGGTTGTGATAGGGGGAACAAGGTTGGGCATAACGTAGGCAATACCAACTCCACCGGCACGAACAGTGGGGGTGATAAGACGCATCATAGGGCCGTCACGAAGATGGACGTGGTAGTCGCCGGGGATGCCGAGGGGGATTCTAGCTTTCATTGGAAGTTGGGTGTAGCGAGAATTGAAATTTTCTCGATTGAGTCAAGTGCTTATCAAAAAATGTGGGGTAAACCATATATCGTTATATTTGATTAGATTTTTTATTATTCACTATTATTTTATCTCGTAAATGTTTTTCTTGCCAGGATTTTTCTGTTTAGAGGTATTCTATGACTTGTGGTTGGATATTGTCATATGGTGAAAAATGCATAACCATCGGTATGTGGTTGGCCACAGGATGAAGCCATAAATTATTTCCAAAGAGTGGAGCTGAGGTTGTTAAGATCGTAAGATTGTAAGATTTTTGTGTAGGTGTTCTGCTATTAGCTTCTTTGCGTGAGTATTTTGCTGGTGTGTGGTCTGATGATTGGTGAATCTGATGTGTAACGCTGAAGCGAGCTAGTTAAAATAAGACTAAAGTTTAAGGTTCATATCTTAGTACACACTGTTCAGCTTGACTTCTAGTATGCTTGAGAACTAACCTTCTGAGAAGTTAATGTTTGGAAGCTCCAATTAAGTACGAAAATCATTCAAATTACAGGAAAAAGGGCAGCACAGACAATAAAAAAAGAAATTTTTACTCAATGTTCAGACTTTCGTGTCTCCAGCTGCCACTCTTTTCCATACCGCGAAGATCAACCTACTCGCAGCCCTGCTAACCGCCCCACAAAAAAATTCGATGTGCATGCAAAATCCACCCATACTGACTACAACACTTCTCAGAAGTTGAACCATGGCAGCTCCTGTTCTTCTGACACAGAGCGAAGATCTCTTTTCCTTTGAAACTTACAAAGACGCCCCACCTCCACTTCGTGAGTACCTTCCTCCCCACACCCCCTCTAACCTTTCCTCCCTTCTAAGAGCATATTACCAAATCGACGAGCTTCTAGCGCTTCTCAGGAAAGAAAAATACCACAGAATAACTCTTCAGTTCCCAGATAATCTTATATGTGACTCGAGCTATGTGGTTCAGATGGTGCAGGCCGAGTTAGGTCCTGCAGACTCTTCACTAGAAGAGGAGATAGAAAGCCTAACAATACACAAAAAAGACACAAAAGCGAGTTCGCTGTGTGGTAAATGTGAGGACTGTGATTGTGACACAAAACACGAGAAACCAGCGGTTTGGGTCCTTGCTGACACATCCTACAGCCCGTGCTGTGTAGACGAGGTTGCCGCGGAGCACGTGGGTGCAGACGTGGTTGTACACTTTGGAGATGCTTGTTTGAGCCCTGTTCTGCGTATAGCGTCTATACATGTGCTTGGGAGACCGGCTTTTGACCTAGAGAAAGCTTCAGAGGCCTTCAGAAAACAGTACCCTGACACAAAAACAAAAGTTGTGCTTATGGCAGATTCAGCTTATTCTAGTTGCTTGAAAGATCTTGCAAAGAAACTCCCAGAGTATGAAAACTTGGGAGTGAGTGAGATATACTCAGACAGCCCTCTGGTTAGGGTGGTTGGACATACTTTCAAGAAGGGCAATTCGGACTATGTTTTTGGGAATAGAATACTTGAGGGTATTAGTGAACCTGGAGAGTATGAGGTGTTCCATATAACGCATCCTCTGGCAGCCAAGCTTCTTTCGCTTCTGGTGACATTTTCGAGTATCAGAGTTCTCAATTTGGACTTCAGTGTCCTGGCTGGTCCTTTCCCTCGGCTCATGCGGCGGTATCAGCACATGCATCAGGCCAGAACCGCAGGAACAGTAGGGGTGCTTGTCAACACATTATCGCTTGAAAACACAAAAAAAACCGCTGACACTGTTGTTCTGTGGGTCAGAGACGCTGGAAAGAAGTGTTATATGTTTGTTGTTGGGAAGCCGAATGTTGCTAAGTTGGCCAACTTTGAGGCTATAGACGTTTGGTGTGTTCTAGGGTGTAGTCAAGGCGGGATTATTGTTGATGAGCTGAATGAATACTATAAGCCTATTGTGACTCCTTACGAGTTGAAATTGGCATTGGAGAAAGAGGTTACTTGGACCGGCCAGTGGGTTGCTGATTTCCAGGAGGTTTTGAGAATGGGAGGAGATGAGAGGGGAGAGAAGGAAGAACAGGAAGAAAAGGAGGATAGTGACGACGATGCTCCAGAATTCTCTGCAGTGACAGGGAAGTTGGTGTCAAATTCTAGACCATTGAGACAGATTAGACACTTGCAAATTGAGATGGGAGAGGAGACCGAGGGGAGACTCGTGAAAAAGTTTTCCCAGGACGTTGTTTTAAAAGGGAACGTTTCGACCTCGGCGATAGCGTTGCAGCGGAGAGAGTGGACGGGGTTGGGGAGTGACTGGGGGGATGTGGGGGATGAGGGGGCGGAAGTGGAGGAAGGAAGGGGAGGTGTTGCGAGAGGGTATGTTAATCCACTCAGGAGCGAAGTGAGTGAGTAGATTTCTTCGTTTCTGAGTAGATTGTACAACTGACTTTTCGAATAGTGATTACACTCTCAGAGGTTGATTACAGAAAACCTGGAAGTGAAGTTTTGAGCTAAGCGTGGCTCGAAAAATGAACATTGGAGTCTAGCGACTAATGGGATTAGCAGTTATATACTGGATGTGTGATTGGATGGGTCACAGGAGCTACAAAATGTGACAAATTGAAAACAAAGACGAATGAAACTTAGATAGAAAAGAAACGGGGGATAAATTTGATAGTCAGGGAAGAGAAGTGCAGTGATGCTGGTAAAATAGAAAATATATTTGTTAACAATGGTTGGTTATTGTTTCGTAGAAATTGGTCTGGTTAGTTTTTTTGTTCAAAATAGGTTCAGCACTCGAGAACCAAAACAGCCAGGTGTTCTGGTATACAACTGATATGATAGACTTATTCACTCTAGGTTAGTTGTTGGTCTTGATCGTCATTTTACTTCACGTCATTTATATAAAGCACCAGCTTGGTCAAACCCCACGGATCTGTGCTGCAATACATAAGGAGCCATCTATGAGGGCACTGACTCTTTCGCTAGCCAAATATTTGTCTTACAACTTTCGGAGGACAAGTGATCCTTGAGATAGCTATCCGAAAAGCAGAAAGGTGAGAAGAAGGGAGCAGATGAGACACATACCAAGCCATAGAATAGCCACAACTCAAGTAACAAAGTGTCAAATAAAAGTAGATGTAATTCTATAGCAGTGTACGATCATGTGTGGCCGCCCTTGAGGAGAATCCGAGATCTACTAATGGTAGCGTAATCTCGAGCTCAGTATACTCTCGGAATACGAACAAAACAGTTACATAACTCAAAAAATAATTTTGAACACAAAAGAAGGAGTTTGAAGTTGGAATATAATTATACACAATAGTCATTTACAATGTGTTTCCTCACTTCTGATATATCACGTGCCGTGCATCACTAAATAGCCCGACATATCATCACCAAACACACGAATCAAACCCTTCTACAGTTTAAAAACAACGAGGAACCGTTTTTAAAAACACAAACTCTCCTAATCGCCCATCAATAACCAATGAACCGTCTTTTTGGGACCAAGTCCGCAAAGCCCAAGGCTTCGCTTACAGATGCGATCAACAACATCGACGAGCGTGTGCTGCTGCTCGACATCAAGCTTCTGAAGATCAACGCAGAGCTCGTGACATACCAGCAGAAGATGGCGCGCATGCGCGATGGTCCAGGCAAGCAGAACATCAAGCAGCGCGCTCTCAAGCTTCTTAAGCAAAAACGTCAAATCGAGCAGCAAAAGGATCAGCTTGAGAACCAGCTGTGGAACATCTCACAGACCAAGATGACAGCCGATAACTTGAAGAATACGATGGTTACAGTAGACACTCTCAAGCAGACTAACAAGGAGTTACGTAAGACTTATGGTAAGATCGACGTGGATAAGATTGAGCAGTTGAATGACGACATGCTCGATATGATCGAGAAGGGGAACGAGATCCAGGAGACGTTGGGAAACTCGTATGGTTTGCCTGATGACGTAAGCGAAAGTGAGTTGGATGCAGAGTTGGAGGCCTTGGGGGATGAGGTGGAGTATGAACAGGAAATGGGGTTGGAGGGGCCTAGCTATATGCCGGATGTAGGAGTTCCGGAGTTTGTAGATGAGGAGGAGGTGAAGGATAAGATTACTGCACAATAACTTCATGAGCGAAGCGAATGCAGTAACTGCAAATCAAGTGTTTTAAATGAGATGATTGTACAGTTTCATTGGCTGTTTAGATTACAATTAATTCGAAACTTCATTTCGTCACCCATTTAGATCTATTGATGTACTTTATCGTTCAAGTTGACGCATATGGCTATATCGGTTTTTGGCACATAGAAGCTGCTGCGAAGCTATTTCTCAAACTATTCACTTTAAATCTCTTGATCTAAAGCCGAATTCATAGGTCTGTATACTTGGCTAGCAAAAGGCACGCGGAGTGCCTGTTGACGGAATGCTCTAATATATGACTATGGTTCTTTGATTGCACTCTTTCATTTAGAACGGGCTTTCGAACATCGAAGCTCATAGAGATGATCAAGTGATTGATCCTGTATATTAATAAAAGTACACATAAATTTACTCATAGCTTTTTGGTCTGTAGGATAGATTGATTTGATGATAGATTATTATGGAGAGAAATAGAGGTGCTTGCCTGTTTAAGGCCTTGGATATTCTGAGACATAATTCACTATCAGACTTAGCTGCTTCAGAGGCGTTTTAGAAGACTATAAAGAAAAGTAAACAGAAAGGTCTTTCTAAGCAAATTAAGAGATCCAATGAAGTATTTCACTGACTGCCTCCGACTGTTCAATTTGTGTTTTCCCTTTCTTATTTGAAGACTTCCAGTGCTTCTCTACCCGGAAAAGCAACGTCTTCCACTCGCGATGGTATTTTGCATCTTGGACAGTAAAATCTTCAAGAATATTCTTAGTTGAATACGTTGACCAATATACAATGGTTGATCATACGTCCGTCTATCCAAGACAAACTTCATACCCCTCAAAATACAGTACAGAAATCTACAACCTTCACCATCTATAAAAAATACACAGTGCGATTAATATACATAGCTACTCTTCATCCGTGCTGTCACCACTTTTATCACTATCTCCCTCATTATCATCTCCCTCATCATTATCCCCCTCATCATTATCATCCTGTTCCTCCTCCTCAGCCATCCTCCCCTTCATAATCTCTCTCACTCTGGCTAGTATCTCGTTCTCTGTAGACATACCACCCATACCAATCTCCCCGTAGCTCCCGAATACCTTTTCTGTGGGCTTGAGAACTTCTATCCACGGCATATGGGCCTTGATAAAGTCCAAATTCTTTTTTGTGATTGCCGAGTTATAGCTATAATTAACCATAGAGGGGGCCAAAATTATCGGAAACTGGACGTTCCACGCACGAACCACATTGGTTAAGAGATTATCACATAACCCCAACGCAATCTTAGCCAAAGTATTAGCAGTAAGAGGAGCTACAATCAAAACGTCTGCCCAGCGTCTCAATTCAACATGTAAGACCGGGTCTGCCCGCGTCTTCCACAAATTCCACTCATCACGGTCTCGCCACACTGTCACGTGTGTGGGGAGGTCGTCCTGGAGAATGCTTTCTGCAGCCGCTGTGAGTACCACGTGTACGGCGATCCGGTCCTTGCCGTAGCACCCTTCCAACTTGCTGATCAAGTACCGAACTTTGCCAGCCGCAATCAGCCCGGTGCACCCGATGAGCACGTGGAACTTGCCGTCCTCCGCAAGCCGCGGGTCTACATTTGAAGCTTCCGGCCTCACGCGCTCACGATCGCCTATAGATGCGCTACGCAGCCGCTGTGGACCATGGTTTATTGTGTCGTCTACATAAAAGTGTGCATGTACAGAATCAGTCTTACGATGCCCCGGCGTCGGAGCGGTCTCGGCTGGTGCTCCCTCTGGCCGCGAGAGAAGCGCACCACCCGCGATGATTGTGGGGCGGAGGCTCTCTGCAGACTCCAGCGCCGGCTTCCGGAGAACGTTCTCGATGGACGCATTTGGCCGGTTGAGGATGGGAGGGGGCGAGGGGGGGTGGCCAAGATTCAGCACTACGAGGGGGGCTGTTTCAAGTGTTGGGGGCTTGGCGTGAGCTTTGGAGGGGGATTTTTGTTTGGCTTGTTTGGGGTTTTGCATTACTGTATGGATATTAATGGATAGTGGCGTTAGTTCGACACGGTAAGGCGCGCCGCCGGGCTAACGGTTTATAGAGGTGCTGAGATTGGATGTGTGGGTCTCGAGGCACGAGAGCGAAGAAAATCGAGGTCGTTAAATGGTATATATAGGCAAATTAAGCGATGTCAGCTTGATCTTTATTTTAGTTTGGTAGGTATACCAGAGGAGCGGGTGTTAAGCTGAGGATAACTTTGCAACGATATACAAGTGAATTGGTTGACATTTGGGCAAAGACGTATATTCAATTGATTCTTGGTTATTCGGTTTGCTTGTAAAGTGTCAGGGTGGCTATGGGGACACTTGTACATTGCTTATGAGCAAGTCCTGTTTGAAGGTCATGTGACGGACGTAAACCATATACATTCTTTAGCGAGTTTGGATTGTTTTCGCAATATTTGGGCTTTTGTTGGTTGGATATAAGGTTAGGCTTAGGTTGCTCATGTTTTCGAGTGTAGTGTCAAGCTAGATCTGATGTAGCTAATAGTCCATGTATTTGAAAGGATTAACATATTTTGTCTGAGCTTATAGTTGATAATATAAATCGAATCACTAAGTTTCTGATAGAGACATGTGGTTGGAAGTTCTTAGATTATTGACAGCTACATAGAACTTGAACAAGCTAGCTGCTAAATAGTCCATCGTACCGCACAGTGTAAGCTACTTACCGGCTTGTATCACACTTAAGTAGAGTACAACCAAAAGTGTCAACATTCTTCAAAAAATCAACTCAGAGCACACTTTATTTCCTTTCAGAGTTAGCTGAGATACTTACTAATCGCACGCCCAGAGATGAGATGAGGAAAATTTTTTATTTTTCAACCAAATGGCTAAGGACAAGAGAAAAAGACTCTCTGAGGGCAGACCAGACAAGGAGAAGAAAGTCAAGCGTCTGAGAAAGAGTGAAGGAGATGTTGTTGCGGTTGACAGCGAAAAAATCGAGAAATTAGACGCTGATTTCGATGAGGTATCCAAATTATTAGGTGTGGAAAATGGTGAGGCCTTAGAGGAGGAGATCGAAGATCAGGTTGAGAAGAATGTTTCTGAGGATGAAGATGAGAAGAAAGAAAAGAAAAAGGAGAAAAAGGAAGAAAAAGCACACAATGAAATAAATGATAATGAAGCTAGTGAACAACAGTCAGACCTTTTCACATCATTAGATCTTTCTACCCCAACTCTCAAAGCTCTTGAAGAGATGAACTTCCTGAAGATGACAAAAGTACAAGCACGTACCATACCTCCTCTTCTTGCTGGAAAAGATGTTTTGGGTGCAGCCAAGACCGGATCCGGGAAAACCCTTGCATTTCTCATTCCGGCCGTTGAGCTTTTGTACTCTCTCAAATTCAAGCCGCGGAATGGGACTGGTATCATCGTGGTCCTGCCAACACGTGAGTTGGCTCTTCAGATTTTTGGTGTTGCACGTGAGCTTATGAAGCACCACTCCCAGACACTTGGCATAGTCACAGGAGGTAAAAACCGTCGTGCTGAAGCTGAGAAGCTCACAAAAGGAGTGAACCTTTTGATTGCAACTCCGGGTAGATTATTGGACCATCTTCAAAATACCAAAGGGTTTGTGTTCAAGAACGTGAAGGCTTTGGTTATCGATGAAGCGGATCGTATTTTGGAGGTCGGTTTCGAAGAAGAAATGAAACAAATCATCAAAGTGCTCCCAAATGAAGAGCGTCAACTGATGTTGTTCTCAGCTACTCAAACCACAAAAGTGAACGACTTGGCACGCATCTCTCTCAGACCAGGTCCTTTGTACATAAACGTGGATCTGGGTGAAGAGGCGAGCACAGCGAATGGCTTGGAGCAAGGATATGTGGTGTGTGACAGTGACAAACGGTTCCTCTTGCTCTTCCTGTTTTTGAAGCGTAACGTGAAGAAGAAGGTGATTGTGTTTTTGTCTTCTTGCAACAGTGTAAAATACTATGGTGAGCTCTTGAGTTATTTGCAGCTTCCTGTGTTGGACCTTCACGGCAAGCAGAAGCAGCAGAAGCGCACTAACACATTTACTTCTTTCTGCAACGCCACAAGAGGAATTTTGGTGTGTACAGACGTTGCTGCTCGTGGGTTGGACATTCCAAATGTCGACTGGATTGTGCAGTTTGACCCTCCAGATGACCCTAGAGACTACATTCACAGAGTTGGTCGTACAGCTAGAGGATCCAACGGTTCTGGCAGACTGTTAATGTTTTTGACGCCTTCTGAGTTGGGCTTCTTGCGCTACCTCAAGCAGGCTAAGGTGCCTCTCAACGAGTACGAGTTCCCATCCAGCAAGATCATCAACATGCAGCCACAGTTGGAAAAGTTGATTGGAAACAACCATCTTTTGCACCAAACCGCTAAGGAGGGCTACAAGGCGTATTTGCAGGCATATGCCAGCCACCACTTGAAGACAGTGTATGACGTTGATAAGCTTGACTTGGTCAAGGTGGGGAAGAGCTTCGGGTTCCAGGTGCCGCCTAGAGTGGACATAAGGATCGGGACTGTAAAGGCAAGTAGGGGAGCCAAAGTGGTGCAGAAGAGATCCAAGGTGTAAAATTAAACAAAACAAGACTTTTATTGTGGATGAGAACAGATAGCATAGAGTTAGTTAATGTGTGCATTGCTTTGTAGCATTGTTTTGTTTATAGACTATACCTATTGCGGCAAGTCTATAATGGGGATTATACATATACAATTATACATCATCGTTTTGTGTTAAACATTCTTGTATATATGACTTCTGTCATAGGAGGCAATCACGCGCTTTATGGTTATTACGCAGGACAAGTTAAAAGAAGCTTCCTTGGGACTAAACCCTCTCATTCTGCCCATCAAGGCTCATTTAGATACGTCACTCTCCTCCTCAACTAGTATTGCTTACCAGAAGAGCATTTCAGTGACTACCAAGTTACGCAGATAAATTTATAGCTAAAAACTAGTAGTCAATACGAAATGAGAATGTTGTGAGATTCCAGAAAAAAGTAGCTAGGGGTAGCGTTTCCTTATTTTCATGTACTAAACCTCACCTACTGAGCATTCTCTCCCACCAGTATGAAGAGAGAAGGAGCCCCTTATATGAAGAGCTGCTTCAATTAGACGAATGATTGCAATGAAAGAATAAACCGTCTAAGTTCACTTGATTGACTTATATTCTCATGCCGTACACCATACGAGCTCGCGTTTCCTGTGTAGCGTAGTGCGTTAAGCAATGCCACATGAAAGCACCCTGACTTAAAAAATAGAGTCAACGCAAGTTTCAAATCTAAGATCTCAGACATCCGCGTGCGTAATGATATAATAATCTAGAACCTATCTACTATCATTTCCGAGGATGACCAGAAAATTCTATCCAAGTGTTCCAGGGTTTTTTGTAGTGCTTTTAGCAAACCACCCGCAAAAGAAAAAAAGTCAACTATCCTACCATACGCGAAGTATCCGAGCAAAAACTGTTCTACCATCGTAGTTTCTCAAAAACACCCTATTGGAAAATCTACAGAGATCATAAGAATCATAATATAAACTAATATACATGTACTAATATACATATACACAAAAAAAAGCAGGTATAAAGCGGGTATAATAATAAATATAGCAAAGGTAAACTGTAATTTGTAGTAAACTACACTGCCGGAGCTTATCTGTCAGCTTAGGCGAACAAAAAGCCAATCAAACCAACTGCAAGAGCAGCCAGACTCACTTTCAAGTTGTTACCAGCACTGCTGCTAGAAGTAGGCTTACTGGTGCTGCTGATGGTGCTGTTGGCGGTGGCATTGGCGGCACGGTTGAGCACAGCGCTCTTAACAGTCTTACTAGAAGAAGTTGAAGAGCCAGAGCTGAAAACCTCAATCTTGGCCAGCAGTCCCTTCTCGACAGTCACAACACAGTAAGCACCATCACCGGCACCACTGGTGGACTGGCCCTTGATGGAGTTAACCCCCTCAGTTGGGTCAATCTCACACTGGAGACCGTTGCACTTGGACTCGTCGTCACAAGTGATGCGCACACCAAAGTCTGGAGCATCGTTAGCAAAGCTGCTGGCAATGTAGATAGGGTTCCAGCCAATCTTGACAAAGGTGTTACCGTTGGAGTCCTCGTTGGCACCAGCCACGTAAGGAGCCCAGTTGCCCTGGGCCTTGGAGTCAGACCCCCAAGTGCACGCGTCAGAAGTCAGGATACCCGGGCTGTTGATGTAGTAGTGAGCGGAAGTGGAGGCCCAGTAGTCGGTCCCTGGGACAGCGAGAGTGGCCTCACCGTTGGATTCAACGTTTGTAGGAATAAGCATTTCTTCGTTACCTGGAAGAACAGTCTGACAGAATGCAACGTCAGAGCCAACAGAGTTCTTAGCAGATAAAGTCTGCTTCCCTTTCACACAGTAAGCTTTGTTGGAGAAACCCTTGGAGACAGACCCGTCAGAGTTACATTTGAGCCCACCGTACATCAGCTGAGGGTAGGTGTAAGAGGTGGCGTCAGGGTCCCACTGCATAGAGAGGTATCCTGGAGGACAAGCGTATGGGCACCAAGAGCCTGCAGTACAGGTCTGGTCCATAGATATGGCCCAACCACCACCAGTTCCTTCTTTGTTGACAGCCACAAGACCAAGGTCGGTAGGGAAGTCACAGGTGTTAGAACGCTTGGACACACCAGTGGTGACGGCGTGCTTGTGCTGGTGGGTCGAGGCAGAGAGAGCGACAGTCGCAAGAGTAAGGATAGAGATCATTCTGGTAGAGTTAAGGAACGTTTAGTTTGCGAAGTAGTAAAGAGTGTATGCTTAAGGAGAGGAAGCTGATGAAGAGAGAAGAATTGAGGACTTATATATACGGCTAAAAAGTCTAGGCTCCGGTTTTCTTTTGGGAAGCTGGGATCGGGATCTGATTCTAGACTTGACGCAGGATTGCAGACGTGGGGGTGATACAACTTTTTTTGTGCGCAAGTAAAGAGAATATAGTAAATTGGATCTAAATCAGAATGTGGTTTTTGGTGAGAATCTCGGTTTTTGTGAGTTTTGGGCGTGTGTAGAGCTCTCCCCACCATAGTCCCCTCCTCATCTTCATTCTGCATGCAGTAGCTTTTTTGTGCATCACAGTTCCATTTTCGGTACAAGGGCACTAAATAAGCCATCCGTTTTAGGAAATATAAGAGAGATCGGACATCCAACGCCTTTAGCGAGAAGCAAGGGCTAGCCTGGCTTAGTCTGAGACTTTTAGCCAGATGTAGGCTTATACTTGAGATCGGATTGAATAGAGATTTAGTTGTGATACTGGTTTAATTATTTTAAGGATTTCTCATCAATTTGCCTTCCTAATCCTGGAAAAAGAAAAATGAAATGCCGGATTAGTTCCCAACTTGCCCCCAAAGTCTAGATCCTGAAAATTTGCATCTCGAAAAATATATGTAAAATGAAAACTTTTCAGATGTACTGTTCGAAAAGGAGAGCTCCACGATAAAGTGTGAAAAGAAAGGAGAAAAGGAATAAAACGTTAGGAAAAAGAATCTATATTATTTTTAGTAAGTTTACAGTATTACAAATGCTTGTAGGACGGATTTTTTACGCCATAAAAATCCGTCTGTAAAAATGACGTGAATTATGACAACTAAGCCATTCTTAGACATCCTGTAACGAATGACCACACCCGCAAGTCAAATAAGCCGGCTGGCCGGCCATGAGTAATCCTCGGAGGTCAAGTCAAGATCGACAAAGTTTAGAAGTGTACAAACTTTTGATGTAGGTCAAGCTAGTTAGAATGGGTGTGCAGATGTACAGAGATTTCGGCGCTTCGTACGGCGGACTTCAAAATAGATACGAGAACACCATATTGACTTGTTATCGTCTCAACAAGACAATTTTTGCGTGTTGTCGTTCAATGGTGGCGAATTTTATCACCAAATCTGTAAAAGCGACGTCTTCAAAATGCGTCTGGTATGTCAATTATTTACCTAGCCACAGTGATCGTAACAGTCAGATGTGTATTAAGTACCCTGATACATCAATTTGATCCGATACCTAGGATTCCAATTACTTTGTGTATACTTGACTATAGATACCGTTGAAGCTGTCTGTGTACACCGTAAATTTACGAGACTAGGATAAGCAAGACCGTGATTGCAATTTCAAGGGTAGAAATTGATCAATCCCATTAGCAACCCATTCTGTAGCCATTCAGAATCCTTCAAAATTGGCAGTTAGAGATTTGATTGCCAATTAGCTTGGTAGATCTGATTAATTAGATCAATTTTTGCAACCCTGTGATACAAACCATGGTTGGACTTAGGGGCTTGTAGGTTTACATCATCTGCCAGACTACTGGTATGGCTTATTAGCTTGCTCTCTCAGTTGTTGTCCCTAGGTTTGGAGCTTCTGGAGCAAACGCTGCTGGGCAATCACTGCTGGGGCAAATAACAATCGCCTCAGTTTCCGCCTATACTCCCCTCCCAAGAGAATGGACACTCATTTAGTTATTTGTGCACCTATTGTTATCTATACGCAACCTCATTTAACACCCAGGTCAAAACGCACTTGATGACTCTTGACACCCAGTTGACAGACAGCGGCATACCATGGTATATTAATTGCTGTCACTTGGAGATTAATGTCTCATGGTTAAGGCCAACTACCTTGACAATCAATTAGTTGATCTTTTATGTGTTTCAGGTTCTAAATATCCTTATAACGTATTGGTCTCGCAATCACACATTTTTACTCAAGCCTTAGAGGACAAATTCTTGTTCTTGACTAGCCCGCAAATCGTTAGCCATGCCAACATAGCTTCAAGCTCATCAGAAGCCATGCTCACTTTTCATCGATGTTATGGTTCGCCCTCATATAGGTAATCTGGTCTCGGATAGTCGCACGAGTAGAACCCTCTGCTTCTGTTGAGATTCTTTACAAATACTCAACACGTGTTCTAGCTATCCACATGGAAACAGTCATGTGACTGCTTTGTTTTCGACTAAGAATAGATTTGGTTTAGCGACGGCAGTGTAGACGTGGCGGTGTTCGAACGTACGATTCTAGCAAAGCCTTGCCTACACTGGTTTAAAGAGCCCAAGGGCTTATAGACCCGGTGAGAGATTTACCGTAATTTCCAATTGTAAAATGGTTCAAAAACGTTAAACCCCTCTACCTAAAGCGTTATTAATTGATTGATACTGCCCTGCCAAGCATCTACGTCAATCATCAATCTTGATGCGCACACACTATCCAGCAAATAAAAATATATTGAAATAGCGTCTATTCTATATCAATAAACGCCCCTGTACACGCCGCCGCCTACATTGACGTATCCAAAGTAAAATTACTCTGGCTTCGTCTATGATATTTACCTTACTAAAATTTCGGTGACATGTACACACAAATCAATTCCACGTCAAAGCCAAAGATTGAAAATTCGGTTAAAGAAAGACAAACTACTGTAAGAAAACTCCCAATTTTTTGAAGCTTTATTTCTAGCACTTTCGAGCTTCAAACTCCTTGAAAATTTGGTTTTTTCGCCTTCTCATATCTCTTCTAGACCTCTTCTCTTGAGCGTCTAAACTTAGCAGCTTCCATAAATATCTTCAACTAGCCTCGCCAAAGGTATATAAACCGTATATTTCTCACCTAATTCTTACCATCAACAAACTCTCAATGATTTTCCCAATCGCGTCTCTTTTCTTCGCTTCCAGCGCCTTTGCTGCCTACACAAACTACACATCCACCTCTACCAATATTCAGACTACTGTTATAACAACGACAACATGTTCTGGTGGTGTCTGTACTCCTACTGAGATTTCAACTGGTGTTTCGACTGGTGTGCTTACTGTTAATGGTGTTGTCACTGTATACACTACTTACTGTCCTTTAACAGATCTCACTACTTCTGTTGCTCCAAGTAGTCTGCCAACCTATGTAGCACCTGCTGCTACTTCTACTGCGCCTACATCTTCTGCTGTTGCTACCTCTGCCACTCCAAGCTCTGCTGCTCCAGAGACATCTACTTCTGAGACAACAGAAACTCCACTGAGCACCAGCCCACCGACTACTGCTACTACAGAAACTACCGAGTCTACTTTTGAAACTACTCCAGCGATCTCTACTACTCCAGGGACAACTTCAGAGACCACTCCAGAGACCACTCCAGAAACCACTACTGCTGCTCCTTCCACCAGCGCAACTCCAGCTACAACTGCTCCTACAACTACACCAACCACTGCTTCGTCTACTCTAGTCAGCACTCCAGAAACTTCTGAAGTCTCAGAAACCACATCAGAAACCACTCCTGTGACCACTCCAAGCACCACAGTCGAGTCTTCTGTTGAGTCAACCACTGAGGCTCCTACTTCTGTTGAGTCTACTTTCGAGTCTACTACTGCTCCAACCTCTACACTCACCTCCACTCACGCTCTGAGCTCCTCCAGCTCTTCTTCCGTTGCAGCCATCTCTGAGGGCGGCGCTGCAAGAGTCTCTGCTGCTGCTCTTGCTGGCCTCTTTGGTTTTGCTGGTTTGTTGATGTGATCAACTCCTTTGTCTTCTTGGTTTATAATCTGGTATTATAGAATTGATTCTTAGCTTGCCTGTAAAAATTACTACACTTTATATCATACCTGGCACTAGACCTTTTAATTGTTACATCATATGTTTCTTCGTAGTACCCTTCTCAAAACATATCACTTCTCGGACATCTTGGAATCCTTAATTACATTGTTTTACTTGCTTTGCTGTCTTCCCGTTTTCTATATATACTTCCTAACCCCAATATGTATCATTATGAAGAACGTTTCATATACTTTGGTCCCCCTTCCGTGCCCCCCTCTCGCTCCCCAGACACAAGAATTGCTCAAGCATGCTTCTGGCACGATAGTTCACCACAAAAGCGAGCTTAAGTTCAGACTCTACTGGGCTGTCCTCACAATGTAAATATATGTTAGCTTCTACATGTGTATTAAGGGTAAGTAGAGCTCGGAATACTCTGTAATCATGTCACTTCTGCTCTCTGCCAGACAATCTAATTGGCTTCAAAAGTTCTAGAAATTCTCGTTATAATGAATGATTTTAAGTTGATGTAGCTATTGATTTTACGTGCTATATTTGTTCATTTTCAATTATAAAGCGAAAATACCGGTGCACTGAGCCCTCCCGTCTACTTCACCTTATTTGGTGTCAATTTGACGTGACAAACGTCAAAATCTGTTGATAAGCCTGCTCTGCGGGTAAGAAGCTTGGGACTACATACACTTCTTGTTCTCATTGATATGAGAATAGAGAGTATATGTGAAGATGTTCAGAATTGACATCACAGTAACACATGGATACCAGAAAACTGTGACCCAACTAGAAACTGCACAAAGCTAACTAACACAATAAATCAACAAATGCTGATCCATTCAACGTATGGTTTGCAAACCACTCACTATACCGGATTCAGTCGTTAGCCATAACTAAAACTACAACCTGCTGAGATATCTCAGTCACTCCGGCTAGCAACGCTTAACTCGCTTAAACCTTCCTCTTGCACTCGTTCAAAGTTCTCGAGCCCCTATCTACAAAGTTTCGCTTTATTGTGTATAATTACTCACCTATGACAACATATAGAAATTTGCCGACGTTTTACCGGTCACCTTCTTCTCCTATAAAATTTTCAGGGATCTAGACCATGCAGCCTGCTGCGTGCGTGCATATTCCGCGGAAAAATTACAGCCCTCTCTCACAGAGCCGGGAGCTCTGGTAAGTAAACCGCGGTACACATGAAAAAACCCACATATCTTGATACACAAGAACTGAACACTAAATCCACTATACATACTAATGGCAAGTTAACTACAGCTGCTCAGCAGCCAGTTCATACATATAGGAAACAAACTCCTCTACTGCCAAACCATAACTTTTAATCCTATAAACCTGTTGATACGTGCAATTGTAGCACCGGTTTAGATAATTATCACCAAACATTCGTATGAACGCATGGATCCAAAGATCACACAGATCACAGATTAGACAACAAAATTACCGAATCACCATCTCCACCATCAAAAAAGATAAATAAACTACTCCTCCAGCTCTCTACCGTGTTCCTTGAACATGTCAACATCACTGATGCTACCGCAGATCGTCTCCACCATGATCCCGGTCACCAAGTATGGATCTATGTTACTCGCTGGTCTGCGGTCTTCAAAGTATCCGTAACCCTCCTTGGCCACAGATCTGGGAATACGAATAGAAGCACCTCTATTGGCAACGCCAGACATAAATGTCAGGACAGACGCAGTCTCGTGCTTCCCGGTCAAACGCATGTCGTTGTCAGCGCCATACAAAGCAATGTGTTCCTTGTGTCTCTTCGCCAACTTCTCAATGGCACCGTCAATGTACTTCATTCCCCCCGGCTGTCTCATGGCCTCTGTGGACACGTTGGTGTGGCATCCAGCACCGTTCCAGTCTCCTTGCAATGGCTTAGGGTGGAAAGAAATCTTCACTCCAAACTCCTCAGCCACTCTGTGAAGAAGATATCTCGAAACCCACAACTCGTCTCCCATTTTGATCCCCTCGCAAGGACCTACCTGGAATTCCCACTGGGATGGCATCACCTCGGCGTTAATACCAGAAATGTTGATGCCTGCATAGAGGCACGCTCTGTAGTGGGCCTCAATCACGTCTCTTGCCACAACCTTGCCGGTACCAACACCGCAGTAGTATGGCCCCTGAGGAGCTGGGAACCCGCCCTTTGGCCAAGCGTAAACCTGATCGTACTGGTCAAAGAGAGTGTACTCTTGCTCAAGTCCAAACCAAACCTTCTCTTTCTGGTGAGCAGTCATCAACTTCTCAGCCGCGTGACGGTGGTTGAACTTGTTTGGGGTGCCATCCAGGTTCCAGCACTCAGAAAGCACAATAATGTTATCTCCTCTTCTGAAAGGATCTGCGTAGTACGCCACCGGTCTAAGGTAGACATCGGAGTTGTGACCAGGAGCCTGGTTGGTCGAGGACCCATCGAAATTCCACTCCGGGAGATCGTCAAGAGAAGAAACCTTTTTACTGAGGGTCTTACCCTTGGAACGTACGTCTCCGTGGCCATCGATCCAGATATACTCCGCGATGACTCTTCCGTTCTGGGGAAGGTCGGCGTACTTTTGCAAGATTGCGGTGTTTTCAATAAGTGAAGACATTGCAGTTGTTATGGGCGAACGCAGTTTATATAGCGCTGCAGGGGGTGTGGGGGTGTACATGAATATAGTATCGAAATTGATGAGAAATGGAAGGAAAAAAGAGCAATTTTTGGATCGAATTATTGGTCTTAAACTAACTAGCTATAGGTGTTACATTTTCTTTTTTTTACCACCATGAATATACCAATTTTTCAGGCTTGTCTTCGTTTACTTTTCAGCCTCCTCGAAGATGCAGAAATTATTAATAGTAGGAAGTTCCCGAAGAGTGCGCACAATTTACGATAAAGGATGTTATCAGACTTTATTACTCAATTGTATCCTAAGATCAAACCAGTGTTGTTGCAATTTGCTTTTGAGTTTCGGCTCAACATGTCGTAGTCCGGTAGCTGAGTAAGGTTTCAAGATTAGAAGCAAGCATGCGCAAAAGAAAAGATACCCGGAGCTAGGGATGCTTCGATCATACCATACAGGGACGACCAACAGTTTTACGTGAGTCCAAAATTCACCTCTAACGCATTAAAACGTGGACAATGCATATGTACAGTTGCATGAACTACAACTGAGCAACCGTCAGAACTGGTTGTTGTAAGGCACAATTATGGTTAATAAGTTATAATACAACATATATCTTAGTAAATATTCAAATTACATGCTCTGTAATCTCCTTCAAGCTTGGTGTAACTCACCTCTTCTTTTCTGAAAAATTCTTCTATGATCTGCGTATGACTCAAGTGATGACTTGCAATCGAACCGTTGACTGGATGGATGTATGACAACTTGTCTTGGTAATTCTATATGAGGGTGGTAAACAATAGTCATACATGATTGAGGACGAAATTGTCATAACAGTTGTGAACTCCAGAGTACATTGTAACTGTAGCAGATCCTGTTCAAGTATCATGGCAAAGCAGACTTGGCTGCAAGTACGCACTTCTTGGTCGTCACATATTAATAATACATCATGGCTTCGAGATCAAATACTTATTGAAGCCTGGGAGCACAAGGTCTGTTCACAAGATTACCCCACTGTGAATTATAACTCTTGCTGCTGAGTTAGAAGTGGTTTAGTTAGTCTGTTTGCCAGATTTACAACAGTTTCTTTTGCAGCTTTGTACACATGTATCACTCAGTCGATGCGCTAGATCTAAAGGTAGGGCTGAACTACGATGCAACCCAAAAAAATTCAAATAAATCTAAGTACACACACTGTTACATTAGCTCAGTTTTGTAATATGGTGAAGTGGTCTGCTATAATGCTCATTGTAGGCTCTTTTGGTTGGTGCTTGATATATATGTCCCTTCCACATACAATAACAAGCAAGAACGCTCTGCTACAGTTCTTCTTATGCGCAACATATTCACAGTGCGGCCTGTTTCTGAGCTCAATGAGGATGACCTATACTTACGCTCATATCTTGAACCTAAAGCTCTGGAAATAAATCACCAACGTCATTGAGCTCTCTAAAGACAACATTCAGATGAGACACATCCATAAGAGTTTCAGTCAGATTTTAGTCGGATATCCTGGCTTAGGATTTATCACAGTGATTACATGTAGCGTATTATCCACGTTCACATAGATGAATAACCGTTACAACCCACGCTAGTACGAAAATAGTTTAGCAAGCGTACCAGTCAATTCAACACATAAACCTAATCTGAAAAAACCGCTCTTCTTCATTCTCTATTTTCTCTCTCAATTGAGCCTCTAAATAAGATATTACTAAGCGTCTCAAATAAAGCCCTCTTGTGATGGACACACCATCCTCAAAAACTGACAAAGCCTCAAAACCATGATTTCTAACGTCTGAAAGTACACTGCGGATCTCCAATTGGTATTCACAGCTTTTTGGGGTAGCTATTTCAGAAACGAATCGTAGTCGTTCTATAAGATCTTCAGTGTCTTCGCGAGAGAGCCGGAATAGTTCGAGATCTGGTTAGGTTGTTCTGTAATGAATAGAAGGTGACAAACTGTTCGTATGTGCTATTTGATTATTCATGATGTGTTTGGTTTTGTGGATGCAGGTGTACAGACTCAAACCAAAGTGACTCGAGGAAAGGAATTTCTAAGACGCTACAGTCAGATGAAAAATCTTTTTGCAATGGATGGTGTTGTGCCGTTTCATACTGAACCTCGACTTTCTGGTACTTGTGGTTGAACAATCAGTGCGCCGATTAGCTTATACATACATCAATTTGACTGACTGCGAAAAACAAGTAGGATGCAGAAACATGAAGGCATTTAACTTCGAGGCTGTATTCTAATATTTGAAGTTTTCTAGCTTTCCAGTATCCTATGCTACTCCTTGATCTTCTATGATCTTTCCGAGCAAAGCCTGACTCATTGAAATACCAAGAAGCGTCTCCAGAGTCGCTAAACACTGTCCCAATGCTGTTACAAATTAGTTATAAACTTTAGCTCGTTGCCCAGTTCTACTGAGTGCATGAAACCCAATACCTTCGCGAGAGCTGAGAGCCTGGACCATTCGTACAACATATAGAAAATCTAATAGATATTAAGTTAGGGATAACTACAAGAGTATTCCGTACATTGAAACACTTGTGGTCTTGGTGTGCATAGAAAGGGTAGGATGTAGATGAAACTGGTTTACGAAGACCACAAACGATCACATTCCAATATCTGGCCTAGAACTATCACCAGCTTTAACTCATGCCCCTCATGATGGTAGTGATTGTTTATTCCAACCTGAAATCATGAATTCGATTTGAATTAAGCTCGTGCGTAAACCCAGTTTACAAGCCACCAAGCATAATGAGAATTTTTTGTCAGCCAACTTTCGGGTTATCAATATGGTGTTCAAGTGTCTTATAAGGAGATACAGAGCATGAAAGAGCCTTATTGTTCACTTATGTTTTACTCCAGTATACTGATCACGCTCGACTTCCAAGCCGAGCATTCTCCTTAATGTCACATAAATCAACGAAACTGGTATTGATATTACTATTGCCGTCATATTGACGAATTTTTGTTGGGACATCAATACAAACTTTGGCTGCATGATTTGACACACACACACACAATAAAAGTCAAGATGCGCTGTGGATATGAAAAATTTAGCAGCTTTTTACTCAGCGATAGTTGAATTCGCGATTTTTTTCAATTATTAGTCTCGAGAAAAACTCCTGAACCATTCTCCTCTATCACAGCACAGCACTCCCTGCATATCTTGACAATGTCGATCTCGATAACCGGTTGATCACTGTCTGCAGGTATCGAAATGGACCCAAATTGGGATATCGGGAGCAGACATCAGCAATCAAGTATGAATACTTCGTCATGACGAGCGCGTATACAAAGGGGCTTCAACAAGCATGCACCTTTGATACACATCATTCAGCCTCCACTTTTTTGAGTTGCCTTGTCATCTTCAGCCAAGGTGAAACCTAATTCACCCCATCATAGATCACCCCCGTTTCACCCAAAAATATTTAACACACTCATCTGCATCACTAATCAGCGATACACACCAACGGCGATGGGAGTCCTAAAACCCCCCGAGAAGAACATCGTCAAGCACGTATTACCAAAGAGAACATACCGAATAATATGCGCCACGAAAGCTGCGCTTTATACAGCCGCTCTAGATCCCTCTTGCTATGAACCCTCAGGAGTTGAAGGTGGACTTGTCCTTGCCCTTGACTTGGCCTCTGGCAAAGCATATCTCAAGATCGTAGACCTTGTGGACGACCAAGGCGTCATATGGTCCGAGGAGATCTCTCAAACGTTCTCCTACTCTCGAGACCGGTCCTTCTTCCACTCTTTCGACCTGGCGTATGGCCACTACGCGGGTCTAATGTTCGAGGACGTAAACGAAGCCAATCTCTTCTATAAACGCATCACAAAAGGGTGGGATAAGAAATCATCCAAAGAGCCTGTTCTGTCCCCCCAATCCACCCCCTCTTCCGACGAACCAAACCCAAGACCAAGACCAGCATCAGCCCCACTTCATCCGTCTCAAGCAGAGATTCTTACTTTAGAGCCAACAGCTCCTCAGCCTCCTCCGAAGGATGCTTCTTTCACACCTTCTGTGTTCCATATGGGGCAAAAGACCGCCCCACTTCAGGCTCACCCCTCTAAGTTTCCGCCCCCGAAACAGAGGACTAAGCCGATTGCGTTGTCGGCACCGTATCAGGTCTCTCATCGCCAAGACCTGTATGAGCGATATCATCGGCAGCAAACCAACGAGGCGTACCGCATTGTTCCTGCGCCTCCTGCGCCGCCAAAGCTGCCGGATATTGGAGGACCAACGCTCATCCGAATATCCGAGCATAGTGGGGGTGTGGGGTTGATAGAGAAGGAAGGGGAGCGCAACAGCAGCTCGCCGAGAAGCAGCTGGAAGGTGCCGATTGAGAGGGGGTGGCGGAAGCTGGGGGAGGTTGCTTCACCAACATCGGTGGAGAATCACCGGATGAGGGATAATATGATGGACGTTTTGGCGAATGGGAGCTCGGTGGAGTTGATTAGAGATTAGGACGAGTGAAGCGAGTATGCTTGTCTTTGACTAACTCGATAGTAAAGCAGAAGTGAGATCAGTTTGCCTGGGTCTTCTCTATAAAGCTTTGTTAGTGAGTGGCTTACGGTAGCCCAATTTATCTGACGAGCTTCAAGCTTAAAAACGGCCTCTCCAGTTTTCATAGCAATTTGTACGAGCGCCAACTGCAGTTCTTGGTTATAGGCCATCACATATAAGGTGCCGCGTTGAGCAAGCACTAGCCATCATAGTAACTGTATGATAAAAGTTAATCCATCTACACAAGTCTCGACACTCCATGATCAAAGAGGGGAGTTCGAAAAGAAAGCTGGAGCCCATAGTATGAATCACGAGATAGCATCGATTCGCTTTGCTATTCTACCGGTATATAAGGCCTCAAAAATTGCATTCATGTATAACATCAGCAGCATAAAAAAGCTGGTACATCCAATCACTTCGGTTCCTATCAAAAGGTTACTGACCAATTTCTGGTTAATTTGCCGACACCGTTGGAGAATGGGTGTAAGTGGAAATGGTGAATATGCAGAATTGCTTATTATGATAAAATCCTGATCAAAAGCTAGTGAACAGCTCTACGTGATAAAATACTCTTCAATGTGTCTGCTCGATCTGGATATATGTTGATGATACGAAAGGGAGCCGAAAGGGAGCAACTCAGGGTGTGCAGAAATAAGGAATGGCTATATAGCCAACGGTAGACGTTCGTTTTCAAGAGAGTAATATCCAGGCGATTACTTACTTGCTAGTGTGTATATAAAGGGCGGATAGGGAAAGGTTAATGAAAGGATAGTTTGGGTTGGAAATAGAAAGTATATATTGTTTTGAATTAAGTAGGTTGCTTCAGACCATATGATCTTTTTGGATAATCGATTACAATTTTAGCTGAGTTTCTTCCATAGATAGAGCATGTAGTATTCTATAATATGAGATTTTGGCAGACCAAATGGTCCTCGAAGACAGAACAGTTATATGATCTCTGTCCTTAGAGGAACTAGTACTATAATCGTTAAAGAGGCAAGTACAAGCAGTATTAGTGGTCGGCACTAAATTCTGAATTGAAGTTGTCGATTTTTCAACAATCTTTGCATACTTTTTTTCGTACCAACTCACAGATGCATGCTCAGATAAACAAATTATTGAACGCGTCCAGCAGCATGACAGAGACCTTGAAAACCCAAATTGCCACAACAAAACAGGCAGTCAGTTCAATAGAAAAGAACATTAATGAGCTCAAAAAATCATTGGATCGAAGAAACGCGAAAAAACTGCATTCTCTTCTTCTAAAACAGAGAGCCATTGCATTGGACGCGCTCTCAAAAACCATACCTCTAAAACTCCAGAATGACACATACGCTCACAGCGTGAGCAGAACACATCTAGAAAATGAAATCTCAAGTTTAGAGAGTATACATCAGGATCTACTAGCCCTGAGAAAGTATCACGCTGACTCTCTTCAGTTGCAGAAAATACTACATAACCATCTTATACAGATGTCTGAACTCCTCAATAGAAAAATTGACAAGGAAAATGCAAAACTAGATACTTTAGAAGATAAGGGCCCGGAGAATGTTTCTGAGACGCTTCAGACACAGATAGAAAATGAGGGTGAAAGAGAAGCCGAAATCATGCAGCGATTGAAGAGAGTTTTGGCTATGATTACAGAATCAACGTCCCCAGACGACGAAACTGTGTTTAAACAGAACAACCTCCAAAACTTACAAGTAGTTCAGGCTCTTCTTAATGGGCTAATGACCAAGGAAAATGGAGGGTATTTGTTATTGGAAGAAATAGGTGGTTATAGTCCAATAATTCGCCAGCTTTTGAAGGCGGATATCGTTTCCTTGAGTTCAGATTTGTTGTCTATCAAGTTGAATGCTTATGGTATGGAGAGTGAGTAGGGTTGCATAGATCCTATTCATCCATGTGTATAATTGTACTAGTCTTATATTCTTATATTCTTATAGTCTTAATGTAATGTATACACTATAGCAAACTTCTGTATGCAGACAACCATTCTGATTTGCTTCGGATAGAAACTGTAAGAACGTTATAATTTTACTGCTCTATGAAGATACAAAAGATACTACAAAAAGTTCTGAGTTCTACCAGAAATTACAAATGTATAATGCTTTTGTCTCCAAGAGAACTGTACTATATTATATCTTCCTCCTCCTCTATATACTCTTCGACGCTATCCTCACTGTCACTCTCATATCTCACCACACCTTTTTCTTCCCATTTCCCTGGCCGTTTTACCCTTCCAAAGTCATTCAAAATTTCTCCCTTGTAGTTTACTCTCTCAAACACAGAGTTAATCTTATTTTCCAAGAGAATCAATTTTGGTAATTGGCCACTCTTACGGCCCAAGTTGGCGGACAATGTGCTCAAATTACGTGCCAAATCTACAGCCTCTACACCCAGTTTCAAGGTGGACCCGTGTACAACAAGAACCCACTTGATCCACGTATCGAGCTGCACCTGCTTCTGCTGCGAAATCACAGCAGCAGAATAAGACGACGCAAAGTTGTATTTCTCTGAAAGACGGTCTAGAAGGCCTAGTGCTAACAGAGAGTCAATATTTTCCACGGTGTTGCGTATGGTCTTCTCATCTCTGGTGCGTAAGACAGTGTCCAACAATTGCTGGTCTGAAGACCGCAAAGCCTGAGAAAGCACCGTAGACAAGGATCCAGTTGCTGGGGCTATTGATTTTCGACTTTTTCTCGCTGCCTTTGGGTTCACGGCTAAGAGTTTCTCTCCGAGAGTATCATTCCCATCATCCATATCTGACTCAACACTCACACGTTCTATCCCATCTAAGTCTCTGAAATTACTACCAGAAGTTAAGAACGCATTGCTTTCGTTATATAAGCCGTTAGCTGCAGCATCATGAGTATATGAGCCGTGTTCCACATCCTTAGGTATGAGCTTCAGCTTCACAAACTCTTTCTTCCCAGACAAAGCAGGAATTTCGCCTTCAAAACATGCTACACTATCGAAAACAGGGGTAGTGGCGTTCTCAAACCACGTGTAAACCAACCGGGGACCAGAAAAGACGGCATTCTGGACAGAAATGGTCTCCTTCTCAGGTCTACAAAGCAGAATGACAGCTTCCAGGGGCCTGGAAACACCCTGAGACCGTCTGCGGCGCTTGGGGTCCACCACCTTCTTCTCTGAAGGATTGTAGAACACCTCAATGGTTCCGTTTCCAGTGACTACAAGAGCACAAGAGTTAGAAACACATACGTTTACAACTGCAGCTTTTGCCGATAATATAGCGCTTTGGGTGAAGGATGTCAGAGCATTGTATACGTTACAGAACCGATCTCCTTCTGCACACGTGATCACCAGTGAGCCGGCCACTGCGATCACACGAATAGGAGAAGCATGGCCCGATAAGCTCTGAAGCACGGCACCCGATGTAGAATCAATGACGTGTGCTCTGTGCGATGCAACAAGCAAAAGGATCTTTTCCTGCACCCGTACAGTACTCACGGCCTGGAAGTCTTCACCATCGGCAGGAACTGGAATTGTCCGAGAAAAATGCATTGTGGCCAAGGACCACTCGAGGATTTCATTGTGTGCGGAGATGGCGTACACAGAGTGAGTTTCGGCGCAATAGTGGACGCTGCGAAGAGCATGATTATGCAGGCCATGAGTAAGAGTCTCAACTACAGAATTTGCTGCGGGCAGAAAAAGAAGAGCACAACCGTCAGAGGTCCCGATTATGAGAAACGGGCTCGAGCTTTGTGCCGGATCGGGGCTGGACTCGGCTTGTGCCCAGCCTAGAGACGTGCAATATGTATTTTTGTCCAATAAAAGCAGAGCAGAGGGAGCAGATGAAAGGGAAACTACCGTGACTAGGTGTGATGAAAGGTGGGGGGTCACATGAGCTATAAGAGAAGCTGAAGGATCGAAAAGGGGGAGTGGGGCGGACATGGCGGTATTATTAGTGAGTCTATGGGACCTTGAAATATTTGAAATATTTTTCTGCGAAATATTTTTTGTGATGCATCGATCGCATCGGGACATTCATCACTGAAATAACGACAAGAGTCAATATATGAAGAGCTAGGGTTTGACTGTTTCTTGAGATTCATTCTGTAGTTTATTTGTTATTTGTGTTTGACTTTTCTCCTCCTTGCTTTTCAGCGTAATCTGAGATGCGTAGAGAGCATGTACCAGCTGAGTTCATGAGTAAGAAGCCTGACATTGTTCAGAATGCCCACAGTTAAACCATTAAAATTTTGGTTCCTTGTTATCCCATGATAACAATTTTAAGTGCTCACGTATCTTCTGTTGGCCTTCATTTGCATAGAACATGTCTATAAACTTCTTCCAAGAGAATACCTACAAAAACCATATTTTCTCAGCACAGTTTCTTCTTGTTTCAGCGTTTCCGTGAAACCCCAATAACTGTAGTTCTACAGATAGGTAGTAACACTTCTTCAAATTTGTGGGGCTTACACCAGGAGAGCTGCAGCCTCAGTTAGACGCGTCTTGGTTCGGGAGCCGATCTAACGTCAATTTGAAAGGGTTCAAACCCTCTTCCTTTGTACAGAACTCTCAATGAATTAGATAATTACATACGAAGATCTCTGGAAGTAAGAATTAGATGATTGACAGACAGACTCTATCTTCCCCAAAAAGGAAAGTATGTCAATTAGCGAAACACAAGATCTGCCAGATGTGACTACCGATCCATTTTAGGTATCAAAAAAAAAGGAAAAAATGCAATTTTGGTAGACAATCCTCTGTGTTATAGTTTGAGCTTTCCAAAGTTCATATAAAGTGCCAATCTCAGATGCAACGCGCCTGCGAGGTGCTGTTAGCAATCCAGGGGCTCCGGGTAACTTTGCGCGATCTATATAAGTTAGCAGATTCCTGCATGAGAGAGAAATTGAAAAGACAGTAAATCCTTGCTTTTACGCAAAAAGAACTCTCGAGATCTGCTATTTCGATCCGCGAGTTTTGATTGAGCTAAAAAAATTGGAAGAATATTCATACACGATCTATTTTTGAATCTTGAATCTTTTTTCCTGCACATAATTGTGCATAGAATATAAATGTCGGAGTTCAATTCTGGTCTCACAGAAGACCTTTCTCTCCCCAAAGCTACAGTTCAGAAAATCATTAGTGAGATTCTTCCCAAGGATCTTGCATTTCTGAAAGACGCTCGTCAGGTTCTCATAGAATGCTGTATAGAATTCATTATGATTTTATCTACGGAGTCTAACGACATTGCTGAAAAAGAAGCCAAAAAAACAATAGCAGGCGATCACGTATTAAAGGCTCTCACGGAATTGGGTTACGATGATTATATATCGCCAATACAGAGCCTATTGACTCAGCACAAAGAAAATGTGAAAGGCAGAGAGAAGAAAAACTCAAAATTCCAGAACTCTGGGTTGACTGAGGAAGAATTGTTGAAGAAACAGGAGGAATTGTTCCGTTTGCTGAGGAGCAGACTCAATAATAGTGGAGAGGTAAAGAAAGAGTAACGGTAATTGTATAGTATGAATGTAATAGTAGAAGGGGGTTCATTGTAGAGTTTACTGTGTTTGTAAAAGTTCGGCATTAACTGGGGTATCGGCTTGTTAACTGTGTTATTCCAAGGAACTCACCGCGATACTTCCTAAAGAACGAATGCATGAAGTAACGTCAAACTGTTGGCGAGCGTGTAAAAGACTTACATACTCTGCAAGGTGGCTAAATTGCCATTTTCGAAACATGACTATAAGAATGGCTCTACATTGCCCGGAACTCGAGACCTATAACGATCAGGCTCAGTGCGCACCTGTGAAGTCACGTGAAATCTTGTGACCGAAATACAATAACGCTAGCTCTGTTTTGTAGGCTGAAAAAGAACTCGTAGTCTGAATACTGTTGTCACTATCTAGATACCAAGTTTTAGCAGCTTCAGAGCATTAATGGCAGCTACAGAGCGATGATCTGTGTTCAACTGCATGACTGTTGTTTGAACAAAAACAACCAGTTATAGATCAAATCAAGAGGAATTAACTAAGATGTAATCAATTTCCGAGTGATCCTTCGAGATAAAACTCTTTGCTTTACTTACCCCGACGTTAAATCACAAAAGATGTGTCAACCAATTCCGCCTTCACTCAAATTAAAATTAGAGCGCAGGTAGAGCCTCATGCTCAATGTCTACGGTCTCCTTAACTGGAGCGTGCCGGTAAGTAAATCGCATATTTGAGCCTTTGAGTGTTCTAACCAGCTTTTTTATGTCATCATTATGACTGTGAGTGTGCGAATCAACTTGCTCTACATCATTCCAAGCATAACTCTTTTTCCTGGTGAAATATGGCTAATATATACCATTTTGTTAGTGTCGTACACCCTGTTTTTCCTCTGTATATTTGTCTCCCCAGGCTATATAACGAAGGGCAATGAACAGAAGTATCTAGAGCGTTTCCCTGCGAACCGGATCATCTTTTTTGACGGGAGCAGGTGCACCACATGCAAGACCCTAAAAGTCCCCCGCTCTAAACACTGTGCTATATGCGACCGCTGTGTATTAGTGAACGATCATCATTGCGTGTGGCTCAACACCTGTGTTGGTCTCCATAACTTCAAATATTTCTTATTATTTTTGACGTCTATTATTCTCATTTTCGTGTATGGATTGGTTCTCAACTTACGCTTCTTGATGCAAAACGGTGCTAGTTTTCTGGGGACGTTCACTTTTTCGAACCTTAAAGTGTTGAAGAGTTTGAATCCTAAATTGATATTCTCCACATACTTTCAAATTTATGTGAACTTCTATACCATAATCCTAAAGTCTGTAACCTTTGAAGACAGCAAAGACCTCAAAGAGAAGTTTGCTGTTATATTTTTGGTTGTTTGCACTCTTTTTGGAATAGTAATTCCAGTTTTCTTGAGCGGTATTGTGGAGAATGAGGGCGCTCTAGGCATGACCGAAAGTGAGCGGCAAAAATGGGAAGATATTCATGATAAGATTGACTATCTGTATCTCTATAAATACTATTTCAGTATTAATGAAAAAGATATGTTTTCAAATGAGACTCTCTCAGACAAGATTGGTGATTTTGTGTATCTCAAGAAGACGTTCGTAGAAAAGGGTAAATCGGAGGAGAAGGAACAGAAAATCAAGAAAAGTTGTCTTGATTTGATAACGATCAAAAAGAAGAAAAAAGCGGATAGAAAAAAAATAGAACAAGGAACTTTTCTCGTCAAGTATATGACGTTAAACAACTATGATGAGAAGGAGATTGTGATTACGGAAAAAAATAAAAGCAGAGTTGCTATAGTTCGTGATGTGGATGACTTGGAGAATATATACGATACCGAGAGCTTCAAGGAGAACATGAAAGTTTTTTTTCATTAATTGATATTAGCTTCTTATCAGATCAGTTTTGTAGAATATCAAAAGGTGTGTACTTAGCTGTATAGAGTTTTGCCGGGAGAAGTAATGGCTTTCAATGTTATAAAGTAACGCTAACTTTGATTATATTCTTTCGCTTGTGGTGATTGATTGATTTTGGATGCTTGTCCAAGCGAACAGATAAAATCCCTTACACTTCCTGCTCATTATCATATCTCGTTAAACTTCAACAACTAACACCAATTCTCTCAAGTAGTCCACGTATACTCCATAAACTTCGAAAAAAGGTCCTCCCAAAACGGTCACAGTGGTAGTGTACTTCACTGGAACAACATACATCTCTCTTTTGATGAGCCCCGATTTGAGGCGGCTGTCACCATCCATTAGGTCTCGTGCTATGTGTGCTACTTTATAAGAGTTCTTCCCTATAATGTACGTTCTATCGCCGATAACATGACCACTGGCTAAAAACCTTTGCAAGTTCTTATTGTAGCCCATCCCTTTGGTAACCCTCTTGAACTCTTCCTTATCAGAGATTCCCATAAACGGGTACAGCGGGTCAAGGTATGTGGGGTTTCCTAATCCCTTTACTCGACCATCCTTATACTCAAATATTTGCACAACCTTTGCTTCTTTTGGCGGGGGAAGTCCTATTAGTAATCCCTCTGGATGTGAAAAGAGTGCAGGATAGTATATCAATTTTTGCTGCTGTAAACTATGAATGAATTGAGGTTTATTGTCGGACGAATTTCTAGAACCTAGACCAAAGAAAGGCATTTTCCTCTCATTCGTAATCGTAAACTGTAGCTCTTTAGCCTTGGGATTGCCCTTCCCTTCTAGAGATATATCACTCTGATAGTGTAGCACTTGCTTTGGCAATGTGCTTGGCCTGCTTACAAGTACTCCATTTTCGACCAAATTGAGCGGTAGGCAAACTCTTACATTTCCTAGAAGAACAGTAACCAGGACTGCCGAGCACAAAAAGGAAACTGCAGTGTTAGACACTGTACCGGATATGGTTTGTCTAATGTACTTTGTGAACACATACTTCTTTTGGGAGGGTTTGTGCGCAAGCGCAAAGAAAAGGTCCAATAGTTCTTCCATGTGTCACATGCCTTCTTTTTGCATTCCTTCAATGGGGTCTGATGAGGGAAAACTTGTATTTATAACGAAATTCATCATTGCGGATGGTGCATATCCGGAATGTGGAGATTCGCTTAAATTCCGTGGAATTCATTCGTGATAAGGCAATTAAATGGAACATTGAATAAACTTTAATAGTCGTTACATTCAGTGACCCACTTCACCGTCATGTTGCACTATTTTGCTAGTGTCGATACATGACGTATCTTGGGGTGATGCGTAAGCGAGTCTAAAAATATCCCTGATATAATCTAAAACGGGTTTTAAAGACATTTTGAGAATGGAAGTTCACAAAACGGCTTCAAATGCTATACGAACCTCATTTTGTTGCCAGACCAACTTTGTCTGCGTAACAACTGTTACATGTCTTAGAATGGCTTAACTACACTCGGCTTATATCCTCTTAAAACCATATAAACCGCACCATTTGGGATCTCCGTATTGAATGGTGATAAAAATGAATCATAATTCGTATTACTTGCTTAATTTTACAAAGTTTTACACAAAAAATTCTCGCTCATGACATAATTGATTTAGTTTTTTGATCTCCTTTTATTTCTGATCCACCCCCAGAGGGACCGCCAATTGGACTATTATAAATCATGTCAATTGATTTTGTGCCCAAGTCCTTTTCTAAAAGGCTTTCTAGGGTGATCACTCCAAGCAAAATAGCGCAAAGTCTTGTGCTGAATGCAAAATCTTCACCTGTACACGCCAAGTGTCGGTACTGTGGAGAAGAAAATGTCTTGAGATGCCTAGGCTGCGACGAATTCTTCTGTAATTCAAGTCTCAAACACTCTTCTCATATTTTCCTCCACTCCAAGTTAGTAGGGCATGATGTGTTCTCCAGAGACATCGAGGAAATCGAGCTTGAGCCAAGACCGGAAATCGAGGAAGAGGATGAACAACCCCAACCAGAAATACACAGAACGCCTATTCAATGCTCAAGTTGTGATAACTCAAACCTTTTCTCACTCTCTTTCATCCAGAAAAATGAAGAATATGATTTTTTTTGTCAAGATCATGCACCGAAGAATGCGCTCCCCATACTTGATCATAACAGCATAAACAACACATTTATACCGAAAAAATTTAACCTGTCGTCCCTCATATCGATATACACCTCGGAGACCGATCGGCTCAAGGCATTGAAGAAGACTGAACTAAAAAAAAACGATTACTACAACTTGATAGACCTTGAAGAGTACCAGTTTGACAACGATGAGCTCTTCGAGAAAACAGTAAATACGGCATCAGAAATGCCAGTCAAATCGTCTATAACCTCACCTATATTTGCAGAAGAAAATGAACTCATGCAAACTAAGACTCTTGGGCTTAAAAACATTACAAAATCACATCTTTCTAAAATGACAGTATACGAAAACTTCACAGTCTACGCACAAGAACATTTGGATCTTCTATACACCGAGCAGTACAACATGCTCTCTCTTCCGTTCACAAGCCACAGACTCTCCAAAAACATGATCTATGTTCCATACAAGTCTGTGAACCTTAAGGAGTCTGAAGTCGTGCTCAGACTCAACACAAACTATAATCTTCCTATCTTTCAAATCGGACAGGTTCTTGGTTTGGTGGAAAAAGACGAAAAAATATTTGCGGTGATTGAACAAACCCCAACAAACTCGTTTAATCCGGACTTAAAACTCCGAATTTTGGGAACAGCTAATAAACCTGTTACAGAAGAAAAGCCATGTGACTTGGTTGAGCTTTCCCCTACTGAGATTCTTCCATTTGATACGGTTTTGTCTCGTATAATTACTCGCATATTCTCCATTCTCACGAAGCGAACACGCATAAGCAGCTATCTCACAAATCTTGTTCTTGGGAAGAACTTTGAAAACTTCGAGTTCAATGTGTCCTCCTTCCAGACAGACCCTATATACCCTCCTCAGCTCAATCTCTCACAAAAGAGAGTTATAGAGAACATCAATTCTAACCGAGTTTTGCTAGTGCAGGGTCATGCAGGTACAGGTAAGACTATGCTTAGTTCAGCTATCATCAGAAACCTCATAGAAAAGGAACTTACTCCTGTGTTGGTGTGTTCAGGGGCCAACTCGTCTGTAGACTACCTCTGCTCCAAGTTCAATAAAACCTATAGAAAGGAAAGCCTTTCGATATCGCGTTTGTTATCGCCTTTCAAAGAAAATGTGTATAACATCAACCACCCTATAGCAGACCTCTGTTTCCACAACTTTATCCTCTCACGTGCGCCCGAAGAACTCATCGACTTGTCTATCAAGAAGAAGGTTGGAGAAGAGCTCTCAGCAAAGAATGAGGCACGTTTGGCGAAGTTTTATACTGACTTTTTCCAGCAGCAAGATGCAATCTTCACCACGTGCTACAACGCGCTTGATCCAAAACTCGAGAACGTGAAGTTTCGTTCTGTCGTTATAGAAGACGCACTGACCGTTTTGGACGTGCTCTCTCTTCTCCCGATCTCACGTGATCCGGAAAAGTTGGTGTTGGTTGGTGATCCTAACCAGCTTCGTCCCTATGTACACAAGTTCGGGCCTGAAAAGGTGCTTTCGCAGTCAATTTTCCTGCGCGTGTTGAGCAACAATCTCGTGAAGCCGATCATGCTCACAGAGCAGTACCGGATGCCGGTGCTGTTAGCTCAGTACTGCAGTGCGCTCTTCTACCAAGGCCAACTTTCGAATGGAGCGTTCAAAGAAACCACAAGCAGCGTTAAGATCAAGTGGCCTAACCCGCAGATTCCTTCTCTCTTCTGGGACTTTTGTCATGACAAGTCTCGCCACAGAGAAATGCTGTGCATGTACCAAAAGAAGACCAATAGCATTGAGAACTTCTTTGTGAACCAGAAGACTTATTTGAACGTCTTTGAGGCGGAACGTACTGTGGAGATTGTTAAAAACCTTTATTTTGACAGCAAAATTCCACTTTCTGAGATTGCTATCGTGACATCCTACCCTGGGCAGAAAGCTGTACTTATTCTGATGCTTCAGGAGACGTTTGGGCGGAAAAATGCTGCGAAAAAAGCTAAGAATGTACCTTTCTTGGTACAGTCCAAACTCTCTGCCAAGAGCAATGACTTCTTGTTTGAGAATCATGATCCTTTCGAGCTGGAGATGCGCGGAATCGACAGAGTGAAGGGCCTCGAAATTGGATGTATTGACGCGTTTCTGGGCCGCGAAAAAGAGTACATAGTGTTTTCCACTGTAAGAAGTGAAAACGTGAGAATAGGCGCAAGTCCGGAGGAAGAGTGGCTCTTGAACGAGCCTGCACGGTTGAATGTGGCCATTTCAAGAGCGAAGAGAGGGTTTTTTGTGCTTGGGAACTCAAAGGTGTTGGCAGAAACAGGAAAGTACTGGGCCGACTATTTGGCGTTTTTACAAGAAGGAGGTTGCGTGGTTAAAGGAAGCGTGAATGAGTGGGAAGCGGTTGAGAGAGATGAATTGAGCTATTTGAGATAGTCCGAATGAATATGGTGCACATGAGCGAAGATACACTTAGAAACTGTTACACATAAACTTTATCAATTTGATTTTGTTTTAAATTTGAGCAGAACTCTTAAAGATTGAAAATATATCAGGATTTCATGCTCCAGATAGAATTGTAATATACTATTATCACACAATAGTAAGTGGAAGAGAGAAAAGTTTTATGAGTGATCGATGAGACAACATACACCAGATTTGAAACTGATTGCCGTTTATTACATCTATTACTAAGAAATATGAACATCCTGGCTTTATGCTGGTCACTCTGGGTATTCTAGCTGTAAGAACTATGATTCATATCTACAAAAACAATTCAAAGCTCAGAGGTTCGCAACTGAAATAAGAGTGCCGGTTGATGAAAGCTAAGGTGCTCCCCAATACTGGTCATACATACTCAACTTTCGGAGATCGTGATCGCCATCATTTGCACGTTCCCATGCGTAAGCGAAAGGGGCAGTTGAATGTTGTGAATGCCATAAGATCTGGTCTGAAATGATACTTAGGAGATCAATATCTCCTTGTCGGTGTTTTCAAGCTCACAAGTTCGCCAAGCGCCGTTTTCGCCTCGGCGATTTTGTCTCACTAGGCTCGGATAAAACTCAAAAAAGCATAAATATGAGGGCAAAATAGGGTTTTGGGAGCCTACGATAAGGGCACTCATGCCGTTACACCGATTTTTCGATTCCAATATAGCTTATTTAGGTCGTTTTTTTCGTCGATAATTTCTAAGTGTTGACCTTAAAGGATCTACTGCATTTGTGACAGTACACGTGTAACGATACCGTGTGAAGCAGGAAGCCGATACTCGGAGATCAGAAAATAAGATCAATCGAATCTGAGAATAAGTTTCGGAATTAACTTTTCAAGTATGTCATTTTCCGGAGTAATTTTCATGTTATGCTTCGAAGGCCAAACTGGTCTGCGCAAGGCTCAACCAAATAACTTGAAGCATCAAAAATACAAACACAAACAGTATTATCTAGCACATTAATACAATCGACCTGTAAACAATTGAGTTTTCAAGTCGCACAATTTAGCCAATAGTAAACACGGAGATTTCACGAAGATGCATTCAACGCTAAAAACGATTGTGCCAAAGTAAAAAGCAAGAACTAACTGTCTAAACACAATAACTCTGTCTCGGCGTTAAGAGCCTGTACCCCATGGGGAAGTGCGGGAATTGAGGTACGGGTGTTATTAGGATAAGAACCCGACCAAACTCCACCCTATAGGGTGAGGTTTTCAATTCCTTAAGCTCTCATTGGCGCTGACGATCCTTATCGAGGCTGTATTGTTTTGATGTTTAAAATTCCCTCTAACAGGGGTGTGCGAGGCAATTGCGAATCGGGATTGGCAGTACATAACAAATTCACCACATATTAAAGTATGACATTATCATGAACGATTAAAATATGGTAAGAAGGATTCAATTGACTTGTTTGGGCTTCGATTACTCCATCTACAAAGACTTTTAGTGTTTACAACCTGCTCAACACCTGATCGCCTATTTGTTAGGCTGCACTCTGAAAACCGGGGTCCTAAATACCCCACTAATTTACCCGGCTGCAGTCCAGAACGCTCCAAATCTCACCCGCTCCACTATTGTTTTGTGCGCGTATTTATAAAATTTTTCCGATGAGTCGATGAGATGACATGCAGGCGAAGTTTGTAGCACCCCAAGAATTGAGTAATGAATGATCGGGAAGATAGTTGGATCATCTGATTAAAAATATACTGATCGGAAAAGTTATAAAAAACTGCGCCAACTGGGTGGAGGCCATTCCGACTTTTCCACGGTCACTCATTCTCCACCTACCGGCCATCATGTGGTACAGCCGCAACTCCGCGAAAAAGTAACGTGCAGCCCATATATTTAAGTCTGTGTCACCGCCAGTTATCAAGTCTAGTTTTTCTCACTTTCCCCTCACCCAATGTTCAAACTGCTAGCACGCAGCACAAGAGGCGTCCGTATGCCACGGATGTCCTCTGTGCGGTTTGCCTCCACCAATGCTACAAAAAAAACTGGTGTCTTCACCATTGGTCGTCTTTTTGCCGCTGCAGTGCTTCTCCCAACAGCCTACCTCTCGTGGTCAATCTTCGATGAATCCAGACCTAACCTCAATCAGGTTAAGCACTCTGACCTTACTCCTTCTGGTAACAAGAAGAAGAACCTTGTTATTCTTGGTTCCGGCTGGGGTAGCATTTCTCTTTTGAAAAATCTCGACACCACCCTTTACAACGTGACTATCATCTCTCCTCGCAACTACTTTCTCTTCACCCCGCTTCTTCCATCTGTTCCGACCGGTACCATTGATCTCAAGTCGATTGTTGAGCCTGTGCGTACCATCACCCGCCGTAGTGACGGTGAGGTTGTGTACATTGAGGCTGAGGCTACCGACATTGACCCTGCAACCAAGACCGTGATCTACAAGCACACTGTGGACCATGAGGGTAACCCAGAGTCAACCCAAATTGAGAGCAAGATCCAGTATGACTACCTCGTGGTTGGTGTAGGTGCCAAAGTTGGTACCTTCGGTACCCCAGGTGTGGATAAGTTTGCTTGCTTCCTCAAGGAGGGACACGACAGTACCAAGATACGCCGTCAACTTTTGGACTGCATCGAGCAGGCCAACTTGCTTCCTGAGAACGACCCGGAGCGCCAGAGATTGCTTACCACGGTTGTTGTAGGGGGTGGTCCAACCGGTGTGGAATTCGCCGGTGAGCTTCAGGACTATGTGGAACAGGACCTTCTGAGATGGGTACCAAGTTTGGCTTCCCAGATTCGTGTGACTCTTATTGAGGCTTTGCCTAACATTTTGACCATGTTTGACAAACACTTAGTGAGCTACGCTCTGCAAATCCTTGCTGAGCTGAAGATTGACCTCCAAACCAACACGATGGTGAAGAAGGTTGACGAGAAGAATGTTTACGCTTCTGTCAAGAAGGGTGACAAGACTGAGCTCATTACGATCCCATATGGCGTTCTTGTGTGGGCCACTGGTAACGCTGTTCGTGAGGTCATCACCAGCCTTTTCAAAAAAATACCTGAACAAAGCACTGCCAGAAGAGGTCTTCTTTTGGATGACCACTTGAAGGTTAAAGGTGCCGACGGTATCTACGCATTGGGTGATTGTACTTTCACTAAATACGCTCCTACCGCCCAGGTTGCTCATCAGGAAGGTGTGTTCTTAGCTGAGCATTTGCAGGCCTTGGCTAAGATTGACGATCTCAAGTTCCAGATCCAGAACACCAAGGACGTGGACGTGACTGCGAAGTTGAACCGCAAATTAGCGCGTGCGTCCAAGTTGGAAAGCTTCAAGTACGTGCACTTAGGTGCTTTGGCTTACATTGGTTCCGAGAAGGCTATCGCCGATTTGAACTGGAAGGACTGGCAGACATTCAAGTCTGGTGGTTTGTTCACCTACATTTTCTGGAAAACTGCTTATGTGTCGATGTGCATGAGCGTGAGAAACAAGGTGTTGATCTGCATGGACTGGGGGAAGACTGCTGTTTTTGGACGTGACACGTCGAACTAGCATGGTTGTTTAGTTGATATTCTAATTGCATAGGTTTGTAGTGAGCGAGGCGCAAAGCACGCGAGCTGGTTAGCTGTGTAGCTGACTTATAGTTTATAGTTTCTTTGTTCTACGCTCTATTAATTCATGAAATTGTAAGAAGTTAGGTATAACTAACTGGACAAGAACTATCCTTTCAGGGACAGGTAGCACTTGGTTTGTACACTCACTCCTTGAAGCATGCATCACAGGAATTCATTCAAAGGAAGAGTCAAAAACTTGCGCTTCGAAGTACGCTTCAAGGAAATTATATCACTTTCTCTACTCCAGTGGGTAACTCAAAGTCGAAGACACCCGCCTATTTATGATAACCGATGCTTTGTGAGGTATGCACTTTAGGTTACATGAAGCTTCGGTCTTTCTCTCTTACCAGCCCGCAAGTCCTTTGCGGATACGAGCAAAGATTTGAAAAGGCTTCGCTTGAGCATATCTGAGCTGGAATTTTTGGTTTTTCCGAAAGGGTCAAGAGTATTGTGCACTTTGAGTCGTGGGGCATTGGCCTATTGGAATATCTTGAAGCTTTGGAACATCTCGAGGTTTCAGACGTATCTCATAGCAATACAGACTTGCACAAGGCCTTGGTGGGTCTTCCAAAGTGGTGTTGTTTTTATGGCAGCAACATCCTCATATCGTGCTTCGATGGGTTGCAGCACCACTCTCAGATGGAGCAAACGCCATCATTTTCGAAACGAAGAAAACAGTCCTCAAACCCACAACCTGCATACCTTAATAATCTCTAACCTCTTGGGAACATTTTAAGTTGAATTCTGTTCGCGCACTACGGATTTGATGCAATGTGACAGATCGTAAAGTTCAGGACCGCTTATGACATGTCAAATATTTCAACTATAAATATCGAAGGATTCCGTAGACTGGCTAACATGCAAGAGGGGTACTTCAGTATCAGCGGACTCTATCCATTCGACCTCAAGGAACGGGTCAACAAATTGGAGGAATTGACTGCTGGCCAGGCCAATGTCTTGGACGTCATCAGGCTCAAAGATGAGGTGAACCAGTTGAACGAAGTGATCAAAGAATCAGACTCCACCTTCCAAAAATCGTGTGTTGCTATTATACAATCTAATGAAGAAGCTGTTACCCAAATGAAGCAGTCCAACACAGCTCTCCAAAAGTTTCTAAGCTTCTATGGTAAGCAGAAAGCGAAGAACAATTTGGATGCTGCAGATACTCTCAGTAGACACAGCCACTGTTTTGAGAGACTCGACAACTATTTGAAGAGTCTCGATAACAGATTGAAGAGCTGTGAACACATTTTGGAGAGGCTCGAGGTTCTCGATGCCAGACTTGGAGCAAGTGAGAATAAAAAACCTTGCAACTCGATACTGAGTAGTGATGTTAAACTGAATTACGTTCTACAGGATAAGGAGAATGCTAAACCCCAGATGACTAAGGAGATCTCCAAGGTAGCAGGATTTAGAAGGGTTGAAAGTTTTAAGGACAGATTTGTGTTGCGATCCAGTAATAAGTGAATGATGTGTAAGTTAGGCGTTTGTATTGTATGTAGAAATTTGAATGTAATAAAGCTTTTTATGTAAGATCTGAATGACGCACGAAAACGCGTCGCGAAAATAATTCTTCAATGCCAACGCTAGTGTGGAAATCAGTCCCAGTGGCACCAAATGTTAGTATTTTGCAAATTTTATGCCTCAAAAATATATCTAACCGCAGGAAGTTTCATTGGTTCGGGTTCTTCGCTGTGGCCAAGCCTTCAGATGGAAAAATATCGATAACGTTTGGTCCTGTGGTCTCAAAGGCAGAGTCATATTCCTAAGACAGGACGAATCACAACTCCATTATAGCTCTTTATTCCCAGAGAACTCAAAGTGTGTGGATGATACTCTTGAGATCATTACAGATTATCTCAATCTCAACGTCAAATTGAAAGACCTCTATGAAAAGTGGTCTGCAAAGGATAAGAATTTCAAGCGCCACTCAGACGATTTTCAGGGTATTAGAATCCTTCGTCAGGATCCTTGGGAAAACTTGGTGCTGTTTATTTGTTCTACAAACAATAATGTGAAACGTATTTCTCAAATGTGTGAGAATTTATGTGTTAATTTTGGAGAACACATAGCCACCTATAATGGCGTGAAGTATTATGATTTTCCTACTCCAGAGTCCTTACTGGCTAGTGAGGATGTAGAGACTATTTTGCGAGACCTCAGTTTCGGCTATAGAGCAAAGTATATCTATAAGACAGCGTGTATGATAGCTCAGGATAAGAAAGGACTCGAGTCTCTCAGTGCACTTAGGCAAAAACCTTATAAGGAAGCGCATGAGGCTCTTTTACAGTTCTCGGGTGTGGGTCCGAAAGTGGCTGACTGTGTGTCTCTCATGAGCTTGGATAAGCATGACGTTGTACCTGTTGATACGCATGTGTGGACTATCGCTCAGAGAGACTACAAGTTCAAATCAAGCATTAAAGGCAAGACTCTCTCACAGAAATTGTATGAGGAGACTGGTGACTTTTTTAGAGAACTCTGGGGGCCTTATGCTGGCTGGGCTCACTCTGTCTTATTTGCCGCAGATTTACTGGACTTGAATAACGGTGTGAATGTTAAAAATGGGGAGACTGTTAACAAAGCAAAAAAGAGAAAGGTGGAGAAAGTGCACGAAGTGAAGAAAGAGGAGACTCATAAGATGGAAATCTATAAAATTGCCTATAGCAATACAGGAAGACCTTTGAGGGGCAAAAAAAGAATCGAAGCCTTGAGTGTGAAGTTGGAGGATGTCAAGGTTAACACTTAGTCACAGTTATTCGCATTTTACGTATTTATCGAGGTGTAGATAAGTTCAAGAAAGACCTACAGTTATTTATGCCATTTTTAGCATATACAAGCACTACCATTTTTTTGATATAATTTTTTATAATATAACAACTTTTAAGATTACCACAGACAAAGCAAACTCAAACACTATTCCGTCTAGCTCTTCTTCCCTTCTCTTTTCGCTCTCCAACAATCCCTCCCAATTGACCACTCTCTTTCAATCTCTGCAACTCTCCTGTAGCATACTCTTTGCCTACGTCATAAATCTCTGAAAAGCGGCCAAAAGCCAAGGTCGCAAACTCGTCCACAGGAGGCCGCATATAAAACACCCCGGGTGTGGCCTTGGCCCGCTCCAAAGCTCCAACACTCCCCACGTAGGCCAAGCGCAACTGTATGTCGGCCATACTAGGAACTCTCGGCAGCCTCGAGAAAGGGTTATAGCGATTAAGCAACTCCAAGAACCCAGACAAAGTATCGCCATAAGTCATCAATGTGCGGTCTTCCACGGAGCCTACATCAACCGCAAATACGACACTCGCCCCTTGTCTCTTCATCTCATCTACGGGTAAATTGTCTACGTACCCACCATCCAAAAGCATCTTTCCTTTGGGATCCACCATCGGAGGCACAAGGCCGCAAAGAGACATCAGAGCACGGATGAAACGCCATGCATAACCGGAAAAATGATACTCCATGAACGAGTCTGTGATATTGGTCAGATTGCAGAAATACTTTATCCAAAAGTCCTCAATTCTACTATCTCCAAATGCTTTCCACACGCCTCTGTTGAACTCATGGCCGGTGGTATAGGACACCAATGGGTACGTCAAATCCAGAAGCGTACGCCATATACTAGCTACACGCCCTGCAAACTGCTTGGCTCTCCCGTATATAGGCACCATATCGTACTCCTTAGCATACAAGCCCCCCACAAAAGCCCCAATTGACGTCCCTCCGATGAGGTCAATAGGAATGCCCTCATTTTCTAGGGTCTGGATAACCCCAATATGGGCTATCCCTCTAGCACCCCCTCCTCCGAGAACCAATCCAATGGCCTGGCCAGAGATAATGCGAGCCAAGCGTGCGAAGTCACTTTTGTGGAGGCCTACTGGTGTATAAACAGTCTTTCTTGAGCCTCTGTACCGCTCAACAAGGTCCAGCGTGAGTGTTTCCACTCTGCTTTTGAGAGACAGTAAAAGCACTCTTCCAGCTTGAGTTCTCAGACTACCAGTTGCGCCGCCAAACTGCACGTGATGGTGCCCCTCCACCCATGGTCTTTTTTGAAGCCATCTGACAGTCAGCCCTGGAGCCACAGACCGTTCGGGGTGTAGGAGAACCAATTCAACCCGCGACCGAGTCTTGGCCCTCAAAAGTAAGCGCTCGTACTCGCCAATCTCTGGGTCCGCGCCTGCATCAGCCAAGACAAGGACCACATCCCCTTGAGCCACGCACGTGCGCAGCCAACTCGAGTTCACTGGTGTGTCTGCCACATAAAGAACAAGATCATATCGCTCTTCAAGTTCAGAAAAGTGTCCCAGCTGCTTCAACTTCAGGAGCCTGTCAAACGCGTGACGTCCAAGATGGCCCAAGACCAGAGCTTGGTCCAACACACGCACAGAACGCAGCATCCGCCTCAACTCTATGGCCAAACGTTCTGCGACTGCAGCAACAGGGACACCGTATCTCAGCGGAATAAGCGTGATGGTTCTATATGGCGCTGGTGTAGTCGCAGATGCAACTTGTTGTGCCACCATACGAGAAATGCGAATCATGATCAGAGGGCTTCTAACTGCAAGAAACTCGAATAAGTGACGAGGGATACGTGCGGCTTCAGATTCTCTCACAGCTACCAATGTGCTATGACGTTTCAGAGCAGTAAGTACCTCCAACTCGCCGAGACTGGAACCCTGACCGTACTCTCCCAACCGCTCGATCTTGCCATCTCCCTTGTCTCTGATCTCTCTAAAACGTCCACTTAAAACAAGGTATATACCCATAGCGGCACCATCTTGTTCGTACACTGCAGCCCCTGAGCGTGCCTGAACCCACTCCACCGCGAAGTCCATGTCCAAGAGGGGCCGACTGAGCAGAGCCACCAATTGGGCCGCAATCAGGAGATGCACTGTAAAGTACTTTTCACAAAGAGCGTTAAGAGTTTCCTGAGGGAGAAAGCAAAGAACACATTCTGTGCTGGCCGTGACTGTAACCAATGACTTGTGGCCGCCCAAAGAGGCAAGATAACCCGATATCTGACCTGTAGAAACAGAATACACATGCCGCTTTCTGGTTCCTGACTGAGCCTTCTCAGTATACAGAACGTCAAGGGAGCCGGCAAGAACATAAAAAAGACCTTTGTTGGGACCATCCTGATTAACTAATGTGCTTTTTGCAGGATACACGACAAATTGAAGTCCTTCGGCAAACTCATGTTTAGCCTGGTTAAAATCAAGTCTTACATCTGGAGAAACAGATCCGCGCCTAGAGGGAACTGTAGATGTATCGGGCAGAAGAGCAGGACTTTGAGTGGCACTTTTGAATTCTAATACGTCATTCTGAGGCAGATCCAAGTCTTCTGGCTTGAAATTTCCGGCTGCACGAAGAACAGGGCTGTTTATACTATCTTCGTCTACACCCAAAAAGGCAAAAAGTTTCTCCGCCACAGAAATAAGAACTTCTTTATCTTCTGTTTCTTTCCCAATCGGCACATTCAGAAGCAAATCTCCAGGATGATGCTTTGTTCTAGGGTCTAAAGCTATAATTGCGGATGGTTCAAGTTGAGGACGAGTCTCTGCTGACAAACTGCCACTTCTAGTACGCTTCAGGCTCATTTTCTCAATCACCCGTTCAGAAACTTGAGGGTCCAACGGGAGAGCTCCAAAATTGGCACGCACTTCTGTTTCGAAGATCTCGGTCGTGAGCCCGAGATAATTGTGTGCGGCCTGGAGAGTTACCCTGTAGAGACGTGTGAGCACTACCTGCACAATGTGCAGCGCAGCACGTGGCCAACGGCGTGTCAAGCGCAGAAACAGCTCCGCTGGAATCACCGCCACCACGCAGTCGGTTTGAGCTTGAGCCACCAAGTCTGGGAGGGCAGAGTTCACCTCTAACGCTTCAGAGTCTGGCACAAGCTCTAAAGTCGCCCCGTTTGCACGCGCGACGCGAAACACCATTTGGTCAGTAGCTTTCGAAGACGTTTGAGGCGAAGTGAAGAGAGTGAGGATGCTCACCAACGAGGAGAGGGGATTGCCTGGCTTTACAAAGTTGATGAGCTGAAACTTTTCTCCGTTGAGTGTATATGATTCCGGGGGCACTTGAGCGTCTAATGGCTGGGCTATCTCTACAGTGTCTGTGTCAGGTCCGATTTTGGAGTATACGTTTACAGAGCCTTCCACCACAATCAGAAATCCCATGGAATTGTCTATGGCAAAAATCTCGCCTGCGTCAAGTCTCTGGGTCTGCATAGAACGGGTAAGCTCGTGAAATACAGGCCGGTCAAGATAACCAAAGATCTTGATGGCGGAAAGGAACTCCTCCAAATACGAGGAAAACCCGTTTTTTGTGTCCGGATCACGCGCGTCAATGAAGGGAGCACTTTGGTCGGGCTCGTATGTGTCTGGGGCAAGGCGCTCGTACACATTGAGGAACTTGTATCGAACATAGAGCCAAGCAAGACCTGAACATAGAAAGACTAGTATGAGAAGTGTGGAAAAAGAGAGTGAGATCTGAATTCTTCCAGTGAGGAAGTTGAAAACAAATCGCCATAGAGAATAAAATAGTGTGTGTAAAAGCCAGGTTGCTGATCTGTAAAAGGATATTTCATAGTGAGGGGGCTCAAAGGGCAGCGGGGCTGTTGAAATCGAATCAGAAAGGAGAGTGGGTATCTCCTGTGATAACGGTGGCGGTATTGATGTCATTTCAAAAGGTTCTCGCCTGATGGGGTAACTTTTGTAGAAATCTGATAAGGCTTGGGTTTAAGTGAGGCAATTATCTATCCCAGCTAAAAGTTCATGAGAAAATATGGTTAATATTTCAGATGATAATTGAGAAAATGCAGAAAAGACGATGACCTGTCTATAAATCAACAGTATCAGAATGTGACTCTGAGATCAATCAGAAGACAAAAGTGGCTTTCAGATGTAGCGTTTGAAGAGTTAGTGAGCAGAAGACTAAAAGAGGAAGAAAACAAATGGAATTGCCTAATTTTAAAATTTCCTTTCAATCTCGCGGTTATATGATGAGAAAAAAAGGGCGTAGATTTGCTATGTTATTATGCGCAGGATGGCTTGCTACGGGCGCTACAAATGCATGGAACATAATAGAAGAGAGGAGCAACAGTACACAACAAGCAATGTTCTGGCAATGGTTTGTTTGGCTAATCTGTCCGATGGCTCACTCTTCGGCCGAGGACTACGATGAGCTGATCAAGATGGAAAGAACGTGTATGCATGTGACCTGAATAAGATATAAGTGAGAAGACTAATATAATCTCTATAACAGAACAAAACGATATATGAAATTGTCCAGTATATCATAAGAGTATAATGCCTCATAAAATTTTCATACAATATTAATACCCAACCAGTCGGGTGCTGCTTATTAGATGTCATCTCTATGAGCCGGGTAATTTGTAATCTATTAGACTAAACTCTAGCCTACTATACACGACTTTTACTCATTGAGATAGAAGAAAAATAACTATATCGAATATCAAGGCAATTGAAGTATGGTAGAGGTAAAGATATCACAAATAAAGCCAAAGCTTGAACTACAGCGCGAAGAATTTTAATGCTGTTTACCTATACTGTATTGATATGAATATTATTAAACTATGATAAATGTTAACTCTCTAGCATGGCTTTGCAGATCTGACTTTTCTTAGTGCAAGTTGACCGGTTTTGAATGGCAACTAACTCAGAGAATGTCGGAATACCTTAATTGATCGACTAATAATTCAAGGAAAGCTGAGATAATTTCGCTATTTTTGAATGGTAAATAAGGAATGTGCCTAACTCTTCGCCCTCAAGAAACCCTGGCTAGCATACTTTGGCATATATGCCTGTTGCCCATATACTCACATACGTATAGCTTCATCTAATGCGCGAACTTGCGAACCTCCCGGCAATACCGCCGACAATTGCCCCACTCACGATAATTGCGATTTTGATTGCAATGAAAATGCACCACCGCAAACGCCACACCGTGCCTCTCCCTTTTACAATGGCATTCTTCTTCTTCTTATCCTGAATTATCTCTCTTGAATGCGTAGAATTCTGTTGGGCCTGTTCAACCTTCACATACTGTTGAGCAACAAGATTCTGTACATCCTCGTACAATCTTTGCAACTCTCGCATGCTCTGCTCCAGCTTTATGATCTGTCTGTGGCGTGTCTTTAACTCGTTCAATGCACTTTGTGCGTGCCCTCTAATATCTGAGTTCATGAGCGCCTGAGTGAAAATCTGCTCTCTATTACTATCCATCACAGCCTGTTCCGCCTGTTCTCGGGAAATGGTAGGGTCTACAATCTGGTATTGACTAATAGCCTGTTCCGTAGTCTTAATTTTGAACAGAGCCTCAACATTCTGATATTCTCTGATCTGACCCATGAAGCCCTGTTTCACACGCTCAACCTGTCTAACCATGGGCTGTTCAGTGCCAGCATTATTTGCAAAAGTTTGCAACTTTGCCTTGATATCAGCCTGCTGAGAAGAAACCTGAGCCCTAAGACTGTCAAGCTCCTTACCCAATCTGTATTTTTTTTCCTCATCGGCCTCACTCAACAATCGACCCTGGGTGATCCTTATTTGATTCACAGCAACGCAGTAGTTGTCCAACATTGTTTATCCTAGCTTGATCTAGTTGTCTATTATTTTTGCTTTTGAGTAATATCCGGTATTATTTTTGGCGATAAGTAAAGAATCCTTTAAGGAAAATCATGTAACAAATTTGTGTACCGCATCGAAAATAATTCTGTGGGTGGAAATATAATAGCGTACTCTACCTACGTAAATTGGGCATCCTCAGGATTCAAAATTGGCACTATAAGTATTCTGATGCTGATAAGACTGTATGATATAAGTTCAGCCGATTGTTTAGAACTCAATCCAGTATTTTGAGCAGAATAGTGGATTTTAAACTTTTGATTGACCTTCTTCACAGAAGATCTATGAAAGAGAGAAGCAGCAACTGCTATAGATATTTCAAAGCTAGTGCCACACATCGATTTACATCCTGAGCATGGGTTAACATGATAAGGCTTTGACTCTTACGCTTGATTAGTAGAAAGAAAGTGTTAGAACTATCTTTTATGAAAGGTGAAGTCAAATTAAATCGCATCAAGAACACTTTATTCACACAACACAACACACGCTACAAAATTCAAATCATCCATTCATTACCGATTGGCTTCCCCCGGATTCGCTCCTATAGCCCATCCCAATCCACTCACAAATAAGTTTTTGATCTGCTCTTCTCCTGCAGCCAAATTGAGCCTCCCGGCCCCCTGGTTTTGGTTTGCCCCACCCTGCTCTCCACTGAAGATTTCATTGGCAGAAGATGCAAACGCCCTCACAAATCTGTTTTCCAATCCGCCCTGTCCCATTCTCACTGGTTGGTGTGTACCCACTGCCTCAATTTGAGAATTGCGAGGCAGGTCAAACGCAGAAATAGGAGACAGGTCTATACTATCCTGTGCCAAATGACTTCTGCGTCCAACGGTAAGCATATTTGCATTTCCTATGCTGATACTAGACGCGTTTTTTGTAATTTGGTTGAGGAGAGTACCTGTGGAAGCATTGATGTTTTGAAAAAGTGAACCACCCTGCTGGCCCTGGTACAGGGCAAATTCGCTCACGACTTGTCTCTCCAACTTTCTATGGAACTTGCGAAGCAATGCCTCAGACTGTGTCAATATGACGCTATTTTCAACCGTGCTTATGGCTGTGGCAGAAGGTGCAACCTCCAAAAGCTTCAGCACCAACTCAATCTGTTTGTCAAGAACGTCCAATGGCACGTCATCCACATCCTCTTCGTCCTCAATTCCTACAAGCCAAACAGGATCTACAAACTTACACGTCTGGAAAACGTTCAACCACACGTGCCCAAGCAGGCCGACCAGCGTGCCTGTGTCATTGGCTAGCAAGCGCATCAGATGGGTGTATGCATATTCAAAGTTTGAGTCGATCAACGCTGCATTCACACAGCTCAGAATGACCTTATCTCTAAGAGGAAAAACAGATTGAGGGGCCTGAGGAGCATTTTTTCCTGAGAAAACAGCTTCCAAATCCTCGGTGGCCCCGCTTGTGGTCTCTGCAGACAGCACGTCACTAAGAAGCCCAATGTGATCTGTTCCAATACACAAATCTGATACAATCTTGTATATCTTGCCCATATCAAGATAACTCTTTGGATTAAGCTCTAGAATGCGCTCCATTACCAAAATAGGGTTGTTGACTTTGTATATGTCTGCAGGCGATGTTTGTGACTTCTGTCCCAACAGAAATTTGAAGTTTACCACAAGTTGGTTGCTTGCAAGGAGGAGCTTCTTAAACTTGAGAACCTCAAAGTCTATATCTCCTGTAGCAAAATCACGCTCCATTGCATCATCTGGAAGCTCCCAAAGCTCCTCGCTCTGTTTGACGTAATCCTTGAGAGTTTTACCACCAACAAGCAGCAGATCAAACTCAAAGAACACAATGTCATCTTTAGAGTATAAATCCAATCTACCCTTATTGGTCACGAAAAAATTGTTTGCACTCTGTATTTCTGCACCCAACCCGGGTTCCAAGATCTTCAAAAATTCTACACTTTTCAACAAGCTTCCACGCTCCAAGCTGAAATTGTCAGCTTTTACGAAATTGCGCCAGCAATGGCGAAGCAAAATACGTTTGAGGTTTGCATTGTGAGAAAAGTCTAAATTGAGGTGAGCTCTAATGAGCCCTTCAAAACCCATTTCAAGCATCATCTCAAACACAATCTCTGTGATTTTGCTGGCGCCGTCACCCGCTCTAATGTTACGGAACAAGGCAGAAGACTCCACAAGCCAGTTGAAGTTCACCAAGAAAGTCTCCCAATAACTGAGACTTGAAGACCCAGTATCGTTCATTTTATAGTTGTGAATCAACAAACGAGCAAAGTTGAGCTGGATAGGGGCAGGCGCAATGCTAATGAGTAAAACCTGGGTTAGCAGCATCAACAGCTCATTATTGTTGGTAATCTTCACCAATTTTCCCACCAGGTCTATGAGTGCTGCCAAGAACTCCAAAGTCGGTTTCGTGTTACTGCAAAACTGCTTTTTTAAACACTCGTCATCGACAGTTGTGTGGTCCAAATCAGGTGACCACTTCTCATCGGTCTCCTTCGAATGCGCAATAAAATATTGTACAGTCTCACTCAATACTGCTAAATTTGAGTCTGTGAGAAGATTGCATTGATACACTTTGTATGTGTACTCTTTTATGAAGTTATTCAAAAAGGTATGGAAAGCAGCATTCAGAGAATTTACCATCGAGTGCTCATTGAAGAAGAACTCAAAAATACCCAAAAACATGCGATAATCATCTTCCGTGAGAACAAGTTTCTTTTGAAGCCATCTCTCTAAGGATAACCAAAGCCCATTTTTCTCACAGTACGGGACCACCGCTTTCACCATAAACAACAGTATATTTCCAGAGTTCGCGCTCTCCATTATATAAGCAAATTTTTCTTCAGACGCCAAATTAGATTCGAAATCAACAACATCCGGCACATTTGTAGGTAATGCTTGGTGTATATTATATGTGATTACGAAGTCAAGAGGGCGGACAAAACCTTCCTCCCATTTTACGAAGGGCTCGTAGTCTTTCGGTACAAGGTTCATTAGCTCTTCATTGAAAAATAAGTTTTCGTTATGGAGCGACGAAATCTTTAAGGTACGGGCTCGTACGAACATAAAAAGAGCCATCTCTTCATTTTTTAAGCTTTCTGGATCCCAGCCGAATTTTGTGGCCTTCATGTGCATTGTCGTGAGCATTGCTTTGATCTGGGTCTCCAAAACGTCCAAATGAGAAGCACTATGAATCTCAGGCGCCAAAATCAACTCACCGTAATCGAGGTCCTCCTCGCCTTTTTCGTACTCACCACATATTATGTCTTTCAAAAATGATAGCTCTGCGGGGTCTGCGGTGTTGGGGAGCGCTATGAGAAGAGTTAGGAGCACGTTTGGGAGAGTGAAAAAAAGAAACTCGGAGCGAATGGGCACGGCAGAAAGCACACGCTTTATGTTTTCAATACGGCCCTGGGACACACTGAGCGCAAACTGCGCAAAAAGCTTGGCCTCAAGGAGCTCGTCCATGGTGGTTCGGGATGTTTTTAGTGAGGTGGATCAATATTATTAAACGCGTCTAAACGCACGCTGTGATCCTTTCCTCAAGCCATACTCTGTGTTCATTGATTGTGATTTTTGATGATTTAGTTCTTATATAGGATACATAAGCACTTGAAGGCCAACCCCTAAGGCGCTGGAATGTGGAACACAAGTCAGGCCTCCATGTGGATATACGATATACATATCATGACATACTGCTCTTGACAATCTACTACCGTCTATCAGAAGGAAGCGCTTACATTTAGAAACCATAAGGGGACACTTTTATTTATGCTTCTTCTGTTTCGCGAACATGCAATCGCTTGATATGGAATGCAAAATGATAAAGCACTTCCGTTACTCCATGGACCCAAAGACTGTATCTGTTTCTGATTCAAAACTTGATTCTTCTATGATCAGAATTGATCAAAATATATAATATTTGTCCCATCTGCCCTCAGAAGGACTCTTGAAGCAAACTACTTCAAGCCTCCAATCAAACACCACGCCATGTCTCGAACTGTTAATCACTCCATACTACTTATAAAATCTAGAAGTAGCGATTATAGTATCGCCCATAACAGAGATCACCAAATAAAAAGATTTTCGTCATTTGCCCCGCTTTTCATAATTTTGAACGTAATTGGTTCCACATGTAATCACAAGACATTTATCCAGCAATCACCATAAATAGCTCCAAGCCGCAGATATATGCACGCCACTTGACTTTTCTCAAATCCTGGTTGCAGAAACTACTATCTCAACATCATTATAATACAATAGAACCGCAGCATCTCCCACGTGACTAGACTCTCGCTTATCACAATTATTCAGCCCACAAAGCCCACCGGAGGTTTCTGGGAGCCAAAAGTACGTCAAAATATCCGCCGAAAGCAGCTCCTTCACCCGCTACTATCCCAGGGGAATGCTTCCTGGTTCTTCTATAGTCCCCCAGAGCGATGATGAGGAAGATGACTATCACGATCAAAGCCCCTCTCATACCCCCCGCTCGAGCTCATCGAGCTCTAATGAGGCATTTCACCCTCCTGAGTACGTTTATCCTGATTCTAATGGTATGGAGAGTGTAGACTTGCGAGCATCCACCCCTGCGAATGCCACTCCGCCAGCATCGCTCTCTGTCAGCACCATTCGCCCTGACATTGCGCAATCTATCCACAATGCGCTCGCTCAAAAAGACGACCCCATGGTGCAGTTTTATGCTGCGGCGGGGGGAGTATCTCAACGTGGTGATGGTACACAATATGCTTTTGAATCGCTCAAAGCAGCAATTTCAGCTCATAGAACTGCTTTATTCCTGGGAAAGAATCCTCAGAATTCACGTCAGCGTGTTTCTGAGGAGCTTGCGTCATTGACCGCTGAATATAGACGTCTGAAAGACGGTATGGCTCGACTGGCTGATCAGTACGGCACTTTTGCGCGCGCTTTCCGGTCCTGGGCTGCGCAAAAGCGTGCTGTGACTGAGCAGATTGCTCTTGTTGAACGCAACGCCGTGAGTAGTGCCAAACTCGAACAATTGGAAAACGCAAGCAATGAGCTAAGTGGTGAGATAGAAACGCTAGAGGCTGAGTTGGTAAGTTTGAAGGCAAAAAGACGTGTTTTGAAGCGTGAAATAGCGCAAACTAGAAACTCTGTAGATGCAGAAAAGGCGCTGTTTGTAGAAGAATTGAACACTATTGAAAATGCAGAACAAGAGGCTGCACGCACTTTAGTAAACGAGCATTTGGTCACCACGACTGTTTCACGTGATATGCTGGGACGCAATGTTGTAGATAACTTACGGCTTGCGTTCTCGATGCTCGCAACTGTACAAACAGACGTTGGTCAGGTGACACGCGAAGTTGAAGCACAAAGAAAACACTTCTCTGAGATTTCGGTGCATCACACAAAGTGTTATGAGAATTTCGAAGATATTGTTGTTGATTGGAGCTCCGTATGTGCGAAGTTGCGTTCTAATGAGCAGAAAGTCGTAGAATTAGTATCGCAAGGCCAGTCGCAGGATGAGATTAGAGATGATATTGAGAAACTACTAGGTAAGAGTGGGTCTCTTTTGATGCAGAAATTGCGAGCGTTTCGGAAGGATAGTCATGAGCAGGAGGCTTATGTTTATGAAAATGCTCTTCTAAGTGAATTGGAAGCTGTATATAAGACATTACGCGTTGTTGCTCCAGCTTCCGGAATTATAGTGGAAATTGGTGCTTTTATACTGGGAGAAGAGGTAAGTAGAACTAAGAGTCGCAGAATCAATATAGTGGGGAAAGAGCTTCGTCTGATTAGTCCCGTCGCTGCGGAAAGACTGGGATCGCCTCCAGAAACAAGTTTTGTGGGTGCCGTGGGAAGAATCGGCAGTTTCAAGAGAAAAGAGGATTAGTCAACTTTCTGTGTTTCATTTGCTTCCATTTGCGTATGGTCTTTCATTTACGCTTTGTTTGTATAAATCTATTCATATTCTGCTATTAATGACTTACGATGTAACTGATTCATAATGTAAAGTCTCTAGATACTTTAGAATCTATGGATACATGAGGTAGATCAAAGATTAAAAACACAAGAAATGAAGAGTATATCAAAAACAATTAACAAGCACACCCTTCTTCTTCAACCAAATTCTCATTCAAATCCACCGTGTATTTCCCCTTCACTTCCTTCCTTTCTTCTCCCTCAACTGTAAACATGTTGGCTGGTAGCAGCTTAGCAATCAGCACCTCAAAAAGTTCTTTAATGTTCTCACCACTCTTCGCACTTGTCTCAATATAGACAAACTTGTGTTCACCTACAAACTCAGCAACGTCATTTTTGCTCACTGCACGCGGCTGGGTCTTGAGCAAGTCCAATTTATTACCAACAAGAATCATCAAAAGACCAGGGTGATCACCTCCACTATCTCCACTACCCCGCACTTCTATATTAGCACCATCACAGTATGTTTGGAGCTCGCCTATCCAGTGTTTAGCACGGTCAAAACTAGCCTTATCTGTGAGATCAAAAACAACCACTGCCACGTGAGCATTGCGATAGTACATAGGAGTAAGAGCTTTGTAACGTTCCTGACCAGCAGTGTCCCATATCTCGTACTTGACTTTGTTTAGCACCTTATTTTCATGATCCGGGATATCAAATACCCTGCTGATAAAGGCTGCACCTATGGTTGCGTTCTGGTACTCATCAAAAATGTTTCTTGTGAATCTCTGGATGATGGAGGACTTTCCAACAGCGCTTTCACCAAGAAACACGAGCTTAAAAGCCCCAAAACGTTTTGTATAGGACATGATGTGGAGGTAGGAAATGATGAGATTAATCGGAGTTGCGGGCTCCTAATTTACAGGTGACACGACTGACGCATGACTCGAGGTTAATGTTGAATTAATCTTGTTTCAATGTACATTGGTTGAAATCTTTTTTTGTTTGATGTTTCATTAATAGCTTTTTCTTTTGTCGATTCGTTAAAGAAGCCGCGGTCTCTAGTTTTTGTCTTTTGGATCTCATAGGAGGCATCATATCAGCTGTTCGTGCGCCATTCTGGCTCACTCTTCTGTCTTGACTTTATGTTTAAACCAAGCTTTCAATTGGTACATTTCAAATTAGATGCCCATAATGTACACTCTTTCGGATACACCAAGAGCCAGCTCCGAAGTACGAGGGTGTAGAACTACGTGTTAGAGTATGTAGATCCTCTTAGCCTAGTCTCAAATAAGTTCGTACAATAGGAATTACTCATTCGAAACTCAAAATTGGGTCACGTCTCTATATTTCATCGTACAAATGACAAAAGCTAACGAGTTGAAGCTAACTGAGGGCTTGCGTCAGATTTTGAACATAGAGTTTTATGTTTCAGTTTAAAGAGTCAAATACAAAAACTTTCAGATTGTTTTCTTGTTTATAATGTGTTCGTCGTTCGGGACGCGACTATCTCAAGACATCGCACATAACCCTAAAATTTGACCAAGCTTCAGCATTCGAAGAAGTCTGCCTAATACAATCGACATGCCGCCACAAAGAGTGCAGTACTCGCAGGAAATGCTGGCTTTTGACAAGTTCAAGATGGGGGCTGTGATGGGAGGTACAGTGGGTGTGATGGTTGGGGTGATTTTTGGAGGGTACACAGTATTGACCCAGGGTCCTGGTCCCAACGGTTACATGCGTACCATTGGACAATATATTGCCGGTCTGGCCGCGACTTTTAGTTTGTTCATGTCTATTGGTCTGGTGATTAGATCCGAGGAGCAGATAGACAATAGCGTCTACTTCAGAGAGCGCTTCTGGAGACAGGGAAATGTCGCCCATAGACGGAATCTTTGGAGAGTTAGAGACTGATGTAAATAGTATGTTATGGCTGTTATCCTGTATTTTTAGAGTAACACTACGAGTGAATTAAGTGAATAGTGAATAGGACCACAGGTATTACTACAAGGCTTAAGCTGGAACTCTTTGAAGGTTAAATACTTATGAACATCTATACACATACATGTTTTTTAAAATATTAAGTATTTGTGAGATCCATTCGACGGTACTTACTGGTCACAGATGTGCAAGTAGGTGTTCAGCGGATCGGCTGAGAGTGATTTCTTCTGTTAACATCATCAAATTGAAACGGTTACAACTTGGGAGGCTCAACCAAGCATCTGTTGTTACTTATGATGAAAGGATTACTTGTTATGTTCAATTAAAACTCTTCTAGGTACACTTGTTCTTACACTGATAGTATATAATTGATTCGCACAAAGATCTATAGTCTATATTTTAATCTTAGCATCTAAAGGCCAGCTTTGTCTATGTATCTATCTAAAAGTCCTGCTTCTAGTTCAAGATCCGTTTGGATCGTCACCGTTGATACCCCAGTTCTGTTCGACACCAGACAGCTTCCACTTCTCGTTCCACATGGAAAACAAGATAATGTTATCGATGTTCTTGCTACCCTTGAGAGACGAGATGCAAGACTGCATGTTCGCTTGGGACGCTCTGTCACCACCAGCGGTTGGCCAGCCACTCTCAGTAATCAACACAGGCTTACCGCTACAGTAACTGCTCAACTTGCTAATCTGAGTATCGATCCAGCTACCACAGTCACTTGGCTGCACACTGGTATCGAAGTAGGCGTGAGCGTTAGCACCCACAAAGTCCCCATTGCACAAGGACTTGTCGGAGTCTTTGCCGCCACTCTCGTTATCGATAGTCGAGTATACGTCCACAGACGCAACCTTCACACCGTTACCAAGAGCACTCTTGGCCAGAGAAACATAACCAGCAATCTGGGAAGCAGAGAATGTACCATCGTTCACGTCTTCGTTACCAATAGTAACACCCCAGATTCCGCTCCATGATCCACCGTTCGAGGATACAGCCAGCTTGATTTTGCTCACCCCATCAGACCACTTGTCTGGATAAAAGATACCCACCAAGAGTTTCTGGCTAGATGCCTTGTTTTTCAAGGCAATATTAACAAGGTCACAATCGACGTCGTAAAGACGGATGATAGAATAAGAGCTCATCGCCTTGATACTGGATGCAAGCTCGTCGGCGGACTTGCAGCCTCCCCCGTTCTTGTACTGAGAGAAGGCAATACCGGCACCGCCGCTAGATCCAGAACTAGAACTCGAACTAGACGCAGCTGGGCTAGAAGAGCTCGAGGCAACCGCCTTGTTCTGCTGGGCCACACTCTGAACTGTAGCACTTGAAGCAGGAGCTGCAGCTGCAGCACTTGAGGCAGGAGCTGCCGCTGGAGCAGATGTGGCAGCTGGGGCAGCTGGGATGTTGTAATTGATAGTATTCCAGTTAATACCTGACAAGTCATAGTTGGTGGCAATAGCCATAGGCACAGGCACTGCAACTGCGGCGCCTATGATCGAGGCGATGATGAGAGAGAAGCGCATTGGGATGCTGATGATGGGAAATGGTAACCCTTATATACAAAATCAGAAACTGGGGATATCTGTCAGTCCATGGGTCAGGCATATAAGTTGGCGCTAACCACTGAGGGTGCATAACTACCTTAAATGGGTACGATGCACAAAAAAGCCCTTAATTTCTAAGCGAAGATGTAAACACATCACTTAAGATGATGACTTAACATAACTGATTTGACTGATCTAACTTATGACTAGTTGTAGAATCTTGTAGAGGTATCTTTGTTGTAAAATGGATTCTGCTTTACTCCCACACCAACCTTTAGATCAGCTCAAACGCCTGTTTCCTGGAACTACGGACCTGCATTACGATCGTATCCATCTTTGATTCAGAAGCTACCCTGAGGTGACATGCTAAAGTTGTTTCATGAAACGTCAATAGTCTTTCTGTCATAGGGCTGACGGAAAACTGTAAAGTGAATTCGATTCATCGATTAACTTCAGGTAGGTTGAAATCGAAATCAAATGTCGGCATTTCTAGTTCGCACGTTATCGACTCGTGAACCCTCGTCACTGATGTGTTTCAGTCAGTTTTTGGAAATAAGCCCTTGCAGAAAACAATAGTAAGAAATTGGAAACGGTAATATAAGTCCTCAATAAAAGAAGATTCGTAAAATGGAGTGTACCGGTGTACATATCCTAAGCTCAAGTGTGGCAAGAATGATAATATCAAGAGTATTAGTATATTTGTAACTAAAATGGTACGTTCCACCAATAAGCACAAGATGTCTAATTCAAGTTGAGCTAACAAATTCTCCCGCAAACACACAAGAACATTTGATTCTATTTGCTAACTACCATGTTTCGAAGAGCTGCCTATTTTTCGGTTGTGCCCCAGTTCTTCAGCAGCCTGGCAAAATGTGTCAAAAATTGTTTGAGATGTACGCCTTGGGAAAAAGGGTACTTGCAAAGCCATGGGAAAACATGAAATACCTGTTTGAGCAAGACTTGTTTTCGGTAACAAACTTTTTGGTCAATCTGTATTGATGATGGTGATACGAATTCAGTATACTATCTGTTTCACGAATTCAGATTCTACTATCTCAGACAGACCCTCGCTCGTGTCGGGCAATACGTTGCAGGTATCTCGCCTTGATTCATCCCCAGAATTTTAAGTTTAATGATTCCTTTTTGAATATACGGCCATCGGTTGAACTCAATCATAAACTCAATCTCACAGTTGAGGACATTGGGTTTACTGAAATCCTCAATCGAAACATCTTACATTGAGGAGACAGCTAGTTTACGGCTCTAATATGTTAAAGACAGATTCAATTTCGGCGTGAAAGATGAAGAACGATACATATATTGAGCTGTGACCACGTAATATAACCATGACACACTTGGAATTCGTAGCAAAAGCAGGTTGTCTGATTCGAGCACTTGGTTTGTTTCTAGCATTAATTTGGTTGTGCCTCTTAAGCTCGACATCTTAATACGTTTAGATATTTTGAGCCGCCAATTGACAACAGCAGCTCAAAAACGAACCCGATAACTCACATAATTATCTATACGAATACCAATTCAGTAAAACGAAATAATTGAGTGTCATTTTTCATCAATGTATAATCAAAAATCAGTGGCGCTCATATTATGGCCCTAATGCTCTGGGCCGAGCGCTTGAAAGCGCGACTCTATTTTTTTTCAAAAGCAGAATACGAGCACCATGAAAATTGTCAAGCTCCCGTGGCTTTGCCATGAGGGTAAGTTGAGTCTAGCGAACTTAAAACACTTCGAGAAGACACACTAACAAGAACAGCAAAAGAAGTTCGAGGTATACTCTCTCAGCGTCAGCGCTGACGGTAGCCGACTTGCTTCTGGAGGCTTGGGTACGTATAAATAGCATCATAAGATTATGCTCTGAATAACAATTGACTCTCAAAGAATGTGCTTATTGAGGAAGTCGTAGTGTTGTGTTATCTGTTAATCGATTTCACTAATCGCTATCCACAAAGAGCTACAACCATGGAACTCAGTGTTTCTCTTGCACTATATAGAAATCTACTGATAGGGCTCTTTTTCAAAAAAAAAGGGATGCAATATTTCAATCTTACCTATTCAGCTTCTACACCAATCACATACTAACCAGACGGTCAACTCCGAATATGGTCTACCTCAGACATTGCAAATTTTACCTCCCCATCCCCGCCACAATCGCTCAAGCCGCTCTGTAGTGTGGCCCGTCACACTGGATCTGTCACTACTGTCAAATTTTCCCCCTCTGGCCAACTTCTAGCAACAGGTTCCGACGATAGGGTAGTACTTATTTGGGAAAGAGAGGACTCACGTGCTCCAGAGCTCGGGTCCGAGGACCTGGAACACTGGACTGTGCGTAAGCGTCTCGTAGCACACGATAATGATGTCCAAGATATAGCTTGGGCTCCAGATGGAAGCGTCCTCGTAACTGTTGGTCTTGACCGGTCCATAATTGTTTGGAACGGGACCACTTTTGAGAAAATCAAGCGCTTTGATGTTCATAATTCCCACGTAAAAGGTGTGGTGTTTGATCCTGCAAACAAGTATTTTGCTACAGCCTCTGACGATCGCTCTGTAGTGGTCTTCCGGTACCACAAAAACACCACAGGATCAGAGCCATCTTTTTCCATAGAGACCCTGGTCTCGGCCCCTTTCAAAGAATCCCCTTTGACCACATATTTCAGAAGACTCAGTTGGCTGCCGGACGGCCAGCACTTAGCTGCTCCAAACGCAACGAACGGTCCTGTGACGTCCGTGGCTATCATAAATAGAGGTGATTGGAAAACATCAGTGAGTCTCATTGGACATGCATCTCCTTGTGAGGTTGTTCGTTTCTCTCCTAGATTGTATGAGCTAGAGTCTGAGCAAAATGCAAAAAACCCAAAAAAGCCGCTGTTGTGCTCGGTGGTTGCAACAGCAGGTCAGGACAAGACGTTGGTTCTTTGGAGCACAACGCAGGACCGACCGCTTCTTGTGGCGAATGACATTGCATGGAAGACTATTCTGGATATGTCATGGTCCCCTGATGGTCATTCTCTTTTCCTCAGCTCGTTGGATGGTACCATCAGTGCGATTTTCTTTGATGAAAATGAGCTTGGATTAGAGATTCCTTTGGAGAAGAACGCAGGTTACTTATACCGGTACGGTGGAGATCGTGAGAGTGCAGTTTTTCCAGAGAGCGTAAGCCAGTTGATTTTGGAAGAAAAGCACGAGGCTCTAGGAAAAGCTTCAAAAATAGTCGAGAAAGAGCCAGACATGTTAGAGAAGCGAGTCCAGGCAAAACCACGCGTCAATATTGTTAAGCCACGTAAGAAGACTGCGACTGCGCTGGTAAGCCAAGTAGTGAAGATCACTAAAGATGGTAAGAAGAGAGTGGCTCCTACACTTTTGACTTCTGTGTCTACTGCTACTACAAGTATCGCACCAGAGACACCTTCTTTCTCTACCAAACAAATGGATGACGCAAAGAAGAACTTTTTACTGACTTCTATGGTCTCTTTACCAAAAGGTGGAGTGAAAACACTTGTATGTGGTTTGAGAGAGAGGAAACCTGAAGGGGAAGAAAACGATCTTCAGGAGAAGGCATCAGAATACAGGCCGAAAAAAATAACGTCGAAGAAAGCGAAGGAAATTGATTATCCAGACTTCTTGGAGGATCTAGTACGTGAACTGGTGCAAAGTTTTGCGCTCATAAATTACCAAACTTTCAACTCACGCAATCGAAGTACCCTTCTTGTTTTTGGTGGTATGAAGCAGTATGGTTCAACCATGACCCTACATATTCAAAATAACTATGAGTATGAACGAGGAGATTTGGGGCTCGTAACTACAGACGTGAATGAGCTAGAGCGCATGCCAACTCGCATCGTGAGCACTGGTGCTGAGGGCAGCAAATTGTTCGAGATCTTTGTGGCCGATTCCGTCTTGAATTGCATTGCAAACGATGAATTGAAATGCTGGATCATGGCCACAGACAAAGGTCTGATCCATATAGTGTCCTATCATGGACGCCACATGTGCCCGCAAATAGCAGTAGGAAGCAATGTATGTATGCTTCGCACGTACAAGGAGACCCTCGTGGCTGTCACTGCAGATGGGCTCATGTATTGCTGGAACATTGTTGAATTCAAGAAGGTTTTCAGTAGAGTATCTCTAGGAGACATTTTGAACGTTCTGGAAGGAAAAGGAAAAAGACTAGAAAGTTGTGAGGTGAATGATAAAGGGGTCGTGGTTGTGGAAACCGACGGCGGACTGAGATATGCATGGTCTAATGATTTGTACAGTTGGGTGGATTTGAATGGGGTGGGGGTTGGGGAGTTGAAGGATTATTATATTTAAGGTTCCGATAGAAGTCTGTTACGAAGTATTTTATGGCATGTTAGGGTTAGTAGTTGTAGCAGAGGCTTTGCTTTAAATCTTTTCAGTTAATGGTCAGAAAAGTTTTAGCTCATTTCTGGTTCCTGAAAGGTACTGAGTATTTGGTGTTATTCAAATTTCGCGCTCTACATGTTGTGACTAGGGTAGTTTGTGATGCCCATTGTCTCACATGGCGCCCAGCTAGTCTCATAGCTCAACTCAATGCTTAGTCATATCAGTTGAAAACTTTTTATCCAAAAAACAAGAATCCTTTTCCATTATAATGTCATTTCTTCTTTCCCTTTGTTATCCATTTTTTGAAACAAAGTCCGATTTTTTTAAGAATTTGAGATTATGTGAAAAAATCGTATTTATGCGTTTTTCTCAGTGATGAACAATCATAGATCAAAAAGTAGTAAAGAATTGATAAATAATTAGTCTGTATTATAACATGATGATTTTAGAATCTTCATCTTTATGGCGTTTCGTTGCTGTGCGCAATCTTTGTGAACTGTAAAAACAAAGCCCCGACTAACATAAGGGACCAGAAATAACACAAACTTTCGAAAATGTTTAAAATCCTTCTTTTTTAGTATCTTGTGCATTTTGAAGTGAAGAGAAATATCAAAACCGGATTTTGAGTTTCCACTGCACTTGTCATCCTCAACATCACGCAAACCCTATTATTAACTAAAATACATTTGAACTAATCCTATATGTTATTGAGTGTGCCTAAGAAAATGCATGGGTGTAAGACTTCGTGAACCCCCTCTTTTTACCCCACGCCTGAGTTCTGCACTAACACGTGTTTTTTCAGGTGAAATAGGAGTAAGTAATTAATCGGACCCTACTTTATCACCACCACAATGAGGTTAGTATTTTTATGATTCTCTTTGCACTTTGAAACAGATTGTTTCCTCGAAATGTATATGCGAATATTATATGGCGAAGAATGATAAGCATGACGTTGCACTATCGTTTTGTTTGGATTTTCCATGCTGCTGTTGTCGATGAAGCTCGAACGATAGGGACATTGATATTCTACTGGCAGTGTCATTCGGACGTCTTTAAACTTGCCCCGAGATGCTTATCTTGTGTCGTTACAGCATGTCGTGAGGTCTCGGATTTTGTCGGAGGCCGTCATCGAGGCATTGCATGGGTTGAAATACAAACATATTGAATTGATTCTAACCAGTAACCGCTTTGTTCGTGCCTCAAAGTACAGACACGTCTACGGACAGTCAGCCAAGAAAGAGCTCTGCTATGACAATCTTCGTATCAGTAAGAACGCGTGGGATAGCAACATCGTCCAAGCCAACTCCACGTACCTTGCAGTGAATTGGGAGAGCTCTGGTGGTGGTGCCTTTGCCGTGATACCTCTTAAGGAGGTGGGCAAAGCCCCAGACGTGGTCCCTCTTTTCAGAGGTCACACGAGCGCGGTTCTCGACACTCTGTTTAGTCCTTTCAACGACAGAATCATTGCGTCTGCGTCTGATGACGGCAAGATTGGTATTTGGGAGATTCCGGAAGACTACTCTTTTGTGGACTACACAAACTCTGAAGGAGAAGCTAAGAACATTGCTCCTATCAAGAAACTTCTGGGTCATCTTCGTAAAGTTGGACACGTTCAGTTCCACCCATTGGCCGAGAATGTGCTCGTGAGTGCGTCTAACGACTACACTGTGAAGGTATGGAACGTGCTTACAGGAAAGCCAATTCTTCTGCTTCAGCACAAGGACTTGGTGACGCTGTTTGCGTTCTCACACGACGGGAACAGACTCGCAACCACGTCGCGTGACAAGCGCATCCGCGTGTGGGACCTTCGTACTGGTGAGCTTCTCCAAGAAGGCCAGGGACATGCAGGCGCTAAGAACCCCCGCTGTGTGTGGCTTGGCACTGCAGACCGAATTGCAACCACCGGTTTCCTGAGACTCCTGGATCGGCAGCTTGGGATCTGGGACGCTTCCGATATTGGCAAGGGTCCTATTGGCGGGTTCATTAACATCGACGCGTCTGCAGGGATATTGATGCCGTTTTTCGATGATCTGACCAATATGTTGTATGTTGCCGGTAAAGGTGATGGAAACATCCGGTACTATGAGTATACGCCTCTGGATGACGAGATCTATGATGTCTCTGAGTTCCAGTCGCTGGACCCACAGAGAGGCTTTGCTGTGGCTCCTAAGAGAGCCGTGAATGTTAAGGAGACCGAGATCTTGCGTGCTTACAAGACCATCAAGGACACGTGCATCGAGCCAATCTCGTTCATTGTGCCAAGACGTGCGGAGATGTTCCAGTTCGACATCTATCCAGACGCGCCTTCTGGCAAGCCTGCGTTGTCTGTGGACGACTGGGTGGCTGGCAAGAAGGTCACAGGGCCAATTTTGTTTAACATGGAGTCTTTGTACGACCCAGACGTTGACGCTGAATACTCCTCCACACCAGCTGAGAGCAAGCAGACTGTAGTGCCTGAGGTGAAAGATGTTAAGCCAGAGCCCAAAGCTGCTCCTAAGCCAGAGCCTGTGAAGCTGGAGCATAAGCCAGCAGCCACTCCTATCAAATCTTCTTCTGTTGATGGTTTGCTTGCTAAGAAGGAGGTCTCGCTGCTTTTGGAGAAGTCCAAGAGCTTGGACGAGCACAACGGCATCATTGTGGCTGATACCGATGAGAACGACGACTTTGCTCAGAAGCCAGCTACAGCCGCTCCGGTGAGGGAAGTTGTTGCTCCAAAGAGAGACATTCCAGGAGCACCGTCTCTGGCTCCTCTTCCACCAAAGAGCGAGAGAAAAGCAGAGCCAGAGCTAAAGGTTGAGCCAAAGGTAAAGACCGAGCCAAAGGCAGAGCCAAAGGCAAAGACGGAGCCAAAGGCAAAGACGGAGCCAAAGACAGAGCCAAAGACGGAGCCAAAGGTCGAAATAAAAACCGAGACAAAAGAAACCCCAAAGCCAACAGCCATCTTGAAAGGCACAGCCGAGAAATTGGCTGCCTTGGTGGACAAATTGGAGGGGCAGATTGAGGCTTTGCAGGCCGCAGGTGCTGCTAGAGAGGAGCGTCTTGCTCTGTTGGAAAAGAAGGTAGATGAGTTGTTGAGCAAATAGAGTGTATGTACAATGTGCTAATATATATGAGTTTAAGATTTGTAAGTTGGATTTTCTAGATAACCAGGTATACAAGAATAATAAGCAAACTTTCATATATTATAATAACTGCTAATTCCACAGCTCATGTTTTCTTAAAATCTCGTTAATCTCACGAAAAACGTCTAAAGTTAAATCTCTTATGAAAACCACATCTTCTTCAATGTCCCGCTTATCTACTGTCGCGGGTGCGGGTACCAATAGAGGATACCGTTTCCTGTCTGGGTTTTCTTTGCTGTTATGAAACCTGATCCAGGACAAACATAATTGCTCTAAAGTAAGCCCTTCCATTAGCGCTAACTTCTTCAAGTCAGGGATCACCTCTGCCATTCCAAATTGTGAAGCTTCCACCTCTAGAACTGAATTTGTACCTGGTATTTGCATCAGACACGAGGCGACTACAGGAATATGCAACTTTGCACACATGTGAGATACTCCGTTTTCAAACAAGACTTTATCAAATGGCGACACTTTACACTCCACGAAAGCAATGGGCGCCACTTTGGAAGCTCTACTGATTACACTGAAAGGTACATCCAGTAAAGCTATGGCCCTGATAAGTCCATGCTTTACGTATTTCTGGATATATCTTATGGTAGCTTCTATCGGAATGACCTTGTCTGCTCTACTACAAACAAAGATATCAATTCTGTCCAAATACAGAAGACACGTCTCGATGGAGCGCTTTACCCCTCTTTTGGAACCATCAGGACGGTGTGTGACAGGATCTATACATCCTTTCACCGAAATTACAATCTCATCGCGTATTTCCGGGTACCGCCTGGTGAATGCCTGTAGGTAGCGCAAGTTCAAATGATTTTTGCCATAAATCTCCCCCCCAGCAAAAAAACGAACTCCAGAATTGTAGGCCGAGTAGAGTACGTCAACTGCTTGTTCCTCTGATAACGGCGAGGGGCCCCATGATATGAGTCGTGTATTCAAACCTATGGTGCTTTCGGTTATAAGATCAAGCTTAGATGAGCGGCAACTTAGCCTGAAATGTTCGAAAGCAGAGCAGATGTCTTCCATGTATAATAGACTCTGATCGATAATAGATGCGTGCGACTCAAGTTGGGTCTGCGGTTGTGGTTGATACTAAACCGATAAGGAGAGAAGAAACTTCATGGAGGAATTTCGGACGGCAAATTGTTAAAATATGTTCAATATGCTGATTTACGGAATTAGAGGTTGTGCTCCGATAGTCATTGGGTGTGGGATTTTTCTAAACGCAAAGCCGCTTTTATCTCTTAATTCCGAGGCCTTTTTTGACAGTGCGAGTAGCACACCATTGCAAAAGATGGGCTGTTTGGATGTAAATTGCACATAGCTCCGGCATCTGATCATGATTTTGATTCCGAGGGCTTGTTGGCATGCACAAACTTGGTTTGTAGCATATCAGCAATCAGGAGCGTATACGCATTCATGAATACGGATCATGTTAACATGAAATACAGTGTTATAACCTTGAAATGTGCAAAACCATATTTATAATGTGATTTATTTCTTTATGAATGTGTGTAATGATAGGAAATTCGTTCATATGCATTAAGGCATGATCCGATTCTTCAGAGTGGTGAAAAACTTGCATTTACAAACCTTCATGAAAACGGCTGTGCCGGGTATCATATTGCGGCGTTGGATAAAGACCCTTGCCGGGTATCAAGGTATCAAATATTGGTAAACAGAAACAAAACAAGAAAAATGTTCTTGCAATCCCAACCAGAAAAAAACGTTCGAACGAAATGTAAATAAAAACCTCCAATGCAGACCACCTTCGAAATCTCTAACAGTTTCCACTCTTTCTCACTCTCAATCCCCTATCTCTTGTAACACGCGTTTCTTTCTTTCCTCTCAGAGCTCCCAAATTCTCCTTATCCGAATTCAGAGAATGACCCCTGCCCTTGCGCTGCATCCCATCTCCCACAGTCTTTATATCCGCAAATACAAACTGGATCTTCTTAGTCTTTGACTTCGGCTTAGTCTTCGGTTTTGTAACCCGTCCCTTACGTCCTTCACCAAAAGTTCCCATCGCAGGCATTGGCTTCGGCTTTCCTGCTGGAGTGGGGCTCATTACAATTTCCGTCCCTGTAGCACGCAGACGCTTAACGCTTGTAGCCCACACTGTCAGAGGCGAGTCCTGAGGGCCTGGTCTCAGCGGTGTAGTTACACTTTGAGACATCAAACACAGTCCTGGTGCAACAGAGAATGTCTTTTGCTGCGGCATGGTTGGTGACACTGATGATGTTGTACGTTGAGCTCTACTGAAGCTCGCGTCTTCATCTGTCAGCTCCCCTGGGCTCTTAGCCTTCGGGCTGGTCATCGCGCCCAAGTTGACCAACACATGGGCAACATCATCGAAAAGTTGGTCTCCCCACGGAAGGCGACTCGGCAGCTTTTGTGGCAGGTCCTTGAAAAACTCACCCATCCCTTCACCAAAATCGAAAAAATCACTGTTCCAGTCCACAGCAGGATGACGGTCCAGGAGAAGACGCTTGATTGTCAGTTGCTGCTGCTTCGACGTCAGACGGAGAGCACGAAGAACTACACTACTGTCTCTCTGTGGAGTAGCAAAGAAATCTGGAATACTGGGGCGACCAGGGGTCACAATCCCCGGACGAGGAGGAGATGTCATCTTTGAAAGAAGAGGTTTGTGTATAGAACGGCCGAGCTTGTGGAACGGGGACGATGCGAAATCGCTTTGGAGTCCAAATATTTTACTAGTGAAAGGGGTACTAGAGCCAGTGAATTTGTGAGGATCTGTGGGACGCCGTGCCTCGGGCTCGAGCAGTGAAAAGATGTCCGAGTCGAGGACATCTGCCATGGAGTCGTTGCGCAGCGAACGAGTCTTCATGGTTGATTTTAGGAATTGATGAGAATAATAAATAAATAAACGGTTACGGGCGCTGTGGCAGGGAACCACAGGCGTGATTTACCGGTGTTTAATGCTAGAGTGAGTTATGAAATATAATTGCTATAAAATTTGCTGCTTCAGTTATTTGAAATTGTACAATTTTCAATAATTTTGATTATGGTTTGGCCGTTTTTACTCGTTCCTTTTGATGCGTTTCTGTCATCACGTGCATGTACTTAAAAGCGTGAATAGGGGACACCTGCGAGATATCGTTTATCTTGAGTATTGCACAAACAGTGAGTCAATTTGCTGCTTTCCATTCCAATCAGGAATTCAATAAATTGAAAGGGTTCTAAGATGTTTTTTCTAGATACACGTACATATCTCGCACATCTCATGCAAATGTCCGAATCGAGACAAAATAGTTAGAAAATTCCATTTACTAGTGAGTTTTCTTTACTCTGTTTTCCCCAATTGAAGAATACAATCAGTCATAATCAAAACCATTAAGTGTACTTTTAAATAGCCGCAAATACATTCAAACTTACAAAAATACATCACATACAATTACAGTACCTCCGACTCCAGCAAACCTTAAGGACTTTATAAAACACAGTTATGAAGTAAACACAATAGAAGCAAAAAAGAGAATCTTAAAGATTATAACCCTGATCCAACCCATTAAACGTTCCTGACCCTTCCTGATCTTGCTCCACTCCCCCTTCACCTTCAACAATCCCACTTCCAGCCTGCCCGGCATTATTGTCAAACCCTCCAAACTCAAACTCTCCCAATCCCAACTCCATAGACCGGTTCGTACCATCACCAAAAAACATCGCCTGCCCCATATCTGCGTTAAAAGTCCCCATACTATTCCCGTCAATAGAGCCAGAACCCATTGTGTTTGTGCTCATTGTGGTTGCACTCTCCATTCCCATACTTTCCAATCTCATACCAGTGTTCATATTATTCATATCCAACCCTCCCATATTCAGATCAATCCCCATGTTTCCTCCTATACTCCCCATGTTGCCCACTCCACTCATCATGTTATTCCCTACAGAGTATAATAGTCCCCCTTTGTTAACATTCCGCAATGTATCCATGAAAAATGGCATACCGCCCACCGCAGGACTCGGAAACTGGCTCTGTGGAGAAGGCCCAAGACTGCTTCTTTGGCGGACCGGCGTCGTAAACGCGCTCATGTCGAAGTTAGAAGACATCGACATCAGGCTCAAAGCGGAGTTCAAAGGATGTGGGCTTGAAATCAAGTTCGTATCCAATGGGCGGAGCGCTTGAGGCCGAGCAACCGCCATGTCGTCGAAATAAGATGGAAGCAGGCCGGTAGAAGCATGCCGGTCCACAAAGCTTGTCCGGAAAGAAGCGCTTGGAAGAGGCTCTTCCTCCTCGGCAAAACCTTGCAACACCTCTAGAAATTGTTTGATAGTACCCATCAGAATCTGGTCCACGTTGACGGCCCAGTCCGAATTGAACGGCACATTTTCGTACGGGTCAAAATCAAACCGGAAAAAACCCGTCCGCGGGTCAACATATGCAGCATAGTTTGCCACACTCAGGGCAAAAGAATCCATGTTGAACTGTCCCTTCACTCTTCTCTTGAGAGCATGGGCAGCTTGTAAATCAAATCCAGGAACATTACTACATGTAGCCACAGCCGTGTCCAACTTCTGGTCCCACCCAAACGATGTGTAATTGCGAACCACCGTCGCAAAATCTTGCACAAAAAAGGAGCCCTGCTCCTTTGCTGGACGCACAAAGTGAAGTGCCTTCCCTCTCAGCTCTCCATCATGCACGTAGTGCTCTGGCTTCAACACCGTGTTCTTGAAGCTCTTCACCTGGGTCTCACAGATGTTGTCTGCCACCCTTCGCTTGGACATAGCCACGAGTCCCTGAGCGAGAGCCGCACGCGAGGCTACTCCATTGAGTTTCACATAACGCATAATACTCAAGCGACGCACGCGAAAAAAGGCAAACACACGCATGAGATATACCATGTGACGCTGGACTCCCACACACACCGCCCTACCAGCATCAGAGTCTGCACACCCAAAATCCTTGATTTGGGGAGGAGACATGTAAAACTCCAAGAAATCATCCGCCAGAAACCAGCCAACAGCTATAAAGTCCATGCCCATGTTCTTTGCTGTGAGAAAAAACCGGAACTGTGGGAATATGTGGAGATACATCTGTCCCGCAACTTTGTAGTACATCAACATGACCTTTTTGTAAGGCAGCATTGACTTGTTTGTATCGATAAGAGCGGCCTCAGGACCTCCGACTTGCAACCACTTACGGTTGAACGACTCGTAGAGCAGGGCAGAAAGCATATAGGTGTTGCCCGACTCAAGCAAAGGGAAGAGCTCCGAAACTACGCTCTGGAAAAAATCGAGCATGATGTAGTACTGGTCTCTAAGCCCATCAATTTCAGTTTGAGTCTTCGGGTCAAACACCCCTCTATGTGTCCGAAGAAGGTTCCCAAACGCCAGCATATCGTCGACAAGTTCCAAGAACGGCATAGTGCTGTAACTTGGAAGGAACCCAGACTTGATACTCTCAGCCGTCAGAGTGATGTTGAGACAATTCTCCACTTGGTAGTGAAGCTTTGCATCGAACCGCAGAGCAAACGGAGCCAACTGCTCCGTCACACACTGAAACTCAGCTTTACGATCAAGTTGTGTTGTCCAATCATACCGACCATCGTCACTATACAAGGAAGTACAGTTGAGCCATGCAAGTACGTCATCCATACACGACAACTTGAACAATACTTTACGAGCAAGCCGAGGACTACCTGCGATTTGGTCTGCTGAGTACACCAGAAGAAGCATCTGCAACAGATCTCTGTTCCTGGCAAATGTTCTTTCTTTGTGTACCAGGTACGACGTGTAAAGCCGCTCCAAGATCAGCTCCTGGAAAGCAGGTTGAGCGTACTGGAACAGTCTATAGCGAGGGTAAGACATCAAATGGCGTTGTTTTGCGCCTCGCTCTGATCTGACTGCCGTAATAGCAAATTCCATGAGGGCGTAGAACACCGAGATGGCGGTACGCGAATTGAGAAAGGTTTTGCGAGTGAGGTGGATCACCATAGTGCGCACACGAGTGAAGTACCGCACACGATCAACTATCGGTCTAGATGGATCATCAGTATCTTTTGATACAATCGCTGGAGAGAATCTCGCCAGCACAGCTTCTGCACCAGGAAGAGCCGCAGGAGCTGTCACCGGTGCCCCGGAGCTTGGCTTGTCCAACTCATTGTAGCTGAAGAACAGAGCCGAGGGCGGAAAGTCAAGCAGCCCGGAGGACTGAAGGAGGGGGAACAGCATGTCTATTACAGAGGATGACGTCACGGCCATAGGAGATCCAGAGTATGTGTCTTTGGAAACAGAATAGGGGTGAGAGTGGGCGAGAACGGAGTCCGGCCGTTCGGGCAAGGCGATGGCCTTGAGCTTTTGGTGGGCTGTTATTATTTTTTGTTTCTCAGATGGGGGAAGATCGAGGTAGCTGCATCGAGTCTGGTTAGAATGTTACAAAAGGAGACGCACCGCAATTCATGCCGGATGTGCTATAAAGATATACAGCAAGCAGGTGAAAATTTTAACAGCACCCATCAAGACCGATCGATTCTGGTTCTAGCCAGGGTAGCTTGGTCTTTGTTAACATGACAGCCAAGACAAAACCCTGCGATTCACTATTGTTTTCAAGCCAAGCGGGGCCAAATTATGCACACTAAAAAGTTCGTAAAAGCGCCACTAAAACTGGTGACACATTGCGAAAATCTAGAAATAAATAAACAGAGTCCAGACTAAATTTTAACTATTAGAGGTTTTGGTCATGAAAGGGGCATGATAGTATACTAAACAAACTATACTCACGTTAACGTTCAGTCGACAATTTCGACACACGGGAAGTTCCTCATCACACTTCTTTCTCTTCTTCTTACATTGAAGACATCCTGATGTTAGTAAATTATGTATAGAATTCATTGGAACCGTTTCAGAATGTACCGTAGAAAATCAGGCGTTGATGCTGCTCACGAGGCGTGAATCTAATAAAATGGCAATGTGCCCAAAGGCATACACAAAATTAAACAATTAAATAAGCCAATGACAAACAAAGGAGAGTTTCATGTTATGATTCAAAATACAACAGAATGCTGTCGTTTTTCAACCGCAAAACACGTAAGATCAATCATTGTACCATGAAAATGTCGACGAAGGGATGAACAACATCAAAGATGAAAGCAACACAAAAAAAGACATTAGAACTGTCCAAAAGATCACAAAATTGAAGGAATCAAAATTCATGAACGAATATTGGCCTGAACAAGCTTTAAATCTAATTCAATACCTGAGATTTTTCAAACCATCTCATCCCATTTGCCTCCAAGCAATATAGATACTCACCCAAACGAGACTTCTTGTGTGATTTTCGGGACCTCTTGACCCTCATCACATCTTCAGTGCTTGTCGACCGGGGTTCTCGGTCACTAGACATTTTGACACCGAAGGGCCTTTGTCATACAGGATGGCAATGTAATGTATTTAAAAGTATGTACGATTTTTTTGGGGTGTGTCACCCCCAGTGTGGGGAAGGTTCGCAAATTTCACTGATTAGCCATAAAAAAGCGGTTAAGCGGTAATTGAAGTTCTATATAAATCTTTGTTATTGAAAAGTGGGTTTCCACTCGAAAAAGTTGCACAAGTCCTCTAATTGCGCTCAGTTGATGGCTCCGGAAAGATTACATATTACATTTTCATTTTCGCTGCAAACATCCTACATTTTGACTCACGCTTACCAGCTGCGCATGAGGGATGGCCAACGTCAAAGCGTCCTGAATTGACAGTTTCACCCAGAGGTAATAAACTAACTTAACTTAGCCAATCTCGTAAATTGTGACCTAGTTCGCGAAAGTACAGAAAGCGGTGTCTACAGTATATAGTTGAAAACTAATGTTTTAAAAATAAAATAAAAAAAAAATCCTACATTTACTACCCATTTTGGGTACAAACATCCTCATAAATACCCTAGATTGTGTGGATTTTTAGGAGCCATGCATGCGGAAACGCTTTCACTTCGCGAAGAGACCTATTTTTGTAGAAGCGGTATGATATTTTTCTGTAGCTAGTCAATCGACAACAAACTTTATTCTTCTCAGAGTTGCAGACTTCCTTAGACAAACTTTTTCCTTACATGGTTTGATATTGGCCGATTCTGCGACATGCATGGAAATGCATTATACAATGCATAGGTTAGTAACACAGGTATCGCTTGAGGGTGGTAGCATGTTCTTTAAAAGGGAAAATATGATTCTCTGACTTACCGAGCTCCTGGATAGTCCCTTTTCGAGTAATCGTGAGATGGCGCACTAGTGTAGAAGGTCCCACTGATCTCGATCCAGGCTGCACATTTTCGGGCATATGCCGAGTATGTTGACAGGTTGTATTCAGGTACAGCAGCTTTCAACCTTAGATCGTTGAAAGGGTTCCATGTGTCCGAGCCAAAATTACGGGTGGCCTGGATCGCGTGTTCAGAATTTAGACTGTGAAGTATCGGTATGAAACACAATAGACCCGTACCAAAGTCTAGGGAAATCAAGGAGCCAACTAAGATTGAGAAAGGAAATCAGGGGAACTCCTGTTTTACATCGAAATTCTGGTCAATGAATGACGGTCATGCTGTGTTAACTACCAACTCTAGGTTCGACTGTTTGACGTATCCATCGTACTGGGCGTATTCGCCTTGATGATGCTTCATCCTATTAACCGGAAAGTCTTGGGAGCGACCCCTTTTTACGTTAAGTCTCAATTTGCAACCAATCGATTAGTGTAATTTTATCTATCTTCTGCTTATCAAGCTACAATACTGAATCTCCTATGATTCAGTAGTATATACAATAATACTGTATGCAGCAGTTTCCTTACGAATTGAGATCTATATACATATAAGTAGAGTTGGTGAAGAGAGCCATCAAAATGGCCTACAGAGGTGTGATCCTTCCAAGTTAAAATGATTGTTGAGATCCCTAGCTATATTCATACATGGAAGGCTTTCTACTGAGCAGTGTACGCTAGTTGTTGAATTTCGGTCTTTTTGAGCACACTTAACTCTCAAGCATTCTGGACTACTGGAGCAGCAATTCCGACCGCTTATTATTTACATTCCTTTAGGGTAACAATCGAGATCATACCAACGCATTATTTCTTATGTATGTCGGCTATAATATCAGTATCTAATCAAGCACACTGAGTTACTCCCCCCATTTAGATAGGCGGATGTTGAAGTTAAATTCGAATGAGATGTTAATCGATTTTAAAACTGGGCATTCTCCAGAAATAGACCTTTTTATATTGTCAATTGATAGAAGCACGTTTAGTTTATACTCTATTCTGCTTTATGTTCTGCATGCTCTGCACATGCTAATGTAGTCTAATATAGCAATTCAATATTGGTACGATAACCATTCATCCGATAAAACCGATAACCTTTTCTCACGAACCATCTAAGAGATTACAGCTCACCTTAAAACCCCCGTCTGAAATCTCAAATCTAAGCACCAAGTCACACAAGAATTATAATTTCGGGACTGCACCCCCACACCCCCTTTAATAAAACACTCCACTTTATACCTCCACAACCACACATGTCCGCTCCTACTCCACCTCCCAGGGCTCCTACAAAACAGGTGCACGACATCAATGAGTCGCTTCCTGATCCGTCTGCACTTCTTTCTGAACGTCTTGACAAATGGGCACACTGCGTAGGCATTCTCTACGACTACGTGGACACATATACCGTGCTTACAAAAAAACAAATCCAAAGCTACGAGAAGATTAAAAAGTCCATTTCTGCACTTCCTCGATTCTCCCGGTATGATGGCGAGGAGTCTGTTAGCAGAAAGACCAGTCTTAGTCGGTCCGGAACTGTTTCCGACAAGATTGTGCTTCCGAAAGGCCCTAACAAAATCGCAGCAGTGAGCAGATCTAGTACCATGGGAAGCAGCGAGATTGTTCTCGATGCTCTTCGGACTGCATCGAGCTCTTCGCACTCGGATGAGGTGTTACCGAGCTATCTGGATAAGCCGCCAACGGTTACAGCACACGCACGTGTTGCAGAGACTGAGTTTGCACCTCACACTCTTGGAGTTGATGGTCTCTTCGAAATGCTTCGGGCCAAGAATGAGATGAACTTGGTTCTGGTGCAGACTTTGGACAAAAACATCAAGGAGAACGTTCTTCCAGGTCTCAAGGCTGTATCGAGCGAGATTGTGACTTTTCGTAAAAAGTTCAACAACATCGTAGAGAAGAACGAGAAGACAATGCGTAAGATTGAGAAAAGTAAAACAAAATTGATCTCTGATTTGGAGGGGGCCATCAATGGGTATGATGCCAATACGCGCACCATTCTTAAGGCATCCACTGGCCATATCGCCAATGACATGGTTGGTTATGAGAAAGATCCTTTCTTGGTTAAGAAGTATTTCTTCAAAAACTTGAACGAGCAGTTTGAACAAGAGAACTCTCTTGTTGAGCAACTCATCACGCTCAAAGAGGACATTTTTGCCTTGGAAATTCGTTCCATCGAGGCAATCAAAAAGGCTATTGTCTTATTCGACAGTTATCAGATCAGCCATTATGAGGAATTGATCAACAACCTCAACATTGTATCGAATGAGTTTCTGCTTTTTGACAACAAATTGGAGATTTCCAAGTTCCTTCTGAGCAATTTAGAGGGTGCTCCAGAGCATCAAAAGGATGACATGCTTCTACTTTTGAGTGCCAAGTTGCCAAATGACAATGCACTTGTTCAGCTGAACTTGAAAAGAGACGTAAACTTCACAAGTGTGGAGGATCCTAAGCTTTTAGCTACGATCCATCACGATTCTACAGTGCCTATTCTTAAGGATCTTATCACGTATCTGGAAGTGCGTAAGTTGTCTCTTAAGGATCGGATTCAGAAGGATTCCTTGAAGTATGATTATTTCGCGCTTACAAAACTCAAGTACTTGTTTGTTTTTGGTACAGACAATACCATCACGCCTGCTACTATAGCACCCACCTCTGATCTGTTGGTCACGTCAACAGACAGAGAGTTTTTCAAAGGAGAGCTTGAGCCTTCTTTGATTTTCTACTTGCCAAAATGCTCGGTCATAGATGATGAGGAGAGCGAAGAAGAGTCAGATCTCAGCCGCAGCAAGTCATTAAAGAGTAAGTTTGGTACCATCAAGAAGAAGTTACACCACGAAGATAAGGTTAAACCAAATGAGTACTCGATCAAATTTGTGGGGATTGACTTGAATCACAAGATCCTTAACAAATTCAGTAAGAGCGCTCATAAGCGTACTATTGTTATGAAGTTCCGTACCAGAGAGCAGTTCCAAGTATGGAATAGTTTGATACGCGATATGAGTGGTGATTTAGAGGAGACAGCAGAGGAGTTTTCTGAGAGGCAAGTGAGCTCTGGTAGCGCTACATTGGCCAGTGTGCCAGTTGCGGAAAACGCATCTGCGCAAAAGGTAGCTGCGGAAAAGGTTTCCGAGGAAAAAGAACGTAAGTTGACGGATTCCAAGGTCTCCGAAAGTGCGACGTCGGAAGACAGCATGAAGGAAAAGATCGAAGAGGAGGAAACAGGGAAGGATATAATTTCTAATCTGTTGAATGAAAGATATAAGAGCGGATTGAAGAGGGCTGATACATTTGCTAGCTCGGTGATCAGCCAGAATTATAGCGATGACAATTTGAGTGAGGCGGGGGTGGACAGTATTTATGAACTTAAGGAAGCTATAAAGAAAGACAAGACAGGGTCTTCTGGAGGACGCTTTGTTGAAGGCTTGAAAGGTGAAGATGACTAAAGCATTATGTTATATTAAATATGCGTTTACACGTTTGTAATTTTTTAGTTCATATTGATGTAAGTGGGGCTACTTTGACACATTATTTGCTTTTGCCCGGAGATGTGAGTTTTAAGCGCCTAGCATTGTGGCGTATATTTGGGGCTCGGGGAATTGTGGGCGCATGAAATGAACATATCTTAAACTTGACTCATGCCCTACAAATTGGGTATCGTGGAATTCTCTCAGCGAAATTTTGTTCAATTAAGGATTCTTTTTAAGGTGCCAGTAGTAAATTAGAAATTTCCAGATCTCCCCACCCCGCCGCAACATAAATTAAAAGTAAAATGAAAAATTATTTGTTCCTTATCAGATTACGAGCTCCACACAAAAAAGTTATATATAGGCGGGGGAAAGCTGAAGATTGGTGAAAACTTTCTTCGACTAAAAGCGACAATCTGACGCTTGACAGTGCACTATAAGAGCTATGAGCAGCGTATTTGGAGACGGGGTGATGATATCCCTTACTTTGCCTGCTCCTTTCCAAGTCTTGGAACAAATGACAAGCAGCTTTAAGATTGTGTCTCTTGTGCTCCGTTTGCTCACTTTACTTTGCGGGATGCTCTCTTTTGCAATTATTATTCCTTTGGTGGGTCTTCTTGTGTTCGATTTATGGTGCTATTTTCTTCATGTTGCGCCCGCACAAATCCCTCTGCTCTTCCAACACAGCATCAAACAAGATTGATGTTGTACCTATATTATAATGGTATGTTAAAACGAGGAGATGTTGATGTTGTTTGAGTCACTCTCAAAAGTTACAATCAGTCTCAAATAAATATTTCCCACCAGTGATGATTCAAAACTTACTTATCTACATTACATGAGAATTTCAAGTGATTAACAAAGTTTCTGAGGATGGTCCATTCTGCTCTTACTAACTTCAGGCGGCTTTAGGTGATAGTTCAGGTTTATATTCAATGTACACTTTTCATACGATGCGTAGTTTCAGTAAGTGCTCCAATACTTAATAGAGGGCGTGATGTTTACCTTTCAATAAATTAATTTTAAATTGTTGAGCTTTTTACTTCCGTTCTTCGTACCCTGCCAGCTCGATTAAGGATGTCTCTCTCGGTCACATGATGCAGAAGTTTTTTCAAAAATTACGCCGACCAAAAGCACACCAAGATGTACGGAGGAGCCTACCCAAACAAAGAGCCTGAGTCTGCTTTCCAGAGCTTTAAGAACAGTCCCTTTTTCCCAGTTCTTGTGCACACCGGTCTTTTTATTGCTGGTGTACTCTTCATTCAGTCCCCAATGATGGACGGCATGAACCCTCAGTAGGTACTCAGAAAATAATCAAAGTCGAGAACTGTCAGTTGATCATATATATCTACTTCAATTTATTGATCAAAATTCCAACAAGACGTCAAAATTCCTTACTAACTAGATTCTGAGAAGTCAAACCCCAAGTGAATGTTTATCATTCTGTTACGATGTATATATAATGTTATTGAATGTGACTGAGGCGGATGTAGTACTCAACAGAGCTGGATTAACATTAATATTTTCCATAGCTCGAGAACAGAGTGAAAAATAAAGACCCCTTAAACCCAAGTTGGTTTCCTTTGTGCATCAAACTGTTCAATAACTGAGAAAAACGAATATTGCAGTTTTAAATTGTTTATCTTGGACGAAGTTCTTAGATGGAAATTAGTTAAGGCACCAATGTATGTAAACTCACAATCCTGCACATGCCCTGACGTAAACTCCTTAACTTGCAAACAACTTACAGTGAAGGACATTATCAGTGTAGAATAGATGCTAATGGATTTGGTTGCCGGGTCGAAAATCAGACCAGTTTTCTTGTCAACATGACAGTTTTACCAGATCGAAAGCCTCAATTTTAATTTATTCTACATCAAGTCTATCGCCAGCCATGCTGTTTCTTGCACCGTTGACAGCGCTAATCCTCCTAATATCAATACCGGCCCTATACCTCACAACACTGCATGTTATATCCCCTAACCTACCCTCTTTTTTCGCAGACCCCAACCCACCTCCCCCCGCTCCACTTCAGACGATCCTCAGCCAAATATTCAACACCGCGATTTGTCTTCTGATGTTTCTTATACAGCTCTATCTTTTTCTGCTTATAGGGATTCTCCTGAGTGCTGTAATCGGCTTTTTTTTCAAGGCTGGTCTCACATGCACTGTTCTTATCATCGTAATAATCATTCCTTTACTTCTTCTACATCTTCTTGTTACACATTTTTTCCAGTTGCACGGAGAAACCATTGCTGAATACATTCCTGAAAATTTTCAAAAACGCGTCCATGCTTCACCTGGCATTATCATCACAGGGGTTCTTTTCCTGGGCTGGCTAGGCGGCCTCTGGGCCTTAGATAAAATATTTTCCCCTTACTTGCTGGCACTGCAGGGGGAGATAAAAGTCTCCTCCACCACCTCCTACCTCACAGCCACCGTTGTGCTGCTTTCTCTTCTCGGTGTAGTTTTAATGGCCTCTATTTCTGGTTTTAACCTGGTTCTTATTCTCCATCGGGCTCTTCCTCAGCAGAGAGAATCTAACCTGCGCAGGCAGATCCTTCTCAGGCAGAATGTGCGTCTGTTAACGAAATCATTCGATGCAGTGTCTTTGCAGCTTGCTCAAAGAGAGCGTAGAAGACGTGCTCTCAGAGGCAATGATCCTTACACAGTGAAAGCTGCTGCTGAGCTAGATACTCAAATAGCATCTTACAAAAGTTATCTTCTTGTTCTTCGCACCAGTGTACAGCAGACTAAGCACAGGCTAGCTGGAGCTGACTCCTCCACTTCTCTCTTTTTTGATATAACACAGAGAGACTTCAGTAAGCCACGTGCAGCCCTTCTGCGGATCATGGCGGCTTACTGTGCTTATAGATACGTTTCCCTTGCTGCAAAAATACCCTTTTGCTTCACTACTTCTGAGCGCTCTAATGGGTCCTTGGCCACCAGCCTCAGTGGTTATGTCCAAAGAACTTATTATGACCAGGAATCTGTAGACGAAATCCTTCTTCTTCTGAGAGTTGAGCTAGTGCTTTCTATGGGTTTCTTTCTCACGTGCTTCACTGGTGTCTTAAGCACATTCAATAATCTCATTTTGATAGCCCTGAAGCTTTCCGCTGAAAAAGGCCCATACCAGGGTTCTCCAGTACCACAAATAGAGGTTGATTCCGCTCCTACGCTTACTCCACAAAGAACTCCTTTCAATGAGAATGTCACATTGTCTACGGGGTCTGCCAGAAAACAACATACACAGTCAATTCTAACTCCTACAAGAGTGGGATTTTCTTTGACTCCTGTGCGCTCTAATTTTGAAGAGTCAAACGAATCACTGGGAATACTTGGCCCGCCATTTCAGGCTGCATACTCAGAAGTTGATCTTGGCCGCAGCATTCCAAAGTCCAAGTCGTTTAACGAGGCACTTTCTGCATTGGCCTCCAAATTTGACGCATTCTCAGGAAAGGTTGACCAGGCAAGACTTATCTCGCTGTGTGAGAAGCTTCTTATTTGTGAACTTACAGCGTTGTATGTGATTTCAATGTCTTTAATGATAAGAGCTAGCCTTCTGGAAAACTCGGTCAATGTGGTCAATAGTTTATACAGTCTGTATGAATTAGATACGCATTATTTGGACTCTGTGTTTGAAACGTTTTTTGGCTTGTCTAGTTTGGTGACAATAGGGCTTTTAGTCTTCGACAAAAAACGCAGTCTCATTTCTCAGGCCCTTTCGTTAGATGACGGCGTCTTTGACGTCGATGAAGAGAGCATGATTCAGTAGTTGTAATATATATTTCCACAAATGTTAAAGTTTTGTTAATGAATGTAACTCGCAAAGAAAATTAAGGTGATATCGATAAAATATATCCCCAGACAGTTTAGTTATTACTGGAGTTGTTCATTCTCACTGGATCCTTCAACTTGTGGATCCGCACGTCCTCCTCCAGCAACCCTCCAACGTGACTAACATCTAAAGGCGTGATAAAAAGTGTCTGGTACTTTGGCGATTGGCCCAAGTTATTCAAGATCAAACGCATACTGATACGACGGTTTACACCGTCCATAAACACGTCGAATTCATCCAAACCCTTAATCTTTGGCTTCATGATCTTCCAGATGGCCAAGAGAAGAGAAATCTGGGCAAAAGACTTTTCGCCTCCAGACAAGGCCAACACGTCCCTGTGTGGGCCCCCATCCTTACTCATCAACATGTGCACAGTCTGAGCCTTGTGGTCAAACTTGAGCATACCCTCAAACCCACGAAGGGCAAGAGAGTTCGAAAAGTCTTGTGATGCACCAGCGCAAAGCATCTCACGCATGATCATTGCGTTCTCGTGACGATTGCGTAACGACTTCTGCAAACGAGATTTGAGGTCCACCGCTTTGGACACTTCAGTACGCGCCGTCTTGAACCGCTCAAGAGACACTTCCGCATTGCGAATGATCTCTTCCAGAGACTTACTCAAACTACGGTTCGACCTCTCAATCTCTGTGTTGATGGCCTCCAACTGTTTCTTCAACAGATCCTTGTTTTCCTTACCGAGATCTGCCCCAGCTTCTTCGAGAGTACAGTATTTTGCAGCACTCTCTTCAAGCTTTACCACTTCTGTTTGCTTCAGGACAATTTTCTGTTCAATCTGCCCAATCAACAACCGGCGCTGGTTCAAGGCATCTTTGAGAGCTCTAGATTCTTCCTCAAGGTCCAGCTTGATATCTTCTGCCTGCTCTGCCTCATTTATGAGCAGATCCCGCTTTTTCTTCAAGTTATCTTGGTAAACCATTGCCGCCTGTTTTTCCTGACTCACTATGCTTGTCTCTCTACGTAAGCCCTCGATCTCGTTATGAGCACCCTGTAAAGCCGTCTCTACAAACTCGAGTTCTTGTTTCACCCCCTCAATCTCATCGGTGTACATCTCAATCTTCGAAGCTTCATCTCCCTCGTCAAGCTTTCGACGAACTCTGGAAGCCTCGCTTCTTAAGCCACTGATCTTGCGCTCATGACCCTCCAAACGCTTTTGAGCATCATGAACCTTTCTTTGGAGAACAAAAATCTGAGATTTCAATCCATTCTCCTTTTGACCAAGCTCGGCTCTTGCTGTTTCAAGCGCTGCTTTAACCTGGGCAATCTGGTGCTCTACAGCAGAGGCGCTGTCGCCAGCAGGCATAATCTTTGGAATGATGTTTTTTTTGTAGTAAAAAGGATCCCGCTTGAATGCTTGTGTGATAGGATTCATAGCAAATCGGACTCCAGCCTTGTCATTCCCAAGACAATAGCAAGTTTTAACCTTCCGCACGCTTCTCACTATGTCGGATCCAGCTTCACTATTTCTTTCGAGCACAAGAAGCTCAATCGAGTTAAAATCCACCACAGCACACTTTGCGTCTTCGTTATCAAATTCCAATACGTCAACAACACGAGTCAAATTTGCATTCCGAATCTCTCTCAGACCGGACTCGTAATCAATACGCTCGTTTTTGCGGATCAAGATCTTGCTGCTCACATTACACTCCTTCATGAGACTCATAAGGCGACGCTGGTCGTGGGCGTCCTGGACCACGAATGCCTCTGTAGGAAGGATACCTTCCAATATAGGAGAAAACTCTTTGTACTCGCTCTTCAAAAACATGTGTTGGCCAAGAGGACCAATCGGCTGCCTGTGAAACTGTCTGTCCTGCTTGATACGCTGTTGGAGACGAGTAATGTTTGCCCCGAATCCAGAAGCTCTACTGTTGGAGCTCTTTGAGTGCTGCAACTGTCTGAGACTCTGTTGTAACTCCGAGAGTCTTGTGCGAATCTCTTCCGTGTCTTCTTTAGCATACCGCTTCTTGATCTCAAACTCTTCACGGGCCTCTTCAAGAGCACGCACATCACCACCCTTCTCGTTCTGAGTTTCTTCCAAAATTCTCTCAATCTCAGAAAGACGTTCAGAGAGAGACTCTGCAGAGCCCCCCCGAGTGCTCTCGATTCTCTTTTTCTCCGTCACCAACTTCCCTCTAATCTTACCAATCTGACGTTCCTTACGTTCCTTCTCATCCCTGAGCTCTCTAATACGATCCTCAATGCCTTGGAACTTTTGCTTCACGTTCCGCACCTTCAGGTTCACCACATTCATCTTCTCAGCCGCCGCCCTAAGCTCGTCCTGCAACCCAGCCACCTGCTCACGAACACGCACGGCCTGCGCGGCCTGCTCTTGAGAGCGCTGCTCTGCGTCCGCAGCACGCCCCTCGTGCTCCTTAATCAATTCCTCTGCGGTGATTCTTCCTGCCTGAAGCTGTGCAATATCACGCTTCTGGCGTTCGGCCTCATACCATACCAAACGGCCCATAATAAGCCTTTTAGTATGCCTAAAGTTCTTGGAGCGATTGTAAAGGTGGAACTCGCGGGCAGCTTTGCGTTCATCCTCACGAAGCGCCTCCAAAGTCTGCTTTCTTGTTTCAATCTCCGCCTCGATCTCCTGAAGGCGAAATCGTGTGTGCGAGTACTCCTCACGAATCTGGTCAAACTGAATTCCACGCATGAGAAACGCGTACATACTCTCGTGGGTACTGTTTGCGAGAAATGTTTTCGCGTTTGTCTGCGAAAGAAATGCAAGAGGATTGTTCACTGACACATCGAAAAATTCGAGAATTTCATCGAGATCTCGCTTCTTCGTCAGAATAGTTTTTCCGTCAGACAGGCAAATACGATAACCACCACCCCCATCAATCTTAAGAACACGCTCTATTGTGATCTCGTCACCATAAATGTCGGGCTCAAACGCATCTGTACCTCTATTTGCGAAGGTTATGGCGATTTTGGCGGTTCTAGATCCTCTTTTGATGAGGTTTTTCAAACTCTTGCCTCGATCGATCTCATTGGCTTTACACCCAAGACCCACGGTAATACCTGTGATCACGGCACTCTTACCACTCCCGTTACGGCCAATGATGAAGTTGATCTTAGGGCCAAACTTGAGTTCAAAGAACTCGTGGCACATAAAGTTTTGAAGCACAATACGGGAAATGATCCCAGCGGTGGAGGGCAGGGTGTCCGTATCTTGCTCCTCATATTGAGGCTGAGTCAAGCGTTGGACATCCGCTCGCAGAAGCTGCACGCTCTGTGAAAAGACCGCGTTCGTGTCTAGAGACGAAAGGTCTGGAGCAGATGTGGGCATAATGTTTTTATTTATTTATTTTCGCGTTATGCTCAGGACGCGCGTAGCGAATTATAAGGTCAAATTTCTAAGAATTCATCCTATGGCATGGATCTCTCGATAGAACTGCAACAGCTACCTCTTTCGTGCAATCCGTTCCTTTGTGTCTACTTTTAAAGAGTTCGAAATTTAAGTTTGACGGATCATGTAGTAATTTGTATACAACTCATAACTGAAGCTCACATAATATGTGGAATGCAATTTTGATTAATAGGTTTCTCAGATTTTGAGTAATAGAAATCCATTTTATCGGAGTTAATTTCAAAAAACGAAAACTGAAGGGTCAGAAAGGCTCCTAGCCCAACTTTTCACAATGAAAAATGACACAATACCGCAAACAAATACATCTCTGTTTTTATTTGTGGTACGCTACCTACAAAGTTTCCAAAAAGAAATCATATTTACAAGATAATCGAACTATATGCAAGAAAACCTCAACTATTTACGACTCAAATTACACGCAAGAGCTTAAAGCTTCACACCGCTCTTTTCACACATCTCCCTAAACTGTCCACCATTATCATACAACTTCTTAGGAGTATCGGACTCTAATACACGCCCATCCTCCATAACGATAATGCGATCGTAGTTGATGATTGTCTCCAATCTGTGCGCAATACACAATATGGTACACTCAGAAAATTCGGCTCTGATAATCTCGCTGATCTTAGCGTCAGTTTTGAAATCCACTGAAGAAGTGGCTTCATCCAATAAGAGAATTTTAGTTCTTCTAGCCAAAGCTCTTGCTAAGGCAACCAACTGCCTTTCGCCAAGCGAAAAGTTCACACCTTCATCTTCGACTGTCTGGTCGAGATGAAATTTGTGAAGCTCACTTGGTTCTCCGGTTTGAATTTTTACAGACTCAAACAATGCCTTATCCACAGCACCCGCCTTTCTCAAAGCATCCCAAAGCTCATCATCAGAGGCACGTCCAAAAGGATCCAAGTTTTTTCTGACAGTTCCCTTAAAAAGAATAGGGTCTTGGGGGATGATGCTCAAATTCAGTCTGAGGCTGTTCAACAGTAAGTTAGCGGTGTTCAAGCCATCAATAGTAACGCAGCCAGAATCGAGCTCCGAAAGTCTATATAAAGCCGTCATCAAGGATGACTTTCCGGCACCTGTACGGCCACATACACCAACTTTTTCTCCAGCGCCCAATTCAAAATTTACGCCCTTAAGAACTAAGGGCAACGCTGGCCGGTATCTCATCTTAACATCAGAAAATGTGACTTTCCCATACTGTGGCCATTCTGGAGGAGGTGTGGATCCACCAGCGGCTTCCATAGGCACCTCGAAAGCGAACTCTAACAAACGTTGAACCAGGTTCATTTCATTCTCTACCTGCGTCAAGCACCGAATAAGTAACGAGAAAAGTGCCACAACTTGTACAAGATACGAAAGTACAAGCCCTGTCAGTGCTGCAGAAATATTGAATTGGCTGGTGACACAAAGAAGAGCCATAATGAGCACGGCAACAGACGCAATCACATCCAAATGTACCAGAAGAAAGCGCTGGATAGTCAGATTTGCAAGCAGAGCAGAGTCTAACTGATCCACCAAAGTGTCATTTCTATCCATGAACCGCTGTTGTTGACCAAAGGCATGGATAGTTGCACGGCCAGCCAAACACTCCGCTACGCTACTGAAAACATCCAGTCGATCAACGGCCTCCAAACGCTTTGTCTCACGAGCACTAGCCTGATATACAGAGGTCATCACAGAGTATGCTAAACCCAAGATTGGCAAAGCTACCAAGATCCATGGCTGATAAATGATGGCTAAAATAATTGTGCTAGCAACGCTCGCAGAACAATAAATGAAGACAGAGAGTTGATCACCAAGCTGGCTATCGAGAGCATCTGTGTCACGTGTAAACCGGTTGAGAATACGCCCTGTTGGGTTTGAATCTGTGAACAGCATAGGAGTCTTAAGTATACCCCGAACAGCAGCAATGTTTATTCTCTTCGCGGCAGCGTTGGCGAACCACGAGCAAAGGTAGAACTGGCCTGTGGAGAAAACAAGAAAGAGGCCACAAATCATAGCGTAAATTCCAATGTACCAACCACTAGGCTTATCGAATCTACGATCTGTCCAGAAAGAAAGCCAGGTATTAGTGAACACCAGTAGAAAGGACGCGCAAGCCACCTCTAAAAGGAAAAGAAACACAAATGTCCAAGTGAGCGAGGGAATTCCCATGTGGAGATACAGAAGAAACACTTTGAAGCTAATCCTATTCTCGGACCGTTCTTCAGGAATGATTTCTTCTTCTTCATCATCGAACGATAGGTCATATGCTCCCAAGGTCTCCAACGCATGAGAGGCAGCATCCTCATCCTCAGCAGCCAGTTTTAATTCTGGGAACTTTTTGCTCACTTCTTCTAGAGTTCCTACTGTAAGCGAGCCACCCTCAAGAACAATGATCTGATCAGCATGGCGAACCATACCCAAGTGATGAGTAGCCAAGATCTTTGTTTTACCAGCGAGATACCCCAAGAAGCACCTATGCAAAATTTCACGACCCACACGCGCGTCCACAGCACTTAGAACATCATCCAAAAGAATGGTCTCAGGGCAGTTATACACTGCACGTGCCAAGTGAAGACGCATCTTTTGGCCGCCAGAAAGGGTGACTCCTTTTTCTCCTATGATTGAGGAATCGCCATACGGGAGATTCGCAATATCGTGTTCCAAGCAACAGACGTTTATAACTGTTCTGTACTTTTCCTCGTCAAACTCAGAACCAAAAAGTATATTGTCCTTCAGGGTAGTGTTTTGAACCCAAGGTTGTCCACAAAGAAGCGGCTTAGATGAGCAAGCCAAGGCACCTGACTTCTTGGGCATGCCTCCGGAAAGAGCCTCGAGAAGAGCAGATTTTCCCGAACCGATGGAACCAACAATAACCACAAACAGCCCTTTTGGAATATCGAGGTTTACTGAGTGAATTCCGGTGAAAATAGAAGAATCAAAAGTGGTGGCTAAGGACTTTGGAACTTTCTCTTTAAGAATCTGCCTTTTTTCCTCGAGTATTTGTTGCTTGAGTCTCTTGATCTTCTCAGACTCTTCCTTTCTCTTGGCTTCTTTCTCTGCTTCCTTTTTGTCCTTTTTTTTCATTTCGTCCTCCTTCTCTTCCTCTCCAACTGTGTCCCACTGGAACTCTCCGTTCTTCACTTGGATAGCCATAGCAGAGTCTCTTACCAAGTCATTATCCATACACTCTTTTGTTATGACCTCTTCTGAAAGTTCCTCATCCTCTCCACAGGCGAAAAGCTCGGTTACTCTATTCAAAGCAACCACAGCATCGGCGGACGTAGCTGCTGCCATGGGCATGGTGAAGAGCTGCTGAGTAAGAGTCCCGAAAAGCGCCAAGGACAGGAAGATGTCTGCAGCAGAACTGTGTGGTCTTAGTGCATGCAAAACAAGGAATGAAGCCATCAGACTGATTGTAGGAAGAGAGAGAGCAATCAGATAGAACCATGATTTCACACGCGCAAGACGCATAATGGTAGCAGACTCCCTTTCCCGCACTTCAACAATATTGTTGTAACAAGCCTCTTCCCAGTTGTAAAGCTTAAGCATCTTAAGAGAGCTAAGGGTCTCCTTCATCATTCCGACACGAGCATCCGTTTCTGCAGTTGCAGCAACTCTAATATCCGAAAGCAACTTCAGAAGACCGCCGAACATAAGGAAAACAACCATAAATACGCCAATACCAACAAGAGAGGATACCCCAATGTTGATGACAAGTAACGCGATTACGATCACCAAGGGAACAGGGAAACTAACGAGATAGGTTTGGAAACTAGCAGCGCTATCCACATGGGCCAAGTCTGTGGCAATCATAGAGGTGATCTTGCCAGGAGGAAATCTACGCCGGCCAGCTGCGTTGAGACGCATCAGCTTCTGCAAGATCGCTTTGGTGAGCACACCTTTAGCCAGGATACCACACGTCATAGCGTTGAGAAACAAATGATTAACAGCTAAACCAGAAGCCAAAGTCATACCACATGTGCCTAAGGCGTAACCCACACCTTTACCAACAGGCAAGCTTTTGTCAAGCACTCTACGCTCAACAAAATTGATAAGAGCTTTCATGAGAAGAGGCAAGAGACCGGTTATCACGTCAAAAAAGACGTTAAAAATAAGAGCGGCAGTATATCTACGCCAGAGAGTGCGATACAAGGCTCTTGGTATTGTCGATTTCTTATAGCCAGCAGCACGAAGTTTAGCATCACAAAGAGAAGGATCTTTCTCTAACGCCTCTTTGCGATTTTGCTCAACATAGTTATTGAGATGTTTCTCAAACTCAGAGTACATGTTCTTGACGCTAAGTGATGCACTAGGGGTCCAAATGTCATTGTTATCGATGGTTCTTTTGTATCCAACACGCAAAAGTGGAATCATCCACCAAAAGAAGATGTATGATAAAGCATTCTTGGGATTGCTTGGCCATGGCTTGCGTTCATCGGGAGCTTTCAAAGGGGGCACTCGCTTGGAAAGCAATGGGGTCAACAAGTGCTTTTGAAGAGCAGGCGATCCCACCTTCTCGGGATCGGACTCCTCTTTAGAGAACTTCACTCGAGAACTCATAAGCTGGAACAGTTTTCGAAAAGAAGGTTTAAATTACTGAAATGATAGATACGCGATGAGACTGCAGCTATGCTGGTGAATTCATCTATCGTCCCGTGCACGGAGTCAGCACTTGAAAGGCTAGTTCTGGTTTCCTTAGCACAGTGTTACAGTCCTGGGGGCTGTTTATAAGTATCGTTGTTGTCGTGGCTTTATGATAGTTAATTCGGACATAGCGTATTAAGAGTCTGCAGAAAATTATCTCCGATGTCACATCCGAGCTATCACCGAGGAAGCAATAACTATTAGATTCAGACTTAATGGAATGAGTTTTGTAAATACTACGAAGCGTTTGTATTGTTTAACTGTGAATTCTATATTCAATTCATTTTGGTTTTATCCTGACAAACGAATGATCCAGCTACATTACACATTACAAAACATACATTACACATCAAAGATAGGCAGGAAAGGCACACGCCCAAAACGTTAGAACTCATATAGCATATGTCAAGGAATGAAAGCCTTGATCTGGGCCAAATTTTTCACACTCAACTCCCTCATGGTCTTCTCATAATCCAAATCTGCATTTCCATCAATTTTCAACTTCACAGAGTCCACTTCTGCCTTCAGAATCAGCACCTTCTTGTTAGCCGTTAGCTTAGCCTTATAGGATTTTAACACCTTTTTCAATTTTGTACTTGTCTTCAACTTAAAGTACGCCAGTGCTGCCGGATTCAGATCAAGATCCACACGAATATTTATATACTCCTCTGGTTTCAGAGCAGTTGAATCATCACCCTTCGAATCCTCAGTGCGTGCCTTCTTTGCAGCCGGCTGTAAACTACTTTCTGCTGCTCTCTTAGCTGAAGCTGAAGGTACAGACTTTGTCTTGGCTGCCTTCAGTGCAACCACCGGAACAGGTGTGGCAGCTTGAATCGGCGCTGGAGCTGAAGTGGGGGCTGAGGCAGGAGCAGATACTGAAGTCGCTGTGGCAATCTGAGTAGGGGCCATGATTTGTGCATGTGTAATCGGAGTTGTGATTTGAGGCATCTGAACCGTCTGACCTGGATTGAATGCTGGGGAATTATTGTAAAAGCGTTCATACACACTGTTATCCCGCTCGAAAAGGAGTTTTTCCTTGCGAAGTTGCTCTATCTGTGCAGCCATTGCCTGAAGTTTGGAGTCGTAGTTTGCAACAAACAGCACCTTTTCAGCACTCACAGCCAATTCGGCTTGGAAGCGCTCTATGAGCTGTTTGCGCTCCTCTGCAAACAGGGCACGCTCGGACTTCAAGCCCAGAAGCAGGCCGAGCACCTGGATCAAGTTCTTTGTCAAATTCAGATGCCGAATAACCCCATTGATCAGTACGTCTAAAGCAGCGCTGTCCACTGCGTCCAAATGGTCTTTGATAGACACCCCAATGTCCTGTTGAAGAAGCACATTGTACTTCAAAAAGTCATTAAATCTCATGATCTCATCTTTTTTGAGTGGCAGGAAAGACTTTTCGGCGTCAAAAGCCACATTCCAGTCAACAATACCGTCATACACGTACACAGTAGTATCCTTTATAGGCGACCACTTCTTCTCTAAATTATAACGCACACTAGGGCTCTTTGAGCCAACCAACGTCAAGTAGCCCTGGATCGCCCCCGTCACAACTTTTACGTTCAGCTCACCTATACGCTCGCAAATTTCCTTCACAGAGAGTCCCTCCAGCTTCTTCTCCTCAAACAAAACCATGAAAATCTTGAAAAGGTAAGCGCTCTCCAAGAGATACTTTTCCTCTGGGCGTGGCCGTTTCATAAGTGCGACAATATCGTCAACGTTTTTGAGGGGTTGGAAAACCTCAGGGACCTTTGCTTCGGACACAAGTACTCCTAAGTAGTCAAAATCAATCGGATCAAGGTTGATCTCTAATGCAAGCCGCTCGTTGCCACTGAGAAATTTTGCCGCTTCCTGAATACGCTTTGCAGTTTTGAAGAGTCTCAGGTTCATCTGGAAAAGATATTGTCCCAATTCATTGTAAGACTTGAGGAAGTAGTCGAGGAATGCTGTCTGCGTGCTGTGTACCTGGCTTTCGGCCTCTGTGCGCGCTTGTATTTCTGTGGCAAGCTGGGAGCGCACAGCAAGGTATTTTTCATGGACAGCTGTTGCGGCAGCAGACTGTTTTTTCTCCATTTCGCCTTTTTCCGTCTCCAAATCGCGAACTTTACTCTTAAGAAGACTAATCTCCTCTTCCATGAGCGCCTTAGCTCGTCCGAGGACATCCCGCTGCTCAATGGCTGCAGTGAGCTCTGTAGACAAGTTTTTTTTCTCTGTCTGAAGGGTATTTACAAGTGTAGCCTTTTCACTAAGTGCAGCACGAAGACGGCCTACAGACTCCTTGTCAGTCGCTGATTCTTGTGCCTTCTCATAGTATCTACTAAGGCGGCCCACATATGAAGTTACAAAAGAGTAGCCAGCGGGTGTGCAGGATACAAGCACATGTGTGTTGGCGATAATGCCGAGTGCTTGGAGGGTATTCAGTGTGTCTGAAATAGTAGAGATGTTTTGGCGCAGACCAACCCACTGGATTTTCTGAAATTTGACTTTTTCCATTGTAAGGTCTTTGGCAATAGCATCTGAGGATTGAACTCCGAGATGTGTGAGCACCCCCAGGTAAAGCACCAGAAATGCACAGTCCTCCTCAACTTTCAGGGATACACACATATCAAGCAGACGGAAGTATTCCTTGCCGTGTTGATGACCCTCATCTACGAATTCAACGGTGACAGGGATAAGCTTTTTAATAAGAATGAGATCGTTCTCAGAAAGCTTGAGGTTACCAATCGTCTCCGAGGGAGAGAGGAAGCGGCCATTGTGGTAGAAGGTAAGATCATTTGGATTATAGTTCATGAGCTGACCAAACTTGCGGGCCACCAGCCCAAATTTACTCTGGGGTCGCACTCTGAAATAAGTATTACGCAGGTCATCTTTCTCTGCTGACGGTGTCTCATCCTCCGCATCGTAGAAGCGAAGCGCAACAAGGAGCGTGTCCGACATGTTGTTTAGAGATTAAATATCCAAGGAAAATGAATATTTCGCGTTCAGAATTGCAAACAAAGACACACATATAAAAAAAGACAAAACCACGCTAAGCACAAAATCAGCAGTACGTTGCTAAGCATAACTTATAGTGAGGTTTTCTTTTAGCAAAGATCAGTCCAATCAACCTTTCCTAGGACATTTTCGTTATGTTCAAGCCCATCTTTAACGAAAAGAAAATTAAGCGGAACACCCTCTACACTCAAGCCACAAGCGTGGAGCTTCTTGCTCTGGCCGAAGCGGATGATCTCGGAAATTTCAACCCCTCGAAGTATGTGATGTTGGGTGCAAAGTTACGCGAAAAAGGCTATGAGATTCTCCCAGACATCAACCCGTTTCTCAAACACGGCAAACAAGAGCATACACAAAAGAGTGTATTAGAGGCCAGCTCGAATCGTGCGGGAATCAATTTTGCTTCTCGTCATAGACAAACTTTGAACGCTCTATTGTATGGCAGCATAGCCCAGCAGAATTGGAAAATGGCCTACAAAATTGTCTCTCTACTCATCAAAATACATATTTGTGGCTACAAACGTATCTCTTTCTCCAGAATATGGCCCATTGCATTATTTGTATTACGCAAACTAGATGCGCAAAAAATCAGACACAAGCTACATGAACTAGGCGTAGATCGTGTGGATCGTGTGTTCTGTGAAACGTCTTTGAGTTTAAAACCAGAAATCATAGATTTTGTGTCTTCTGAGGTTTTGAAACAGGAAAGAGAGGTATTTTTGAACATGGAATCCGACAAATTCATTCGTTGGATAGCGTTGTTCAAAGTCAACTTCACAAAACTCAGCAGACACCGGTCTGCAAAGCTCGTAGTAGTTTATGTGTGCAACGTTCTCATGCAGGTCACGAGGCGGAACATCTTGACAACCGGAGAAGAGCGCAGTAAGGAAATGGAGCGTTTTTTGGCACACACCAGAAGCGAACTCGATGAGTTTTTTATTCAGTCTGAATTTATGAACAACTACAGCGTGAAATATTGTGACGTTTTGATGAGATTAGTGGAGTTGAAAATCTATCAGACCAACCCGGAAAAAGATGAGGAAAAGGTGAAAGAAGTGCTTAACGAGCTTCATACTGGTGTGGGCGAATTAAATAAAGCTGAATTTTTTGATTTTGAATCACGAATTATTACGAGTTTGATAAGTGCAATCACTGAAAAAGGTTCAGCCGAAAACGAGTCTGGCACTGACAGTCTGAGTGACAGTGAGGACGAGTTATATAAACTCAGCGCAAGGGTGGAACAAGATTTGAGTGAGAGTTTCAGTGAGGAGAAAACAGTTAATGAAGATGAACAGAATATGCCGAAGTACCGCGAGATGCACTCTTTGGATGAAGAAATGGAAAGTGAGCAAACAGAAGCCGCCTCTACAGATACCGAATTAGACCCTGAATTAGCAGAAGGGTTTGATGAAGACCGGTTTGATGATATTTTTAACAGCAACAAATTGTCTTTTAATATGTTGGCATAACGATTTATATGATTAATGATATTGATAACGACTTACACACGCACTTGTAACACTTTTTATGAAGAGCACTATTCGAAAATCTATTCACATCTTCTATATATCCACTCATCCCAACACAACGTCATCTGCTTCACCCAATTTCTGTCTGTCGTAGAATGTTTCCCATAATTCTATAGCTTCTTTCTGGCTTTCAATTAAGCCTTCCAAGAAAGTTTCTACTGCGTTTCTAAAATCTTCAACCTTTTCGTACTCAAATTTTTTGAGTTCACTTTTGATTGTTTTCCCAATCCCATCGAACTTTTTTCTGGCTTCTTTGGCCTTGTTTTCATAGGCCTGTGCCTCTCTTTTCATCATCTCCAACTTGTCCACCTGATTACGGTGATTCCGGGTAAACTTCTCTAAAGCTGCCTGCTTCTTAGCACTTTCATTCTTGGCGGTGGCGCTCGCTACAAGCAACTTGTGTCGTTGCGAAAACACCGATTTTATCAGCCCCAAAACACGAATGTATTCATCCAATACAGCACCTAGTGTCACCAAGTCCTGCATGTTTTGCCGCTCCAAAAGCTCCTTTATCCGCCCATTTGTATGGGCGAATTCTCCTAGAAGCTCTGTAGTTTGTTTACTGGTTTCTATTCCTGCAAGAGCTTCCACAGCTCTAGAAAACTCCGCTGTTGCTCCAGCCAACTCGCCTCTTTGAGACACAATCATGTCAAAATTACGCTGAAAAGCCTTCAAATGCATCTCCAAATCTTCTACGTAAGATTTTTGCTCTTGGAAAAAGGGATCTGGCTCTGGAACTTTGGCCAGAAACAAAATCGCCCCTCCCAATGCACTCATGAACCCACCGCCATCCTCCTCTTCGCGCAGAGCCCCCAGACCTGTTATACGCTCACGTTCTTTCGAAGCGCTCGAGAAGTCTGGCAGAGTAAGGAAAAGAATAAAATCCACATCCTTCTGGAGAGCTCCATTGGCTGCTACTTTCTGCACCATGCGTTCCAAAGCAGCTCTTCTACTTTCTACAAACAGCTCGTTGAATCTCCCCACGGCCTGCTTTGTTGGTGGTGGCGGGATTATGAGTCCCGGATGTGTGGCCTGGAGCTGGTGGTACAACCACCGGAAGTCTGTGTACCGCCGCAGTACCACTGCCTCACCATCTGGAATAATGCCGTCTTCCAGAGAAGCACGTACACTATACAGAATGTGTGCCAGGGTGATGTCACCTACTTTTGTAGGATCACCTACAGAAACCTCCATTTTGGCTGGAGCGGGCTCAGGCTTCTCAGGTACATTTTCTGTGCGTTCTTCTTCCAATTTGGTTGCGAAATACTCACCTGCACGTTCTGGAGTGCTAGTTTTATATAATGGAGCATCAGCTCTACGCACAAGTTCATCTGCTTTGCTGGGGGCAGCGGAGGGCACATTGGAGGGCAAAGGAGAGGCCTCAGGTGCAAGGGGGTTTGGTGTTGGTGCGCTCTTCGCTTTGCGTACACCCTTGAAAAGTCTCTTGGGAGGGGCTGCGGAGAGGGGCTGCGAGGGGACAGGAGCCAGTCCCAGACCTAACCCCGAGAACAAGTTTGGCCCTGAAAGCGCGCTTGCAGTGCCAAATAGTGGGGCTTCCGCAGAGGGGGGAGCTGGTGGGGGAGAAGAGAGAGGATCGTCTGCATCACGTGTCAACAGCAGCAAGAGCGCAGAACGGCGACCATCATCCACGGACTTTGTCGCTTCTGTAGAGGCGTTATCGGGCAGCGATGGGCTGTGAATTGTGGAGGGGTGTGCCGCATTGCGTACATCATTATAGTCACCCAATGGGTTAGTCTTCTGAGAGGAGGGGGACTCCAATGGTGGGGAAGCTAAAGAAGGAGATGCGAGGGGGGATTCGCGAACAGGGAATTTGGCTGATTTTGGAGAAGACTCGGGCGAGCTATCGTACTTTGGAGGCGCAAATTCATCACTTTGAAGGATGTTGGGCAATCCCGTTGGGGCTGTCGATGTGAAGACATCATCCCAGTGGGACGCTGTAAGATCGTCTTCGTGGGACATGTTTAAGTGTTTTTAGCTTATCAAGGGGAATCAGCTAAGGGAATTGGGGAGAGCTGGAGCGATAGCATGTATTGGCATGTCTGTTAATTATATGGCGTGCGATTAGCATTTGTGATGCGGTCGCAATTACATTATTTTAGAAGCAAGTTTACTATTATCTTGAGTAGGTATGAAGCTTGTAAGTATTTTTCGATGGAAAATAATCTGCTAAGCTTAGTCACTGGCTGAGTTATAGGTATGCACAGTGATGAGTTACCGAAGCGTGTATGTATCCTTTGATTCATTAAAAGTTTCTTCGAACTTTTCATTATCTTGTGACTACTGTTTCTCTACACAGATTCAAAGACTATTATCAATATGGCTAGACTTTACTCAAAGAACAGAAAAATTACTACAATGTCAGCGAATTGACCAGTATTTCCGCTGAAACTCTGTATAAGGTAGTAAACTATAACTAAGCAACTTTGAAAAGTTCCTGGCCATGTTCAAAATAAGTCTACGCTGTAGTTAAAAGTACCTTTATGCCGTTAGATTATCTTTATGTAACCATTTCAGTCCTTCTAATCTTAATCTTTTCAAATTAGAATGTAAACTGAACATTTTTAGCAGTGCAACACTTCCCGTTGCACTGAGAGACTTTAGAAGGGGTAAGCTGCGAATGAACTCAAAATCAATGAAACGGCATTCGTCTGCAAAAAGTTCTTCGAGAAGCTCACAATCCAAACTCATAGCTGTTAAAGGGTTTCCAGATACTTTCAATAATTTGAGACTGGGAAGCCTGAGATTGGTGATTTGCAGAATTTGATTCTTGGAAACATCCAATGTCTTAAGATGAGGTAGCTTTGGTAGTACAACGTCACTCAATTTGTTATCCTGTAGGTTCAACAGGATCAATTTGTCACACCCATCTATAAGCAGTCCTATACTAAGTAAACTACAGCCAATCAAGTTAAGCTTCTCTAGGCTGCAGGAGCTCAAGTCAGGTAACTGTACGAATGTCAGACTCTCTATGCTCAATTTCTTCAAACTGTGAGGTAAAACTGTGTCCCAGTTAGCTATAACTCCTAATTCAAGGCTAAACTCTTCAATTCCTGGCAACCAATCGAAGGGAAAGCTACTAAGCCGAACAAGCATCACCCTCACTCGCTTTATGCTAGGCATTTCTACTCTTATGGGAGGCGAAACGCCCAGGTGTTGTGAAATTATCCAGAGCTGGGAAACATGACCCAAAGTCATGATACCTGATAGAATATTCGGCGAGGCATGTGCAATCACTTCCGTAAGATTTGGAGCCTCCTCTGAGACCTCTAATGTGACACATTTTAGTGTAACGCTTGTTAGGTTGGGATACTTTTTGTTAGAGAACTTGAAGGTAGGCTTTGGGCCTCCCATTTTAGATTTAAGAACCAATACACGAAGCTGCGATGTGTCACATGTAATTTCTCCTTCGAAAGGATCCAATCTGAGCTCTCTAAGAGAGTTTCTCATGTATGGGATGTTCCTACTAGCTTCTAATGCAAAAAGATTGGGGATCAGGAGAGCGAGCTGAACTTCGTTTTCAGTTATGCACGGAACATCAATTTCTCTGATAAAGGGAGTAATTTGGAAAATCCCTTCCAAACAGCCTTTTTTCGTGATATCAATCGTGATCGTCCCATACTGCAGAATTGCAAATAAAAGTCTCTGGCTTGAGGAGCGGAAGCTGCACGAGTACCAAGTTTCCTGAGTTTCCGTCAGGATCTGGACAGATGAGAATAGTCGTGGGAGAATTAATCTATTCGGGAGAAATTCAGAAAGGTTTAGAAGTATTTTGACGGGACAGAAGCCTAAAATCTCACGAATGAGCTCTTCAGGGAAATCCTCGGGGATCACGGCATAAAGAGGATAATTCTTCATACTATATTGAAGCCATATATGAATTGTGTCTGTCAAAGGAAAGCGACGATGATTTAAATTAAATGATGAGATCTGCACAATTGCACCCTGTCTATAGACTATACCATAATAGACTACTAAAAATGATAATCCGAACATATGTCACTTGAAAAGCAAATCTTTAAAATCGCAAAATACAAACCCTTGAATGTCAACTTCAAGATTTGCGTCTCCCAAAAGAGAGCCTCTACAAACGCATCTTCAAAACTGTAGCGCTTGATGACAAGGATTACCACATCAAAAACGAAGCATATGTCTACGAAAACAAGTCCACTGGGTGTCGGTTCAAATTTAGGATGTCAAATGCTTGTATTATTAGCATCTATTGGCGAAACTGGTCTAACGATTTCGACGTATCAGATATTCAACCATACATCAACACCTTCGAGGAAAGGATATCTATTCCTGACGCACTTGAAAACCGTGTGAGCGGCATCATTGGGAATATTTCTAACTTGAAAAATTACCTGACCCTGGGCACTCTTTGTAGCACCCAGGCCCAGCTTGAGCTGCTTGAGATGAATGTACCTCAATACCTCTTCTCTAGAATTTCCCCGGGATCATTCAAATCTTGCAGGCTTAAGAGATAAAAATTGGGAGCTACTGATAGATTGGTCCTGTATAGATTCGCAGGGCTTTTTCCTAGTTTACAAGAACTATATCCCTCGAGTGTGTTCCTCCAACTAGACCTGTAATTGCCACTGCTGAAGCATTTTGTTAGCCTACCGAATCAATTTTATGTGTTCTGTGCGTGCTGATGACCTTTCGGTCTTCTCAGAAGTTCTCCTGCTAGAGTTAAACTTCACCGGAAAATTGCTCATAGATTTCAGCCAAATCAAACTACAAATGATAAAACTTAAAAAGTTAACCGTGGGAAGATTTTTTCGAGTTTCGATTATCAATGCTTTCGCTCCGAATGTCGAAGAGCTCATCAGCAGAATGAACCACAACTCTTTCCCTTCTCTCTCATCTTTCGCAGCGCTGTCGCTCAAATAGCTCGAGATGGAGCCGAAAACTGTTCCTGATGCTGTGGCTGATGAAATTTATTACTAGAGGCTTGAAACAGTTAGTTTTCAGGTGGTGTGCATTGGAAACGCCGGACCTCAGAAGATTCCGACTTCTGACTTACAGATCCATACCGTTCCCAACAGAGGGAAAGAAAGCTCTTACAGAGAAACTAGTGAGAAGGCCCGTTCATGCGATTCTGCATCCGGATTAGCTACATTGACAATTTATTGATATTTTCAAATATTGTATACGGCTTAGACACTCATTTTCATACTAATTTTCTTGTGTGGTTTGTAATCTGTAATCTCAAAATCTTCATATTTGAAGTCATCGATACTCTTGACCTTTCTTTTGAAAGCCAATTTTGGAAAGGCTCTAGGTTCTCTTTCAATCTGCTCCTGCAAAGCGTCAATATGGTCTTTGTAGACGTGGGCGTCACCCATAGTATGGATGAAATCACCGCAATCCATTTCGCACACCTCAGCAATCATTTTAGTGAGAATAGCATAGGAGGCAATGTTAAAAGGCACCCCAAGGCCCATGTCACATGAACGCTGGTACAAAAGACACGACAACTCTGGACGCTTTCCTTTTGGAAAGTTCACATAGAACTGACTGAAAACGTGGCATGGGGGCAAGGCCATTTTAGGGAAGTCTGGTGGATTCCACGCACTCATTATAATTCTGCGATCGTAAGGGTTAGTCTTGATCTTGTGAATCACCTCTGCGAGCTGATCCACGCCTTGTCCTGAATAATCAGCATCACAGCCCTTGTACTCGGTCCCAAAATGACGCCACTGAAACCCGTACACGGGACCAAGGTCACCCTCTCTGTTGTTCTTAAGACCGATGCTGTCCAAGTATTCCCTACTGCCATTACCCTCCCAGATTTTTACGCCCTGCTCCGAAAGCTTCTTTCCATCTGTGCATCCCAGAATGAACCAGAGAAGCTCGAGGATTATGCCCTTGGAGAAGACCCGCTTGGTGGTGAGAAGAGGAAGCTGGCCGTCGCGTAAGCTAAATCTAAGCTGGGGAGGCGCGAATAAACTTCTAGTACCGGTGCCGGTACGGTCTGGTCGATCCTCGCCTTCTGCTATGATTCGCTTGCAGAGATCGAGGTATTGGAGCTCTTCCTTATTCATGGTGCGCGTCGCGAAATAAATTATGCAAAATAAAATACGCGTTTTTCGCGCCTGATTGATTTCCGCACGTTGTGCATAAGCGAAAGGTACTAAGCTTAATAGACGAAAAACTACGAAAGAAAGTGCAGTGTATCTTAACCTATGGGAATTTACTCACCTACCAACTTTTTGGCACTGAAATTCAGGCCTATTCACATCGTAACCAACTCAGAACTTAACGTCCCAGGAATCCAACTTCATTGTCCCCTTCTCGGCCAAGTTCAAGTGCATCTTGAAGGCGTCCGCCAAAACGTGAGGCTCGTGTAAAGCCTTCTTCTTCGTTGCCTGGTGAACGGCTCTGTCATAGTAATCGGTTAACTGGTCCTTGTAGTCTGGGTGGGCACAGTTTTTAATGAGCTCCAATGCACGCTCCTTAGGAGACAACCCTCTGAGGTCGGCCAAGCCCTGCTCGGTTACAATCACATCCAAGTCATGCTCTGTCTGGTCAATATGAGAAGCAAATGGAACAATACAAGAGATACCCGTCTTGTCGGTCTTTGAAGGTCTAGCAGAAGGTGTGTGCATCACAGACAATTTAGCATTTCTCAAGAAGTCACCGGATCCGCCAATACCATGCAACATACGCAGGCCGCTCACGTTGGTCGAGTTTGCGTGAGCATAGATGTCCACCTCGACTGGAGTGTTCATGGCAATGACACCGAGACGTCTGATGATCTCAGGGGAATTAGACACAACCTGGGAACGCAAACAAAGCTTGTTCTTGTACAAGTCAAAGTTGCCAAAGAACCGCTCAAAACCCTTCTCAGTTAACCGAATCAGGGTCAGTGTAGCATAGTCTAAAGTGCCCTTCTCGAAAAAGTCAAGGAAGGAATCTTGCAACACCTCAGTCCAGACGTTCAAGTTCTTGAAAGAACTCTCTGCAAGACCCTCAATGACAGCGTTGGCAATGTTACCAATGCCACTCTGCAATGGGTGAAGGTTAGCAGGCATACGACCGTGCTTGACCTCGTTCTCAAAGAATTCAATCAAGTGACCTGCAATGGCGCGGGACATCTCGTCCAGAGGTGTGTTAGGTGGCACCTTGTCTCTCTTTGTGCTCTCCACGATGGCCACCACCCGCGATGGGTCCACTGGAATCAGGAATAAACCGGACCGATCGTCCACCCGTCTATATGGGTATGCAGGGCGGAAAGGTGGGTTAATTGGCATGTCAATGTCATGCAATCCCTCAAAAGACGGTATCGCAGTGTTCACTTCAATGATCACCTTGTCTGATACCGAGATGAACTCTGGGGAGCCACCCACGGCAGGGCCTGGCACAATGCTACCATCTTCAGTAATTGCAGTGGCTTCAATGATTGTGTAGTCTAACATGTCATTTTCCTTATTTTTGGTGTAGTAACCATATGTCAAATCCTGTGGGAACATCGAAAGATGCTTGTCAAAAAACTCAGTTTTACCGGTATTAATGGCGTTAGCAATTGGGCGACCAACCTGATGAGGAGCACGCCGAAGCAACATCCCAAGTTCGGCCCATTTGCTCTCTTCTGGGCCTGCAGATGCACCTACAAACATATTAAAGGCCAATTTGCCCTCAAGGTTGTTTTTTTCCACATGGTCAGCTAAAGCGGTTGGAACAGCTTTAGGCAGTCCGACTCCTGTGAAACCAGACCATCCAATGTACTGACCGTGCTTGAAGAGCGGTATGCACTCTTCAGCAGATCTGAGCTTAGAAAGATAAGGTGCATAGCGCACGCGCTGTTTGAGGATCGCAGACATAGTGGGGTTTTCGAGCGGGGAAGCACGTTTTATATAGGCCATCTACTCAACGGTATATCACGTGCCAGTTTCCCGGAGTTGCGTTTATGCAGGTAATCTCAGCGGTACGGAGTGTGCTACGGTGGCATTTGTTGCATATTTTTGGGGATTATCAGGTGGTGTGGGGTGGACCTCGAGGACAGGGTGTGGAAAGGAGTGTGGGCCACGAGGTGGTCATGAGAAAAAGAAGACGTTGTCAAAGAGCCGGCTTTGAGGCACCGTGACTTGGTCATGAGTGATTATTTTCCCAGCGTCTTATTGGCTCACGGGGGCGAGGCCGGAGATTTAAACGGTTTTCAAGATTTCCTTGAAGAATATCCAAATTTTAACGAGTGGCGCTCGAACACTTTGACAGCTGTTACCAAGGCTACTATAGGAATAGACCTGTTCCTATTTTCTTCAATTTGTCCGCAGAAGTATTATCTGTACAATTGGTCTTTTGTTCGACTCATCTGCAAAAAAATGTAGGTAGTGTTTTGATGGGTCCGGGGTGCGCGGATGACAGGAAATTTTATGAACCAATCGGTATACGAGATTTTGTGCTCTTCATTAACAGTTCTTTCAGTAGTATAGAAAGTGAGTTCATAATCTTCATTGAGTATTACGTAGTTTAGACATTCTCTCTTGTTGATATCTACCATAAAAAAAATGGTGAAAAACGATCTTCTCTTCAAACCAACAGTTAACTATTGAAACTATAGGTAGGCCAATGAATACACGTGACCTGTCAAATCAATTTAGAAGTAAAAGTGGTTCCTTGTTTGATCGACCAAATAAAATTATGCTAACTATGACCTCTTCTTCTAATGGCATGGTTCAAATCTCGCTCATTTCTCTCTCTTCTCTCTCTTTAGCGCTAATGTATCCAGGCAACATTGTGATCATGCTAGCCCACTTCCACAAATGAGGATATTTCTCCTTCGGATCGTACCCAGCATCCTCGTTTGCAGTAATACTATCACTGTTGAAAACCGCTTCCCAAATAGGGAACGATAAGATGAAGTCAGCACCTGTTAACGAATTTCCTACAAAGTATTCACCCTCATTCTTGGAAAGTTCTGTATCCAAGTAAGTCAACATTCTCCGTATATCTGGAAGATACGCTTTCTGATTTACGCCTCCAATGATCAAGCTCACAAAGAATTTGAGAAGATATGGCGTCTGCTTCTTTACCAATTCACCTATAAACATCAGCACGATAGGGCCCATAAGAGATCCTTCTGTAAAGTGGAGGTAGTAGTCTACTTTCTCGGCATCTTCTGGGGTCTTGGCACTCAATTTTTTCTCTGTGTCGTAGTGCTGGATCATGTACTGAATAACATGACCCGACTCTGCAAGCGCAACTTTTCTTCCATCAGATTTGGTTATTTCCACAATAGGAATTTTCCCAAGCGGATGAATGTCCAATAACTTTTTTGGTGCTCTGAGGTTGGCTTCTCTTCTGTGAGGCTCAATCTCGAACGGAAGTCCAAGCTCTGTCAAGAGCCATACGATTCTCGTGGATCTGGATCCATTGAGGCTGGTTAATATTTCAAGATGAGAATTCACAATTGAGTAAAAGAAAGTATGAATTAAGACTCACCAATGAATTGTAATCTTGTCAGAAGACATGCTAGGTTCAAATGTGGGATCGGCTGTTCTCATATAAATAAAATTTAAAGTTTATAAGATAGAACTCCACAAAAGCGAGCGCAATCATCGCCAGCACCTAATAAAGTGAATGCTGAGTCAAATACAAACTAGTTGAGATCTAAGCTGGTGAGAAGTATGCTGATTTCTCAAATAAAATATATAAAATGTATAACGTTTTCATTGAGCAGTTGTACGAAGTAATTCAATAGGTTTTTTTTGATGAAAAAATGATCTGTATACGGATTCGCTTGCGGTCAATCCATCGAGCTAAATTGACACACCAAAATAAATTGTAATTTAATCAGTTTCAGCTGAAAAATGGGACACAAACATCCTAACGGGAACAAAAGATAAAAAATAACCTCAACCATTTCCTACAAACCTGATATATAATAATCTACAACAAACAAATTAGTAAGTGATCAATTGTAGTAAACACTGTAACATATACAACTCGAACAAATCCACACCCAGCCAGTTACTGCACTTTGGCTCAGCTCAAATACTTCAATAACTTCTCCTTCTCCTCCTTCGACAACATTCCCGCCATCTCACCAAACGCTTCCACGGTTTCATCTCTGTCCACTCTTAAGCTCTCGGCCAAACTTTTTCTGATGGCATCACTCTTCAAGCTGCTCACATAGTCCGTCAAGTCAGCCTTGTTGGCCTCGATCCACTCTGCAACCTGCTTGTCGTCATCATAGTCCACCTCCACAGGATAGCGAGCTCTCAAACGACTGACACGTTCCAAGCGCGAGCTACTCTTCAAGTGCTTGCTCATGGCGTTCACAAACAAGTTCTCGTTTAACAACCGGCGAATACGCCAGTAGAAGAAGCGTCTCAGGTCCTCCCAAGTCAATGCCTTGCGGATGATGTTCTTCAGCTCGATGATCTCCGCACGATCGTGGAGGTCAGCAAACTGGAAGGCCACCTGGTGGTAAACCAGCAACAACTTGGTCAGGCGAGCAACCAACTCATCCTCTAACCGCTGACGCTCTTCCGCAGACAAGTTCTTATTCTCCAACTTGCGCTTCAACGCCGCGTATGGCTCATCCAAACGGGCCATGGTCTTCAACAACTTCTCCTTGCGGTACTTTATCAGCACCAATCCTTCTGGCTCAAGAATGTTGTGGCGAGCATCAACATCAGAGTACATCTCCATGTAGTCCTCGTTAATGGTTGGGTCCAACACCACCCACAGACCACCACGAAGCTCACCCGTAGGAGGCACATAAATGAACACAGGCTGACGGTACTCAGTCAAAGCGTCCACAATCATCAGACCATACTTCAATACTTCGTTGAACATGTCTCTCTGCCCACCAGAAAACCCTCTCCAATTGGCCAACACCATTAATGGCAATTGTTCACCATTGTTGAAGTCTCTCAAAGCCTGAGCGGTCTTAAAAGCAGAATTAGGGTACCACACTTGCCCAGCCTCCAGCACCACTGTTTCGGTCAGGTCTGCATTCGCAGGGTCTGCTGGGATCACATTCTGCACAGAACGCACCTCCACAGCAACCACACCGAATGGAATACCACCCAAACGAGCTCTACCCGTGGTGACCGTCTGAGCCCATCCACCAAGAGTCTCTACGAAGGAGCCCTTGTCAAAGAGACCAGTCTCAAAAGACCCATCATCTAAAGTACGCCCCTCAATTAACCAGCGGCAGTCGTATGGCTCCTGAGCTGGTGGATAGAACTCCACAGGCCGGTCCCAGTCATCACCTGTAGGAACAATAGGCAAAGGCGAGTCACGCTTGGCAGGCACAAACAGCATCCACTCCATGATCTTCACGATACCGTTCAAATCGTCAGACGCAACCAAATGAGAGACGCCATTTCTGTACATCACAGAAGTGCCACCCAACTGAAGGTTCGACAGGTACACCTCCTTACCTAACAACTTGTTGATGGCTGGAGCACCCGTCAAGATGATTGGCTGGCCTTCAACCTGCACAGCTCTTTGTCCAAGGCGGACCAAGTAGGCACCAATGCCCACAGAACGAGCTGTGACCAAAGTCACGGTAAAAATGTCCTTGTAAGCACGCAGAGTCACCCCTGCAATAAGACCCAGACCTCTGAGAGCCTCCACACCAGCGTTGTCACAAGTGATGGCCTTTATCACGTGGCGCACCTCCCCAGCAACCGTCATCTTCTCGGTGACCACAGAAGTCAGCAAGCTCTCAGAGACCGTCTTCTTGCCAGCGTCATCAAGATAAAGGTACTCAAAGCCCTTCTCTGGCTTCAGCTCCTGATTCCACGCCACTTTGAACAAGCTCACAAGATCTTCAGCAAGCCCGATACGAGCCCCAGAATTTGCAGAGAGATAGATACGAGGAATACCGAGCGAACGAGCAAACTCCGTCACTTTGTAGAAAAACAAGTCCTCCTGAGGCCCAAAAGAACCAATCTTAAACGTGATATCATTTGCAACAACCACAAACTCACGCCCCTTAGGGAACTCTGGTGTCTTGGCCTGCACAAGGAAGGCAACCATCCCAATTTGATTCGCTCCGGCCTCACGTGCAATTTCAATAACCTTCAGACCATCAAAAATCAACTCTTTGTAGTCAAAAAAGTGCTCTGGGACCTTAGCTCCTGGAGCCAACGCCTTCCACTGCAAAAGAATTGCCTGGCGGAAAAGCTCGGGGAAGTCGTAAACATAAGACGTACCCAACACGTGAGCATGGTAACGCTTAGGCTGCAAGAACTCCTTCCCACTGTAAGGCTCGCTGATACGACGAAGGTGCATCAGCCCAGGCTGGTCGCCTACCAGCTTGAACACAAGCTCGCCAGCCCCGTTTTTCACCTCCCGATACACCTCGCTCTTCACAACGTACCCAGAAACGTTGGTGATAAGGGCGCGGATCGGATATGGGTTGCCTGCAGAGTCTGTGCACGTGATGCGGATCTCGGCCGCCGTTACCCTAAGACGCCAGAGTCTGCGACCAAAACGCTCAAGGAAACCACCAAAGGCATTCTCAACATCATCAGGAGTCACGTTGAACACGGCACTGAAATTGATGAAGATGTGGTTGAGGTCCAGATCCAGGAGGTCCAATACACTCAACAGATCCAACACATCGGTCATCAAACGGTTTGTCTCGGAAGTAAGGTACTCTGTGGTAGAGATGTCATCTCTGATACGTCCCGTACGAATAATACCGCGCGTGAAGTACCGCTTATCAGCACTCAGGTTCTTACCAACCGCCTGGTAAATGTGGATGTTGCGGTTAGCAGTGAACACAGGCTTGATGTGGAAGTTCAGAAGACGGTCCAACTCAAGCTGGAAGGCAAGCAGCGGCTCGATATTGCGAATAATCTCATCCTCAACGTAGTCTGGGCCCTTGAAAGTGAAGTACTTAGGGTAGGATGCGTCAGAGACCACAAACGTGATTCTCCGAAGGCCAGCAGCTACCAAATCATCCTTCAACTCCTCCAAGAGCTCTGATACACGCTCAAGTACGTCTTGGTCGCTAGCACCCAGAGCATCCACAATAAACACATTTGCAACGTTCGCGAGTGTGTTCTTACCCAGGCTTCCAGACCGGTCTGGAGCAGGTCCAGAGTGAGCTGGGGTCGAGCTCGATTTTGGAAGAAGCTCAAGAGCCTTGGTCACGCTCTCCTCGAGCTCATCCAATGTTCTGGCTGGAACCAATACCCCAGTTCTCACAGGCTGTTGAGCATTGCTCTCCACCACAAACAGAAGATCTGAAACCAGGGCGGCTCTGACCATCGGCGCAGGCGCACCCAGGCTCTTGGCCAGCCCAATGTCCAACATCTGAAAAGACCACTTAAGCACCGGGGTGTTCTCCACCAACTCGTGCGAAATATTGCGCACGTGGTAGTTGCGGTAAGACCGACGGATATATACCTCACCCGCGGCGAAAGCAACATATGGGTCTGGATGGCTAAGGAACTGAGTAAGCACATCAAAGACAACATATCTCAGGTCAATGATGTCTCTAAGTACCTCAAGCTGTGGCTCCTTATGGCGCACGCCAATTTCGCCATAGCGAGTGTCGGCCACCAGCAGCTTTAAAATGTGCTCTAACTGGTCGGAACGCTCTCTGAAGCTTGGCAACAGACACTGGATGAGGATCTCGCGTGCTCTGATCGCAGGCTTAGACAGCAGTTTGGACTCGAGCCCCGTGATCTTTTTGAGAACGTCTCTCAAAGCCTTTACCACAGTCAGATCGGACTGACACTGAGGGCCATAGCGAGACAAGAGCTCAAGAACGAGGGCGTTCTTACCCAACTTGCCGAAATGCAGTCTAGCAAGCTTGAGCACAGTCTTATTGTCGCTATTCAGACGCATCAGGAGAAGCAGGGCCAGCACAGCAGCACCGTCAAACAACTTCTCCACAGTGTAGTAGTTCTCCAAAAGCTGGCACACAGTTGCGAGCTCGTTGTCAGCAAGCAGACCGTAGTACTTGTCGGCAATAGAAATGAGAGGTTGAACCAGCTCCAAGAGCTCTGGGTTCGCCTTTGCGGCCTTCTGGAGAGCCAGCTTGAGAGTACGAGCAGGAAACTTAGTTCCAGACTTTGCAATCACCAGCAGAAGCTTCTTGGAAAGGTCCTCGCCCAAACGCAGCTCCAAAGAGGAGAAGAGAGCCTTCCACTCCGAGTATGGAAGCTCCGGGTCACGAAGCACATCCACAAGGTCCAGTACCGTCTTCTTCATCACCAAACCATTGTCGAAGCCCAACAAAATGTTCTCGAGGATCAAGAGGCTCGTCTTGAAGCGGTATACCGGCTTTGTACCCACCACCACAGCCGGCCCAATCGCAGGAAGCGTGCCTGAAAACACCAGAGCGTGTCTCACCTTTGAGGGGTCATCCAAAGCAAGAATAGCCAAAATATCACCCCCATCGACATTCGAACCTGGCTGCTTCAACAACTGGATGATTCCGTCCTCCGACGCACTCAAAGATACCACCATCTTCATCACCTCGATTTGAGCATAATTCTCACCTGCAGAGACATGGCCGCCATTTTCCACCAAGAACTTGATCAACTTACCCGGCGAAGGCGTGCGAAGCTGAGTAGGATCGTTCTCAGCCTCCAACGAGCAACTCTTGCCATCAATGAGAAGGCGCGTCAGCTGAGTCTCTTCCATGTAGTAAACGGTGTGTGATTTACCCCCAATCAGCATCAAGAGCCCGCCATCGCTCAACGGCTTCACCTCCACTTCAATGTGCAGGCCGTTGATGTACACGGTGAACAGTTCCTCCAGAGTCTGCACACACATGAACTTGAACTTCTCATTGTTGTAGATGAACTCCACAGGATAGATGGTCTTGAGCAGTGCACGGTCTGGGGCTTGACCCTTATCCAACTGGCTGCTGAACTCAGCAACCAGCTCGGAATACTGCACGTAAGCCTTAGTGGCAGCGCCACAAAGAATAGCAACTGTCTTGTCTGGTCTCTCACTCGTCATCTTCTTCAGAATCAACTCGTCTAACCAGCCTGTGGTGATGGTATTCTCTGCAAAGGCACTGGTCTCCAATAATTTGATAAGGTACTCAACCGTAGTCTTGAACTCACCTCGAATGCTCAACTCTTTCAAAGCCACCACCATGTGTTTTCTAGACTCTTCGCGATTTTCGCCATAGGCAAAAATATGCCCAAACTGTGAATCACTGAACAGATGAATCAGACCACTTTCAGAAAGCGAGAAGTAACCCCACACATTTTTCAGCGTACTCAAGTCGAGCTTATAAATGCGACCACCCTTGGGTTTAAACCCATTCTCCGGATCCTCTGATGTGATTCTGCACGCGGTAGTGTGGCCCTTAGGCTTAGGCTCTCTTTGGGTTTTGTGGGACTCTGGCTTAGAAAAGTCAAAGTCAATGAGCAGCTCCAGGCGAGGATCAAGCCCGTACAAAAGACGAATGTCTCTAAGGAAGTGCAAAGGAATGCCCATCGCAATCTGAAGCTGAGCTGCAGGAAGATTCACCCCACTCACCATCTCTGAAGTAGGATGCTCCACCTGAAGACGAGGGTTAAGCTCCAAGAAATAGAACTTGTCGTCAGCAGCGGAGTAAAGGTACTCGATTGTACCAGCAGAAACGTACCCGACAAGAGTACCTAATCGCACCGCAGCCTGCTCCATTCTCTTGAAAGTGGCTGGAGGAACAATTGTCACTGGAGCCTCCTCAATGATCTTCTGGTGACGTCTCTGGACAGAACAATCACGACCAAAAAGAGATATGGTGTTGTTATACTGGTCCAGAAGAATCTGAACCTCAATGTGACGGGCTTGGCCCGCAAGCTTCATGATAAATATAGGAGAACCAGGAATTTCGTGCGCCGCTTGCTCATACAACTCCTTGAAGTTGTCTGGGCCATGGGCCATTCGGATACCCTTACCACCACCTCCTTCAGATGCCTTGATCATTACAGGAAAGCCAATTTTCTGTGCTTTGGCAAGACCATCCTCTGGCAGTGTGCAGCAACACTGGCTGTAAGTGGTGTCATCCACAGACACCAACTTGGTCTCCGGATCCACCACCACCTTATCGACACCGGTGCCTGACCAAGGAATGCAAGGAACCTTAGCATGTTGCGCTACAATAGTGGAACTGATCTTGTCACCAAGAGAGCGCATGGCGTTGCCTGGAGGACCAATAAAAATCACTCTGCGTTTCAGGGCCGCAAGTTTCTCAGGCAACAATGGGTTTTCAGAGGCGTGGCCCCAGCCCGCCCAAACGGCATCCACATCTGCACGTTCAGCAACATCCACAATGAGGTCAACATTGGCGTAGTTATTGTTGTTTGTACCGCCTGGGACCTCAACGTACTGGTCTGCCATTCTGATATACTCAGCGTTTGCAGCAAGGTCTTCTGGGGTGGCCATCACAACAAACTGAATGATACGTTCATTTTGAAAAGTCTCGTAGGCCCATTTACGAACAGAACGAATGTTTTTCACGGCAGCAATACCGTTGTTTGCAATAAGCACCTTCTGGATCACAGAATGCCCATGAGCAGCCTCAACAAAACGGGCAAGGGCACCATCGCCTTGAAGGCCTCTGAGACCGAAAAAATGCGACGGAAGCTTAGCTTGAAGGTCGCTGAAAGGTGGCATGTGAGAGAGGGTATGGGGAGTTGTGGAGAGGAGCCTTCTTAGCATCCTCGATTTTTTCACGATGATTGTTGAATGTTGAGTAGGTCACGTGGGGGTGACTTCACTGGTTGCATTTGTTGAGCTAGATCCAGAGCTCGTAATAGAACAAATCACAAACGCATGTAACGGCCGTATAATATTGTCTGCTAGATCTCGCCTCTCTTGATCTTTTTTTGTGCAAAACTCCAGCCTCTTTCCGTTTCCCGCTACCCAATTTTTCGATGAAAAATATCCCATCAAAAATTACCGACTTCGGAAGTCAGGCATCAACATTTCCCTCACTAAATAAGTCCGATATACTTCAAAAAAATTACGTTCACAACTTTTCATTCCTGTATGGATTTCTTCATAAGCTAAGTGAAAGCAAGTTTCAATCAATTGTAGTATTCTATCCTAGTGCAATGCTTTATCTGCAGAAGAGATAGCGATAACGATAATTGACTCGGAAGGCTTTTCCACACTTTCATTGGGGCTACACACTGTCTCTGAAAGTTTTTTAGTACAGTAGGCGTCATCGTTATTTGATCCTTCCTCCCAGAGCCAAAAAATCTTGGTTTGATCTTAAATTTGACGTGAATCTGATGCATCAATAATTAGGGTGTGTTGTGAATTTATAGCAATTCCCTTTCACAATAACGTGTTCAATACATCCAGTAGTAAATGTTGATTAAAGGCCTTGTCTCCAGTTATCTTACTTCATTTCTAAAGTGGTGACATAAGTCTGACGTGCATGTCTGGCGGATCAATGTTGAGCATAATCCCTAAGACAATAGTCTCAACATAATATTTTTTCAAACCGTACAGCTCACTATTGCTTATCCTTCCGTATTCTAGATCGAATATGCTACTACATGTATATAGTTCTTCTGCTTTTCGAGGTGACTATTGTCTACAGCACTCTCATGTTTGATACCATCCATCATTCAGCGAGCCAACGCTCTTCTTACTCTTTTGTTTATAGTTTTGAGATTCGTAAAACCAATGCGGGATTATAGCCGCTGATTGATGGATGAAGGCTTAATCTCAGTACGAGAAATAGTCCGAAAACCTTTTAATTTACTTAACAGTTATTGAATGTTCATAATGCCTTTACAAATAACCTAGAAAAAGCTTCGTCACTATCAATGATTCACTACTTGAAGGCCTTCCAATGTGAAGGAAAACTAAAATCAGGCAGAATTCAACTTCATTAGGAATAGAGCATTCAGCATATAAATTTCAACATCTTTTAGAAAACCTTGAGCGGCACTGATGAGTTGGATATCCATTAATGTACCTTACTGACGCGCTAATTTATATGTTTCGCGTCAGGGAAACTTCAGGATATTATAGCTTGCTCTTCAAGCTCTAGTTCCTGTTCAAATAGAGCTAAATGAAATGAGATAATTTTTCCAATGTTTATTTCAAAGTATGGTGATCTGATATTATTTACTGGCTGCTTTAGCGCTTATATATGGGCGTTTCTGATCAATCAAAAGTTTGTGTTCACCCTATTATAATTTGAAACCAAAAAGAATGAAACCTCAATCATAGTAAGAGTTCTTTATATTTATATTCGATAAGGAAGTGAAACCTTTTGAATGTCAAAACACTTGCTAAAGGATTATCAGGGTTCATGAATAGAAGTTTTCATCGAGAACAAAATAGAAGAGTCTCCACAATAATCCCAGATTTACAAAAATTCAGCTCTAAGAGTCTAGGGTAATCTCGGCCCTTATGTGTATGTGAAGTTTATTCAGCGCTTATGAGCTCTGAATGCTAATGTGCTTTGAGCTTGACAGGAGAATATTGGACAAACTGGTCTACTGCTCCTAAGAACTTGATCCTGATATCAGAAAAACAGGCCAATGCCACTTCAAGCATTTTAGATAGCAATCTAATAGATTTACGTTCTAACTAAGGAAAACTCCCACATAGAAAAGTAAATTCATTATTGCTTCAACAAAACCATGCCCTCCGAGTTAAGAGATACAAGCACAGAAGAGTTGGATCCTTATTCTGGTATGACTTTTACAGAAAGTGCCTCTGAGTCAAAGTATACCCTCCAAGTGAGAGGAAAAAGTTTTCCCAAGTACTTGAGAAGGGCAATTATTACAGTCATAATCATTCTTATTTTCGCTGTTATCAAAGGGGTGTTTGAGGGAGTGAGAGGCCACAAAGCTGAAAGCAACGGCAACAAGACTTCGAGTACTACAAATGGTACTGCGCCGGGCTGGCCGCTACTAGGGGCCTTTGTGATCGGGGCTACATTTGGATTTGTTTCCGGGGAGAAGGTGTGCTCTTTCATGTATTGTACGAATGTCGCGCTGAACATAACGAATATTGTGCTCAATGGTGGCTCTAACAGCGTAACTCTGTTGCAACAGAAACTTTCTAATACGACATTGAGCACCATAAACGGAACTACGTTATGTATACCTGAAATAACTGTCTATGGGCCCCCGTGCATTTTGTTGGTGTCATTACCGCTCATTCTTTTGGCATTCTTTTTTGACAGGTCTAGACAGAAGTCTGAGTACATCGAGTTCTTGCAACATTCGGAACTACATGAGGAGACGAAGTGAGAGATTTCGGCGAGAAAGAACAACGATTTCAGTAATTGAGATAAACTATTATAGTATGTAGTTACACCACTTTGCAGAAAGTATACGTACCAATTTCTCTCTTTATGAATAACGAAAATAACAAAAATTCAATCATATGCAATAAAAGTAGCATGAGGAGCTCTTACATATATTTTTGAAGTGCTTCGTAGTTTCAACTTGACGAGTGAATCCTAGATCACGTGAAATTCAAATCACAAAATATGAGGGACCACATCACATTTATAAAAACCCAGAATGACCGACCACACCCCTTTTTTCCACCAGTGTGTTCTGATATATCTTGAATCAAACCCTGAAGAGCTAAGGAGAAAGCCCCCCCCCCCTCTTTCTGTACAAGATTCGTTTAATAAAGAGTGCACTGAGCTCTATAATGAAATAAAGGAGCTTCGAACCTTTGCAGAAACTGTACGCCCGAATTATCTTCTCTCCAACACCACACTCAAAGAGTTCGATGAGGATGATGGTGGCTTTGATCCAGACGATTTAAACTCGTCTGCAGAGCCTAAAGTCTCCGTAAGTTTCACAGAGGAAGATAGAGACCTTTTCGATGTGCGTTCCTCGACGTTGCTAAGAAAATTCACCCAAAAATTGAGCCATATAGAGAAATACGAGACTAGTAGACATAAAAATGTATGGTTTAGCCGTGATTTGAATGAGGCTCCAGAGGGTAAAAGATTGGCTTTTGTGAAGAGCTTTGTGAGTTTCACACTCAAGAAAGATGAGTACAGAGCAATTAATGAGAATATCCACTCGTACCGTGAAGGCGTATTGAACTCGCTATCGATGAACTTGAAAAAAGTATCTCAAGAATTGGGCGAAATGCAACAAATCCGTTTGGATCGTAAGCTCGAAGAGAAGCTGAACGAATTGCACGTGCTCAACAACAATGACGTGCTTGCAGCGAGTACAGACGATGTTAAGGTTTCGATATTGGAGGATCTTGGGAAAAACTCCCTCTCATATAATGAACAACTTCAGATTGATGAAAGCACCTCTGGAGAAGATGAAAATCTTGAACAGTACAATGAGACTTTGAAACTGCTCGCGCCACAGCAACTTCAGCAGCTTCAACAGGAAAGCTCTTTATTACTAGAAAACAAGCTCAGTGAGTTGTCCAAGGTGAAAAATTTGCAAAAGTCCACTTCTGAGATTGCAAATCTCCAAAGAGAGTTGGCTCTCCACGTGGAAGCCCAGTCTGAGCAGATCAAGTTTTTGCTGGATGACCAGGAGGGCGCACAGATTGACATTTCTAAAGCGAATAGGGAATTGAATGCAGCAAAAAGACTGGGCAGGAATGCCAGTACGATGGTGGTTTATGCCTCTGTGGCATTGGGCTTCTCGTTATTGCTTTTCGACTGGGTGTGTCCATGAGCAGGCTCTGGCATTATATTGAATGTATGATAGTGCAAATTTGTAGGTATGTCTGTATTCATATTGAGCTGTAAATGACTGTGTTTATGATTCACAGTATCGCGCGCAATATTTCTATACCCTGTCTATACAGAGTGTAAACGCATCAACTAGATTTGTAACGCTACGCTCACAAAAACATTTATGTTTAAGAATTAAATTAATTTTAAATTTCGAAGATGTTAACTGAAAACTCTGGGATACGATGGAAAAAAATCCAATCTTTGGATACAGCATTTACTAATTAGACGTTGGATTTTGTGATTCACTGATGGCAAGTGTCAGCTGAATTTGATTAACTTGATCATCTTAATTAGCTTGCTTCGCTTCTTCAGTTCAACTATACAACTCTTCGGCCTCCACAATAGTCCGATTATTCGCTTTCATTTTATTCATCGTCTCCACATACTCATCATAAGCGTCCAGATCATGTACGATACCTCCACCAGCTTGCAAATACGCCACGCCATCCTTATATACCATTGTTCTGAGCGCAATGCACGTGTCCATCAGCTTACCATCGTAGCCCCAGTGCCCCACAGCACCGGCATACACCCCTCTCTTCTCGCCTTCTAACTCACCAATGAGCTCCATTGCACGCACCTTTGGTGCACCGGAGACTGTACCCGCAGGGAAAATCAGTCTGAAGGCATCAAAGCGTGTCTTGCCTTCGCGGAGCGTGCCACTCACTTCCAGAACCAAGTGCATCACATGCAGGAAGCGCTCCACCGTGAGAAGACGATCCACTGTCGTCAGAAGAGGGTCGCACACACGGTTGATGTCGTTCCGAGCCAAGTCTACCAACATTATGTGCTCAGCACGGTCCTTTAAGGACAGCTTGAGTTGCAGGGCCAAGGCATCGTCCTCTTCTGGGGTCTTACCCCGACGAATCGTGCCTGCGATCGGATGTGTGACCACGCGATTGGTAGTCGATGTTTTCACAAGCAATTCTGGGGAAGCACCAATTATTTGGAAGTCTAAGTAATCAATGTAGAAAAGGTAAGGGGATGGGTTCACCGTACGCAAGTGACGATACACATTGAAGGGGTGAAGCAGAGTTGGTCTCAGAACACGCTGCGAAGGTACGGCCTGGATTATGTCTCCCTTAAGAATGTGATCTTTGAGCTTTGTCACGTGCTCCTCGTAGCCTTCTTGGCCAATGTTCAGGGTGAAAGGCTGATCTGGAACTACAGGAGGCTGAGTAGGATACTGCACCTTATCCTCAAGAAGAATGCTGCGCACCAACTCAAGCTCTTTGCTCGCCTCTTTGTATTTTCTTTCAATGTCTTCTGGAGTGTCTGTGGGCACAATGTGGACATTGTTGATGAGCTGAAGGCGCTGGTAGACATTGTCAAGAGCTACAATCACATTGAACAACATAATGTACGACTCTGGAAGCTTGAGAACATCCTTAAGTGGACGTCTGGTCTTAGGTTCGAAGTACTTGATACAGTCGTACGAAATGTACCCAATGGCACCTCCGGAAAGAAGAGGCACACCTGGGGTCTCCGCTTGACGGTACTCAGCAAGAGATTCTTCCAACAAGTTCAAAGGATCCATCTCAACCCCCACTTTCTGGAAATTCAGGTCCTTCTGGGCCAATTTTGGGGTCTCACAGGCCTGTTCACTACTCACGGTCTTGATAGTCTTATAAGGGCGCACTCCAATGAAAGAAAAACGCTCAATCTGGTCGCCATTTTTTGCACTCTCAAAAAGGAAACTTTGGGTCTTTTTTCCCCCATTGAGTCTGTTCTTAGGGTTCAGAAGCTTGAGGTACGCGATGTGAGGCGTAAGCAGGTCGTTGAGAACATACTGGTACACCGGATAAAGGTTTGGAGGCTGTGGGAGTGAAGAATTAGCTTTCACAAGCGATACAAGGTCTAAAAGGGGAGGTTGAGTGGTCATTGAAATTTCGTTCTGATGCTGCATAATTTTATGACTGATGGGTGCGGTTAGCAGTGAGTCAGATCGGTCAAGATGAGCTCAGTAGTATTGTAAATACGTATTTATAGGCTGAAAGATGCCATTCGTAGCTTTGGAAGAGAAAAAGCCTCAAGATTTTTGAGTACGAATTTGTTTAATTTCACTGTTCTGTTCAAGAGGAAAACACAACGCCCAGAACGACATTGCAGCAAAAATTACTTAAGGAGTAGCACAGATTCACTGTGTAACCCAAAGTAGAATGAAACCCTGAGGAGTTTCCAATGTACAGAATATAGATATCATCCTATCGCTAGCGAGAAGCACTGTGATGCTTTTGAGCACGTTACCATTAAAAATAGTATAGACCAGCATTCTGCTGCCAGAGTTTCCATTTAGAGCTCTGATTTGAGTCTAAGTCGCTGTCTGTGTGCAAACCGTGACCTTGTGTATTTATGGCAAATAAGATAGAAGAGTTTTGGTATCCTATTGGAATTCAGCTCCAACAAATGCCTTTTGCCTATCACTTCTTGCCTCGGAAGATACTTTCATTGGGAGCGAGGCAAATCATTGGAAGAGATCTCAAAGTTCACCATTCCTGATGGTGCTAAAGATATAAATACCCCATCTAGCCACACCTTCTACAGTGGTAGCGATTATGGGTTTTGTGCAATCACATCAGCACTAAGATACCACAGAGAGATATAAAAGTAATGTTTACAATGCTTACATATGGTTGCTATCTTTCTAGTTACGTAATCGATATAAATTACAACGTATAGTTCTAGGGATAGTGCAGTGCACAGTGTAGGTAATATTAATTGCAGCAGAAAGAGCACCAAACTATCTCAAATAGCTATCTTACTAAGCAATGGATAGTATAAACTAACCATCTTTTAACAGCATGGTGAAGCTCAGAACCGGGTAATTATGCACCTCCATAATTCAACCTTACCAAACCCTTTAACTTCAACGGTAGCCCGATTGCTCTGCCAAAACAGTGCAAATTGCTTAAAACCACACAAGAGACCGGAAATGCTGCTCCAGAATCTACCCCCAGTAATGTCTTTCGAAGACATCACGGAAAGGCTAAGAGAGCTTTCCAAAACCTTACCCCCAGATGGTGTAGCCGTGCCCCCCAATTTCCTGCTTTTCGAAGGGACCCACGCCCTAGAGGTCACAGATCCTGTTATGGATACATCGATGTTCAGAATACCTCTCAATGAAAACACTGTTACAAATTTTGACTTTGATACTTCATCTGACTTAGATTTAGATCTGGTGCTCTCCATAATTGACCTGATCTTTCGTCTTTTATTTGTGTGGCTAGAAAATAATGAGCCGTTGACTACAACTGTTCTTTCCTGTGTATATGTAGAAAGGCTACTCCAAAACTACACAAATATAGAGGTGCCTACTTTGGGTCGAAGCACCACCCAAGAAAAGTTAGAAGAAATTGCTAAAAAAGATGAAAATATGGCACTAACCCATATAGTATTGCGTGCTGCGATCTTGGGAGTGATATACTTCGTTAGATTCGTGATTGGGATGGGGCAAGCGGGTGTGATTTTTGAAGAAGAGGACGTGGTTCTCAAGTTCCCAAACTTGAATCTCTTGGATACTGTTGACAGTTTTGAAGTCTCCAAGCAACTCGTACTGGCCCAGGTTTGGCTTATGAAAAACAAGAAAGGATGCAAAAAAGCTGGTCTTTTACAAAAATATTTGGCGGTTCTTCGTGGTCAGGTGGATCTTACAAAGGCCATGGAGCGTCTGCATGAGGTTGGTTTCGTTCCAAACTTATGGAGCCCAAAGACTCAATCTGTGACACCTATCGATACTTCCTTTTTGAAGACTCTTGTCTCTAACATGAAGGATATAGTTGCCTCGAGCCACCTCATACCCACCGAGAAAAATCATTGGACCGAAAAGTGCTTTCTGCAGGGCATACAAAAGAGACTAGACAACTTGAGACCGCTCAACTCGTTGGCCTCTCCAGACAGTATTCTGAGACAGTTGATTCTCGACAAGTATTTTCTAGGATTTGTGGAGTGTTTTGATGACCTCAACACATTTGTGACACACTGTACAGGTAATCAGATGTGGGCCTTTCTTCGTAAGTTCTACCTCAATTCTGAGAAAAACAGTGTAGTACTCAGTGCTTTTCTCCAGCTTTTCTTCTTCAGGAACAACAAGTCAATTCTAGGTTCATCCAAAATGTTCCTTTCCGACCTTGTTTTGGCAGATATTTCTTCTTTTTGTGCAGAGGCTCCGTTTGTCACATTTTTCTTTCCTCATAGAAACTACAACGTTGTAGACATAAATGGTGCAGCGTTCGTTAGTATGGCTGATGAGTGCGCCAGCATGCCGTTTTCCATCTCTGAGAGCGCTCGTGTATTTGTGGAGTATATGACATTGGATTTGGATCAGATCCACATGTCAGATGTTGCGCGCACGCCACTCAAACATGAGATGGCTCGCTTCATGGAAAATTTGGAGGGAGATATGTATCATCTCATATCCGCTGTTCTGAACAACCCATCCCGGCAACGCCAGACACTCTCGAAGCTCATTGTGCTTTTAGATCTGGCTCAAGTGCAGGCGGAGTCCGTGGATGCGCTCTTCCCAGAGCCTGTGCTTTCAGGGTACGTAAACCACATTAAATTGCGTGTCATGGCAGAGTTCCTCGTGAAGGGCACATGCTTGGAGGTGTACGAGCCTTGGGAGCTTCTCTCTGTGTACTGGTACACAGGCAAGCTTCAACTGGGGATATCGTCCTCTATTCTGGGTGCTTTGGCTGCAAACGCGACTCGGGAGCTGCGTTATTCCGAGCTTTCTAGACGCATTTCATTAGACCAATTGGGAGACTCGGAGGTACATCGCCTTGCAGGAATGTACGCCCAGGACAGCATCTTTCGACGTCATCTGGCGGCTCTCGGCTACAACAAAACTTTCTCGAAACACAAAAAGGAAATGTTGGAGGTTGTTAGGGAGAAAGTAAAGGTGTTGGATGACACAAAGAGGGGGCTCCAGGTACAGGCTTTGATGGTGCAAACCATTCAGCAGGTTTGTGCGTGTATATTCTCTGTGCTTTGTGTGTATCATACTATGGGGCTCGCGCGAGTTCCTGCATTCGACTACGTGAGTGGGTTACTCAAGGAGAAGCGCGAAAACAAGCCATTTGCTCAGAAATTGTATGAACTTCGTTTCAAGTCTTTTTCCACAGTGGGTGCACCAGAGTTCATGGGCTATGAGACTTTCTTGGCAGAAGTGCAGGGCATAAAGGATCGATTTTCTGAAAAGGGTAAAGTGGACCTCAAAAAAATGAGTTTGTTCTTGGGTGAAGCAGAGCGGTCCCTTAATTGGGGGTCAAACTATCTCGAGACCTGTGAACAGTATTGGAAGACGGAGGATGTACCTCTACAGAGTGCTTTTGAATTACAAAGAATATGTGAGATTAAGGAGGTTATCAGAGGATACAAAAATGTTATCGCCGGTGTTAAAGAGAAAATCAGAGAATGGATTAAAGAGAAGGAGAGTGTGATGCTGAGTGCCGAGTTGGAGGACTTGGCTAAAGGATTGAAAGTCGAACTGGTGGGGGGGCGCTATCCTGTTGTTGGTTTGGTGAAGGATGATTGCATTTAGGTATTATCAGACATGCTAGAGATAGAGTGCATTATGTTGTAGGTAAAATTTAGGTGCTTCTCCGGTTGAAGTGCTATGTGTTTTTTAGTGTATTCGTCATTGTATCAAGTAAAATTTCATGTTTTATAAGTTAGCTTGACTGTTTCAATTCGTGTTATGGTGGAATTGGTGACAATGTGGTCAAGAAAGGATTCGCATGGCGTACTTTGTTGACAGTCAACGATGAAAGGTTCTACTCTCAGTCATTAAATAGGGAACAAACTGTATAGCGTGAGATTACAGTCACTATACTCAAAAAGAGCTTAAACATACCTAGCAAAAAAAGTCTAAGTAATGTTAGGCGACTAAAAGTCCAATTTAGCCAAGTTCCTCTTAGTAAGTATGCATATGCATACGGCAAGACCTATCAAACAGAATTACAAGAATACCTCGAGAGGCCTCATAGTACTATGAAGCCGAGAATAGAACCTTTTGGAGAATCTCTACGCCGCTCTTTCGTATAATATTAGACCCCTTCCCCCCTTTCCCTCGTAAATGACACGCACATTTCATGCATGGTGCAGAACAGACCCTTAAAGCTGGTGAAGCATTGTGTCTGCAGACTCTCGCTTAGAATACTCCTGAAAGGTCCCAGAAGTAAGCCCTCACGATATGTACGGAACCTCGTGTATTTCAAAGGTAAGATCTGTGCATTCTGTGGACCCTAGGCCCAATCGGGAAGGATCAGCGAAATCTAGCCTAGTCGCAGACATAAAGAAACAGATTACTACAAACAACCAAACCATCATCGTATACTATAGTTATACAAGCGAAAACCTACAACAAACGTTCGTAAGATTCTGATTGCAAGGTTCAATAACTTTAAGATAAACCAACAGAGCCCACCATTGGTCGCCACTCCTAGCCCAAGCATCAGCTATAAAATCGCACACCCTTTCTTCTTCTTGCCCTTCAAGTTAGCCATCGACTTCTTCTTTTGAGCCAGGGGTCTCGAAGCAGGTACGGCCCTGCTACTTGTATGCTTGTCCAAAGGCGGCAACTGGGGTATTGAGTGGTTGTCATTGGTTGGCAGAGCCAAAGCTTCCTTTATCATGATCTGACGAATCACATCAGCAAATGCCTCTTCAACATTAGTTTTAACGCGTGCACTTGTTTCGTAGAATGGCACCTTGCCCCATTGTTGAGATACCTTAATACCATCTTCAGGCAGAAGAACACGCTCATTACTGAGGTCGCATTTATTGCCGATGAGCACCATTGGGACACTGGAGCTGTCTTTGATACGGAGCACCTGCTCACGGAGAGTCATCAACTCTTTTAGAGAGTTTTCATCTGTAACCAGATACACAAGAAGGAAGCCTCGACCAGACTTAATGTAGAGCTCACGCATGGCTGTGAACTGGGCCACACCCGCTGTATCGAGAATCTCGAGGTCAACTGATTTGCCATCCACCTCCACTGTCTTACGATATGAGTCCTCAATTGTTGGGTCATACGATTCAAAATACACGCCCTGTACAAATTGAACAGTGATGGAGGACTTTCCTACACCACCTGCTCCAAGAACAACAAGCTTATAGTCTGGTTAGTATGAAGACGTGCAGGGGATGCCATGTTTTACTTACCTCTTTCACCAGCCATTACGATAAGATATATTGGAAAGCTGGGTTAGTGAATGTGTTTATGAGCTTCTGGATGCTGCGGTTCTGGCAGCCCTGAGCAGTTCGTGATTTTTGTATTTCTGTGGGTAGAGGGGAGGAATGGATGATTTTGTTTTGTGAAAATCAATTTCGCCCACATTAGGAAATTCAAAAATCAAAGGGTTGCAGGGATGGATTAAGGAGGAAGGGGTGAATATGCGTGGATAGTGTATAGAGCGGCTCTCCGCGATGTTGTATCTACTCCATAATCAATGATATGTTTTATTATCTTTTTTAGATGTCTGTTGGGTAAGATCTCCATATGCAGATCGATATGCGGTCGATGAACGTTTAGATATGAGTCGCGACAATATCATATCAATCATTGATAATCTACAGATAAATCGCCTCAAAAAAGCTATAGATAAGTATTGTAATTACAAATGGTTCGTGTTTTCAGATACTATCAACGCAAATTAGGAGTGAAAATATACCAATTCACTTATTTCCTAGAGAGAATACAATCTGATGTGGTCTTTCATAATGAAAGCTGCAATATCCTTGAGTCGTGTTCGTGGAACCAAATTACGTAAACCAAACCTTCTTAGAGCTATAGCTGTAGCTCTGCATAGACGGGTGGCCTTAGTATATATATACCTAGAAACTGCATATATCAGTTATGGGTGGAAGCTGACGAGGGGTTTGAATATGATTCAATAACATTCACATTTACCAATAATTAAATCTTTCTCAAATGATTTTAAAGTTTGAGGTGACAGAGTTGGGCGTATAACAGGGTGTGCGTAGTCCGAAATTGAGGGCCCATTTGACTTTCACTTGATCCAGCCAAAAGCTCTTTAGGTGCAATTTCCAGCTCTTTTCCATTTCGGCTGCAGAATCAATAATAGGATGGTTTCTTAGTAAGGTTCACCAAGCAGGGGTCATAAGGTTTCACCGTTCTTCCATATCGCTCTTGAGATAACTGCGCAGTTCTAACCCCAGAATACTTCAGTAACTGAAAGTCAATAGGTTATCAGAAAATTATAATTCAGATGAACACCATGTAAGCCTATCAACTTATACTGAGACCTTTGTCAACGAATACACGGCATCTGTGAGACATGCCAAATTATAGTCTGAGCTGCCAAAGATCAGCTTTGAGGAAATTCTTAGACTCAAAGTAGTTAAAAGTTTCCGAGAGAGGGTATGCTGCTGGATACGCTTGATGGCGTGCATAGTGTGGCGCCATCTCCGTATTGTGTTGAATGCTTTGATAGTTTATGTCCCTACGTTTCATTGTTAAGACAGATCTCTAAATCTTGTCACGCGCAGATCTAGACGGCTCTTTGATTGTTGAGTGAAAACAACTATGCTGTTAATGTTAGCGTCGTTTGTTTTGCGTGATCATAAAAAGCATGTTAAAGTATACTTCAAATATCTGGAATTAGCTCAGAAACAACGTAAACATAGTTCACCTATAAGCAAAGTGTTGAGTAGGGTATTTTGATTGAAAACTTTATTTCAGACTATGGTCAATTGATCATAGTGTTGTAAGACAATTACTCAAGCCGATCCCAATATCTCCAGTGAGTTCTCAGATAGAGAATAATGGGGCATATGAGCAACCGAATCAACGAATGATTTTAGTACTTTTATTCAACTCAAAATGCGGCAAGAATATTATCAGCCATTCTCCCACTGACTACGAAACCATTTATCTCGAAAAGGGGTCCCTCATGAGTTTTATTACAGACCCCATATAAATGTTTGGTTTTAAGGCAAACTTAACGTGAGTCAGTATGAAATAGATTGGAGAACTAGGACTCTGCGTAGTATGGGTTCCATCTATCTTAGTGAAAGACCAAGATAGAGTAAAATAACGAGAAATCATGGGCAATTGTGATTATATTGCGAATGAGATCATCTATAACTTGCTTATCAAGCCAAATCTCAAGCTGTTCTTACTGCAGTCTTCCACTCGACTACGACACATCCACAACTCAGCAACAAATACCTACTACACATTCACCACTAAGCTAGACAAATCTACACAAAAAGTAACTTTTATTTTATAAAAACCAACAACCCGCTTGGCCCAGCGGCCGCAAAATACGTACTCTCTACCTCTTCTTACTCAATAATGTTTCTCGACTGACGCCAATTTAACACACTCCGCTTGGCCTGGTTACGGTGACTGTGGCTATGACTTGCTGTCAGGTCTGTGCGCTGCGAGTTATCACTGCTATTACTATGCATTCTGCGAAGATAGCCTACGTCCTTGTTCACCCCCGCCCCGTGCCCCGACATCGGCACAGGAAGCTGGATGCTTGGCGTGGCCAACATAGCCGAGCTCAGTGAAATATCCTTGTTGATATCGTCAGTCTGGATGCCGTTGCGCGTGATCTCCTCCTCAAAGTTCTTTTTGAAAAGATCAACCAACGTGTACTGACTCTCCTGCATCAGCTTAGGCACCAATCGCAGGTGGATGATCAAGCATCGGCGAATCGTCTGAGCCAACTCCGAGAAGTGGATCCGAAGGCTCTCCAATTGGATAGCATAAGCTGGATCTTTGGTGAAGCTCTCACTACCAAAGAAAACACGGTACTGACCAATACCACCATTCACAGGAGCATCGATAGTCCCTGACAACTGCCGCGAAAGCTCACTGAACACACTGCTCAAATCTTCGCTATCCTTGATGGCCTTGTTGGCCATGGTTTCGAGACCAATCAACTCCTGAGTCTTCAGGGCCAAGGAGCGAAGAGCGTTTTGCAAAGGCAGCAACTTCACCGTCACCGCCTGCTTGATCTCACTACGGTTCATCAACGTAGGGAACAGAGTGTATGTCTCATATGTGGTTTCCTCTACCCACAAATCCATCACCAGGGTCAGTCCTGGCAAACGACGGGCATTGGTAAATCTAGTCAAATTACGGTTCTCCATGTACAAACGTGCAGATACCGTCAAGTTGCGCACGTTCTGAGGCACATTGACCCGGGGTTCCACCGTGGTAATGTGCAAGTACCGTCCAGCAGGAATGCTATCGCTTAGCTTTCTGGCCTCGTCATCATCACTTACAATGATGGCACCCGGGTGAAGCCGCAATAACCGGTCGTGGATACTTGTGATGTGTTCAAAAGGATAGCCCTCGTAAATATACTGACGTCCGCGTACACTCTTCGGGAACCCAAACCCAATGAAGGCAATACGGAAGTACGAAGGGGTGAGACGTTCAATTGTCTCAAGATTGAGGTACAACGCCAGCAACTCCTTGTGGACAAAAGAAAGACCTTTGAAGTCGTACTTGATGGTGTCATACACGTGCGCAAGCTGCTTGTACACTTCCACCGCCTTCTCCAAAGCATGTCCCTTCACAAAGTTGACAGCCATTTTCTTCATAAGCGCCTCTTTACGATCAAATGACAGTTGCTCAGGGAACTTGGGCTTGATACACACAGGAAGATGATCCTCTGTGTTCCAGTCATACGTCAGAGCAAGCAACTCTAACGACAACCCAGCCTGCACAAAGTTCAGTTTGGCTTCGTTGCCCTCTACCATCTCCAGAATGAACAGGTGCAAAAGCTCTGGCTTGTTCACGTGCTTCAAGAAACCGTTGATGTTGAGCTTGTGGAACGTTCTGTCGTCATCAAACTCTGGCCCTGGAGGCACATTCTCGAGGTCATTGAGGACTTCCAAGAACTCATACAAGTTCTGGATGAAGCTATCCAAAGGCTCAAACGCTTCGTCCTCAGGGTCTACCCGAATCAGCAGCTTCAACCGCTTGATAAAGTTGCGCTCCTCGTACTGTCCCGGCTTGTACTTATTGCTGATGAAGATGTTGTGCAACCCCGTGATACATTCACGCTCAATGTCGATGAGCTTGCCACTCACCACCCACTCCAGCACCAAAATGGTCCACAACATTTTCACCCCCACCTCCTGACAATTGGCATGCCGTTGAAGCAGGAACAACATCAAGTCTTGGAGTACGCCGTAGTCAAAGGCTATGAACTCTACCTGGAAGCCCCCAGACTTGGTCAACTCGAACCGCGTCACGTCCTCGTCCAAAGGCTCCCAGCCAAGGCAGTCCCATACCTCGTCGACCAACACACAGATCCGGTTACGCACGTCGCCCGTGATCTTCCAGCATGCTTTTCTAGGCACATCTGCGAGGTGGCAAATAGCTATAGGCATAGCTGTGGCCAACTTGAGACAGGTCTTCATATATCCCCCCCAAAGCAGCCGGTCAAAATCCTCCATCTCGTCAGATGAAGGGATGTACTCATCTACCATGATATCCTTCAACAACTCAAGCAGAGTGGTACCAGCCTCGATCATCATCGCGTGCAATGACAACCACTTGGTGGCCGGGTAGCACTTACTCTGGTTAAGGAACTTGGCGGTACTGATCATCTCCAGAATGCTGTCCTTATTCAAGTGGCTTGCGTACCAAGGCCCCTTGGAGAACGGCGTATCCTCAGCGAGAAGTGCCTTCAAACCACGTCCTTGAGCAGCGTACTTGGCGATCTTGGTTATGTAAGCGTACACCGTCATCAACTCGATGAGGATCTCCACAAACAGTTCGTCATTTACCACCAGGTCCATTGTAACCTCAACAAATGGATACTGAGTAGGAAAAAGAGTGGTGAAGGTACGCTTTGCCTTGAAAAGCCCCAAGCCACGTGTGCACTTGTTGTAGTGCTTAATCACCTTTGCGAGTTCGGGGAGAGTTCTAGCAAGCCCACGGCAAAAATGGTACTCGTCCACACGCTGGTTCTTCACAATGTCCCAACAGAAGTCACATAACAGCACAAGAATACCGTTGGCCAACCGCAGAGCCTCAATATCGGTAGAGCCGGTAAGAACCAGGAAAGCCCAATCCAAAGACAGAACAAAGATCGCCTCTTGACAAGATTTGTCTCTGACCACCCACAGGTGCAAGATCCTGCGGATGAGAAGAAGCTTTGTAATGATAAAGCCACTTGACTTGTCGTTTCTTTTAGGCATCGTCACCATGCCAGCCGCGTCAGGAGTCGCAAGCCCACGCAAGCCCACCAGCTCAATGAGCAAGATGATGAAGTTGAGGGCAGATCGGCCGTCGATGCAGATATGTAGCTGGTCCAACCAGAGGTCGAGTACTTCCAAAATGAAGGTTTGATCCAGAGCAAACTTACGATCCTCCAGCTTCAAGAACTCCTGGATAGTGGAGAAGAAGTCCAGCCACAGCTCCAAAAACTTGTCGCCATCATGCTTCAGCGTAGTTTTGATGGCCAAGCGAAGAATAAGCGTCAGAACACGACACACAGAACGATTAAAGTACTCCCACAGCACCTTAAACGATTTAAAGTACTCCGCCATGTTCTCAAGAAGCCGGTAGCCCACCAAAGGAAGCCCCACTGCATTCTTGATGAAGTCCTCAAAAAAGAACACATATTGGTCCTTACGCGCAATCACAAAGTCAAGCACGTGTACTATGCTTTCGAAAACCGCTTTTTTGAGCTCAGGAAGGTCATGCTCGAACAGTACATTGTACACTTCAAGAAGAGCCGTCAAAAGCTCAGGGAAGTACTTCACAAGATGCAGGGTGTCCAAGTTGTTGAACTTCAGAATTAACTGGATGAATGTGTCCACATTTTTTGGAAGCAGAATGTGAGTTTTCCAGTTGAGGAGAGTTTGACAAGCATGGTCTGCATTGAACTTCTTGCCAACGTACTCACTTGTGATCTCAAACGTCACAGCCAGGTTTGCACTCACTCCTCCAAGCTCCACCAGGTGAGTGTTTTTATACTCAATAGCCTGGTTCAGACGACGAATGAGAAGGCGGCCATCGGCCACCACATCTCCATTGATGAAGGCGTGAAAATGGAGGAAATCACTCTCACCATTGCTCAAGCGCGAGTTGGAGCCCAGACCAATGCCCGAAACCCGCACAAGTTCACCCACGGACTCATCTGAGTGGACCAGTGGGAATTGCCAGCGCTGCGAGTCGTTCTCATTTGCTCCCTTGCCAAAAGAAATACTAGGGTTGTTGGAGGTTACCTGGATTGTCACAGGGAAGCCTTTCAACGCGGCCAGTTTCACGTAAACCTTGCCGAGAGTAATGTAGAACCGCTCACTGGATTTGAACATTGGGTCGTAGTACATGGTGCGAACCTGGGCAATTGGGCGAAGTCCGTTGGTGTCGAACTCCGTCATGAAGTTTTGGGTGCTGCTCTTGAACTCCTTGATGCTAACCACAAACTTCTCTGCTCTTGGGTTCACGGCCACACCCTTGTTGGATCCACGGATAATACGGTCGGTCAACTCACCCCATCCGAAGTTGAGGTCGCCCGGTACCTGAGGCTGATTCTGGTTAATGTATGACCCAAAAAGCTTCACCTTAAAGTTGTGGGACTCGCCCTGGGCCGCGGCACCCTTTTTAGAGAATACACGTGAGATGTCGGTCACACCAGCAGCCACACCCTTTCTGATGACCAGGATGGATTGAGAAGGCCGGGTGGACGAGCCAAGCTCTTTAGGGACCTCTATTTCCTCCACTATCACAACCACGAGGTAGATACGTCCTTTCTCAGACTCTCCCGCTGGAATGTTGCGGAAAAGACACGCAGTAAGAGCATCTGCGTCTTCCTTAGCACCCTTGATCTTCACAGCAAAGGCCTCTGTGAGACGCTTACGAGCGGTACGAAGGTACATGTAGGCGGTCATGCTTTTGAAGCCCTTAGGAGCCACAGACAGAGATGACACAAGGGTATTGTAGTCCACCAAAATCTGCGAAGGTACAGCTTTTTGGAATTTCAGATTTGGAAGAGGGGCAGTACGCACAAGCTCTGTGTCCAGAAGAGGGTAGTTCAGACACAAAGCAAACATCACCTGATTGATGGCAATCACATCTGGTGTTGCGTGGTGCAAAAGGTTCTCTGACGAGTAATCAAAGAGCTCGCCCGTCTCTGGGTTTCTCAGAAGAATGGCCTCATAACCTGCAGTATCGTACTTGATGGAAGAGTTTTTTCTGTCCAACTTATTGACACCTTTTGAAGAAAGAAGTTTTGCGATCTTACTAAGAAGAAGGGCCACTGTTTTGCGTGCCACGTTCTTCTCGGCTTTGGTACAAAGATTGTACAGAAGCTTAATGCGAATTTCATCCAACTCATAGTACAACAGCCCAAGCTTGAGGGAGAGGGCAAATTCACCCACAGAGTAAAGCAGGTAAATGTGGGAACTGAGAAGCAGAATCGCGGGCACAATCTCATCCAAGAGATCGCCAGAGTCGAGTCTAAGCGCGGGAAGAGGAGGCTTGAGGTGGTAGTTTGGGTTTTCGCCTTCACGGGCTTCGGAAGCTGCCAACTCGGTCTCTAAAATGGTTGGAACTTTAGGGTTCGGAACCACAATAGTGTTTTTGATAGGTACGGCCTCAAAGTTGTAACCGGTCACTTCAGAGATTGTGGCAGGGTCTTGCAGCGAGAGCTGGTCATTCCATTTGTCCGGGGCGCCACCTTGGAGTTTTGGAATCTGGATGCGCTCAAAGATTTTGACGTGGGTAAGAGGAAGAATCACTACAGCTATACGCTGGTCTGGAAGCTTCTCAAGGTTCAGGGTGATGGCAATGAAGTCCGTCGGAAGAGGCTGAACAAGGGTATAGCCACGGGCCCATTTGTCGGTGGTCTCAAAGATGTACACCTCATCACCTGGGTAAAGGTTTTGGAAGTAGGACGGGAGCTTGTCGAGATGATTCTGGGGAAGAAACGACTTGATGACCCGCCCATGCTCTAGTGTAGGGAGCGGTTGCCACTTTGTCATATCGGGGCGTGTGGCTTGGTCAAAAAAGGTATCTAATGGAGGTTGTGTGAAAGGAAGTATGAAGTGTCCTTTGAAAATTAAATTAATTTCAGCTAGGCTGTGAGTTGCGAGCACCAGACGGGGATTAAACAGACAAGGAAAAGGGTACTATGAAGATGTGAAGACTGATAAGTTTTTCTACTTTTGTAAGGAGGTATGGTGTTTTTTGGGTGAATAGAGGTCACAATTGACGTCGATGTACATGAAAATCTCGCATAATAAATTACGAGGATTCAAAGTTCATTTATGGGCTGATCTATGTAAATTAAGCCTATGTGGCACTTGCAGTATACAATTGTGTTACTCCTACAAAGTTGCTGTATTACTAGTTTATGTTCTCAATTTGATGATCGTATATGGCATTTAGTCTTACCCATCTCGGCAGATCTGCTAGACGGGTATAATGGTATGATAAGGTGCAGGGGGCATATAGAGGGGATAACAAAAGTTTGATAAGAAACGAATACAGGTATATGTTTGGTTAACTCTTAAACTTACTTCATTATTCGAAGTATGCTCAATCACTTCTTGTTTTATCCATTTTTGGCAAGCTGCGGGTTTATGCATTACTCTACAACCGATGATTGGCTGGGGTGATAAGACGTAAATCTGAATTTAAATGAGACTGACACCTATTCTGGGTTACACATATTTTCTCCTCCCGTCATGCGTATCTCGCTAATTCTTATCTTTCCGTTTTAGGATTCAAGCTCTAGCCTAACACTAGTGCGGAATTAAGTTTTAGTGATGAGCATTGATCAAATCTCAAATTCAATACCATCCTTGCATTTATATAAACCGCTACACAATATTGAATGCTCATTAATCATAAACGCTGTAAGTCTAACCAAGCCATATTTTACATTCGTAATACTCATATCAACCCACTCTCCAAACCATTTTCGGGTATCTCTTCCTCCACAGCAGTTATTTCAGTATACTGGTTCTCGTACTCGGAGTCCTCTATGTACTGGTTCTCGAATTGACCACTAGAAAACAAGCTGATGCCGCATAACCTGTCATAGGACCTGAAAAGTTGTATTTGGGCCATCAAGAGCACATTTGCGACAACCATCATAAAGATGACCATCTTCTTCATGTTAGAGTGTAGCTTCCTTTGAATAGCACATTTTTCACTTAAACTGCGTTGGAGCTCGATATCGTAGTCGAAACTCTTTTCATTCATGTTAGACCCTGACCTTTGAAATTAGCGATTTAGGTTTGATTTATATATCCGGGAATGTCACATCCAGCATGCATTATTCTTGGCCTTGAAGCCCACGTTGTTTTTCCTCAAAACGTGCGCCACATGGGTATGGGAATAACTGGTGTGAACAAAAAAATACGCCCTCAATAGAAATGAAATGATTTGAAAATTTTTGCTGTTATTTCTCTTTGTATCATAGAACCCTTCATTTCCCGTCAAACTCGATTACCAAAAACAGCCCTGCAGAAGCCACTAATTCTTGGGTAGGGCTTAGCGTAAATTTACCATGTTTTTACCTTTTTCTGTACGTTAATACGCTAAAGGAAATTTGACACATTCTAAACAATAATAATTTGCTAACACCGAGTCGGTAGTGTGTTCATTTTGAGACAACTGAGAGTATCGTCTGTTTCAATATTTAGCGGATCTATATTGAATTGATAAATCACAACCGTTAAGTTCAGATTATGCCCCCTCTCAATACCAAACTCATTTCCTTGGCAGAACTTGAAAGTCAGAAAAAGCCTGTGGTAAGTTGGCGAATGTCATATAAAGGCGGTTTAATTATTTAGAAACTCAAATTTCTTCTTAAGATAAGTCTTCTTACGCCCGGCTATAAACGACAGACTTAAGTTCCAAAATTAGGGATGCATCTAATTGCTTACAAAGCTGTATTCGATTTTACATATCAATAGACAACACCCAAACTCTTTAATGCACTTCAATCCACCAAAATGTTATCAATCAATCTTGTTTCTCTTCCATCTTCATTTTTCACATAAACTGCACAGCTGAAAACTGCCCCTCTCTCACCAATCTCTCTCACCTCACTTAAGTTCTCCTTGTCATTGATAGAAATGTAATCTATTACCATGGTTCCCTCATTGACATGCTCTTCCAAAACCTCATTCATGGCCTTCAATAAAGGCTCACTTTTCTTTTCTCCAGCCTCATACAACTGCTTACCTTTTTGCAACATTTTATTGATCTGCTTCAGTTTCTCCAAAGTGCTCTTATCCAAGTATTTGTTTCTTGAGCTCAAGGCCAACCCGTCAGAGTCTCTCCAAATATCACACACCACAATTTCAATGTCAAACAAAAGATCTTTAACCATGCGTTTGATCACTAACGATTGTTGATAATCTTTCTGTCCAAAATATGCTCTACTGGGCCCTACAATGATAAAAAGCTTGCTCACCACAGTGGCAACCCCACGGAAAAAATTTGGTCTTGTGCGGCCTTCCAACATCTCACTCAAGCCCAAAACGGAAACAAATGCACCAGTTTGTTTCTCCACATCCAATACTATTCCCAGAGGATACATTTCTTCGACCTGGGGAAGAAAAACTGCATCTACCTTGGTTGCGAGCCCTTCGAAGTTGCCTTCCAACGACGCCAATAAAGCAATGTCTTGCTCTGTTGTTCTAGGGTATTGATCTAAGTCTTCGGTGGGAGCAAACTGCGAAGGGTTGACAAAAACAGAGACTATAGTGACCTTATTAGAAGCAAGAGAACGTCTTACAAGCAGTAAATGACCGTCATGAAGAGCCCCCATAGTAGGAATGAGACCCACGGTTTTGCCTTCGAGGGTCTGTGTGAGTCTCCAACGACGAACTGCCGCAACGGTACGGAGAATTATTGGGGCGTATGGCTTTCTATCCTCCATCGATGAATTTTTTGACATCTTAAAAGTTTCACTTTACGGCATACGAGCGTGCGGTTAGTGAGATCTAGCGAAATGAGGTAACTCGGAGCTCACGGTGATTGTTGAGATGTTGCTCATACTTGTTTAACAACCTAAGCGAGTCCTATTTTTTCAAAAAACGTGTTCGTCAATTCACGTTCGAGAATTGAGGTGTGCCTTTAGTCATCGCCATCTCTGCTGGACGCTGCAAAACATGATTGAACGACAGTCGGCATTTGAATGATCTCTTACAAGACTCAATGTTTGTTGCTGATGAGCTTAGTCAAACGAAAGGTTCTATTGACTGTGAGCTATCTAAACTTTTTATTTTTGAATGGAATACATGTGTGCACTCACGAATACTCCCAGTTCAGCTGTCTCCTCAATTCAAGCGATTAAGACAAGATAAACTTGAATGCTTAAAACTGACAAGAAATGCTAAACAAGCAAAAAGACTGACAACGAAAATAATCTCTTATTACATATTAGTGCGACTATTTATGAAAGCTAGGAGGCATTGTTCAATCCACCTAAAGCGGCTACTGTTCACAGGAGATGCGAATAGCATAGAAAAAGTAAACCGAAGCAATAAACCCGAGGTAAATAAAAAGACATCTATCAGAAATTACTGTACCCCTTCTCCCCTTGCAGCACTTCCCATGTGGTCCGGGTAAGTATTTTTATTTACATTTTTAAAACGCGTTGATCAAAACAAAAAAAAACCCTAAACACAGCATGTCCCAACAACACCTACCGCTCTCTTCTATTGACAACAACCTATCACACATACCCACGATGCGAAAGAACTCAAAAGCGGCGATACACAAGCGCCAGTCGATGATCGGGCGCCCAAGGCTTTCCACTGTCCCTACATCTTCCTCCAAAAAAACTCCAGGAGTCCCCAAAAATAATGTTGTACCTCGCAAGAAAACAACAGTATACTCTCACGCGGAACCGAACTTGCCAAGCTTGACCAGCACCATTCCTAAGGACCCACGCCCCCTCAAGGATCGGAATTACCAGGAGACCATGAAGACCGAGATCTATACATTTCTCAAGGAAAACGGTTTTGAGGCCAACACAAAGCACCCACTCACCGATAAGACGCTCCGAAGCCCAACACAAAAGGACTTTGTGGTGATCTTCAACTGGCTTTTCCGTCAGATTGACCCGGGTCACACATCTACTCGTTCTTTGGAAAGTGACGTCTTCCTGCTTTTGCGTATAGTGCGCTACCCCTACATGGCAACCGTGTCCAAGTCACAGATATCAGCTGTTGGTGGGCATAACTGGTACATGTTTCTTGGGATGCTCCACTGGCTTGTGAAGTGTGCGTACTTTCTGAAGCCAGCAGACCCAGAACCTGAAGATTCGGGTACCGATCCTGCTGAGCGGCTCAATGGCATGTTTTTCCGGTATGTCAGAAACGCATATCGTCTTTTTCTGGTAAGTAGGGATGATTACACCCCGCTTCAACGTGACCTTAACACAGAGTTTCACGAGTACATGAAAGTGATCGAAGGCTCTGTAGCCGAGGTGCAGAAGGAGCACGCTGCTTTGAAGGAGCGTCATGCTGCATTAGTCAAGGAGGACCAGAGCATCGACACGGGAAACAGACGCACACAAGCACTCGAGTTGGACATTCACAAGTTCCGTACATATATAAAGTCCGTAGAGGCCCGCCGTATAAAATGGGCCGCTAATATTAGTAGAATGGAAGCCAAAGTGGAGAGCTTGCGCTCTGAGACTTCGGAAGTTTCAGAGGCGGTACGTTCTGTTACACAGAAGCTTGGAGCGCATGGTTTGGCGCTTCAAGATGTGCGAAATTTGATTGAGGACCGCAAAACCGCGCTTTCTGATCGGGAGAACGCACAGAAGCAGCTTCAAGAACGCACCGAACGGCTTAGAGAGTTGGAGAATGAAGCACGACATCATTTTGACACGCTCCAAGACTTGGTTAAGACATATAACATGGACAGCTACGGTATCAGTGCAGTGGCCCAGACAGAGCACAATATGGAGTTGGACACAGAAGTTGTTTTGGACAATTTTCTAGACGAAGAGCGTTTGGGCATGCGTAGTGAGGAGCTTGTAGGGAGCCATGGTCTTCGAACCACAAAAAAGAGCCAACTCAAGCAGTTCCACAAACTTGTAAGAGAGAAGAACTTCAAGGTGAATGATGAGCTTATTAAGCTCCAGAATAGTGTAGACTACTTGGGTGAGAAGTTGGCAGAGCGTTCTGAGCTTCACGACACTTTGGAAGCTAAATTGACGTCGTTGCGTATTCAGTCTGACGAGCTTTATAACATGATGGCGCTGGAGCTGAATGCTGCTAATACAGAGACAGAAAAGCTCGAAATGCAACTCCAAAGCTTGCGGTCTAGCGTGGAGTCTGGCTCATTAGATGTGGATCAAAAAATACACACCAAGGAAATAGAGTTGGATCGTGTGGAGAACGAAACGCGCGTGAGCCGTGAGGCGCTACATAAACAGGTGCAGCAGATCATTGAGGGAGTGGTGACGTTCAAGATGGAAGTGCAGGAAGAGTTAGAAGCGATTGGAGAGACTGTGAATAGAGAGGTGGAAGAGGTGAAGAAGGAAGAAGATTAAACTATGATTTATAGAGGAAGAAGGTGATTGTTCATGTTTGTATATTAATGTTGGACGTTTAGGATACCTGTTAGCAATGGAAATGTAGGTTAAATTTGTTTGATTCTGTTGGGTATCACTGTAACAGCTGTATGAGTGTTGAAAATTTTTGAAGTTTTGATTCGTATTTCTGAGAGCTGTGTACAGTGTGACAGGAGAGTAGATCTACTTTCGCTTTGTTGTACCCAGTGTTCAGACTTTCGATTCTGTGCAAATGATCTACTAAATCTCAACTTGCAAGTGCTTTAATAAAAGTGCAATTGAATAGCAAAATCTAGGTCGCTGGATAATGAGTTCTGATATAACTTTGACCACTAAAACCTTTCATATTGGCGACTTGCTTACTTATTGGGAAGCCGGAAGGACACCTGTGCCGAACACAATCAACAGCCTGGATGCAGTTGATCCGGTACCAAAATTTTCTGGTTACCCAGAGGACTTGAGGACGATTACTTTATATAACTTAGCTGGCTCAGAACAACATATTACTGACATTTTGCCCAAAACAATTCTTCAAACTAGTGCCATTACAGGAAGACTTCATAGCTCCACAGGACGCAAGACCACCGAGTACGAATCCTAGTTACTTAGAAACAAAAGCGGGATACCCGAAATCTTTACACAATAGCTTTCACGTGATCTTCTTGCAAAACGCGTTGCCACTATTTGCACCTCCGAGTTCACTATATGATACACCAGGAGTAAAAGAGTCGCTAGACGAGTTGAGAACATGGAAGAAAGAGAAATGTAAAGTAAAGGAGGTAAGTGGAGAAAAGGGCGTGGCAATTATAAGGCTGATTACTGCACCGTTCGGTGAAAGAACCAATGATTTCGACAATAATGGACGCTTTCCATAGTTACTAACAGCGACAAAATCAAAGTATGGAGAATTTAGTCTTGAAAGTAGATATGCAATAATCAACGATTTGCAAGGAACTGTTCACAATAGTTCGTCTAGATTGCTTTTAATAGAGTTTTCGGAGTGTTAAATGAGTATTGGCGGTCTTTGTAAAAGGAATATCGTCTCATAATGAAAGATGTTTACAGCTTGTATATAATTGAGAGTTACAGTGAAATTGCTAAGCAGCGATTTACTGAGTTATAGTACACAATCCCTGAAATTGTCGGAGCATATTTGTCTGATAAGGTGAATACTTTCCATGAAACATGTACTTACACATAAGCGAGTGGACCAAAGAACGTGTACCAAATATGAGCAGACCTCATTTGGGTAACATTCTTTGGGTTGAAATGGAGGTGCCTTGCGAATTTGAAAATTTTATAGAGGAGATGGCTGAAAAGCTATGCCTCAGGATCAACGGTAAGAGAGTCAGCAAAGCAGAGCGACAAATGACGAAAATTAACAATAAGAGTATTAAAAGCAAGACTTGGAGCAGTAAGCCTGATTCAGGGAAAACACGTTTTTATGGAGCAATTCCCAGAGCGTTGTATCATAAGCTAGGATTTAGAGGTGAGATCGTGGAGCTTTTTGGTGAAAAAAGTGGCAAGCAGTATTGCTCGAAACAACAGCAAAAGTGAATCAGAAGAAGAACTTCAATGAGTTCTCAGAGGTTGCTTCGCTTTTGCGAACACGATACTATAGAGAAGCTTTTGAGAGGAAACCTATCAATCTCCGAAAAAGATTCTACAACGATTGCAAGCTATATAAAAAAAAGTATTGAGCCTAAATGGTCTTTCGAGCCACCGCAATTGTGTTAGCGATATCTGTAGAAGAATACTGATAACTTCTTTAGAGTATTAAAAGAATTTGTACTTGAGGTAGGTACCTCATTGATATTTTTCAGCATACATAAACTTCACTTTTGAATAAAATAATACCACTTCTCACGATGCGATATGCTTTAGATATAGTCTATTTGTGGAGCTAATAATCTCATGATCATAACCCAATATTACAAAACAAATCTATAGTCCCACTCACAGTCCCAACGTTTTGCCAAAGCATTTGACCTGCTGCCATCACATCTACCCTCTGTAGCCAAGTCTTCCTCATTGGCTTTGTCTAACATTCTATTTCTCCACCCGAGATACAATCTAGCGAGAATCGCGGCAATCAAACCCAATCCACAGAACGCAATCTGGCAGGCCATTCCCTCTAAGTAACGAGGACCTGTGCTTGCTGGATAAAAGTACGAAGCGTAAGTCAGAGACACGTTCGAGAAAGCGTTGATAAAGGCAATTGCCACAGCTCTTTTTGCAGGCGGTCTACTAATTGTCGTGGAGATCCAAGAAAGATTTGCTGTGAAGGCCCCGTAAATCATCAACATGAAGAACATAGACACATACCGCGCAGCCGTGTTCATGGTGCACGCCGCGATGATAAATCCTATCAACGCAATCGTCAACGAGAGGGAGATATGCCAAAAGCGCTCTCTCCTACGATCAGAACTCATACACAGAAGAAGGGACCATAAACCGGAGCACACCCAAGGAGGAACTGTTAACAAAAGTGTTTTTTTACGGTCATAACCAAGAGTTTGAACAATAGTAGGGAAATATGAGGTTACGCTCGTTGTGGTAACCACCAGCAATTGCAAAATCCAGAGCATATATGTTGCTGGGTCTGTGAAGACTGCCAATGCCCCTTTTTTGAGCAGCTGGGTATCATAGTTATCTTTTTGACTAGCCTCCTCAGACATTCTTAAGACAGCCAACGCTCGCTCCTCTTCCAGAAGGAACCGCGTGTTATGAGGGAAGTCTGGTAAGACGAAAATTGCGATGATTGCGATCGGGACCGTGATTGTACCCTCAATGATGAACAACCATCGCCACGCAGAGATACCACGGTTATCGTGGTCAAATCTGCTCAATATAGCCTCACCAATAAGACCACCAAAGGCCCCAGACGCAGAAGCAGCAGTATAGAATATGGCTATTCGGGTAGCAAGTTCTCGACGTGTATACCACAGCAGAAAGAGAAAGATACAACCAGCAAAAAAAGGCAGCTCCACGAAGCCGAGAATAAAGCGTACAGCGATCCATCCGCCATAGTTCTGCACGGCACCCGTACACGCACTCACCACCGCCCAAGCCGCCATCACACTGGGGAGAAGAATCAGAGGACGTACCTTGTTGAGAAGAAGGTTGGTGAAGAGTTGCATAAGGACATATCCGACAAAGAAAATAGAGATGATGACATTGTACTGTATCCCGTGGAGACCTGTATCCTCTTCAAGGGTCCCAAGACGCGCAGTCGCAATATTTGTACGGTCAAGATAGTTGAGCACATAGATAAGCATAATCATAGGAAGAAGCCGAAGGTCAAGTTTGCGAACAAGCTTTCTCTCGAGCTCAGCGCGGTTTGGGTCTAGAGAAGCTTCTTCACTATGTGAGAGATGCCCTCCTTCATGTTTTTCATTATCAATCTCCATTATGTACAAACGAATAGTGGGTGGTTAGCTAATATATACCTATTTTTTTTTGGAATTGTGTGTGACCTACGGACAGAGGCATGGATGGCAAAGAAGGGCTTGGAGTACAGCTTTTGAGGATTTCTTTAGCACGAATCGAGTAACAAGGCTATAAGAGGTCAAAATGAAGAGTTGTGCTTGTGAGAATGTCTTGACAAGTACTTATTTACGCCATATCTATTGAGATTTATCAATCTCGGACTTGATGTGTGTGGGGTGCATGAGCATGAACGCTTCTTTTGAATAAAACTTTAATGTAGATCCCATGAGCAAATGGTCCATACAATTATTAGGCAATAACGGGATAATATAAGTGCAGTATCAACACAACTTTCTTTGTCTTACTGGTCAAATACTCTCACCTCATAGCGGATTATTTACCTCCTTATCATAAAAGACTTTTCGTTGACCCTCTCGAGAAATGTGGGGTAGACATCAAGAGCGGAAAAATATAACAGAGTTACCGAAACAAAGATTGGCATAGAAGACGTCAAAGGGCGCGGGTGTTCGGAGAAACAAGCCCGTATACAGGTTCAATTCGATTGATTTATGGATAGGTTTTGTGTCTAAGACTTTATGTAGATTTATCATCATATATGGCAACTTCCTCAAAAATGTCAGATCAAACTTAAGGAAATATGATATTTGTTTAATTGCTGATACTCAAGGTCTTGCGCATGTACGTCAGTTGTAGAAATCGTGACTTGCGAATCAGCAATGGTATAGGGTGTATAAAGGGAGTCAATATCTCTTCCATAGTTTTATGATGAGAAAGCTTAATGCTGCAGTTATGAAAATTTAGGGGTTGTGAGGTGCTGCCCTTCTATCCATGAAATTGGGTCCAGGTTGGGACATAAATACTTAAAAATGTGAAATATTGAAGAAGAAGATTGTGCAGTGCGAGCACCGATAGTATAACCAAGCTAATGGCGTTATGCCCTTATATTCTGTTTGAAGGTGTTAAAGCATTCGCCAGCTCGCTTATAGCATTTTCATAGAATAAAGCTCAAAAAAGAGGATCTTTATGCGTGAATGCTTTGGTAGCACCGTTACATAATCTCTTAGAAATTGCACCGCCAGCACCAACATCGCTCGAAACCAAAAAATCAGCATATTTTTCGCGGCACTTTTCCTATATGAAATCGAGGGAATATCATTGGCTGACAGCGCAGAAGAATTTTTAGAAAATTTGGCTCATTTTTTTACCACACACAAAACATCCTACGACTAACAACCCCGAAGGTGTGATAATTGCTGACGAGACTACGGATCGTTTGATATAACAGAATAATGTTTGGCACGTCCTTCAAGAGTTTCACGAAACGTGTTTCGAGCGTGAGTATTGGAAAATAGGGAGAAAAAAAAAAATGAACAAATGGGCATGGAATTTCAAGAAAAGATGACAGATGGGCCAACTAAGCAATTGTAATTGTTGTGGCGATATTGTCTTTTTTTTTGGTTGATTGCGTGCTGGCCAATCAGAATTGAGGTGAAGCAAAAAAATTGCAACGATTAATCAAAATGGCTTGATTGCCGACTATAGTGAAGAGATAACATATAGATAGGGTGCGCGTGATATGCTACTGTCGAGAGTTTTGTGTGTCGAGATTTCTTCCCTGAGTATATGTTGGACGTCTACTTCGTTGAATAATAAAAACCGGTTTGGAGCGGAATCTGTTGTTATAACTGACTGTGGAGGTATGCCAAGCATGTTCCACCATTTGTTTGGTAATTTTTATGTCTTACAGTTTTTGTTGCAAGCCTGCTTATTGGACGGCTGCTTATTGGATATCAACTTATTGGGTTTCTACTTCTTATTCTTTTATACTTTAATCAGAAACTCACCTCCTATAACTCTCATTTATCTATGGAACTTCAAAATCATACATTGCTATTCAACATCCTTATTGTTCAGCTCAACAGATTTCACTTAAGACAACCAGCAACAGCCAAAATACACAAAGCACTCACTAGTTATCATTGTTGCCATGTTTGAATCAGCCCAATCCTGTCTCATATTGAAAATGACCATTTGTTCAAAAGCATTAAGACTAGTGTTGAAGCATTTAGTGGAAAACTAAAGCATTGTTGAAAACCAGATTCGATCTGTCGATTTTTGAATTATCGTTTATCTTGCTATCAATCTTCTGAGAGTCTCAACCAAAACACATATTAGTTACGCTTCATTTCAATGATTATAAACATACTAACCAGCGGGCCCTTTCAACAGCCTCTGCCCCTCGCAAAACATCCCCCCTCCCCTACCTTGCGGCGGCTTCTGCTGTTGCGGCCGGGGCAATCCTTTACTCGGACAGCAAGTCTGCCGAGGCTATGACTGCTGCGGAACACGGGTTGCACCCACCGGCCTTTGGGTGGTCGCATAACGGCATGTTCGACTCGTTTGACCACGCGTCGATCCGTCGTGGTTTCCATGTGTATAGAGAGGTCTGTGCTGCTTGCCATTCTCTTGACAGAGTGGCTTGGAGAACGCTTGTCGGTGTTTCGCACACAAATGCCGAGATCAAGGAGATGGCTGAATCGTTCGAGTACGACGATGAGCCAGATGACCAGGGTAATCCTAAGAAGAGACCAGGTAAGTTGGCTGATTACATCCCAGGGCCTTACGACAACGAGCAGGCTGCCCGTGCAGCGAACCAGGGTGCTTTACCTCCTGATTTGTCTTTGATTGTGAAGGCCAGACACGGCGCTTGTGACTACATCTTTTCGCTTTTGACCGGTTACCCAGAGGAGCCTCCTGCAGGTGTTGTGTTGCCAGTTGGTGCCAACTACAACCCATACTTCCCAGGTGGCTCTATTGCTATGGGGCGTGTTTTGTTTGATGACTTGGTTGAGTACGACGATGGCACACCAGCAACCACATCCCAGATGGCCAAGGATGTGACAACGTTCTTGAACTGGGCTGCAGAGCCTGAACATGACGATAGAAAGAAGGATGGTTTGAAGGCTATCATTGTTCTCTCTTCTTTGTACTTGATTTCTGTTTGGGTGAAGAAGTTTAAGTGGAGTCCAATTAAGAGCAGAAAGATTGTGTTCAACCCTCCAAAGAAATAGGCGATAAATAATGTTGCTGGCGGGTGTGGTATAATTATAATGCAACATACATGGGATTGTAGTGTGTCAGTTCGAGGGAGCTATACTACAAGCACAGCTGAGCATGCATCGCTCCACGGTTTTACTGCGTGGTACGGCCATATATTACATATTTTTGACCTATCTTTGTGTAGGGAAGTTATATCTCAGATTATTGGTGTAAGAATGTAGACCAAGTCTAGGCAATGTACTATCTATTATACATTTCTAATACCTTAGTAGAAAGCTACAACATTACTATAATCATCCAACCCTTTTCTACATTTCATTCTGACTTTTAGTGGGTCTTTTCAATTTTTAGTTACCAGTATGATATTCTCTCCAATAATGATTGCTATCATCTTTACGGTTATTTGTGGTTCTCTCGGTAATGCTTCTTCGAAGAGGGTATGAACCTTCAAATAGTATTAGTAGGACACTGGGCTCTTACCCCCTTGAGTGATGGAAAAACTACTCTCACTTTTCGGAGAATTTCCAAGCTCAAGGCTTTGGAAATCTCGCATCCAATTTTTGAGCTTGAAAATCCAGAAGTGTGCAATGGAGATGCTCATGCACCTAGCCCGAAGGGATCGATTCAAACGAACAGTGGCCCCAGTATCTGCAATAGTAAGGGACTATTGTTTCACTCAAACACGTCAAACCTCACATTGGTGTAGCTGGTTATATTTATAGATACACCTCAGGTTGTTTGAAAGCGATATGTGCGACGCCTACTATCCCGAGCCTGGTGAAAAGGTGGATTTAGCACTTCGAAAGAAGCACATAATTTCTGTTCTATAGTAATTATACCATTCAAGCTTAGGTTGGTTGGCTTTTCTGCAAGTCAAATTCTTTTAATGCTTGCAGATCTTTCTACGAGTCAATCATATGATTCGTTTGAAATACCTATCGAATAAGCCACTTTGAATACTTTTTCCTGTCAAACACGCATGTCAGATCATTCTATAATTAGCATTGGCGGGTCGATTGCCTGATTGTCTCCACACGAAATCAATGGACCAACATCCGGGTATGAAAGGCTTTTGTTTGCATATTGATTCAGGGCCAGCCGGATCACATATTTGGCTATATAAGAACTTTATGAAACAGTTGATAGTTGGATACTATAGACTGCTGCTATCAAATTTACAATGTCATCGTATGCACTCATTCTTATATATACACCATGAACTTGTAATCAAGAACTGAATGAAATGAATGGCCGTTTATAGTATATGGTAAATGGTATGAGGCCGAAGCTGTAATAGCTCAGTTACTAGCGAAACAAAAAAAACAAATGACGAAACCCCGGCAACCAAGGCATAGAGATCTTGCAGATCTATGATGAAGTAGATGTCACCATCCACTCGAGCTATATTCTCAATATATTTAACGGAACAGACAGTGTGCCAATAGCCAGCGACTGTATGAATTGAAGAAATTTTAATCGTATCTGGATGATACTAATTGGCACCACTTATACTCAACCATAGCTTAAATCAAATGAAATTCAAAGAAATTTCAATTGCTTGCAATTGGATTTTTGAGTGATGGTAGTGACATGTGCTTAACGCCTTTGTTTCAGTTAAGGCGCGGAGTTATTGTCAAAGGTCGGCAGAACCTTCTTCTTTGTCTACTTCTTGTCCGTCCTCATAAAAAAAGTCCTTGACTCTTCCTTTTATGCAATATGGGCACATCATATGCCGACATCTCAGACATGTGTAGCTCTCCGGGAGACTTTCCCTGCTTCCGTGCACCTGTCCACACCTGCAACAATACCACTGGATGATCTTGTTAGGGTCCAGGTACCCCGGATTCGCCGTTTTCGTAATACTCATATAGTGCTGCAGTGGGGTTCACCTCTCTTTATAAAGTGGTCTAGCGTTCCAGCCCGAAACGGGGGGTGCTGCACCCAGACTACTAGGCTATTGGCCCACCACAGGCGTGAGCGTTTGTGGGGTGCGTGCATATATAAAGCGACAAGGTTTCCATATCTTTACAATTATAAAATGGCCAAACCTATTGTTCTTCAACTCGGCGCCCCCATTCGCTACAATCACGATCAGTACGCAGATTTTAAGAAAACTTTTGATGTGGTTGTGAACGACTGTCTTACCCGAGAAAGTTTCAAGGCAGCTCTTGCAAACAAGGCATTTGGAAACTTCTATGCCATCTATCGTCCGTTCTGGAATGATGGGTTCCAGATGGGCCAATGGGATAAGGAGCTCATCGATCTTATTCCCTCTTCATGCAAAGTCATTTCCATGGCAGGTGCAGGCTTTGACTGGATGGACATTGACTATTTGAGTACAAAAGGAATTCTTTATTGTAACGGAGGCTGGGGTCCCACTGAAGCAGTGGGTGATAATGCCATTTGGCACATTTTGTCCACCTTCCGTAATTTTGGTTGGAGTATGAAGAGTGCGCTTACTTGTGATCCAAAAACATTCATGGAGGCTCACACAGATTGCGTAGTAACGGCATGGAACCCTAGAGGACACACACTTGGAGTCATAGGTATGGGCAAAATCGGATACAGAATAGCTGAGAAGGCTAGCAGAGGGCTCGACATGAAAATTGCATATTTTGACTTGTTTCAGAGAACTCCGGAGCAAGAAAAGGCCGTGAATGGCACTTACTACAAGAATTTGGAAGACATGCTCCCACATTGTGACTGTGTGGTTTTGGCTACACCTGCATTCAAAGACAAGTTTATGAACAAGGAAATTTTCGCGAAGTTCAAGAAAGGCAGCAGATTTGTCAACATTGCCAGAGGAAAACTTGTTGATGAAGAAGCTTTGTTAGGTGCCTTGAAATCTGGGCAGATTTACTCTGCAGGGTTGGACGTTTTCTACGATGAGCCGCAGGTTCCCAAGGCCTTGGCCGACTGGAAAACTGTGTCTTTGACCTGCCACAATGGTGGTGGTTCTGTGAGTACGTGGGTCGTATTTGAACAGTTGGGCATGAACAATATCTTGGGCTGGTATAAAAATAGAAAAGCCCAGTCTCCGATAAATTTGCGGCAGATCAGTCAGTATAAGTTGTGAGTTTTTCAATGATTCACAATTTCGAGAAAATTGAGTATATACTAGGTACAAGAACAGATGTCTATTATGGACTTGATAAAGTTACCCAGTTACATTTGATGTTTACATCTAGACTTGTAGAGTAAAAATACAGCAAATTGTATTCTTTGTGCTAGCTATTTGAGATCAACGGCAGTGTCAGAATTTCCACACTTTGAGACTGCCAAAGCCTTGCAACTCTTTCACTGTGAGTCTCTGTCTGTAAAGCATTTACATTTGTTCAAAGTAAACATTCATACATATAAAAAAAGAATGTAAGGTTCAAAAAACACATACGCTTCAGGCATCAAACATTCCTGTATTACAAGTGTACGGACGTAATCCTTCGCTTCGCCCTTCTTGGCAAGAGTCAACGCGAGTCACAGATCAAATCTGTCAAACGCACAAATTCGAAAAAAAAGGGCGCGCAGAAGATAAGCTACAATCTCTTCGACAAAGAACTGACAAAACTCTTTTTAAAATTTTGGATCTCAAGTTGGCTATTAGAACTTAAAGGCGCTCATCCTCCTCCCCTCTGGCTACTTATACCAAGAAATTCCTGCAGCCTAAATTTCACCCACTTCACCAGTATAAATTTAGGGCCTGAGCCACGCATACAACTATTCCTGAAAATGACCACCAAACACCGCGTGACCATCCTCCTGAACAATAAGGTCGACAAGGGTGACTTTGAAGAGCTTTACCTAGCCCGTACACGCTGGACTATCCCTGGCGGGTCCTACCAGAGACAGGATCGATTTTCTCTTCCTCACAAGGCTGCTGTTGCACTTTTAGGCAGTGAAATCGACTCAGAGCTCGTAGAACAGTTTGCAATCCAATTTAGTGTGCCTAACAATACCCATGTTAGTCACCAGGTAGAAAAGCGCAACCCAGATCTCACCAATCTTAACACTGCGCTTACCACAAAATATATTGAGCCAGGTTATTCTATATTTGTGAAACCTAAGACTAACACATCCTCTGAAGCTGTGCTCTCTAGCGCACTTACCCTGCTTTCGTCTGTGCTCGACTACTCGCCATCCGTAGAAAACTTTATCCAGAGCCCCGTGTCTCTTGGGTACTATAACCCAGATCCTGTAGCCGCGGAAAAAGTGCCACAGAAACTTGCAGATTTTGCTGTGAGAGCAGCGTGCTCGGCAGAGAACCCAGAGGATGTGGAGCTGTGTAAGGTAGATTACACAGAGCTTCTCAAAAGGGCTTCGTCGGTGTCCGTGGAGTACAACAACCCAAATTCACCAAACATGCTTGATAGAAACCAGAAAGACCAAAAAAATGTCTTTTTGACCATCTTCTGGAACACTGGCTCTCTCAAGAACATGCACAAGGTGTCGCTACGTAAACCAGCGGGTGACCAGCTTGTTCGGGAGCTTGGGATGTTTGAGATTGACCACAGAGCTTCTCTGGTGTCGGAGTTGAACCTTTTTGGTATCAGCTCTAAGTTGCCCGTCGACTTAGAGCCAAAGAGGGACGAGGGTGGAAAACTTCTTTTTGAGGACGAAGACAAAGACACTCTTGTTGGGGCCAAGACCATGTTCTTTGTGCTGCCAAGACATGTGTCGCTTTCTAAAGGTGCTGAGATTGCGTACAATTCTAGCTTCTCTGAACCTATAGGCCTTCACCCAGAGCACGTTGTTTCGGTGGCCACGTCTGGTCTGCTCAAGCGCAACACCACTTCTGGTCACATTTCTCTCGAGCCTCCAATGAACCAGCAGATTTTCGACTGTCAGTTGTTCTCATACTACAAGCTTCCTAATGGTCTTTTCATCGACGAGAATGAGTACAACGACAAGCACGAGCACATGGAACTCATAGGCGTATGGGGGGCCAAGGACTTGGAGGCTCCAAGTTACAGAATCGGTGAATGGGGAAGCAATGCTCTTTTCAGAGTGAAAGTGGAGTCTCGCAATCCAGATGTGTTCGACACTAAAAAAGAGCTCAAGAAGAGCGAAAATGAGTACGAGGACTTGTACAAGGTCAAGTTTCACTCACGCTACCAACTGGCTGCAGGAAATGGCAAGTATGGTGTATTCCAAATGCCAAAGCCCGACATTTTCTGGGCCTGTGAGCTATCTAAGCTGAAGCTTGCAAAGGCCAAAGCCGATAAAATTGTGAGCTCCAGCGACGCTAATGAGTACCAAAAGCTGTTTGACAATGAGTTGATTTTCAGAAACCCATTGGACACTAAGGTTCTGATGAACATGGAAGGTCTCTTCACAGACAACACCGTATTCTACCACTTTGCTCCGGATGTGGAAAACACCACAAATGCAGTCTCCTATATGGACACTTTCACGAATCCAAAGGGGAGCGCAAGCACCTTTTTGTACATACAAATCTTCACGGTGCTTGTGGTGAGCGGCAGTGTGGTGTACTTTGTGCACAAGGTGTATAACGGCTTCTACGGAAAGTTAATTAGAGGCCAACGAAAGGTCAACAAGTTGAAAAATTTGGTGAAGGAGGAGTAATTTTGTATTTAAAATTAAGAATGCATGTATTTGTATGCTTGAAGTTTTGTACGCCATTAGTTTATGTACGCTTGTAGAGCCTGAGAACATTATATTCGAGTGAATAAGACGATTACCATGTACAATCATCTAAATCAAAGAGCCCTTCAACTTTCAAGTTTGTCTGATTTTTGGGCACCCATGGTTGAAAATTCAAAACTTATTTTTGACACTCTGGAATAAACAGCACCGAGGGCCATACCCCAGGCGATTTGCTACACGTTTGACCAGTGTATTCCGTACACTCTACTCAGAAATGACATCGCTCCTCAACATATATATTGCAGGCTTCTTCTTGAAGCTTCTACTTTTTACAACCTACCACTCTACAGATTTTGATGTGCATCGCAACTGGCTTGCAATCACCCATAATCTCCCTATATCTGAGTGGTACTACGAGAAAACTTCCCAATGGACCTTGGATTACCCTCCCTTTTTTGCTTACTTTGAGTATGCCCTCTCTCAGCTAGTCCCGAACATCGTCAAGCAAGATGGCTGCTTGGATATCGTGGAAAAAGGCCAGTACTCGCTTCCTACAGTTTTTTTCCAGCGGTTGACCGTGATAGGCAGTGAAGCTATTCTATTTATCGTGCTCCAGTGGTACATCAATGGGGTCCCAGAGCGCCGCCGCCAAGCTGCCTTTGTGGCTGCCAGCTCTATTGCACTTTCTCCAGGGTTTCTTATTATTGACCACATACACTTCCAGTACAATGGGTTCCTTTTTGGAATTTTGATTGGCTCCATAGTTAGTGCGCAGAAAGGTCTCTATCTCACGTGTGGCGCACTCTTCGCCACAGCTCTCTGCTTCAAGCACATTTTCCTCTACCTAGCGCCTGCCTATTTTGTCTTTTTGCTCCGCGCATACTGTCTCAATTTTCCCGCTGGCCAGATCCCAATCTCGGGCCTCTTTGAGATTGTGGGTCTCACAAAAAGCAAAAAGTTCTCATACGTACCTCCCTATAAGCTTGTAAACTGGGTCAATTTGATAAAACTTGGGCTGGTGGTGATCCTGGTCTTTGCTGTTGCATTTGCTCCCTTTGTGTTCCAGATGCCTCAGCTCTTATCACGGCTCTTCCCTTTCTCTAGAGGCCTCACACACGCTTATTGGGCGCCTAACATGTGGGCACTTTACTCTTTTGCAGATCGAGTCTTGACACAAGTTGCCCTCAAAGCACCATACATTTCAGAGTACGCTACAGAGCTTGGTTTTCCAAGGTTTGACAAGGAAACAATTATGCAGAAATTGGCTATCAGTGCCAACACAAAGGGTCTTGTGCAAGATGTGCACTTCACCATACTCCCGGACGTTTCTCCAAAGGTGACATTCCTTCTCACTCTTTTCTACCAGGTCTTGGCCCTCGTGCCCCTCTTTTTCAACCCTTCTCATAAACGCTTCCTCGGGTCCCTCACTCTCTGTGGTTTTGCTCTGTACTTGTTTGGGTGGCATGTACACGAGAAGGCCATCATGCTTGTGATTGTACCATTTTCCTTCCTCGTAGTGTATGACCGCAGATTTTTGTCTAGTTTTAATGTTTTAGTGAGTGCAGGCTATGTATCGCTTTTTCCTCTTCTTTTCACGAGCGAGTTGTGGCTTTTGAAGTCGCTATACACATATGTGTGGTTCTTGATATACTATGCCTCGTTCAAAGAAGTCGCCGCAAACTCGGACTCCAAGAGCAGAAGAATCTTCTTTTTCGACAGATTGACGTTGATCTACCTGCTTGGTTTGATCCCATTGATTGTATGTTGCGGCTTGTTGGATGCATTGGGAGAAAAGGCTGGCATCTTGGGGAAATTGGAGTTTTTCCGGTTGATGTGCATAAGTGTGTATTGCTCTTTCGGGGTTGTTGGGGGCTGGGTGGGTTTGAACTGGTTGTACTTTTTCGATGAGCTCTTATGGGAGTAGCGTAGGCGTGCAAGCTTTATAAATGATCTTGAGTGTATTTTTGAATTCATGTAAATCTAGTCATTTCATAGTTGTATGAACCTCACTTATAGTTACATTGATCTATAGTTTCATCATTAATATACAATTACATTACACAACTCATCACTCATTATCCGATACATCAATGTCTGACAACGGACTTGCCGCCTCATTGATGAAAATTTCCACCCGTCTCAACAGAGATCTAAGAGACCTAATTGGCTTACTTGGCTTTACCGCTCCGCCAGAAGACACATCTTTAGTAGGTATAGGTTCTTTTGGAGGCACTGGTTTCTTAGAAGTTGCAGTTTTCTTCAAAGATGACACCTTTTTAGTCGGTGTATTGCCATTTTTTGTATTGCTACTATTTGACGTGCTTCTTGTAGATCTCAAAGTACGTAAAGGCATGTTCCTTTCAGAGCTGATACCACCATTTCTAGTCTTTCGAGCGGAAGTAGGAGCCTTGGGAGTCATCAATTCTCTCTTGATGCTTCTCAAATTTCTTTTCACTGGTGTCTTAGTAGCACTGGCTTTAGACCCATCCTCATTCTCTTTTTCTTTTTCGTGAAATTCTCCCCTTAGCCCCTTCTCTTCGTTGTCATTCAATTTCACAACATTTTCCTTCTCCAGCACTTTATTCTTCCCCTTCCGTTCTGCAAACTTCCCGCCCTTATCTCTTTCCCTAGAGCCAGGGCTGCGCTTTTTTCGTAGAAGTCCATCTATATCATCTATTCGAGGAACGTCCTCTAAAATGTGCCGCCTCAGAACTGCTCTTTTAACGGGTGGCCGGGTTGCCACTGCAGGCTTCTGAGGAATGTGTTTCTCTTTGCACCAGGGACAGTACCAGCTCTCTCTGCGTGAAGGCTCGAAACTTGGAAGTAGCCCAAGACACTTGTAATGGAACCAGCCCCCATATTTACACTCGGGGTCATCACAGCATATCATCTTGCCTGCAGAACCTGTTCTACATATACAGAAAACATCGATCTCTTCCTCAGTCTCCAGCTTGGACACAGGCTTAGTTATTGTCCTTGATCTACTATTTCTATAGTCTCTGCGATTTTTCCTACTTGAAACATTTATTTGTGTTGCTGCTCTTTTAGCAGTTGCTCTTTTCAGAGGTGTCTTCTTTGAAGGTACCTTCTTTGGTGGAGATGTCTTTGGAAAAATCTTCTTCCTTCTAGGAGGTTCCTCGTTTTCGGTCTCTTGAGTATCTTCTATATTAGGGGAGGGTTCCCTTACAGAAGAAGGAGGTGTCTGCGGTTCAATAGGAACCTCGAGCTCAGTTCCTGCTTCTATAGGAGAAACAGGCATGTCTGGTTCAGAGGGAGTGTATTCTTCCATAGGCGCTGTAGAAGGTTCCTTATCTATGAGAACAGATGTGGATGCAGCTATAGAAACAGAAGTTGAAACGGGCACAGAAGCTTCTTCTGCTATTTCCTTCTCCAATTCCTTCTCGAAAGCCTCTTCCTCTGCATTGACAGGCAATTTCGCATCGAGAAGGTTTTTCTTGGGGGCCGTTATTTTGGGTGTTATGAGATCAGAATCTGAGAAATACAGGATTCCATCATTTGAGTCTGTATTAACCAGAAGAGTAGCTTTTTCTGGCGCTACAGAGTTGGCTCCATTCAAGCCAAATCTTTTGTCGAAAGATTGGTTTTTGGCCATTATCGTTAGCACCAATTTTTTCTTCATGTACCTCCGTCGTTTTTTCTGTCTCTCCGGGTCCGTTTTGCGTTCCATGAGCTCTAAAATATGCCTTTTCATTTCCTTGTCATTTTCTCCAAAGTGGGTGGCTACAGTCATGTCATTGGGCCGCTGAAGCTCGGGTGTGCTTTTGAGAACCCGAGCAACGGTCTTATCCAATTCTTTAGGCCATGGCCCTTCCTTTACCAGGGCTATGCGTGTGCAAGTGCTGTGGTCTGTGAAAATATCAACAAACTTTTGAAGTTTTACAGGGTCTTGGACCGCATCGAAAAATAACAGAACAAGCTGTTTAGTGTGATCCTGTAGGCCTAATCTCGCGTTCTTGAGTAGTTCAGCAACTTTGTGGGCCTCGGCTAAAGCCTCTGCGTGGGCCGTGCGAAGTGCATGCTCCAAAACAGAGACTTTCTTTAGGAGGGGAGCCCTGCGTGGATCCAGTGGGGGTTCCCCACGTTTAAATGATTTCTTGAGAGCCTTGCGGCGCTTCAGATTACCGTAGTTTGTTGCGGGCTCTTTGGGTAGAAGATCAAGGAGATCTGAGTATATTTGTTCGAGTTGAGTTTGTATATCATCAGAGCGGAGATTTAGAGCCTGAATGAGCCAGAGAGAGCGGATGACATCTGCCGGTAGATGGTCCGTAACCGCGAGATTCGACACCGTAGAGAAGTCGAAGTCCGCCGGCATGGCTCGCAGATTTTATGGGGATGTGTAATTAAAGATGTTGTGTACGCGTTATTTACGCGTCCCGTTACCCGGGTCATATAGTGTAAACACACTTTTGTTAAATGAGAGGCCCCTTTGAGTCTTGAGAGGGAGGCAAATGAAAGCAGGTGATCCGGAAAATGAGGCTTTTATAATTTGAGGTTCATTTATAAGTTAATGGGGTATTTTGGCCCATGTATCAGAATTATTTTGAAACTAGAATTATGATGAAGCTGATAAATTACATGTATAATGTGGATTTATCCAATTGCTGAAATTTTCATTCAAATTAGATTACAAGAAATGTATGATAGCCTCGGAAACGATGCGTATGTTGATATGGTTGCGATACTTAAAGGTTCTCATAAGCAAGCTAAGCGAAATGATTTAACCACCACAAATTTTGAAAGGTGTACAAGTATGAAGCCACTCAAATTGCATTTGACTGCTCCATTAGTCTCAGCCAGTATCACTGGATTATTGAGGGCAACAGATCTGTCTACCTTCTGATACTTGCTTGCCCATCAGGTAAGACCAGCATAGAAGGATAGATATATCAATGTCTGGGTTAAACTCATTCAGTTTGGTGATGAAATATGTTGAAAATCATAGGCCCCGTTGAATCATTTGTAAGTGGAGCTTCGCAAAAGTTGAGCGCAAGAGGGAGCAGGCTGTGCCACATCCGACCAAACGGGGTTTTTCGCGAAATATCAAAGTCTCATATCTGAATTTACTGTCAGATATGAGTGTACGCACTGGCTTTCTCTGTAATTCAGTCGACACTTTTTTTAAGATTCTAGAATTAGCCAATACGACTCAAGCGAGCTCCATAGAGCTCTGTACATAACAGCTTCAAAATTGGTGGTTTATGCACTCTGGAGTAATAGTAATTCAAAAATAGCTTTGACCATAAACATCGCAACTAAACTTACACAAAACATCATTCGTAGCATATACAAGACATACATCTCTGGCACCTATACATGTGATAGACAACCCTGCCTGTCGTTTACTTTGTTCCCCAATTTACCCCAAGAAATCCACTCTTTCCATTGTTCCCTGGAATCAATTTTCTGCGAGGAGGAGCCACAATATAATGGCGCTCTCCATCCACCAACAAAGATAGCGAGCGGATACTTGTCTTTTTTGTCTGTGAGTCCTTCAAGGCCTCTAATTGCACAACTCCCTTTTTCTTCAAGCTCTCTACATGATATCTCATGAAATGGTGCTCATTTCCCGTGTTCTTCTCCACGCGTTTCATCAGCGCCACAGGCCGGTTTCTGTTACCCCAGCCATTTCTGTTGCCCAGGGTGAATTCACCATACGCACTGAGCGTCTCATCTCCGTAGCTGCACTGGAGCATTTTCTGACAGTAAAGATCATTCTGGATGATGTTGAGAGATCTGTTGAAAAGCTTTGTGTCCCCAGAGGACGAGAAGAGCTCCAGACCTATAGCATATATTCCGAGGCCCGTGAGCGCAACCAGCCCAAGTACAAATGCTGTAGTGAAGGCAAATGTAGACCCAGTCTTAAACCGCTGAAAGAACGAGGGCCCAGGAGCAGCTTTCTTCAGAAAATCTTTTTCCTGATGTGTCGCATATAGTCTTTTAGAAAAAATTGAGGTTCTCTGTGTTGCGCCGCAAAGCGTATGGATCCCTTTAAGACGAAGCATTATATCAATTGGTGGTGGAGTGAAAATTTGAGATGAGCTGCAGACTTCAGTCTAATGAAGGCCCTGAACCCGGACAGCATATTTTGTACTGAAATATCGATTGCATCAATTATTTTTCTTCGAGTATCATTAAAAAGTAATTTCTAGAAGTTTGAAGGTGTATAACAATTGCTGGGTTGCATCGCCTGCTCACGTGACCAATATAGATAATCTGACAAATGAGCCTACACAACCCTCCAATGGCTCAGGTAACAGGCGCTCTTCAACAAGCGCTTGAGTATGAGAATGAGTACGACTCCGACACATCGGATACATCGCAAGAGGACAACGCCTTGTTCCAACGGCGGGCTCCTCCAAAGCAGCATGTTGTACCTGTTGAGAATACAAGCTCCATAGTGGAGAACTATAAGCCTGATGCTGTTTCGAAAATCTTCAATGGAACCGACTTCTCCTTTCTCAAGCTCAAGCCCGACCACGCATCACGCCCTCTCTGGATTTATGAGGCCACCGATAAGATTGTGATCATCTTGGAGTCCTTCTCGGCCCTTGCAGAACAAGCGCAAGATTTCCTTATCACGATAGCAGAGCCTGTGCTGCGGCCGTCACACGTCCACGAATACCGGATCACCCTCCACCTGTTGTATGCGGCGGTGTCTGTGGGTCTCCAAACAGACGATATCATCAGTGTGCTTGGTCGGTTTTCCAAAGTCCCTATTGCGCCATCAATTATCAACTTTATTCAGTCGGCCACAAAATCCATTGGGAAAGTTAAACTTGTGTTGAAACATAACCGGTACTTTGTGGAAAGTACACTGGCTGAGATTCTGCGGATGCTCATGCAAGACCCTGTAATTGGCAAGCTCAAGATTGAGGGCCCTCCAATAGGACCCAACAATCCCGCCCAGAATCCTCCGCCACAACAACCGCTTCCAACAGACGGAAACCCAGAGACTCTCATGCAAGCTGTGGTTGGGGAAGAACCGGAGGAGGAAGAGGACGATGACGATGACTTTGACCGAGTACACTCGTTTGAAATTGCACTGGAGTCTGTGGAAGACGTGAAGCGGCGATGTTTGGATATTGATTACCCAGTTTTGGAAGAATACGACTTCCACCATGACGCAGCAAACCCAAACCTCGACATTGGGCTCAAGGCGTCCACCAAGGTGCGGCCGTACCAGGAAAAGTCTTTGGGAAAGATGTTCGGAAACAGTAGAGCACGGTCTGGTATTATTGTGCTTCCTTGTGGTGCAGGAAAGACACTTGTAGGGATCACTGCTGCGTGTACCATCAAGAAGCTGGTGGTGGTTTTGTGCACGTCATCGGTGTCTGCAGTACAATGGCGTGACCAGTTTCTTCAGTGGTGCACGATCCACCCAGATAACGTGTCGGTCTTCACATCGGACCTGAAGGAAATTTTCAAGGGTGATGCTGGGCTCGTTGTACTGACGTACTCCATGGTGGCGAACACGCGTAACCGGTCGCACCAATCGCAAAAAGTGATGGAGTTTCTCACGCTGCGTGAGTGGGGGTTCATAATCCTTGACGAGGTGCATGTGGTGCCTGCAGAGATGTTCCGTCGTGTGATCACCACCATCAAAGCACATGCCAAACTTGGACTCACAGCCACATTGGTACGTGAGGACAACAAGATTGGTGACTTAAACTTTTTGATTGGCCCGAAGCTTTATGAGGCCAACTGGATGGACTTGGCTCAAAAAGGTCACATCGCAAAGGTACAGTGTGCCGAAGTGTGGTGTCCGATGACAAGCGAGTTTTATCAAGAATATCTTCGTCAAAGTGCACGTAAGAAAATGCTTTTGTATGTGATGAACCCTACAAAATTTCAGGCGTGCCAGTTCCTCATCCACTACCACGAGGGGCGAGGCGACAAGATCATTGTGTTCTCTGATAATGTATATGCGTTGAAGGAATATGCACTAAAGTTGAATAAGCCTTTCATTTGTGGTGATACCCCACAACACGAGCGCATGAAAATCTTAAAGAACTTTCAATTGAATGAGAATGTCAACACCATGTTCTTGTCCAAGGTTGGGGACACTTCAATCGATCTTCCGGAGGCAACATGTCTTATTCAAGTGTCTTCTCACTACGGTTCCAGAAGACAAGAGGCTCAGCGATTGGGGCGTATTTTGCGTGCTAAACGGCGTAATGATGAGGGTTTCAATGCTTTTTTCTATTCGCTAGTGTCTAAAGATACCCAGGAAATGTACTATTCTACTAAAAGACAGGCTTTTTTGGTGGATCAGGGTTACGCATTTAAAGTGATTACCCATTTGAACGGTATGGAGAGTCTTCCAGGATTGGCATATTCTAAACCGGAGGAACGGCGTGAGCTTCTACAGGACATTTTATTGAAAAACGAGGACATTGCTGATATTGAAGAGGGTGATGACGCCGAAGACGCAATCGGGCGCTCGGGTCTCAAAAAGAAAAAAAAACGCTCCAAGGCAACCCGCATTACAGGCTCCTTGGCCAGTCACGCTGGTGGACAAGACATGGCTTATGTCGAGCACAAACGCAGCAGAAACAAAGACATCAAGGAGCACAGCAGTTTCATGCAAAAAGTATATTATAATAGAAAGAAGTAGCGGGATGCCGTTTATAGTATAGTATGAACCACGTACGTACGTGTTTTGGTATATAGCAATTATGAAGATCTATAATGATGCAGTGTAGTTAAATCATTTTTCAACCTCGGCCTTGACCTGATTGGTGCTAGTAGGAAGCAGCCTCAACGGCTTGCGCTTGGCAAGACTCTTGCGTTTCCTAACTCTATCCGATTCCAGAGCAGGCCGTCTCATTTTGGCCTTGAGAGACGGAAGTGTATAGTTCACAGACTTGCGTCTAGTTTTTCTAGAAGAACCGATGATGCTTCCATCTGCGTTTTCTGGAGATATAGAAGAGGCAACCTTTTTGGGGCTTGATTCGAAAGCTTCGGGTGCTACTCTCTTTAAAGATGTTTTGATATGTTTTGGTTGTGTATCTATATCTTTCTCTTCGGGTCTGCCCCTCGGCGTTTTAATTTTCTTTATCTTAGTGCCTCTTTTTGGTGTTAAAAGCGCGTCAAAATCTGTGGTTTCGGGCTCCTGTGGAGCGCGCTCTGGTTCCAGAGAGTTATCGGAGACCGCGTTTTCAGACCGATCGAAAATCGCGTTATCCGACTTTGCAGAGCTTTCCTCCGAGACGGAGTGTTCTGCTGAGTCTGACACAGTAGGTGCAACTTGTGATAGAACAGCGGGACTCGGAATAGCCTCCCGCATACGAATCGCATTTACAGGGCTCATTTCATCGAAGCTCTTAGCCAAATCAATCTCCGGGCTCTGCCCTCCATCATTCTGTGGTTCTGTGTTATCCTGGAGCAGAGTATTGACTTGTATGGCCACGGGCTGCTGGTCTAGATCCGGCTCGGAAACGTAAATGGATTGACGACGGAGGCTTTTTCTCTTACGTATGGATATCGCGCTACCAGCGCTCAGGGCTCTATAGTGTGACTCCTCGCTGCCAAAGTGCACAAGTTTTTTATTCAAATCCATCATGGGTGGGAGACCTTCTGCTGCACGGATATCTCTGAACATCAGGCTAACATCGTCAAATTTACGCGTCACACATCCTTCTATCAAGAGAAGTTTATCCTCAAACCAGTTTTTGCGGTCTCTAAGCTCAGCCAAACGTGCTGATCGGAGCTCAAAGTTTTCACGCTCTAATAGCCTTATTCGATGCTCCAATCCAGACATCTTTGACATCATTTCAGATGTCCTTTTGGCCAAAACGTGATTGTTTCGTAGAATCTGGCCAATATCTGGGCGGTTTATTCCATCCATGACATGTTCTGTTTTTCAGGAGTTGCAATTAGATGAGAAATTATGTTTGTTTGTACATCGTTTTTAGGTTGTTTTTATTTATGCGCCAGGGCTCGTGAGCAGGGAAGTGATAGATCAATGTTTGAACCCAATCATTAATTTCAAATAAAAGCAAGAAAATCTTTTTAGTTACCTTTGCTAAATTCCTCTTGCTTTTAGATTCTAACTATTCACGCTCTGTTACACTTAGTACGCGTCGCATATCGAATATAATCGAATTCATTTTAATGAAATCTATAAAGATGTTTGCGTTTCATAAAGGCCTACAGATTAAATACACCAAAATCTAGGTGCTCGCATCTCTCGTGAGTGTTTCGCAGAGAAGGCTTGAAATATTCATTTAGCTTGAACAATTTTAACCAAAGACGCCTACAGATGATCCAAAGGCAAGGAATAACATTAAAAAACGTCAAACTAAGACTTCCTAGGAGCTCTATGTGTGGATTTATAATCTGTTCTTAGAATTCTTTCCAATGTTGTAAAGCATACTTTGTCTATCATTACGGACCAGGTCGAGACCAACGCGCTCAGACTTTCTTATTTCTCTCAAAATACACATTTTTTTTGCTTTCTACTTTCAAATATCCAAAGATTGAATTCATTTTTGATCCACGCACAATTCTAAACATTCCGAACGGTTTGCGTCTCTACTATCGTGTTATTAATATACTGATCAGTGATTTACACTGAAAGATGTTAACTGTATGTTGCAAGCTCAAGTTCTAATCACTCAAAATTTTGTGAGAAACCCATAAAAACAGAATTTTCAGATACATTGATCCGTTCCCTTCTGATATTGCCAGCTCATGTACCTGTTCAAGTTGTCATTCAAAGCTTTGCCCATCGTAAGTCACGTGCAATATAAAAAAATTTAGAGCTCATCTGAAAAAAATTCATCCCACACGACGATGATCAAAACGTAAGTGAAATTACTTTTGAAGCTAGTTAAACGAAATATCACTAACCAGAAACCCGAAGAACAACAGAGTCAAGAGAGCTCTTCAAAAAAGAGAGTCCAAACTTGTGGAGAACAATAAAACTGCCCTCTTCATCCAAGGCTCCACAGGCAACAAGCTTCTTCACGATGCGATGTGTGATTTGGCAGCGTTCAAGAAACCGGATATCAAGCGTTTCCTGAAAAAGAATGACATCAAGCCATTTGAAGATGCCGCTCCATTGGAATTTTTTTCGGAGAAAAACGACTGCTCTTTGCTTGTGTTTAGTAGTAGCAATAAAAAGAGGCCAAATAACTTGACATTTGTTAGAACTTTCGACTATAAACTCTATGACATGATCGAACTCCGCATTCAGCAAAATCATAAGCTCCTTTCTGACTTCCGCAAGACAACTTTCCAGATGGGTTTAAAGCCAATGTTTGTGTTCAACGGTCCAGTATTCGATTCACACCCTGTTTTCAAGCATGTGAAGCTGCTTTTCCTCGATTTCTTCAGAGGCTCAACTACCAGCTTGATAGATGTTGCAGGGCTTCAGTATGTGATCACGCTTACCGCTACAGAAGTTATTGAAGACCAGCCTTTGCCACAGGTTTACTTCCGTGTTTACAAGCTCAAAACACTCCGTAGTGGACAGAAATTGCCTCGGGTTGAGTTAGACGAAATAGGACCTCGTTTGGACTTTGCTATTGGCAGATACGAGAGCCCAAGCCCAGAAATGGAGAAGGAGGCCTTGAAGAAGAGCAAGAAGCAGGAGACGAAGCAGAAGAAGAACATCGAAACAGACGATATGGGTGACAAGGTGGGAACCATCCACATGGGCAAACAAGATTTGAGTAATTTGCAGACCCGTAAGATGAAGGGTCTCAAGTCTCGCTTTGACCAAGAAGAAGACGGTTTTGATGATGAACAGTATGAGTATGACGAGGTTGTGGAAGACTATGAGCCTGAAAAGAAGAAGAAAAAGACACAATGATTATTTTGCATGCAATGTATACTATGTTGTTGGTTGTAGGTATGTATATTATTTAAATGATCTAATTGGACGCCCTGGTCTATTTACACGTCTTTATCATTCATACTATTTTTTGTGAATATTTATCTAAAAGTGCAAATATTATAATTCATACAGCATCACGAAGAAGTTTGGTTATCCACCAAACGCAACAAATTCCGCAACAACATCATGATCGTCACCTTCCCGACAGATGGAACGTACAACGAAGCCTTTTCTTTGACGCTCAGATCAAAGTTCTTCTCACTCGAAAAGTTCACACACACAGCCCCAGACTTCACAAGGTGATTAGGGAACTTGTAGCCCGCAGAAGGCACACCAGTGATAATCACATCTGCCTGTTTGGCACACTCCTCCAAAGTCATTTCCGTGTCTACAGCGTGATGGCGGGTCATCTTGATGCCCTCGCCACGAGTGAAAACCTTGATATTGTTGATGTCAACGGAGTATACAGTAGCACCATCATTGGCCAAAAGTGCAGCCAATGGTCTTCCGACAACCTCGGAGCGGTTCACAACAAGTATTTTTTTCCCGTACAATCTGTTACCGTACGGCAAGAGTACGTTATATACCTTCAAGTACTCAAGGATTTTTACCATGGCCAATGGAGTGCATGGCAATATCAGTTTAAGAGTCTTAGCTTCGTCGAGGAAACGAACGTTGTGGTACATATTTTGTATGTAACGGTGATTAAGTCCTTCGACATCTTTTTCAAGCAGTACGACTTGCTGCAAATACTGGTCCTGGCCGTCTCCAAAGACTGGAAAATACACCATAATCCCATTGATGGCCTTGTCACCATTGGCCTGAATTATTGTTTCTTCAAGGTCCTCTTTCGCCACTTTCCGGAGCTCGTATGAGAACCCAAGCGTCTCACAGGTTTTGGCAGTCCATTTTGCATACATCTCTGCAGCAGGATCCTCATTAGCCAAAAACCCCACAAGCTTAGGCTTGAACGAGAGTGTAGATACCTTCTTGGACACCTCCTCGGTGTAAAGCTTGGCTATTGTGCTAGCAAGAATAGTTCTCCCGGACATAATGTTTGAGTCTCAAGTGACTAAAAATTTTTGTCGAGAGATAGATGAGTAGCACGTGGATAATGAAGTGAGAATTCAGTCGGTCTAGGTTGTTCGGCTATGTTTTATATAACCAGGTTTATTGTTTTACCGTTACATCTCTGACAGTTTGTCAGGATTAGCTTTCTTTTCATCAGCTACTCAAGTTGATCCATCTAGTTGAAGTTCACCTTTGAGAAGTGCAACAAACCTGGCAACTGAAAATATGATCTTGATTGACGTTTTAGCTCCCATCATAATATCGTATATAAAAAGTTGATTTGTTTTCTGAGAGAGGTGCACTCCGAAAATGCCAGTATAACTTTGGCCATGTATCATAAGAGTCGTCTGTTTATCATAACTGAGATCAACCGACTATCTGAAAGATACTGTATACCTCATATTCTCGTTGGACGTTTTCTGACTTTTTGAAATTCTATAGACACACGAACTTCTTTGAAAATCAACGCTGATATTTCAAAACTCATTATTAGCAGTTAAAAAGCGTGTCTTGTTGCCATTTTCCAGTGTTTTTTGCGCTGGAAAAACTCTCTAACAGGCTGTCTCATCCCACACTATGATATCGAGTCTATCAGATGTATTCTGTATCCGTTTATTACCATTCCTGTCAAACCTTGGGTTCGATTTGAATTTCAACGTCAAAGAACCAATTACTTGCCGGACCTGACTGATTTGTGATATATAAATATCATTCATAAACGTTTCTCAACTTCTGACTACCTCTTGACTACAAAAGCTGCGCATTCTAAGCTGCTCACGGAGTTAGTTCTCATATTCAAAAAACTGTCAGGGATATGCAAAAACGTATAGCTTACATGATTCCGCTGGCGGCACAAACTCACCGATTATGGCGAGGCACTCTGTAGAGCCTCACGATAGTACCCCTGCAGATTTAAAACGGAGAGTGAAAGGGTCCGTTCTCATATTTGCGTGGTTTGATTTTGGCCTCGAGGAATGTAGGATTTTACTTATCTGATGAGAGGTAAGAACGCATCACTGCCCCAGTTCAGGGGGGCCTATTGAGGAGCGCAGCAGTATGTATCGGTAACAATTGCTGCCGTGCATCCCTCTGAAGGTTACTACTGTCTCATTAAGAGAAATGAAGATCTTAAGAGAAGGTAGATTATTACTTGCTACACTCACTGACTTGAAAATTAAAATGCCACCTTAGGAGATTTACAATAAGGCAATATGTTATCCACATTCAGTCTCTATCACTCCGAAGTTTATATAGTATCTAAGAGGAGAGCAAAAATGTCTTGACTCACTTGCTACTTGAAAGACTGGATAGGATATTTAAATGGATGGCGAAGCCCTGTTTTCAAAATCTAATACGGACACTAAATTTTGATGTAATCCACATTTGCAGCCTGTCTGGATAATTATGGACTGTGGTGTTTCTGCAGTATCAACTTTCCACCTCTCCAGTTAGCGCTATCAAAAGTGACTCAATTTCAGCTCAAAAGTGGCTAAACCTTGATCAGCTCGTATCCGAGACTAGTGACAGGATATGTCGTATATCGAGTTAAAATTTACCCGTCAAAGTTACAAATTTCTGAGCAAAAAAACTCTATGTAACAAATCTAGCCTGTACACGTTTTTACGATTGTGCTTACAGGCGCGTTTTGAGGAGTCTAAAACGATCGTATTGTATTGAACCACTCAGTTTCGCATGCATATGCTTCAAGCAGGCTTGGCTAGTTTAAATATAGTGCAGCTAAATTAATTTATCATACTAGCCAGCCAGTGATTGTCACTCTCTCGATTGCCGCGCTGGGAAACAATGAATTGCATCTCTTTTTTCTGATTAAATGCCTGTCCGCTCACAAATGATTGTCAGATCTGAGCAGCCTAGCAGTGGCATTAAAAACTACAATGGCAATCAATTGTGGCAGGAAGTGGCAATTTTTTATCTCGACGCGTGTCAATTATTCGATTGAAGAGATATCAATCATTTACGACCGGAGTTGACATTTAATTCGAACTGCACTATAAATAATCTCCTGCCAGTTGCGAACGAACTCAATAGTAGATTATTTCACCATTTAGATTCGTTACGAAAGTTTAAATTCTTTTTCAAAATTTTGCATCGAGGTTCTCCAATTTAGATTCATTATAAACTAGAACTTCTTTAGATCTGCATAGCGGGTACATGTTTGACAAAAAAATACGGATACGCCCCCATCCGATCAAACGGTAATCATGAAGAAGTCAAGTTTGACAATTGCTACAGCCATATGTATGATCATTAAGATTTTTCAAAGTGTTAAATAATAAAAGCCATGTTCTTTGTTTCATAAATTGCCATCTAGACGAGTTACTATCCTTATTTAACATAATAATGTCTTAGAGTCTGAACTAGACATATTGTGTGCGGTGCAGATCTTTCTCAACGTGAATTTTCACTCACGTGAAATTTTAATCACGTGCATATTTATTCAAAGAGTTTCTTTTGTGTTTGGGATGTGTTGCTTTTGCAGGCTATGAGAATCGAGACAGGCTAGATATAAATAAATGGCACGATAGTGGGTCTCCCCTCTATGTACATCAGATACATTAAACTCCCCGTGTAGGGACATCTATCGGGCCAATCTTATTCAAGCTAGTGCTTTGACACCATGCAGATAAATGAACCAATCTGCGTTAGGGAATTGAGGATAAGCAAGTTGAAGGTGCGTAGATTCCGAAGCTAAAACGTGCGTGTATAGAGGAGTCTTCAACTATAATTTCTTTTCCTAAAGCGCGCTAATTAAACTAATTGCTGAGATCGAAAATTTATTAATCTATTAGATCTCTTCAGTTAATGGAGTTAAAACCATTAAATGAACCTTTACTAACCTCTTATCAATGCCGCCTCGATCGAGGATCCTCCTAATTTTAGCCTCGTCTCAATCGGATGAATTATTCACTTTGATCTGCATAGCGAATAAACGTCTATCCAGATTTGCACCCCTGTTGATAAGCAGCCCCTATTCAAGATCGAAACAAAAAAGCATTGCAAAAAAAGAATCGAAGGGGGGCTGAACCTCTAAAGGTTTCAAAAACAAAAATGTTTAAAAAATATCATTATCATATACATGTTTATATCTCACGTCAGATAAGAACACACCCCTTTTCCACCTGCTGATTCACAACTTTCATAAAATGTCTCTAATGCACGTCACCTAACCTCCCCGCAGAAACAGGACACCCCCATCGCACCCACACAACCTTCACACCCTCTCCTTCCTGAAACGCCGCATGCAGAAACGTGCATCACCCAAGCTAACGTATTTAAAGTCCTGGGTCCCGTCTTTTGCCACTCCCCTTTCATTTCTCCTATTTCACTTCTTGTCTTTTATTACTATTTCTTCACTACATGAGCGACCTTCCGCCAATCACTTCCTCATTGCCGCCTAGAAAGCGCGCGAAAACCCAGGAGGAGAAAGAGCAGCGTCGTATTGAGCGGATTCTTCGTAACCGTCGTGCGGCCCACGCCTCTCGTGAAAAGAAGAGAAAACACGTTGAGTTTCTCGAGAGCCTGGTCCACAAGTTAGAGACCAACATCGGGTCTTACAAAGCCAAGGAGGCAAAACTTGTGGAGTTGGCGGAGAAGTTGCTCGCTCGTGCTAAGGAGTCCGGCGCAGATACCAGTGACTTGGACACACTGGTGCTTTCTGAAGCGCCTATTCCAGATCTCGATCTTGGTCTGTCCAACTTTGAGATCAAGACCGAGGAATCGCGCTCCGCCTCTCCGGTGGCGGAGTACAGTGTCCCCCTTCAAACCACCAACCCACTGGAGCTTTCGAAGTCTAAGAAGACTCCAAAAGCGAAGAAGGTTGTCTCGGTGAAGCCAGAGCCTTTGGAGAGTCCAATTCCGGTTTCTCCAATTGCCGCCATCAAGCAAGACTACCTGTCGCCATTCAAGCATCAGGAACTGTCTGCTACGGCTATGGCGGGCTCTACATTAGACATTACGTCCAATGATTACTCTCTGGCGTCGTCTACTTTCCTGGGAGAGTCGAGAGGCTCCCCAGTGTCCATTGCCACAGATCTGGGCGTGGACGAATACCTTTCTAACCTCAACAACCCATTGTTCTTTCCTACTGAAGAGAAGTCGGAACTTTCTGCTCTCTTTCAGGAAAAGAATGGGTTTGAGGCCTTTGACGATGACCATGTTGCTGGTAGCAGGTTGCATAACCCAGCAGTGGTTTTCTATGACGAATTTTAAAGCCATTTTCGTCTGCCTAACTAGCTGAGCTAGCTAGGTTTTTTGGGGGGCATTTGGTTGTCTTCCATTATTGTTGAACATTCTTTTTCTTCGAGACTGGTCTCGATTCGGTTATGCCTTCTTGGCCCGCAGCGCCGGCTACAATCACAGCGTTCGACATGGAGGATTTTGTATCCTTTTAATCATCGTCTTTATTTCAAGGCTTGCCTTGTATCTTGTTATTAGAATTAGTTGTATTATACAACCTGCAAAAAAAAGGATTTTGATCCAAATCAGCTGAAATCAGCTATGCATCTCGGTATATGATCTGACATCGCGACATCATGTGGCGCGCTTAGAGCTGCGACTGGGTGTCTGCAGATGTCGGTGAGCATACTACTCACGAATCATGTTAATGTTGTCAATTATACGTTAGTTAGAGGAACTTTGTAGTTTAAGTTTGCTAAGCATTAGAATTATGAGTTTCAGGATCAAAAAGGTATACCTTATAGATCTGCAGTTTAAGGTTCTGATTATATTCATGATAAGGGGTGGGGAATCCGATAACACTTGGATTGCTGAAAATGATTATGAAAAGGCAAGTTGTGTCAAATCATGTGTACACAATGTATTGAAAATGCGCTGTAATTCTATTAGCTGCTCTGATTGGGCAAGTATTTGTTGTATACTAAATATGCAAGACATTTACCATGCTGTGTGTGCTAACACAACTGACAAAAACTGTTACGAACCACAATGCACATTACGTGTATCCATCCTATACGAAGCAATATCGCTGGAATTTATAGCTTTGATTTCATCCCTATACTCAAGTTACAGCACTTCGTTAACCGTGCTAAGCACATGTTAACCCACGTTTTTGTCAACGAAAAATTCTCAAGTATCCCTCTGTTACAGCCGCATCTTAGATAAACGACTTACGGGATTTAAACTGGTAGAGGAAACATATCTCAATTATATTCCTACCTCGGTTAAAAATGAAATGCCCGTTAACTTGAGATTTAGAAGCGATAATGAAATTGATGGAAAAACACGTTATCAAACCAGCTCTTGTTAATACATAATAACCCTGGGTCATGTGAGAAGCCATGTATCTTAACTAATGCTAAAAAAACAGGTGTCAATATCACATTTATTCTCCATTTCCTGCATGCGATTTTTTTTGACTTGGCCGTTTGACTGCCCTCGGCGAAATCGGCCGATACAAAAAAAAACAGGAATTGCCAAATTGATCCTGGACTTGTCGATCAGGAACTTCGAACAGACCGCGATTCCACTATATTTAAGCTTGCTGGCTTTAATGCTGGACTGCTAATCTGTTAAATATAGAGAGATATAAACAAAAGGTGCAGTGTGATTAGGAATACCCCACATCTCCAAAATAGAAGTTCTAAGATCTTCTTCCATCTCCTGTTCACGATGCTGTCCGAGTCGATAAAATCATTTATTTCCCAGCTTTCAGAAGCACCTTTAGCTGTTGATGAGAATCACCCGTTGGGGCTTACCCGGCTGGTCTCCCAAAGTGGGCGCAGCTTTAGAGCTTCGGTGAGGGATGAAAACTTGCAGACCCAAACAGAAGAGTTGGAACGTCAAGCTACACTCATGTCCAATATGGAGGGTGACATTGTGGACGAGCTTAAAACCGTAGGCAAAGAATCCACTGTTACTTGTGATTATGATCTCCCACCAGATGGCGGTGTTGATGCTTGGCTTTCTCTTGCTGCTCTGTTCATGCTTATGGTTGCGACTTGGGGCCTGAATGCTGCTAGTGGGGTCATTTTACAGTACTATCTCAACAATGAAATTTTTGAAGGTGCCACAGAGTATGATTTTGCACTTATCACAACTATTGTGATTTGTTTAGCGCAGACATTGGCTCCGATAGCCACCTTAAGCGTCCCACTTATTGGCTTCCACAGAACTCTCATCTTTGGTACATGTTTGAACTTTGCGGGCTATCTTCTAGCAAGTTTTGCGGTGAATATCTGGCAGCTTTACCTTACACAGGGCTTACTTGTAGGCTTGTCTTTTTCTTTCATTTTTCTCCCAGGAACCTCTATCATTCCTCAGTGGTTCCTCAAGAAAAGAGCTCTTGCGAGTGGTATTGTCGTTTCCGGGTCTGGTTTAGGAGGTATTGTCTTTTCTCTCTCGGTAAACAGAATCATCCAAATAACAGGCTCTCAAAAATGGGCTCTCAGGTATCTTTGTCTTGCGACAACTTTTCTCAGTGCTGTCGCGACATCAATGATTCGCCCTCGTAACTATAAAAAGAGACCTATCAGTAAAGAGTACATCAAGGAACAATTCCATCTTCTCATTGACATGTCCATCTTCAAAGAGTTTTCACCTCTCTGCATTGCTGTCTGGTTTGTACTCTCTTTCTTAGCATACGCCATGGAGCTCTACACTCTCTCCGACTATGGAACAAGTGTGGGTCTTTCTGCTAGCCAAGGCTCTGTTATGACTGCGATTTTCAATGTGGGCCAATTTTTTGGCCGTCCAGCACTTGGATACATTGCTGATAAAGTAGGCAGAATTAACCTCACATTGTTTATTACGGTGATCAATATCATTACAACTTTTGCGTGGTGGATCAACGCGTACAGCTACGGGTCTCTTATAGCATACTCTCTTATTTCGGGGGCTTGTATGGGGATTGGTAATCTTATGATGCAGCCGTTGGCCGCAGATAACGTCAGTCACCCCTCCAAATTCCCAGCTGCTTACTCTCTTGTGAACTTCATTGGAGGGTTGATGAGTTTGATCTCAGAGGTGGTTCCTATTGCCTTGCGTAAGCCAAACAGCAGAAAACCGTACTTAGATGCCCAGATTTACGGCGGAAGTGTTCTTTGTGCGTCTTTGGTTGTTTTGCTTATCTTCAGAGGCTGGAAGATTGGGAAGGTTGCTGAGAAGCGGTTGGAGAAGACAATGCGCAGCTTAGATAGGGGCGAGTTCGTGCAAGAAGAGGATGTAGACGAAAATAAAGATACCAAATTGGACACTTTTGAAGTGCTTCGACATCGTAAGCAGATGTACGAGAAACAGTTGAGGGGAGGCGTGATTCTGTTCGTGGAAAGAGTCTTCTACCCCGTCACATTATGAGCATTATAGATTTTGCATTTCATATCACATAAATGGAGTAGATAGATATTGCTCTGATTCCAGCTATTAAAGGCTTGTTTTGTTCATTGTATTATGCACATTTGATAGAGATGAAACTCTTTGTTGTAGATTTGAAGATCCATATACAATAGCCGAATCTGACTTATGGAAAGAATATATGCCATATATAATATCTTTTGATGATGTTATTGTCTTACTTACATAGTTTCACATAACTAAAGCTCAAAAACGATAAAATGATGTCAATATTGCCATTCTTTGAATGATTCGGGTTTTCACAGAAATAAATATTAGTAAAATACAACTGTCTAAATCTTCTTTACACTTACAGTTATTTTTTGGATAATTCATCAAGACTGTACTTCGCCATCGCACATAACCAATTAGGTGTAATTATACCGACAAGCATATCAAAGACAGCATAGCATGTCGACCGACTGGAGAAGAATAGATATTGATGCGTTGCTTCCGGGCACGAAGTTGCTACCTGCAGACTTGGTTCCGGAGACCACTCCTGTTTCTCATCAAGATATTTCTTTGATTCTGCAACAGGTGAAGTCGCTTTTATCTAAAGGTCAAATTGCAGATGCGTTGTCTTACTGTTTGAGTAGTCCTCCATATGGAGGAGATGAAAATACTAAGGTAAGTCCTTTTTTTTCTTTTTGGGCTGACGGCTTTATACTAACATGATGTTACACGCTTCCTCTGTATTTGAGATTTTGAAGTCGACAAAACAGTCCCAAATGGGCAAGATCGCTGCGGAGCTCACGAGCGAAGAACAGGATGTTCTTGTGAAATATCTTTATAAATTAATGTCTATTCCTCAGGGACAGCAGAGCAGTGGGATCTTATTGGCGTGGTTAGACAAGGTCACAGAAGTGGGAGGAAACGGGTGTATTGTACGGTACTTGAATGACAGAAGAACTGTTTAGATCGGTGAAAATCAATATAGGTGTCAGTTTTTTGTAGAAATGTGTTGCTGTTTTTATGAAAATCGTGTACCGGAACATAGTGTTGATATATGTATGTGTTTAAGAGTAAGGATTTGAAAATTTGTAGCGAATGTCACTCTGTCGGTCTGCTAAAGGTTGAGTGTCACATTTATTCATAGTGGCCTCAATTTCGTAGAGGCATGTTGATTAAATATACATTGCTACAGCTCCCATAATCCCATTTCAATTAAACTAATAAATGATACATTTCAATGCCGTCCTGGACAGTTGAGTTGGTTCACAAAGGGCCAAGAGACCGAGAGCTTGGTAAAGTGCTCGTATATCAGCGTGCCGTAATGAGTGCACTCGAAGGTATTCCAATCTGCTTCGATCCTCGTCAACACTTGACTCAGACTCTTCAAGAAAGATGTAATCTTTAATCACATATTCATTATTTTCATATTCATCACGTTCGTCAACATTATCAAACATCTTCTTCACTATCCAGATATTCTTCTTCGTATTTCAGGTCTTCTTGTTGGATGTCCTCTTCTTCACGAGCTTCCTCTTCCCCTTCTCTTTCTTCTTCATTGTTCTCCTTGTCCTCGCTAGAACTAGATTCACTATCTTTATTTTGAGATAAGTAATCCATGTAAGTATCTGTCACCAATCTCTGTCTTTTTGCATCCTTTTTTCTATACTTTCGAGTCTTCAACTGAACCTTATCCCATGGCTCTCCCTCATCATCAAAGCCACCTCCTTCTACGAGCGCTCGCATCCATTCTTCCACGACAATTCCGAGAGTCAATAGAGCGGTTTCATCATACGCGTTGGTGATGCGTTTACCCAAGTTTTTGTGCAAATTCGATTTTGCTGAAAAGTAATAGTGTAGCAGAGTCAAGAGGTCTGAGTCTGGTAGGAGCTTGCGAGATTCTTCATCTGGTATCGGGATTGTTTTGTCTGCGTTTTCTGGATCTCGAGCTTTCAAAACCTTTTTAAGAGCATCATCCGCAGATATCCTACTCACATATTCAGTCGTAGGTGCACCCCCTGCCACAGCATCATACACAGACAAATTGGACTTCTTTTTTCTAGCTTTTTTTTCACTCATTGGATAGGAAGACTGATTTTTAATTTTGAGGATATTTCAAAAAAACTGATTTACGCCAACCTCTTATAAAATTATGTTTTTTTACTTTTAACGTTCTGAAGTACTTTTTAGGTATTAGTACTGGTGGACTATCGCTGTTTGCTGAAGTTAAAACTCCCACGTGACCGATACTTATAATCTGCATTTGTTTGTATGAGCACACAGGATGGAAATCAGTCAGATTCTTCAGGATCTTGAGAGGAACGTTGGGGGTCGTTCTTCGGGACGTACAGACCTAGAGCGGAAACAACACAATTTCGAAAAGCTTACACAAGCTTGGATTTCTGAGCGAACCGCGCCAGAGCTTCTACCTTATGAAGAGAATCTTCTCTCAGAAACCCTCGATAGACTTCGTGAACAGATAGAGGTCATTGAGATGAACTCTATCGAGCTTGAAGCACACGACCAGGACATAAAGCTCAAACTTTTGATCATCGAAAACGAAATAGAACGCGTCAATTTTCTAGTGAGGCTGTATCTCAGGTGCAGACTCTCTAAAATCGATCAGCTTTCACTTTTTATAGACAATAGCCCAGATGAGCAACTCAAGCTTTCCAAAAACGAACTAAGCTACATGACAAAGCATGTGCGAATTCTTCTGGATCTCTACACAGCTTCCTTCTTAAAAGAGCTTCCAGAGCACTTGCGCGCGTTGGATGAAACTTCTGGAGATAATTCTATGATAAGAGAGCCCGACTTCAACAAGTTCGTGTTTGTAAGGGTTGTGAGTGAAAGTGCGCGGCCAATACGATTCAGAGAACATGAGATTGAGTTGGCAAAGGATGATATACATACAATACAGTATAAATATGTGAGAGGGCACATCGAAAGTGGTGAAGTTATTCTTATCTAGCGATTAAACGATGAGTTCATAGTTGACAACTAAAGAAGAGGCGAGTTTGAGATTTCTGTGATTAAAAGTGAACTTTGAATTCGACTCTGGAAAAGAATACATAAATCTATGGGTATCCTTGATCAACGTAATATTTTCAAATTTGAAGCAAATTTTAGGTAATCATGCTTTTAGGCAGATGCTCTTGAGGTGATCAAAAACAAGCTTTCTCACTTATTCACAAATGGTCTGCAACTTGGCTAACATACATGATTGAAACAGGTTAAAGTGCCCACCAAAATTGTTTGTAAGCTTTTTTTTTCTGCTACTCTTTTTATGGGGTACACGCTTAAGTGATATAAGGCAAGACCACTACGGTCACTCTTATTCAACTCCGAGCATAAAAGCTGCAAAAGTTACGCATTGTTACAGAAATGAACTTTCATGTAATCAAGTTTAACCGAAGCTATCATAGCTTGTCATACGGTGGGCATTTAACTTTGTGACCAAGTCGCGTGTCCAGACCGCGAGGATAGCAATAGGTCAATGTATCCTCGATCATCGCAATGTTTACATCAAACCTTACCAGATATTTACAAATACAACCTTTTTCAAACTCAAAGCTTATAAATATTCACACTAATTGTATATGATGTACTAGAACTACCACCTCAAAGACAATCAGCGCAGCACGATGTGAACTGAAATTTAACACTAAAATCCTCTCAGTTCTTTACGTTGTTTCTTTTTTCTAATCAATATAAAATTGGAACAATAAAACTCAAAATTACTTAGTCAACCTTGTCAACTCCATTGCTATCTGCACTCCCACCCTATCAAACGCACCTCATCGGATCAGCCATCATGGACTTTGTACTTGACCCCCTGGTGAACGCACCCTCCAACACGTCCTCTGAGACGCTCACGCCGCTGAAAGAGGACTCCACCGCGCAGGATTTCGATCGACTCGAACGCGGTGTCGAAGACGCATACAACATGGTGCTGAAAGCGACCCTGGGATGGGGTAGTTCTTTTCTGGGACTTTTGAACACGATACAGATCCCTAAGCTGCTTGCTGAGACTCAAAAAAAGCTCGAGACCATGACCGTGGGTGCAATGACTGAAGGAAAGAAGCGTGTCAATGAATTGGCAGAGAAGGGAGGCCAGCAGTTCACAACGATTTCCAAAAGTCTTGAAAAAGATGAAAGACCAAAGAAGATGCTTGACATTCTCTCTTCGGCCACGAACAGCTACTTGGATGATTTGGACCATGAGTTGGCCCAGGTGGAGTCGTTCTCTATGGAGTGTGCATCTAAAGTACGCACTTTCCTCAAGAAAAAGGTGCTTGATAAAGAGAAAGAGGCCAATCTTGTGGATTCCAATAAGGGTGACTTGGATGAACACGAGGCTGCGGTTTTGTTCAACGTTCCAGATGAACACACACGCATCTACGCTACCCGGACTGAGGCGCAATTGCACACGTTGCACACACTGCAGGACTTGTATCTTACAGACGCGGCAGACGCAGAGTATGCTGCGTTTACTGTAGACTTGGACGCGAAGACTGAGGAAATTGCGGCGTTGTTGAAGGAGCACAAGAGCCTCCAGACTTTAATGGCGCAACTTGTGCCTGCTCGTGTAACCTACGATGAGTTCTGGAAGCGCTACTTCTACATGCATGGACAGATTGTTGCACAGGAAGAGAAGCGCCGCCGTTTAGCAGAAGGAGAGGGAGAAGAAGAGTTTGAATGGGATGACAGCGATGACGAGGAAGGGAAGCAAAAGCTGAAAGAAAAGGTAGTGGAGTCGCGTACGTCTTCTGAGTTAACGTATGACTTGAAGTCGACCAACAGCTCAACTTTGGATGTGGTAGCCAGTAAGAGGGTGGACAAGAAGGGGGACGATAAGAAAGAGGTGACGAGAGAGAAAAAGAAGGAAGAGGAGGAGGAGGATGACGATGACGATTGGGAGTGAGTTTCAATTGAGAACGCACCATAGACAAAGCGAATAGTGGAGTGTACTTTGCGATGCTGATATATCGGTGGTGCAATAGTAAACAAAATTCGCACAACTCGTCATATGCTGATTTCTTTACACCCCCATTGGCTTCATCTGTCTCTGTGTCTTCTGTTTAAATGTGTTCTACAGTGTGCAATCAGCACATTCAATAAAGATGCAGATCTATCGACTCCTATCTTATGTGATAAGATGAACACCGGTGACTTTACAAAGCTCTTTACATTTACACCTGCTACCTCTGGTGTATTCACAGCTGTTTCTTTAAAGGGTATATAGCGCTTAGCGAACACTGGCAATGCCAAATCAATTCAATTAGCTTAATAAATAAACTTGTAGAACGTTAATGTTTGCGCTCTCGAAGTGACTTTTCCTTGCAAGTTTCTCAAAAATACGTTGTGTAATGATAGACTATGAGTCGGTGACTAACCCCACAAATAAAATAAACTCCCATGTCATCGCTTATATCCCTCCGCAACGCGCTTTTTAAGCCGTTTGTGTACAAATCTCAACAGCTGCTGATTTTTAGGACCCCAATTTCCTTAGAGATCAAACCTGGCGAAAAATGGGCGGTAGTGGGCAGTGAAAAGACAACTCTTCTTAAGATCCTTAGCAACGAATATCTCTGTGATCCACCAGATTCCCGCTCTTACCCTTTCTTCTCTCAAAGAAACATACTTCCTCTGGCGGGTATCGGCTTTCTCAACTTCAATCAAAGGCTGCTCCCGAAGGTACACATAAGTGCACGTTATGAGTTTTTCAAAGAAGATCTAGATCAGACTGTCTACAAATTTATCACTAGCCAGCTTGTTAATTCCACAAAGGAAGACCCGGACAAGAACCTCATAAACTGGGCGCTCCAATGCTTTTTCCTCATGTCTTTGAAAGACAGTTGGCTCATGAGTCTCAGCAATGGACAGCTTAGAAGAGCCAGATTTGCGAAAGCTATGCTTAGAACTCCGCACATCTTGGTAGTCGATGACCCATTTCTTGGTCTTGATCCAAAGGCGACTGACAAGATTTCCCTTGCATTATCTGGTCTTGATTCTGTAGGTACAAAAGCCGTGATTCTCGGTCTCCGTAGTCAGGATCCTATTCCTGAGTGGATTACACACATCGCGATAGCAGATGGCTCAGAGGGTTTGAAGATGGCGGGTAGAATGGAGGCTTCTCTTATTGAAGCAGTGCAAAAAATAGAGCTTTCTCAAGAGAAAAGGGGCTTCGTTGAGGCTGAAGAGATAGCCCTGTCCGTTTCAGCAAAAATTTGGCAAAATCCTCCAGCGAAAACGGGAACTCCGCACATTGAGTTCAGAGATGTGAGCATACAATATAACGGCAAGAAACTTCTTCCAAACATGAATTTCAAAATCGGGTTTGGAGAAAAGTGGCAAATTAAGGGTCTGAATGGATCTGGGAAGACTACTCTCTTGGCTGTGATCACTGCTGATCACCCTCAGTCATGGAACTCTGGTATTGTTGTGGACGGTGTGCCTCGCAAGGTGGGCAAACTGAATTATTTCGATATCAATAAGAACATTGGTCTCAGCTCTCCGGAACTACATGCTGTATTCCCAGAGTTGAATGCCTCCCAGGCAATCTCTACAGGCTATAGTGATAGCGTCAGCGGGTTTCTTGTGCCAAAACTCAATAAAGATCAAAAGGAAATGGTTCAATTTTTGATCAAAAGTTTCCCAAACCTCGAGAAAATTAAGGACTTGCCATTTCTGCAATTACTGATATCAGACCAGAAAATTGTTTTGTTCTTGAGAGCAATTGTAAAAAGTCCGCAACTTTTGATCCTTGACGAGGCTTTCAGTTGTATGGATGAGGAGCATATAGTTGTTTGCAAGAAAATTGTGAGTAAGTCGAACTGGCCTGGTACTATCGTATGCATTGCTCACTTGCCTAATGAGTTGCCAGACTGTGACAAAAAGTTCGAAATTCACGGTCCAGGCGAGTACACTATCACTGATGCGAAATGAATTGATATTTGGTACTTCATTTGTTGTCTATTAAATAGTTGTCCGAATCGGGTTCAACTAACTTGTTTACTGGTTTAATTAACGATTGATCTTAGTGGAAAACTCCCTCAAAATAATTTTATATATAAACTTTGTACATTTTGTTTGGTGTAGCGTCGTAATCATCCAAAGTGAAAAGACACACACGTACACGATCAAAGAGACAATGTATACATTGAGCTCGTGATTGAAAGCGCCTGAATCATCATAACACCTTCAAGGTTTTATAACTGAAATATTTTCTGGTAATTTTAGAGCTCCCAGTAGATCAAGAAGCTGAGTCTGCAAGGTGAAAAAGTAAAAAATTGAGAAGAACTAAAGCTTTAGTGGGGCCCACAGTTTGACACCAGGACACTAAGAAGATAATTAACAGATAAAAGGACATTCCTACTATCAAGGGAACTATTGAGCTTTCTTTCTGCTCAGCAAACTCATAGTCATGTCGCTTTGGTTGAATGGGGGGAACCTCTACGATGAGGATGTGAACCCGGAAAGACTCAAAATGGCAGAGGTACAGTTTGATGCTCAACGTCAGAACTATCATAAGTATGTGATGAACAAAGGTTTGTTTTACTAAATTGTTTATATACTAACCTCAGTGTCATCAAAGCGTGTATGGATAGATGTATACCGCACCATTACGGTGAAGGAGATCTCAATAAAGGAGAAACTGTTTGCAACGACCGATGTGTGGTGAAGTTTTTCTCTGCCACAAAAGCTATGGTAACTGTGAGTATGAATTATAGCATCATTTTTTTGCGTCTTACCCCAATAGGAAGTTCCAGGGTACTTATGCTACTTTGGGAATTACAAATGACTATTGCGTTATATGGCCTAAATGGCATCATGTGATACTAGTGTTGTTACCATATTATCAGACAACTATAATCTCACAATATTGAATACTAACATCAGTACCTTGCCTCACACGAACTTGCAGATCCAAGAAATCATCCAGCATATCAGCAACTCAAGAATAACGATTAAATTCATGTCTATAGCCTACGATAGCGACATAGTTAATTTGTAAAGGCCATTCTAAGCAATTGCCAAAGCACATACATAGTTCTTTCCTAAGATGTTTACTAATTTTACAAAATAATGCACTTCAGATCTCAACAACTGTAGTGCGATAATCTAAGCTGCCCGTACAAAGAAGGAGCCCGTCTATTGTCGGAGACGAGCTCACTTAAAAATATGAAACTTAAAAAATAGGGGTGGGCGGCAGGTACATGAGCCACCCCATTTACTATTTTTTATTTTAGTTTTTCTGCCGGGTAACCTTTCTATCATTGCTACTTCCAGTATAATACCCAGCCTTTATCACTCCCCTATATAACTCCCCCATACAATTTTTTACCCTTGGTAAAAAGCACCACACACACTTGAGGTATGTCAGACGCGCAGGGTCCAGAGTTGGACTTTCATGAACGCGATGAAAATTGCATGTTAACGCTATCGAAGAACTAAACAAGAACTATTCAATTGCTCTGGTGGCCTTTTTATCGTGCCGACGACGACGTTGGTTCTTGTGCTTCATAGGATTTTTTTTTATGCACCAAGACCCTTATCATGCCAACAGCAGTACGGCTGAGAGCATAGTTGTTTATAGAGGCGAGGTGTTGCCCGGGGTGTTTTTACCCCGCACCGTCCCCCTCCCCCCTCCAATTCCGTTCCGGTTAAGAAGCCCGCGTGGGGCGCGTCTAAATGTTTTTTTCATCTTTGTTTACCCATACTAACAACAGCGATGCCTGAAGCCACCACAGAACCAAAAACCAAGAAGACGAAGGTCGTGAAGAAGAAGAAGGGTAAGTTATTTTTTTATTCAATTTTTATTGGTTTTGAAGTTCCTAAAGGGACGTCTTGATTTTTTATTTGATTTGTTTACATTCACTAACGAGACCCAAACGCCCCTAAGAGAGCTCTCTCTGCTTACTTGTTCTTCGCCAATGAGAACAGAGATGTCGTTCGTGCTGAAAACAAAGACATCACATTTGGTGAAGTCGGTAAGTTGTTAGGTGACAAGTGGAAGGCCTTGACTGACGAGGAGAAGGCACCATACGTTCAAAAGGCTGCCAACGACAAGAAGAGATACGAGGACGCGAAGGTTAAGTACGAGGCTAAGCTTGCTGAGGAAAAGAGAATCAAGGAGGAAGCCGAGGCCCAGGCTGCCGCCAAGGATACTGCCGAGGCTGCTGAGGAAGCCAAGGAGGATGAGGATGAGGCCAAGGAAGAGGATGACGAGTAAGCATACTTGTTGTAAACCTGTTTTTCTAATTTTATTGATTGTGTAGTAGTGGGTATAAACAGTATTATTTAAGAAATGTAGAAAGTTCTGTTCTTTTAGTTTAGGAGGATATCATGGCAATCAATTTCTTATATGTTCAAGTCACTGTTCGATTATTTTTACGAGGTTTGATGGGTTCTGACGCGTCTCAATTAATAACAGACCATTAATTAAGCGGTTAGTAGTGCTAATCTCAAGTGAGCTCATATACAAAAACAATAGTAGATCTGAAGATTTCACACTGTATCTACAAGAATATATAGATCTGCCGGGCTTGACTCGGCAGATCTGGCAGATGCAGAGATCTTCAACCGTTGCACAACCGTTTTCCAGAATATCTGTGAACGGTGCACAAGCTTTGATTACCGCTAGTTGAGTTAAAAACTTGGTAAGATGGAGAAAAACATTGTCTCATATGAGCATTAGATCATTCAACCGGGAAATTTTCTCTACTACCGGCAATTTTCTGTGAAGAATATAGATCAGCAAGCGTCTAAGCCAATGTCAAATTCGCTTTATTGTGTCGACAGGGTACCATATATGGCTTCAAATAATGACTTGAGAGATACACATTTCCCTTTTCCAGAGATCTGCGTCCAAAGAGAATTAATCGATCTTGATGACCCTTAGTTATAAAAGAAGTATAGATGTATCACCAGAGTATTTCAGTGCAAAAAAATATTATGCGGCTGTATAACACATTAGAATAACATCTCAAAATGAAAGATTCATCCTCAATTTTTTTGACTTTTAATGCAACTCTGAATAATTAAGTAAACCTTACTATTAAGATTTTTCGGTGAAAATAGATCTGATCTGCCTTATTGCTTGAATTTTTCTGTCGTGTATTGCTACTCAAAAGTGTACTGTCTATCTGTGCTATCGCTATAGATTTTGAAAGGTATGTCACACGACCTCGTGCAATCACATCGAAACATTGCGAAAGTGAGAGATTCTTGTCACCATTCATGGGCAAGGTGCTAAAACATAGCCAAAAAAAACGATTCATTTCATCTTTCAACTCACAAATTCAAAAGTTTCACACACACGCCTTGTGTAATTTATATGCAGCAGCTAGCTCAGAAGCATAAGACCCAGCGTAACTCCATGAAAAATCATTACTAAGACCCAATGCTTCGGGGCATAACACTCAGTTCATGTCTTAACAAAAATCATTTGATCAATTCACATCAATCCTGTTCTAAGCTCCGACCAGCCATGTAAATCTGGAGGCGGGTAACCTTGCAATTTTTCAAAATGTGGCCAATTTTCTCTTCATCAACACATACAATATACACCCGGCTCCTTCGGCCCAACATGTCTTCCAATACATTCGCCAGAGCCAAAAAGACCGCGCGCACAGCCCGCAAGCAGGACCCACTGCTCCAGACGCTTGAGGAAATGTTCCCCGACTGGAGCCAGTCAGACCTTGCAGATGCCCTTAGTGACAATCAGGGGGACATAGAGACAGTGATCAACAAAATTATGAATGGCCAAATCACACGGTGGGATGAGGTCAAGAAACCTCTGGTCAAAAAGCATGAAGAACACATACCAAAGCCTCGTAAAGAGCGCCCCAGAGAACGTGAGCGGCGTGCAGAGAAGCCAAAGCCCAAGAAAAGTGAGCCGAAGCCCCAGCAGTCAAAATCACAGCCTAGGGAGGCAAAGCCACAGCCAGAGGTCATAGAAAAGCCTGAGGAGGAACATGTGCCAGCGGCAGGTGCCGGTTCATGGGCCAGCCAGTTGGCCAAAAAGAGCGCGAAGCCTAAAAAGAAGGAGGAGCCTAAAAAAGACACAACTACACCAGAAATTAAGGAAGAGCCTGTGCCAGAACCTGTACCTGAGCCAGTTGTTGTAGAGGAAATAGTCGAGCCTGTTGAGCAGGTAAACCCAAAAGTTAAATCAACCAAACCGCAACAGCCCGCAGCCATGAGCTGGGCAGCGCGCATCGGCACCGCGCCAGAAAAGAAGAGACGCCAGAGAAAGAAGCCAGAGCCTAAAAAAGAGGGGCCTAAGGAGACTGAGGCCGTTCCAGAGCAAACCCCAGAATCAGAGGCCACCACAGAACAAATCCCAGAGCCTGTGCCAGCCCCAGTTGAGCCCGTTGTGGAGGCAATTCCAGAAACTGTTGCTGAGGTGGAAGCCGTTCCTGAACCAGTTCCAGAACCAGTTGAAGTTCTTCCCGAGCCAGTGCCAGAACCAGTGCTAGAGCAACAGCCAGAGCCTGTTATCGAACAACCGGTGGAAGAGTCAGTTCAGACTTCTCGTTTTGCGCGTCGTCTAAACCAGGAAGAGCCAGTGGTGTTGCCAAATGCTGCCCTGGACATCAGCAACATGGGCATTCTGTTTGGTCTGCTCAAGGTAAGTCTGCAGCAGCAGCAGCCACAGCAACAGCCAGTTGTACCACAGCCACCTCAAAGCCTGCAGAGTCTGCAGAGCCAGCAAAGCCAACAAAGCCAACAACAGCAGTACGGTAGAGGTTACGGAGGTTTCCTCCAGCCTCAGCGCCACCAGGCTGGTCACGGTCAGCAGTTGTACGACCAGCAGGCTCAACAGGCTCCTCAGTACTACTACAACCAGCCATTGGGTTACGATCACGGCCAGTACGACCGTCTGTTCCAGCAGCCTCAGCAGCAGCTCTTCAGACAGAACCTGCCTTTGGCTGCTAACAACAACCCATTGAGAGAAGGCTTTGAGCAGCAGCAACAACAGCCGCAGCAGCAGTTCCCAGGCGCGGAGTTGGGTACTGAGGGCAACCCAGCCGTGCCTCTGATGGGTGGATACCCAGGACAGTTCTACAATCCATACTGGCAATATTATCAGTACGGGTACCCAATGCCTCAGCAGAAAAGCGAATTTGGGTACTACCAGCCTGGTGAAGAGCAGAGCGCGCACCAGCAGGGGCCACAGCAGGGTCATCAGCCACAGGGGCAGCAGCAGGGGCAAGGCCAAGGTCAGTTTTTTGGCCAGTCCCAATTCCAGCAATTCCAGCAATTTGGTGGCGCCGCTGACTACGGCAGAGGCGGACCTGGTTTCGGCAACTACTAAGTGTGCAAGGCTAGGATGTGATGTTGGCATGTATGTTCTTCGAACGGTTATGTAATTGATAGTGATGTTTTGTGTAGTTCGGCTGGTCTGATGGGGCCAAAAATGAGTAAGTCTTAGAATACGCTTAGATTCTAGTTTACATGTATCTTTTAGTGTAAATATTTGAAACGGCATCAGAACCTGCTTGTCTATCAATGATCAAGATTGCAGTGGGTATTCTAGAAACTATAGCTCAGGGTAAGTAAACTTAACTCTTATAGATATGTCAAAAAGTTGCGCCAATTAAACTTAAGATGTTATATAGTTGAATGCTGGCTGAGAGTTTAGGCAGATTTACAAATAATCGAATCATATAATTGGAAGTCACACACAGTGCGAAGAAAGAAGTGAACTATCTGCTAAGAAAAATGGCTGCAAGTTTCTTATTTGAGGAATTCAATGGCAGTCTCATTGGTGTATTTGACCTGGGCCACACCAACCTGGTTGGCCTCCAAGTCGTAGTAAGCGTAAGCGGATCTCAAGAAAGCATCACCCAAGATATAGTAGTCAGCAGGGCTGCTCATGAACCCAGCAATACATCTGTTCAAGAATGGCTTGGATTTAGGTCCTAAAGGCTTGAACATAAGGTCCTCGGCCTTCACCTTGACTGTAACCTCACCAAAGTTAAACTCAATGTCGTCAACCTTTGGAGTACAAGATCCCACGTACATGTTAATCAATGGGATGTGGATGGCACCAAGCTTCTTGGCCACGGAGGCAGCAATGTCACCTGGGGCGTAGATGAGAGTAGTGCCAGAATCCAAAAGAGCTGGGTATGGCTTTGTGGTGAGCTCGCTGCCACTTTGGGAAATGCTCTGCAATGGCACGAAAAAAGCAGTTGGCTTCTCGGTGGCGCTGCCGGAGTCGTCAATATTCACAACGTCCATCAACTGCATCTTTCCCTCGTATTTGGCGTGGTCGATGGCACCGAAAAGTATAGACCCGGCGCTGGCTTCAATCAGGTTCAAGTACAAAGAGTAAGCAACCTTGTTGATCTTTCCCTGGTTCTTCAACACAACTGGAAGGTTGTCGTAAGCCTCACCCAGGCCAAGCTCAACAGAGGCCTCGTTTGTAGTGTAACCGACACCAAGCAAACCACCCTGTTTAACGGTGGTGTTTGTAGCGTAACCGAACTGCATGTCAGTGATCTCAGATCCGCTGAGTGTCACAGTATCCTTGGCCCAGTAACCAGTAGCAGTAGAACCGTCACCGTACCCAATCTTGAATCCATCGCTAACCTTGCCGAAAGTAGAAGATTTGGACCCATCGAATGGAACACCAGTGTAACCGGAGTTGGCAGCTGGAAGCCACATGTCGGAGGAACCGGTGTCGACGTCCACAACCATCTTCTGGCCTGGAGTACCAACGTCAACCAGAGCAAGGTAGTACAGGTACTCATTCTCAAGAGAAAGGTCGAGGGCAGAAGCTCTCACAACTCTGTTGGAGGAACCAGACTTTGGAGTACTGGTTCTCTCAATCGAGAAGTCGATAGAGATTGGCGACTGAGCAGCAGCAGAAGCAGCGAATGTGAGGACAGCGGTGATGGCAGAGAGTTGCATTGGGATGGTGATGTTTATTCTGGAGGATCATGTCTGTATTTATACCTCATCTTCGTGTTAGTACACACTAGTTGATGTGTTCTCATGCGGCACCAATTGAGGTTTTTGTTTAACGGATATCTACCTTTTGACAGACGGAAAAATCAATGATAACATGGGTACATAAAGAGCTAATGGCTGATTTTGACTACTTGCTGGACTACTTGCGAGTATAGTACGTCTCACCAAGCTGGAAACTTTGTGATCCACTACTCGCTTCTTTCCAATATAATATTGAGTTTGAGACATGCCAAGATATACCGCTTGGCCGTGTGACGCATCTTTCCATGGCACTTGCCACGATTTTATTGTCAACTCGCGTGCGTCTTTCATGCGTCAAATGGCTCTTGGTTTTCTCAGCCAGTGCGAACATGCAAACTACGGGATAAAAATGATCCATTTTTAATGAGTTTAAAGCATCATATCCCTTAACTCAATTGTAAACTGAAATTTTACAGCTTTATGTGGACAATTCACTTCTGTATTGATTCTTTTTTGGTGAAATCTGGCGTCTTTGACGTGCATTCCGATGCGCATATCTCAAGGCGCCACGCACTAATTGATATATGCGCAGAATATCCAAAAAAAGGGGGAATCATCCCGGAATCAAGGCAACTAAAGTTGCAACCTGTCAACAGGGTGTTCAAGCTATTGTAAACTGCAAATATTCATAGGATGGGCCGGCTATCACACAGAACACATGATCTTGAAATAATCCACTCACTAAATTATGGAACTGTTTTTTAGTCCTACTTCACTTCATTCATTTTCATCAGGAACCATTCAATTTTATGGTAGTTTATCAATCGACTTCTTACCAGATACAGCCTACCTGAAGAACACTCTTGAGTGACTCAAGTGCTTATTCACGGTGTTACTTGGGAACTAGCATCTAATATCGCTAATCTTTCTACCAAGGTAGCGTCTCTTGGCTGTTCTAGGTCAATGCGAATCAGGTGTAAGCCTTACAATGAACTATCAGATCCTATGAAGTAGATACCCCAGGTATTTCATGTAAAATCTGTAGTCTCCGAAAAACAGACAACCAGATCGCATCCACCATCAACAGATAATATCGATCCACCATTACAGACCCTCAGAGTTTGCACAACGCCTATCTTGGTAATTCTCAGGACCCGAAGATGTTTGTTCTTCTCATGAGTCCAGAATACGTGTTGAAGATTCTGTTCCACTGTTTGACAAGAGAAGCCCGCATTCTCTGCTCGATACTCTCGTTATTGAGTTCTCACTAGTTTAAAATCCAAATAACTTCTGTTAGTGCATGTAGGATGCCTATTTTTCGAAGTCGCGCACGCTTATAAAACCTCTACAATCTTTCAACGTCTACAGCGAAATAGTACAATGCATAATATAACTTTTAGTCCATATCAACGATATCCTTGAATGATGTGCATCTAGGGGAGGTTTTCAACATCGACACCATTGGGATCTCCTCTGTTTCGACAAAATCCTCCAACTCCCTGTTCGACTCCCTTTCTGAATGCCGTCTTTTTTTGCCTTTTGTGGGTGTTTCAAATATGCTATTAATCCCGTTTTTGCTTCTTGGAGGAGTCATTGGAACGTTTCCCTCCCGCTCCTCCTCCTCTGAAATTACAAACATGCCGTCCTGGTCATTAACCATGTCTATTATCAGACTTCTGCTCTCGCACTCGCGTTCTATCACTCTCTCTGGATCCACACATCCGTCGTGATTTGTGCCTCTGGCTTGTCCGTCACAAGTGATGATGAGCCAGCTCACCTGGCCGACCGGCTTCTTGAGCTCAAAAACGAACGTCAGACACAAGTTTCCCATCAGGGTCTCATACTTCCAAGTGTTCACAAACCAACGGCTCATCACGAGCTTAGATACGCGGATCAGGTTCTCTACCATCACCGACGAACTCATCAGCTCTTCTGGGCTCAGAAATGTTTTCCTGTTCTTCACGCGCTCCAGCAATTCAGTGTCGTTGTCAAAGACATCCAAGTAGCTCAACGAGGTCTCGCTAACATCGCATGAAAGTGTTCTGTATGGATCGCGGCAGAAGCGACGCAAAAACACGCCCTCGTCGAAATAGAGTACATCCTGCAGCAGGTACACCAGAGCCTGTGCTTTGGCAATGTTGTCCACGAGATCGCACAAGTTACCCTTCGAGATTCTGTGTTTTGGCACCAGCACAACCAAACCATGTTCCACGAATGGTGTCTGATATTTTAGAGGTGGGTAACTGAGCCCTGCAGGAAGCAGCATCCCGTGCTGAGCTGTCATGTATCCGATGAGAATACGCTGGAACGCGGTGTTTCTGACGGCATAGAATTGCTTGTAGAAATACAAGTCTTTGTCAAAGAGGCCATCATCAGGGGGTGTGTGAAAGCACAAGGCCAGTGCAGAGTACGCAACGTCCATAAGCAGATCCACAGAGCCCAGCGTCAAGCCGCTCCAGGCGGTGACCACTAGCTCAAGGAACTGCTGGAGGAGGTAGGGATGGATGTCCGTAGGGAGACAAGTCGGGAGGATCTGGTAAAATCCGTTGACAGTTTTTTTGAGCAGCTTGGAGAGAGTTTCTTCTTTTGCCACAAACTCTTCATAGTTTGCGCCGGTGAGGAGTCCGCCAGGAAGAAGCAGGACCAACACGCGGACGCTGATGACGATAGTCTCTGTGTCGGCGGTCTGAAGAATCTCTGTAAGCTTTGGCCCCTTTCTCAAAGAGCACCCTTGATGAGGGAAAAGCTGCGTAATGAAACCTTTTGTCAGGAGAAGCTTATCTGTGCGGAGTTGTTCCAATGTAGGAGCAAATATCTCCGTTGCATCGAGCCCTGTTTTTTCTGCTTTTATGCGCTCTCTAAGGCACTGGATGAGGCCAGGAAGAACATGGCCACAGGCCAAGTGATTCACAGCTCCTGCTTTCGCAAAAATATCAAAACTTTCGTTCTTTAGAAGAGAGGCTTCGAACTCTGGTCTATCATAAACATAATACCGACTCGCGAGGCGGCTTCTGCTATTATTAAGAGTCTGTATGGCAGTGAGATCGCTATCCGAAGAAATGACATGCTGAAGACCAGTCTCAATGCTGAAACTGTTTCTCGCCTCCGTGAGAGTCTGCTCTTGCAGAGTCTCCGGTGTGTCACTCGTGTTGTCTTTGACTGAGCTGTCTGGAGTAGCCAACGAGTACTCTGGCTCACATGGAGCAGAGATTTGAGACTTGCTGAGTCTTTTTTTAAAGAAAGAAAGTTTCATAACGAACGAATGTTGGCAAACTCAGCAGATAGACCGCTATAGATCTTATATATATCCCTGGACACGCTCAGATTAATTGATGAGCGGGATGTTAATTAGACGTATCGGGACAGGTGGTCTGAGAGGAGCAAAAAGATACTGTACTATTATTTCGGATATGTATTGGTTATAAAACCATTTCTTCAGATTCTCCTGTTTTTTACTTTTCTTAAGGGTTCCTTTTTCCTGACCTGTATAAATCACATCCCCATCGCATCTAAAACATGCGTCTGCGCTCACAATTCCGAATTAACACGCCAAATTAAACCCTGCCTCAGGAGTATTCCATGCTTAAAAGAGTCGATCCTCGACCGAGGATGAAATTCTTTGTTATAAACGTTTTCGTGTGCTTGCGAACAGTACAACACCACTAGCTGATACAATCCTCCAACATTCAGATCGCATGAAATGCACCTTGTACGTGCAGCCAGATCAACTGATCCCTCTGTACACAAAAATCTGAGAGCTAGGCGCGCGTGTCGTGTATAAGGGGGTAATTCCAATTAAAGGGATGTTAGCGAAGCGAGGGATCTGCAAAAAGTCACTACCAGATAAGCGTTATCGCTCTAGTACTTCATGACATTTCTATATATATTCCATTTGTTTTAAATTGGGTCCTTATCACCTAGCATCAGTAAACGTTTTAAGGTGTTCCTCAATTTTCACTCTGTGTCAACCAATTCAAAACAGTATACGTTACAGGGTTAGCCGTTGAGTGCATAAGCATTTGCATGCCTGAATTAGGCAAGAATCTTGATCAATTCGGATATGACGCTGAAAAAGTTAACAAGGAGCTAGCATGATTGATTAATGAGCATCGACGTACACATAGGTATGCTATTCTCGGCTGGCTATAGTTCAGCATTGCAATTTGAGGATATTGCGCCATTTGTAGAAAAATCTGCCTTCAAACATCTAGTTATAATACTATACGACTTTTGTTCATTTTACAGTGGATGGCTTGCGTTGTTCTATTTACGACGTCTTTATTGTGAATTATAAATTAGAAAGACCCTGCCATCAGTCTGATAAGTAAATTAATGATCAACAGTCGCGTTTCCATAGACTTCACCCTCGATGTACACGAAGATCAAAGATGGTGCTAGGAAACACATCATTATGTAAACAGTGCCTTGCCAGTGAGCCGTATTTTGTATAGACATTACGTGTATGTTAACTGTCAGATATGGTGAATTCTACTAGATGCACATTAAACAGATTATTTCTATTGGTAAACTATTTCAAAAGGTATCGTTGAAGTCACCCACTTCATCTCTTCTTCATGTTTCAATCGCGAGGCTGTACGGTTCCGTGATTCTTTTAAGCTGAAGGCACGCCTGCCTTCAATTACCCTGACAGTTAATGACACACTTTGTGAATGTACACATCCTGACAAATTTGACACACACCGCATTTCTGACATGCTCATAATTTCTAGATCATTCTTTTCATTGAAGTATTCCTGATTCTTGTCAGATCTCAATCGATCTGAAGACTCAATAGAGCTAAGTCACTATACAACTTTGAATTTGTAGAGTGGTGCTCAAATAGGATTTAACACTCAGGTGACGGGACAGCACCGATTCCTATTCTAGACCTCTAATAGAATAGCGCGGCCTAACATGTATATATTGACTTTTTGTATACAGAATACTACGCACCACGTAGGGTAACAAACGATGGAACTTCTTGTTTTTCTGAACTTGCCTTCTCAACTATAGGTCAAGCAAAAGAGTTCATTCGCTACACCCGAAACTACAATATACCAACAAAACGTATCTATTTAGCTTAATCTATGAAAAACAGGCTTCAGCCTCTACAGAATTGAAATCGAACACCAGCAGCCATCTAGTTGTTTTTATGAGACTCTTTGTATTCGTGGATCTTCTTTCCAACCTCTCCTATAATCTCTTTTGTATCCTCCTCTATCTCGTCCACCATTTCCTCAACAAAGTCTTCAATCTTATCGAACCACAGCTTTCCTTTCTCCTTCTCCTTTTCGTCATCTTCATCGTCTTGCTTCTCACCTTCCTTTTCCGGCACAAAAGTAGCCCCCGGAACAGGCTCAGGAGAAATAGTTCCAATTTCTTTTTCCGAGCTTAACATCAGCAGTGTAGGGTCTTCTGGAACATCCACCTTGATGTTCTCCTGCTTCCCTGTTCTATACAAGAAATCATATGTAGAGTTTTGTTTCAACACCTTTATTTCATAGTCCACTCCCGGGTAGTCTGTCTTGTCCACCCAGCCCTCCTTCAAGAAATTTTTGAACACCCCCTTGGTCCCATTATTAGGTGCCCCCTTCATATTCAACAGATCGCACACTAAGTTGTACAATTCAGTGTTAAAGAAAGGCTCCACCTTTCTTTCCTTTTGCCCTCTTGAAAGGTCTTCGAAGTAAGGTCCAGACCCCAAAAACAAGGCTCGCATCAATACCTCGGTGTTGTTGTACCCATGTATACCCTTGGTTTTGTATGTTCCCCCATTATCAGCCACCTCCTTCTTTGTGGCCACCACGTATCCAACGTCCGGTACGAGCCACAAGGGTGCTATCCGCAGATCGAAAACAGAAGACGTGTTCCCAAAATTCCACTCCGGAGGCATTTCTTCTTTTCTGTACAACTTCACACCTTTGGTGTTGCGTTTTTGCATGCTGGCCTGCAACTCTTGGTACACCTCTTCCACCAGATGCTCCTTAAAGGGACGCAACCCAAACAACGGCCAGCCATCAAAATGCTGAATTTTATTCAAGTCCACGAGATCATCTATATACACTAGTCTCTTATCGTTTGTCGGAGCCATCCCGTGGTCCGACACTACAATAAGATTCACGATACCACTCAAGTTGCGCACTTGTAGCCCCTCCGCAATACTTTCTACGAAATTGTCCACGTATCTGAGCCCTTTCTCGAGCGCCTCACCCGCTACCCCATTACGGTGTCCTAACAGATCTATGGTAGGTACATACCCCAAAATGAGCTCTGGTCGTTCCTCGATGTCTCTATCAACCCACCCTAGTATTCTTTCGACCTTTTTCAGTAGAACCTCGGAGCCGTTGTAGACATCAAACTCCAAAGGCCGTCCGACGCCAAAGTCCACTTCGCTACCTGGCCACATGTGCACCGCTGTGGATACGCCGTGGAAATATGCGGTTTGCCATAATGGCTCGCCGCCCCACCACACCCGATCCATGCTCTTTGCACGCTCTACATTCACGAACTGCTTCTCCAACTCTGGGTCAAAAAAAGTGTTTCCCACAAGCCCGTGATAAGCAGGATAGAGGCCTGTGATCATTGTGTAGTGGTTAGGAAACGTCAGCAGTGGGAACGAGGGTATCATATATGGAGGACCATACAGAAGCCCATACATTTTGTGCATGTAGGGAGTAAGCTCTGGTGAAATGTAATGTGGGTGGAACCCATCCAACGATATCAATATGGTTGTAGGGTAGAACTCATGCGTCCCGTTTAGAAAGCGCGGCTTTTTGCTACTGTAAGTGCTTTCTATGAGCTGTCTTTGCTGACGATTGGCCACACCCACCAGTGACCATATGATAAGCACCATGAAAGCCAACACGGAAGCTACGAAGGCTACCTTGCGTGTACTTGAGTTCTCGTTATTATCTAGGAGTATCCGATTGCCATGAGAGCCCATCTCGCGCATCTCTATTTCTTCTGGAAGATCGCGATAGTCGCTCTTCAATGCATTCTTTATCTTAGAAAATGCTTTGGAGACCCCGCTTTGTTGCCTAACTGCAAAATCATCATCAAGGACTGCAGCATCTGAGGGATCCAAAGCGATGATGTCTTCGTCGTTATCGAGGTCCGTCACCGGAACATCCACTGGATTGCTCATTAGCTTTGTGTGTTATATTGAGTAGTCTGTGAGATCAAAAAATGGCTCTGGGGGTTTTTTTTTTGACAGCGGTTATAGTAAATTGAAATTTTAAGATTCAAAAAAAAAGTGCTCTCGGCGAGGCTCGAACTCGCGATCTTCAGATTATGAGACTGACGCCCTAGCCAACTGGGCCACGAAAGCAATTTTTCGTTGTTTTTGAACTCAGAATACAGATGTTGAAAACTTGGAATTGACACATGCACTTAGTTTAGGCTTTCAGTTTCAATAAGGTAGATCATATCTTTCCTAATAGCTACTTTAGAACTTCCTAATCTGCATATCTTACATTGGCACCCTACAAGCCATTTGAAACTTATTCAACACATTAGTTGAATAAGTTTCCGAATTCCAAGAGTCTTGTATTCATTTTTCTTATGTAGCTAAATCGTATTTGTGTCTTTCAAAAGTTTTCTATGTATTCCACGATCTATAAAAAAGGCAATTTATGAATTTAAGATTTTCTCGAAAATGAAATCAAGATTTCGAGATAAAAATTTTGTTTCTCAGTCAAAACGAAAACTATTCCTATTAAAAATGATTTATCAAGAATTCTAGCATTCTCACGTTTGTTCTCATAAGCTTAAAAGTATATTTTTGGATGGCTTGGTTGAGAACTTCGGTGTTAAGTCCAGTGTCCAGCCCACCACTACCTTTGTTGTTGTCGTTGTTTTGAGCAAAATCAGCTACAAATTACAGATAGAAAAGTACTTTGTCGTATATTTTGCTATTAGATATATCTGTATAGCTGTGCATGCTCTAGTAGTGTCCGTATGATCTTTTTTGGAACCAAATTCACTTATGAAGACACCTGTGCCCCCTTGAAAGCCCAGATGCACTTGAGAACAGCCTCAAATGACAGAAACTAGTTGAAACACCTGTTTTTACATTGACTCGTCTTTATTACGCTTGGAGCTCTAAATACAGATAAAATCCCCCAATAGAAGTGCTTGCTGACATCAATGAAACTATTGCTCAGCCAGTCAGAGTTGAGCGGTACTTCAGTCGTTTCTAAGAATTTGTAGACAAATGGAAACTGCTACATTCTGTTAAAGAGTCCGCTGGGTAACGAATGCATGCGCACCAAAATCACGAGTCAAAAAAAATCATTAAAACCCTGTTGCCCAGTGTTCTGCAAGCCGAGATAACTTGAAGATACAAAAAAGGGGAAATAGGAGGCAAACCTTTTGATACAGTGGATTATTTTTTCGTTTAAGTTCTAGAAGCTGACGTTTCGATAGTTTGTGCTTTACTTGAAGATAAATCAGCATCGAGATATCTGTTTACATTCTCAACCGAAAAGATCTATACCGAAGACACAAAGAAAAGATGATAAACCCTAGGAAGGACACTTCTGCCACATCTTGTGGCATCATTCTCATTGGTGGAGGCCAATCGAGTGGAAAACTTACCACATCGAATTTTATCTGCGACAAGCTCTCAACCTCGCCAAAGCTAAAAGACATAATCGAAGTGATACTCATAGACATGGAAAAGTACTTGTATCATCATTCTACCCCTGCTGTTAACTCAATACGGTATGAGGATCTCAATTTGTCAGCGGCAGACTTACAGATTTTGAAAATTGCCGAGAAAGAGGTTTCTGATACGAGTGAACAATACCAGAAGTTCGCAAACGGAGGAGCCTGGCTTCCTGGGCGATTTAATTTCAACCAGATAATAATAGAGATTCTAAGACACGCTGGAAGTGCCTCAGATAAAAAGTTTCCTATTTTTATCGTCCACGGTCTTTACGCTTTGTACAACAAACATTTGACAGATTTGTCTATGATGCGCATTTTCTTGGATATTGATGCTGACACAAGATTGGGTAGATGGGTGCAGCTGGATACACTAGAAAAAGGGCAAGATTTGGAGACCTTGCTCCAAAGATACTTGAGCCATTCGAGGCCTGAATTTAATGAGTTTATCCACCCTACAAAAGAGACTGCGGACACAATTTTAACAAGAGGTGCAGAGATAAACAACACAGGCGTGAGCTTGATATGTGATGGGTTAGCTCCTCTCATTTTCAAGAAGATCAAGCTGTTCAAATGTGGTGTGAGAATTGAGGAAGAGTCCGAGCTTAAGAATAATGCGGGTGTGATGGCTGAGGAAGAAATAGGCATGCCTGGCTCTCTGGTTCTGTTGAACATCCAGGGAGAGGAGTTCTCGGATCAGAGGGGACGATTTTATGACGTTACTTGAAGTGACTTTGGTGCTACATAGGAATCGATGCCTGATCGCAGCGAAAGGATGTATTTTAAGTTGTCTGAAATATAGTATTATCGTAAGTGTTCCGAAAATATGTCAAGAAGTTGCTTCAAGAAGAATTTTCACTCATGAGAAGTCTGTAAAACTTTGTAGGTGCGGATATTTATATCGGTGTGTCAAATCTGCATATCTACACATACACACATATAATGTAAATACCTGAGCACCAGTATGACAAAAACTTAACGAAATGAAAGAGCTAATAACTTTTGTTCTTTAGTTGGCCTTGCGTTCATCATCTATCACGTGGAGGGTGTTTGAAAATTTTTTTTGAAAGCGGATCAATCGTTGATATATCGAACAAGATGAGTATGTGTTCTCGCGTTTTTTGTGTCCTGGAGGAGAGACGGATTGAGGGATATATACCTTTTCCAAGCGAAGGTGTGAAATATGGCTGTGCTTTGAAATTTATTTCGTGAATAGGGTCAAAATGCAGTAGAGGAGGTAAAAAGTGAATTGCTGAATAGGGAAGAAGACGGACGGAAAGATTGGCGTTAAAAAATCTTTGGGAACGAGATACGGAAAGGAGTTGTTGCTTGTGAATATGGACTAAGCAAGTGAGGATAGAGGACTTAAGTGAAGTTACTCAAGCAAAAGTCGAAAAGATAACTAGACAAAATGGAAGGCACAAAAAAGAAGAGTGCCCTCTTGGAAAGAAGAGGTGGATTTTACATTAGGAAAAATACTAACCTGGTAAAAAGCCAAAGGGACAGAAGTTCTCCCTCCAGGAGTTCATGACGAACACCACCTCCGGGGACACTGCGTGGGATGACGACATCGACTACCTGTCGATTTCTGTTCCTGTGAAGTCATCTCTGACTCCTGCGTACTCTGGGGGTGACTACGACCAGCGCCCTCAAAGAAAGGAGTTTCCGGTCCCAGACGCGCCTCCATACAAAGCGCGTATTGGGAACCTCCCTTGGGACATGTCTGACTCTGACGTGCGTGCATGGGTTGAAGATGGTGTGGGACCAGACACTTTTCTGGACTTCTATGCGCCTCTGGAGGACGGCAGACTCAAAGGATTTGCGTTCGTGACCTTCACCTCTCGTGACCTCTTGGTCGCTGCTCTTGACTTGAACGCTCTGGAAATCAATGGGCGCCGTGTGTTTGTTTCTGTGGCTGCACCACAGGGTGACAGAGAGGGAAGACCACCAAGAGAAGATTTCGACTGGGGCGCCAGAAGAGGACCATTGGCGCCTAGAGAAGACGAGTTCAGAGGCAGAGGGCCTCGTAGAGAGGAATCAGACATTGACTGGAGTGCCAAGAGAGGTCCTCTTGAGCCTAGAGAGAGAAAACCAAGAAGAGAGGAACCAGACCTCGACTGGGGTGCGAGAAGAGGGCCTCTTGAGGAAAGCAGAAGACCTCCACTCGATGAGGACAGAGAGCGCCGTGCTCCACGTAGAGAGGAGCCTCAGTTGGACTGGAGTGCCAGAAGAGGGCCTTTGGCAGAGAAGCCTAGAGAGTCGAGAGAACCAAGAGGAAACAGAGAACGTCCGAAGAGAGAGGAACATGAGTTTGACTGGGGTGCCAGAAGAGGTCCTTTGGGAAGTAGAGGTGAGCTGAAAGCACCTAAGCAAGACTTTGACTGGGGTGCTAGACGCGGACCTTTGACTAAAGCCGAGCCAAAGACAGAGAAAAAAGAGGTTAAGCAGGAGAAGAGCACAGTCAAGAAGTCTATGTACGAGATTTTGGGTGATGAGGAGGCGTAGATTCGACCGAAAGCGCACATTAATCAGCGCCTTATTGTATATTTGATTTGATCATTCCTCTTGGTTTGTCTGATCACTACACTTTTCAGGATTGTTATGTGCTACAGATTGTCTTATTTGACTCGTCGAAGTTTCTCCTGCGATGAGTGGGTCTCGAGCGAGAGTAGTATATGAGTGAAAATTCTTATAGAGCGTGCTCATAGAGTTGAAGTTATTGAGTTATGTTCATTGACTATGTACACATTAAATGCTTAAATGAATAGTCAGTTGCAACAAAATTGTAGTTGTAGCCGCATATATGGATTCAATCAAAAACCTATGATAACTTGTTTGAGCATAAAGATTTTGAAGTATAATAGCAAGTGCATATACGCTATCAAAAAGAACAATAGGTGAGGTTCAGCGTATTAGTCTGGTGGCTTTAAATATGATGCATTATGGGCCATTAGAAACTCTACGCTTTGGTAAGATCAATGGGAACCGATATAAACAAAGTAAGCAAACTGAATATTTCTGCAAGAGATGTCAAACCGACACAGATCGAAAAGATCTGTACCAAACTGATATAGATGACTCGGTGCAGTCATCAAGATCGGCAGTGCCTCAGTCAGCCATTAGAAATCAGACTACAAAACTCACCAAATCTAAACCTTTTCAGGCGATTTTGAAGCTAATGAGGTAGAATTAGTATTGCTTGGACCAGATATGTTGGTTGGCTGTCCAGAAATATTTTGCCAAGTTTCGGAACAACTCAATTCTACCACACATATTTCCGGTTTTCAAACCAAATTCAGGTACCAACAAACAATCGTCATCACCGCTGGACCAGAGCACCCCTCACCGGCTGCGGATACCCACCACGTGCCTATATAAATAGTCTCCAGAGTAACTGTCCACCAGATGACTACAGTCACACCTTTCTTCACATACACTGGGGCCAGACTCCCAGAAGGAATAACATACGACCCAAGAAACAATTCGCTTTTGTGGGTTGATGTTCGGCGCGGAGAGGTCCATAGAGTCGAGCTCCCTAGAACTAAGGCCTCGGAGTATGCAGAAGCTGACATAAACACAGTGCAAAACTCACACGAGGTCATCAGATACAAAGAAGCAGACCCTAAATCCATTGCATCTGTAGGAGCAATAGCTTTGACAGAGAATCCTGATATCGTGATAGCAGCAGCATATCAAGGCATATCCAAAATAAACCTTAAGACGTTGGAGTTTGAGTACAAGTACAAATACGATTTTCTTCCACCAGGAAAAGAGCTTGAGTTCCGATCAAATGACAGTGGAGCTACACCTGCTGGTAACTTCTATGTGGGAGTGATGTTCAACTTTGATGCTAAAGAGCAGCACAAAGGCTATCTTGCGAAGTTTGACACAAAAACAAAGAAGTTTTCTGTCCTTTTAGATGACGTTGGGGTCTCTAACGGGATGGCATGGTCCAGTGACTTGAAGAAGTTTTTCTTCATAGACAGCGCGTTGCGCAACATCTCTGTGTTTGATTATGATAAGGATACTGATCTGATCTCGAATAGGCGCGTATTCTTTGATGGCCTCAGCTACTTCCCAGAGGAGTATGAGTTGGATGGTATGACTATTGATCTGGAGGACAACTTATATGTGGCCGCATGGATGGGCTCTCGCGTGGTGAAAATCAACGCTAAAGGTGAGATTGTGCAGACATTCAGATACCCAGCTAAGAGAACAGACTGTCCGATCTTTGGGGGAGTCAACATGGACGAGATGTTTGTGGCCACAGCCGACTTGAACTTGGATGAGGAGGACAAGTTGGCGAGCGTGGAGGGGGATTTGGGAGGTGCTATTTTTAGAACCAAGGTCGAGGGGGTTAAAGGGACCACCAAGTACTATTTGAGTAGTGATATCTGATCTAAACGAACCACTGCATTTGATTATCATTGAGGCAGAGGGGGAGTATTGATATGGTTTTATGCTGCGTTACTATAAATGAATGCTAGTTGGGTTGCTTTCTATTGTATGATTCGATTTTCTATATAAGAGTCAAAATCTTACGACCGGAACTTAATTCTAAAATAACTTGACTCAGTAAGATATGATTTGGATAGTGTACATGGAGAGGTGCTTTGGAGAGGCCATAAATTAAAAAGGCATAATGATCCTCATAATTTAGAGCTTTGATCAGACAAGAAAATAAAAGAACAATAATGTACTCTTCTTGTAGGTGAAGTCCTGCTGGATAGGCCTTCTGTTAAGAACGCTAGAAAAAGATAAGTATAGACACAAAAAAATTAAAAATCATCAACCACTACCAAAATGGATCCATTTGAAGCGCGCCTACAGTTCCTGAGAATGCTTAAAACACTCCAGCCTATATCACAACTGCTAATGAGATGTGTGACGTTTGCCCTTAGAAATTTTGAGTACCAGGAAGACTTTCATTCGTGTATTTTCGAGAGTTTGGAAAATGTGAGTATGACCATGAAATGCTTCGGGAATATACTAACGACAGTCAGACCTTAATACGCGTCTCAACATATTGAATTTTGTCGATCTACTTGTGATAAACTCAAAGAAGCTGTTTGTTAAGACCCAAAAGGGACCATACATTGAGAACATCGAAAGAGATCTCCCTCAAATCATGGCCAAGGTGACTCCAGCCGACGAGTACGGCCTTTATAATCTCATGACAAGTAAATACCTTCTTTTGACACTAAGCAGGCTGCTTGGACTTGAAGAGGAGAAATTGATAAATTACAAAAAAAAGTTCACAAGTGATCTCTTAACTGAAGAGGATAGACAAGATGCTGAAAGATGTGTATCTGAGAATAACGTTGCTGAAGTGATAACAGCAAAATTTCAACAAATTCAGGGAGTGAAGGCACTCGCAGGAGTTGAGGGGGCATGGGAGGTTCTCTTGGGAAGAAAAAGAGTAAGTCAGTTCATAACTTTGACGAAATCTAAGGACAATGGTAAAACTGACGAATTGAAAGGAGATCCTGAAAAGTCAGAAAAGAAAAGTCAGGATAAGAAGGAGCTCACAAATGAACAGAAATTGGCGAGAATGGAGGCAGACAGAGAAAGAGTGAGTATACTATCTTCATTGTTTTATCATTCATACTAACATTAGCACAAAAAAGCTAAAGAAAGTCTTTGGATTGTGGAGAGAGAAACTTCTGGGAAGGTGGATAGAAACGAGTTTAGAAACTTATGGGAAAGATGTACGCCTATAACAGATGAGCACTTGAAGGAGCTCTCTGAGTTGAAGGAGATTGCAGACAAAAGTTACAACTATGAGTGAACACCAGAGTAAGACCCATGTAATATGTAAAAACAGTTATTCTTGTGGATCAGAGCTGCTCAACCTTTTAATAATTGATGAGATACGATGCCTATAATCTACTGTAGTAAATGCCTTATATAGGCTGTACTGATCTGCTTTTTTAGCTCACGTCTATTGCTCAAAGAGCCTTTTTCCTTTATTATTTACTATTAAAAAACAGAGTAATGAATAAGTCCGAAAGTCACAGGAAAGACGACAGAGTTTTTCATCAATTGCAGTTGAACTTTCTTGCTCATCGGCTTTTTTCAAAAATAAACCTGCGATGGCAAGAAAAAAGGCTAATATCTTCACTGCTCAATATACGCCGGATAATAAGGATCTAATACCCACAGAACTCGACGATGAGATACTCACGAAATACTTCGATCTTGGGTATGATGAGAAGGACATGGAGGTGGACGAGGTCTATGATTTCATGGTAGTGCTACAAGTTCCTCAATTGCTTATCAATAAATACTTAGAAACTCTCAAAACAGAACCTTTAGATGCTTTGAAAGAGATAATGTGTGTTACGGGACTTGAGGATGAGGGGACGGTTGACTTCGACAAGCTAGTCTTCTTTGTGTGCAAGTTCTTATTGCTCAGAAACAATTATGATTACATTGTCGATTTCTGGAGAGTGTTTATAGATTTCTTAGATAAATCTAAGAAAGCAAAGAGCAGAGGCAATGTTTTCGAGCGTGTGATCACTTTTCCTGACTTAAAAGAGCTTATAGGAACGTTGAAGCTACAAGGTACGATAAATGATGGAGTTATGATTGACATGGTGGCCAATGGGTCAGACAATGCCAAACCACACTTGAATTTCTACGATTTCGCTGTTTTATTAGGAAAGATCGGTGATTTTTGAATGTCAGTTAATGTTCACAAGCTTGTAAGATACGAAAGAGAAATGATATTCACGATCGGCTTGCTAGCTCTATTCACGTGGCTAGCAATAGTTTTAGATTTGTAGTTTCTACTGGATTTTATGACCATGTTTAAACGCAAGTGGCCCCTCAATGGCGCAAGCACGCTTTTTCAAAAGCAAAATTTACTCTTTTTCGGTTGACTTTACGTCATATCATGAAGAAGAATCAATTCTTTGAATTCGCTATTTCGGACTGTAAAATTATTAGTTGCACCGGCACCGAGCCATTTACCAGAATGTCAAAATAGAGTTTTGGGGAGATGAAAAGCTGGAAAACAGCACATGAAGCTAAGGAGGGATCTTTGTATACGTACAAAAGCTTGTTGCGAAAAGTCTAAAATGTAGTGTTCCGTCTGCATCATTCTCTCCATTTCTATTTTCCGGTATACTCATCTCATCGCCTGTCATGCATGCATGAGTACAAATGGAAGACTCGGAAGAGAAATAATCTCTTGCTAATTTTCCGTCTCTCCTTTCCAGAAACTATGGCGTCAAAATTACACGATTTCACCAACGAAAGACTCAAATCATTCCATAAGCCAGACATTGACTTCAAGGAGGTGAAGCGTACTGTTGCGAGGGTAAGTTAGCAAAGAATAGTGGATGCCATTCGATGTAACGGTTATTACAGCCATACATATAATTAAAATTGGATATTTGAATAATCACTATACGCCGTGATCTTTTCAGATAATAATAGTATTAAATGACTTTCAAATTTTATTCATTACTAACAACAGGCACCCCAGATACTTAGCAAAAAGGCGAACATTGGAGATCACAAGACAGATCTTGAGTTCGATGAGATATACCTGCATCTTATTGAGCGCGAGAAAGGGCTCCAGGAGCTTGCCAGCCAAACCCGTCGCAATGTGAAGGCAAATAAGGCAATGAATAACCACAGTTTAGAGATTGCAAACCAGTACCTCAAGATATACCAGCCATCTCTCGGGAGTGTCGGATCGGGTGACGACGATTCTCTTCCATTGCAAAACTTGGAGGATAGAGAGCGGTTTGAAAAAGAGACAGCAAAGAGAGAGATCGTGGAGAAGTACCAACAGACACTCACAGATATGTCTCCTGCCATAACTGTTGAGCTTGACCTTTTGCAGGAAAAAATCATCAGGACCACTGACGACATTCTTGCTATGATCAAGAAGATCAAGAAGAACGCGAAGACAAGAGAGTTGGACTTGATTGACATCGACAAATACCAGTCGAGCATCAACAAATTGAATGGGAAGACTGATTTTACCGCAAAAATGGAGGAGCAGAAGATTTCATTGGAGGAGAAGCTCGAGGCTGCTACGGAGAAGTACACGCGCATGAACGACATGATGAAAAGAGAGCTCCCATACTTCTACAAGATGATTGGGCAGGTGATGAGCCCTTTGACTGATATCGTTTTCTGGTCGTACGATGTGATCAGCTACCAGAATTACAAAACACTCAGCTTGATGAAGGGAGATTTTGGTATAGTCACGGATGAATACAACACGAGGTACGCAGAAGTTGTGTTGCAGGAGTACACCGAAAAGTCTAGAGAGTTGAGCGAGACTTTGCAGAAGCTTTCTATAGTGAACTTCTCTAAGACATATATTCACAATTTGGCCTCTCCAAAACTGAGCGAAAGAGACTCGAAGATGTCTACTGTCAGCAGCAAACCTTCAATGACTTTTGACGAAAAGCCCGGAATTTCCGTAGTGACCACACAAGAAGAATCTATTGTTGCAGAGCCTTTGTCTGCTCTACCTCCCGAGATGCGGAAACTCTCATTGGACACTCATACGGCTTTGTACGATTTCAACCCTGAACAAAGTGGGGATCTTAAGCTTACGAAGGGTGAAACTGTGGTGTGCTTAGAAAAGCAGGATAACCAGTGGTGGAGGGGTAGAAATAGCAAGGGGGAGGAGGGAATGTTTCCCTCCAATTATGTTGAGTAGGTTTGGCGGCTAAGCAGACAAGATTGCTTATATATATCCTTTTTTGATTTAAATTGAATTCAATGTGTTTATGACTTAGGTATACCGTTGAACTAAGATCAGTTCTTCATTTACATATGTACCTCATACAAGTAAGGTACACAAAGCATAAACGTATTTATGCGAAGAAGTGAAAACCCTAGATAGTTATGACACAAGTGCTGTCGTAAACGAGCTAATTTGATTGAACGAACGATCGGATGCAAACCAGTTAAGATCATATGGGGTTCAGCCGCGGGATTCCGGGGCTCGTAACACAAAATTTTTTTTCAAGCTTAGCAATTTGGAGGTAGACCTTCAAAATGGACTCGAACTTACAAGCGAGCGTTGCGTCCATGGACGAACAGTCTAAAAAGGACTTATTGGTTTGGATGGAGGCAGAAAACAGCAAGTCCAAGTTTCAGATGTCGATCCACGGGTTTACTGACATGTGCTTTAAAAGATGCATTGATAATGTTAATACCCCAAATTTGGACAGTAATGAGCAGCAGTGCTTAAAAGCATGCTTGACTCGTTTTCTTAACACTAATTCCCAAGTTGTGAAAGAGTGAGTATTTTTACGATTTTTAACGAACATCATCTGATAACATGGGGCGCGGAAATGTCCCTTAAGCTACAAATTTCTGATTAACGGCTTTTGAAAATTCCTGTTTTGACTCATGGTCGTTACGCATACTAACTGCAGAATACAGTCTTCCAGATGAAGACATAAATCCTTTGTATATATTCTTATGTCTTATATAATGAATGTTTATTGACTTATTGTAGAGTATGGTTCAAACTTTATGCTTTTAAATCTTTCAGAACTGAAAAAAGCACCGATCTTATCAGATTGATCGATTTTCTAGACTGAACTTTAACAATCAGTTGCGTGAGAAATCCTTGAAAAGAAAAACTGCACGGGCGTATTGCATTTAAAGTCAGTCAGCATGTCGAATTAATTTAAGCCTTGTTAGCCTAGAGTAAGCTGTTTTGTTGACCAAATTGAAAAAGTATAATGGTCTTATGCCAGGAATTCGGTCAAATTCATTTCTTCCTCTAAGCCACCATCTCTGCAGAAAATGAGTGTGCTTGGCGAATGCCGGCCCTTCATTTGCTAAAATTAAAAAAAAAAAAGTCATAACTGCAGAACCTACCATGCAGCTATAGTTTCCGGCGAAATGGAATATGAGAGCGAATAGAAACAGTTCAAAAGGTGAAAAAGCCATAAAAAAGACACCTTTTTGGTTTCTATATTCCACAGCAAACGGTCTGAAAAGACCCTGTGAATGCCTTCGAAATGCTTCATACGGCTACGGCGATCATGCATAAACTCGCAGAATGACGGCAGTAAACGCACTTCCTCTCCAAACCTTAGGCACTACATGGGGTCCGCTAAGCGCGATTTTTCTCGGCGCAAGTCTGTATAAAAGTACTTGCACACCCCCAGGTGCAGTAAGAATCATGTTTTTCAGCCTGTTTCTCTTGCTCTTGGGGCTACTTCAGCTCTGTGCATGTGCCGACTCTGGCGATGCTGATAAGGTCAATCTGACTTTCAACATGACTGAAGGACTGACTATCTACAAAAACCTCACAGACCTTACTTATCTGAGTGGTGAAACGAAGACTTTTTACTTAGATGTCACATATTTTGAAGCTGCTCCAGACGGATTCAACCGTACTGTTGTTGGTATCAACAACCTGTGGCCATGTCCTTCCATGCACGTTAATCGCGGTGATCGTGTTGTCATTTACGTAACGAACAAGCTTCCTGACCAGAACACATCTCTTCACGTCCATGGTCTTTTCCAGCACGGAACTGGTCAGTTTGATGGCCCAGAGATGATTACACAGTGTCCTATTCCTCCAGGAGAAACGATGTTGTACAACTTCACCATTCCAGACCAGGTTGGTGCCTACTGGTATCACTCACACACAAAGGGACAATATGGTGACGGTTTCCGTGGTCCATTTATTATCCATGATCCAACAGATGAGGAGGTTTGGGACTATGATGAAGAGTTGACTTTGACTTTCCTGGAGTGGTATCATCAGAATTCTTCTGCTCTCGACAAGACTTTCCTCAACCGCTACAATCCTACTGGGGCAGAGCCTATCCCAGATAACTTGCTCTTCAATGACACATTCAACGGAACATGGCATGTGAAACCAAACACGACGTATCTTGTGCGTATGATTAACCTTGGTGCGTTTGTGCTGCAGTACATTTACATGGAAGGCCACGAGTTCACAATCGTTGAAGTAGATGGAATTCGGGTGCAGCCTAACACTACAGATGTGATCTACATCACCGTGGCCCAGCGGTACACTGTGCTTATTACAACGAAGGCAGACGACCTGAAAAACTATGCATTCGTACAGGCTGTGGATGAGACTATGTTGGATACACCTGGCACATTCCTGCATAATGTGACAAACCAGATTGTATACAATGCGGATGCTGGTCGTCCAGCGGACTACATAATCGAGGGTGACGATTTCGGTGACCTCGATGATTTCTACCTCCAACCTCTTGAAAAGCAGGCTTTGTTTGACGATTATGACTACCAGATTGAGGTGAATGTGACAATGAACAACCTCGGTGATGGTGTGAACTACGCCTTTTTCAATAACATTACTTATGTGGCTCCTAAGGTTCCTATTTTGCACACAGCTCTTTCTGCCAAGAATGATGCAACCAACCCATTGGTTTACGGTACTAACACCAACTCTTTTGTGTTGAAGAAAGATGAGATTGTGCAGATAGTGCTCAACAACCAGGATACGGGTAAGCACCCATTCCATCTTCACGGACATGCGTTCCAGACCATAATTCGTGGACCAGACTATGGTGACGAGGCTGTTCCTATTGGATACGACGCTAACAACTACACATCTGACGTTCTTGACTATCCTATGGTGCGTGACGTGTTGTATGTGAGACCTCAGTCGTATTTTGTGATTCGTTTCAAAGCCAACAACCCAGGTGTGTGGTTCTTCCACTGTCACATTGAGTGGCACTTGTCGCAGGGCTTGGCGATTGTGCTTATCGAGGACCCAGAAGGCATCCAGAGCGACTCACGCCAGCAATTGACGGAGGACTCCAAGCGTATGTGCACCGCCAACAACATCTCCTACACAGGTAACGCGGCTGGTAACAGCACCGACTTCTTGAACTTGAAGGGCGAGAATGTACAGGTGAAGGCATTGCCAGACGGATTCACAGCACGCGGTATCGTGGCCATGGCATTCTCGTGTTTGGCTGGTGTCTTGGGAGTTGCTGCAATTGCAGTGTACGGAATGACAGATATGAAGGACGTAGAGCACAAAGTTGCAGAGGACTTGGACTTAGACTTGGAGGATGGGGATGAGGACGTAATCGCCCAGCCTGTCAAGAGTGAGGAGGTGACAAAGGCAAGCACTTAGCGACCCCTAGGGTTTTCATTTTATATGTGTTAGTATTGAATTCTTAATAGAGCATGTTCTCAGATTCTTTTGTACTTGTTATTCTGTTTGGTGAATTTATTGTTCATATCTTGCTAGTGCTAGAGTTACAAAATTAACTTGGTGTATATGACCAACTTATAACGAACTATGTGCGCCTCGCGAACAACTGCGATCATGCCTCCATTGTGATCAATCAAGCGGTGCATTACACAGATCTTGGCAGTACCTAAAAGTGCCGAGGGACGATGCTAAATATAAGGTTTATGCCAAGTGTGACACTACGCTGTTGATATGATGAAGTTTGACGGGAAAAGAGTAATAAGCTTAGGCTTTCGATAAATCTAGATTGATTATTTTTGGATTTTACAACATCTTGCAACTAAGAATTCCAGTCTAAGACAATGTATTGAAGCGAGGCTATCTCGAGGTCTATATAAATATAAATATAAAAAATTGTAAAAAAAATGATAGTATAAAATCCTAAGCTGAAGCAGAGTAGCCTGTGTAGCCACTTGCAGATGGGTCATAGGTGCCGGAGGTTTGACTGGTAGTTTGACCGGTGGTTTGACCAGTAGTTTGGCCGGTAGTTTGACCAGTAGTTTGGCCGGTAGTTTGACCAGTAGTTTGACCAGACTCAACTGTGGTTCCACCAGTAGTAGTGGAAGAGCCGGTGCCGTTACCCTCGATAACTTGGCCACCGGAAGAAGTAGTGCCACTGCCAGTTCCAGCCTCAGTACTGCTTCCAGAGCTCTCAGAGCCTGAGTCACTATCAGAGCTGGAGGAGTCACTATCAGAGGAGCCGCTGCTGTTCTCAGCGCTATTATACAAACTGTCTGCGGCGTTCACAATGATAGCACCACTGGCACCAAGGGCCAAGGCAGGACTGACTTTGTCGATGAAGCTCTTTTTTCCAGAGCTAGTTTTGTCATCTTCGGATTCGCTATCAGTCTTACTTGATTTCTTCAAGCTCAATCCTCTTTCATAGAGACCAGAAGACTCTTCAATAGAGGCAACTGGAGCTGAGCGTGTCAAGGCAAGGAGCGTGAGAGTGATGGCACAAACGTTGATCTGCATTTATGATTGAATCAATGGAAAGAGAACAAACAATGATGAGGAAGATATGGCGAGGGGAATAGGGCATTATATACTCAAGTCTGGGGACCCTAATTGTCTTCACCCACTTTTTTGCATCATGCACCCATAAAGCGTAGTTTGTGTGACTTCAGAATCTGAGGATGCATAGTAAAGCTTATGCGTGTATCGATTTTGGTTAAGCTCTATAACCCTAACGAGAGAGTTCGTGAAGATTAGAAATGTGTGTCGAGAGACCTTAATTTAAAACTGAACTTTGTATATAAAAAATACCTTTTTTTCAGCCTCGCTCTGATTTCTATTTCTATTTGACAATATGCTTGTTACCAAGGTCCCAGAACTATTGCTCCAAAGACCCTTGCATGTACTTGTCGCATGCAAAAACAGTTTTTAGCAGCGCTACCGTTGCGCATGTGCAACGCATTTCCCAGTACTACCACCCTACCACCATCCAAACTCGTGACTATGTTCAATTTCAAGCAAATTAGACTAGTGGATTGAATCTTATGCCATGATTCCGAATTTCAACTTTGTTGTTAAGCCACCTAAGGCTGGTGCAACAGCGAAGACTTATGTGTATTTCAACTATGAGTATTAAGTGTCATCCCTAAATGAGAGTTGTGCTGACCTAGACAGACCTGTGTATAACTTTGCCCTGTAACTACATTGACCCACACAACCCAAGTAAAAAAATAGCTCGCAGTTCACATTTCTGTTCGGACGGTGAACTTAATTCACTTGCCATCGCCTATAAACTCTTAGAATCTCGTGCACTGCCTGACTATTGGAATTATGATGAAATGCCTTTAACAGGTTAGCGAGTTACCATTTGTTCGCACATGGCAATTTCCAGATTTAACCGGATTTATCACCTAACTTTTCTAGCACATGATTTTGATACCATGGTAGAGTGCTTTTGTTAAATTTATGGTTCGCAGAAGCGGCCGTGCCGAGAGTTCTAAAAAAAAGTTGCAGAAAAGTTGCAAAAAAAATCTGCCGGCCCCAGGAATCGAACCTGGGTCTGTTCGGCCACAACGAACCGTACTGACCACTATACTAGACTGGCTTTGAGATGTTAAGCACTGTTCTGAAATTGTTATAATCCATTTGATCTCAATATATTTACACGTAATCTATAACAGGCCGACATAAACTCATAATTGTTTTACTACCATTGATCTCGCCGGCGGAAAATGTTACTTAAAAATTACAATGTGGTCAAATCATACCATCATTTAATTAGGCAAAGTATACACTGAGAGCATCATCGATGAAACAGCCCAAGGACCACACACAGCCAACAAAGAAAAGAATAGAACTGAAGAATAAACCAGGGAAAAAGGAGCTGGTCCCAAGGAACTCCAAATTATAGGCGTTATAAAGCCATAATGCCTGCCCCGAGATCCATACAAGAAGACATCCAATGCCCTTTTTCTTGTTAGAGGACAAAAATAAAGAATTCTTCAAAAAGAAAGGCAAGAACACCATATACCAGATGAAGTACTGTGAAGTCATGACCTTGTTATAGTGCACAAATGCGAAAGTTTGAAGGAAAAGAGAAACAAGAAGAATCTGACTTTTCAGGTTTCTTAAATTGGAAGTTTTCAGTAAGGTTCTCAAACCGAAAGTTGTGTTGAAAAGAAGAGGGATAAACACACCAGAAACCAAGAACTGAGGTATAAATGCAAACTTTGTGAAGTCAAGCTTGAGAAGAGGATTAGAAGCGGTTTGGCCTAGACATGAACTGAAGTAGAGAGACATGTTATACACAGAGAAGTTGTGTCTGTGGTCAGTTCTGAGAAGGTGGTAGAAGTAACTATGGAATAGGAATTCATCCCCATAGAGATGGTACATGACAGCTCCCAACAAAACGAACGTAGTCAAGCTCACGCTTCCAAAATACAAAATTTTGGAGAAAGCACCAACTATTGGTGAAATAACATGTGTTTTTAGTGCGAAGTTTTCAGCGCCAATGTTGACGTTCTCATACGCCAAGAAGAGAACAATTGAGGGGAGATATATTATGGGATATATTTTATAGTGAACTGAGAGCGCAAAGAAGAAAGCAGAGAGACCTATCTGCTTTTTGATTATCAAGAAGTAGAATGTGGCCATTACAAGAACAGTAAGCACACTCTCAGAGCTACCGCGTGTGCTTATTGTGATAACCATTGGATTAAGAAGCCATATACTAGCAAACATAGCGTTTCGAACACTTCTTTTCGTTTCGTCGAGAAAATTAAGGAGTTTCAAAATAAGTATGCCTGTGATCAAGTCACTCACAACGAATAAAAACTTGCCAAAGGAAAAGAAGGCAATTTCGAGACTTGGATTTTCAGGAAACTCTATGGCAGTTGGAACTAAAATATAAGCCAATATTGGTGTGTAACGGTACGTTTGTCTGGTGTAAGGGGAGAGACCATATTTGTAGATTTGGCGGGCAGCATCGGTGAACACGACATAATCAATATCTGTGTACTTCACGGCCATGGTGGCATCCTGGTAAAGCCCAAAAAGGAAGAATCCTACTCGAAGTAGAAGGGAGAGAAGGAGGATAGCCGACGTTAGGGTCATGGTGTAAATTATTTTTTCAGCTTTGATTTAACAAGACCTACAGCAATATCATCACTATGCTCATTTTCACTATATAACATATACAAGTTTTATATTGTTCTCCGGTAATAATTGTAAAAGGATTTCCACACAACCTTCCACCGGTTCAAGTTGTTATTCAACAATCTCTCATCCAACACATTAAAGTCCTTCTTTTGCAAGTTGGTTATGAAAATATCCACGGGTATAGAGTTCATAAATGGCACAAAGATCACATCCGGAATGCCCCCCTTCCAAGACTTCGAATGTTTATTTATCAAGGCATCGTTTGTCTTACTTTTAATAACGGATATCTCGTCCTTTATTTGCCGAAGCTTGTATCTGCTAGTAAGGAGATGGTCGTTGGCTCTCGTTGAAACTTCAAAAATCACATTTTTCAACTTTTCTTCAAATGCCGGGTTTTTGAACTTTTTATCCTGGTTCAAAGCGGTAATGTGTTCCACAACCTCATCCTGAGAAACATCGTATTTTGCCATTATGTCTATGGGGAGTGGTATGCATTCTTGTTTAGCATAGTATTTCAAAGACAAGAGATTGCTAGCAATGGCGTTTGCTTGGCCAATATGCGCTGCCACATCGGAAACAAGACTCTGAAGGGTGGCAGACTTTTCTAGAAGTTTTATAGCAGAAGGAGAAATCTCAGGTGAAAGTAGCATACCTTGCTCAAGATATATAAGCTGGGAGTTTGTCCCCTCCCCCAAAGAACACATACTATCAATATCATGGAATGCAGAATTGGCAAGCCAGTGCCTTTTGCTGTTCATGAGCGTCTCGAAATATTGTATGTTCATGTTTAGGCCTTTGCGGAGTCCATCTCTTATTAAAAACATTGTAGGTTCAGAGATCTTTTCATTGTTGAAAGGATCTCTAAATACACGATGAAGAAAGTCAGACCAGAACTTGAACTTAAGATCCACAGAAGAAAGCCCTCCAATGTTTGCGTGGTTGTTTTTTCTAGAAATCTTAGAGATCTCAAGGTTGAAAGACCGGATAGCGTAGTAATAATCTCTCGCAGGCAGCGGAACATATGCGCCGAGAATGAAGGCACTCCTATCGAAACTCTCAAGGGATTTCTTTACATTGATCCGGGAGGATTCTAATTGGTGGTCATACTCTCGTGTAGAGAAGGGTCTAGAGGCGAGACTGATTATTTGCTTTGGAGTCAAATTTGAGGGCGCGCTTCTCCTAAAAAGAACTGGTGATTTGAACAACATCTTTGGAGAAGTTCAACTGAATTTGAATCAAAGGTACCAAATTCTTTGCGGAGTAATTAGTAATTAGAGGATTACTAGAGGCTATAATTTTTCTGCATGCTTCACGTGAAGTGTCAATTGATCTTGCCAGAGAAGATTTCTATACAAAATTTACTTATCAATTTACAGTAAAATATATGTTGAAGCAACACTCTACTCAAATTCAAGCATCGGCACTTATTTAGCTTTCCTGTTATAAACTAGTCATCGGGATCGCCATCCTTTTTTCTCCTCTTATTCTGTAGCTTTTGCTTATACGCGAGCGCATTCTCTAGCCCTAATATACCGCCTGCTTAACATTATTCTGCTGGAGATCGACACTCTCCAGTCTCAGCTCTCGTATTGCGGTGGAAAGCGCTCCGCTCCTACAACTGCCAAACTGGTCGGATTCACTATAAAGAAAGATACATAGCTTGAATGTTCAAACTTCTTATTGTTCGTGATGGGAAATGGTTCGATACCTAGTTGGAAAATGTTAGGTATAATAACCATCAGACCTTGAGTGATCTGTTCGCCCATGTGTCCAAATATAGGCTTTTCATATTCAATCCCAAACATCTCTTTCATGTATGGAAGATCCTCTGTGGGGCTTGATAGTGTCCAAAATCCTGTCTTAGCAATAACTCACATTCTTCATAGTAGTAGTAAACTATTGCCATCAGATCTTCACTGATAGACCCGTCTTCACGAAACGCAGTTCCTAGAACATTAGGCCCGCTTGGCCTCAAAATAATAACCCCCATCTTGAAGATTGCCTATATACATCGGCCGAGATCTTCGAAACACGAGGCTAGCAATGCCATGCTTTTGAAGGCTCCACTTGCTCCAAAAAAGACACCACGGGATCAAACAGACGATTAGAATCTACCGCTGAAATTGCCCTAGAGAGCGGGATGAGCCAGTGAGGCGGTAAACCCGTAATACTTACTATGTGAGTAGTTCACACCAGCTAGTACGCTATTGAGGAATTATAATATAGCACCATAGGGGCCCTTATTCGAGGAAGGTGGAAGATTTCGGATTTACGATGATAAGGGGTAAACTGCCAGGGGGTCTTTTCTTGGTACAGCAGTAATACGACGGAAAGAGCCGTTTCTTGTGCTGAAAACTCCAGGTTTAGTGCTTTCAGACTTTTTAGAATCATGAAAAAGCCATTGACGGAAACCTTTGTAGTGCTGTTTCTGGACAGAGCTCCAAGTCTACCAACTCAAGCTGTGCCTATGGCTTGACGCTTTTGTAGTCCCGAAAGCCCTCTTTGCATAGGGGTATGGCAAAGAAGAAGTAGACGCCACAGTCCGGCTGTGTTTCGGTTTTTGTTTTGGTGCGCAGTGTAGAGGGAGATCAGTTTTTAAGTGAATATTTGTGACGCGTAAGATGCGAGCTTGTGCGTCGGTGTCAAGTCCTTTGAATTTGATTTTATGAGCCGTAAAATTGATAATTTGAACGTTGAATCTTATAAAATGCAGATTTGTTGCTTTGCAGGGCTTCACAGAAACACACACACGGCCTATAAAATTACTACACAACCTAATAATCAAGTGTTAATACTAAAAGCATCCTGAACTAGCTTACCGTTTGTGCTTCAGATTTGATCCTCAACATCAGCACGTTTCAAAGGATTATCTTCAAAAAGCTGACCATCATGTTTCTGTTCACTTTTTCTATAAACCTCTCCACTCCATATACCCACCTCCAACTTCATGCCCCCAAAATAGCGCCCGTTCAAGCTATCCACGCACCTCTTGGCACTCTCTTTATTCTCAAACCGAACAAGAACAACCCCTCGCTCCTCCCGATCATAAATAGTGACTTTCTGCACCACCCCAAAGTTTTGACACTCTATGGTCATTTCCTCTTCTATTTCTTCGATAGCTTCCTTTTCCTCCTCTATTTCTCTTAGAGTGAAACAATTCTTTAAGCACACTGTTTTCTCATAACGCTTTTGTGCTTTTTCTCTCATTTCTTCCTTTAGTTCATAATCTTCATCCCAGTCATTTAGTTTGCTATCTATTTTTTTCCGCAACTGTGTGATTCTCTTTTTCTCTTCCTCTGAAAGAGTTTTTTTCTCTTTCTTTCCATACTTCTCGAAATCAGCAGGTTGAACACTGATAACAGCGCCTTTCCGCCACGCTGTCAGATCAAGCATATCAACAGCTAGTAGAACACTTTCAGGTCTGTGGAAAGTCACTAATGCATCTCCTTTGGGCTTGCCATTTTCGATGTATAGTTTGACTTTCTTGCCCCCATTCACCAAGTCTTCAGCTAAAACACCAAACTTTGCAAACACTTGCTCGAGCTCTTCCTTTGTTGTATCTTGTGTTAATCCAGACACATAGACTGCGGAAGTTTGCTTCTTTTTGGCCAAGTTTTCCTTCTTTCTAATCTCCTCCATTTTCTCCTTGCGTTTGAGTCTGAGTCTCCGGGCATTTTCCTTCTCTTCAGCATCAATTTCTAAAGATCTTTTTTGGCCCCACGTTTTCATTTTTTTGTCAAACTCCAACTCATTTCCCAGATCTTCAAAATACCACTTATTGTCTTTCTGGCTGTAGTAGATATGCTCATCCTTCTTGAAGTCCTCAATTTTTGTGGGGAGAGACATTACGAGGTCAGGCATTGCTGCCAGAGGGAAGCTGCGTTAACGGCGAGCTGATAGTTGTAGTTCAGCGTTCTTTACTTTCGTAATATTTTTTAATGCATGATGATGGAGCAAATGTGCACGAACCTCACTCAACTGATGTACTAATTGAATGAGATAGATAATCATATAAAATCAACTACATTTATGAATAATACACGAATATGAATGCACATTGCAAATAACACAACTATGAATTGTACGCAGTTATAGTTCATCTAACTGTTCCAAAGACGCCCCATAAACTCGTAAAACGTCTTCCTCTCCTCATCAAACTCAATCAAGAGCCCCTTGTCCTCATCTGCATCAGAGCCCCCCACAACATCATACCCACACCAGTAGTAACCATTACATATGTTCACCTTATACCACCCGTAGAAAGGCTCATACAAATTGTTTACATACAAGTAATTTGTCACCGGTGGCACTATAACGCCTGTTATTCTTGTAAAGTCCTCATAAAAAGCCTTAAGATCCGCTTTCGCATTTGCGCCTTTTCGCTTAAAACGCTCATTATTGCTGTCGCTTTCCCAAGTGCCCTTCTTGCAGTTCTGGAAACCTGAATTGATCCAAAGAAGAGTTTTGTCGTCTCCGTCCCAAATGTGACCAGGATGTGTTGCACAAATCTCGTGAGCCTTTCTGCCCTCCACATCTCTAAGAGCCCCCGCTGCGCCTGCTTGGTGCGAGTTCATGTAGTAGTTTTCGTTGCCTACAAGGGACTGGGCTAGCCAGAACATTTCCTTGTCCCCCCAGTACTTTTCGTGGGTGGTATATTTCCACAACGCTAACTCCAAAGTCATCATGACGCCCGTGAAATGTGTCGACTTCTTCATCATCACCAAACCTGCTTCCATGTAATGTTTTCTATACTCACCCAAATACCGGTTCAGAAGAGACCATTCGGTGGTCTTGGGGATCCCAAACGCCTTTTCATCTGCAGCCTTCGGCAAAGTGTTCCGCCAGAAACGAGCTTCAAACTCCCAGAGAAGCTCATCACCATCCCGATCACGGAAGAAAAGAGCACCATGCTTCTCGTACTCTTCAAGCCCAAAAAATGTTTCAATAGGAACCAAGGGAACCGAGTCTGTGTCCACAAGCATCACCTCGTCAAACAGATTGAAAACGAACGCAAGAAGTTTGTTTACGAACCCTTCAAAATAGACACCGTATTCCTCCTTGATACAACCCAGGACGTCCACAAACCAAAGCTCCTGGATTGGGAAACCCCCTAACACGTGCTTTTTAAACTCTGACTTGGAGATGTTGTGCAATACTTTCTTAGCAGAGTCTCTGGCAGCATGGCGAAGAAGAGCTTGGTTCTCCAATGATAAGTCACCTTTGTGTACAATCTGTATAGGAAAGGTGTTACCAAGCACTCTTAACACCCGTAGAAGCCGTATGGCCTCGTCAGTGTACCCATCACTAGCCAGAACAACTATACCTTTCCCATTAAGTGATCTGTGTAAATTCGTTATAAAACATTTGTCGTCGTTTGCGGTTTCCGAAAGTAGGTCCAGAGACGTTTCGCCTTTATGACGGCGAATCTCATCATTCTTGACAATGTTGTCCACGTAAGGCATAGAGCTATACTCCTTACCATTCCAACGGGTATATTTGGGGAGTTTCCCAGAGAGATATGGGAATACCGTTTTTTCAGTGAACTGACAAGCAGACTCGCCGAACGACGATGTTTTCTCTTCGGTCAGTACAGGCTTGTCTTTATATTGCTCACTGAAATGGCACCGCCCAAACACACGTACATTTTGAGCTCTTTCGATCTTGCTGTTCTCAATCTTTTTGCTTTTTTCCATGACAGTTTCCCGGAGAATCTCGATCTCCTCCATATTGATCTCAGGCTTCAAGTTGAGTACAGCACCCTCCAAGTCTGCGTCGTTGATCGACTCACCTCTCAGTTCGTATTCCTTTCGTATTCTGTCTTTTTCTGCGTTTTTGAGCTCTTCGCTCTTCTTTTTCATCTCACGATCAGTGAATATGGCACGGTCAAACGCGGATGGGGCGTACTCTGCATCGTCCTCAGGACCCCACAGCGTTTCCGAAGATAGAACATAGTACAGGAAGAGGTCGCACTTTTCTTTGAGAGTGAGATCGGGTTTACTGGACTTGACGAACCGTTCAAAGGGCGTAGAGCCACTGGAGTCCTCATTTGAGAGAACGTGTGCATCAAGGTCAAAAGACGATAAAAGCTTTAGAAGAGACTGCTTTTCTGATTCTTCGGTGACCACAGGTACGGGATCGTGAGCTGTGTGGGTGGCATAGGAGAAAAGATAAACTAGCATTATCACCACCAATAGTACTATCACCTTAAAAAAGGTACGGTTCTTGAGGTGCCAGATTTGTAACCGGAGCAGCATGCTGCCGCGGCGTTTCCTCGTGTCCATGGGCTTGTTTGAGTTGGCAAGCTGGTCTGGCAGATTTGGCGCTATGTCTGCGTGCGTTTAGTAGGGACCCTTGATTTCATGAGACTAGCGAATGGGCTGCGTGCTTCAATAAGGCTAGTGGCGTATAATTGGATCAGGCATTTCTAAAAGTGTATCAATTTTTGGTCCGGTCTTGGTTATTTAGGGCTGGTTTACTGTTTCATTAATGCGCGGTGTTAAAGTGTTTGGGGTTAGGCTTAAAAGAGACTGTCAGGATTACATAAACTTTGCTCAGAGAAAGATTTTAATAGGTTTTGGTACACATTCTATAAACTTTTTCGTGGGTTGCTGTTCAGTGGATCAGAAAAGAGAAGTATAAGCTTTGACATTATATTAAAATCTGGCCGTACCACTGAGCGAGTTTTCTCACTCTTGAGAACCTCAAGAGGATTCAGTTTGTGAGATCCTGAATGCTCTATACGTCGTTATTGTCTACGAGAGTCTCAAGCTTACGTTTGGAACGGAGAAATGAAAGCCTCACGGCTTAGGGAAGTGAACAAAGCAGCTCCATAAAAAAAAAGAGCACTGAAAATCTATCAGAGCTCATTTTCTAATAGTCTTCGATTGTTTACCATCTAAGGTCTATTCATGAGAAACTTACAGAACTTCGGAATTGAAAGAACCCTCAGGAAGCTCGTAATGCAGAATGTGATCGAAGTGATACCATAAACATAATATCAATTTGGAAATTGTCAATCAGGTAACCTGAGAAGTTTAAACGATGAGATAAGGCTAGGGATTCTAAAGTTGTACTGCTGTTATTTAAGTTGTTCAAGAGCGAGTGAGATTATGGAAGCTTATTTAGTCAAATGGAAAAATTGGCTTCCAATCTATTTTGTAAATTCATTCCCCTCCTGTTCTTGTTGAGCCTAATACTGCACATGTCACGTGATCAGATGTCATCTTGTTACTTCACCAAACAATCGGCCAAGCTTCACACACTAATCAAAGCTTTGCAATAAGGTGAATAGGGAAAGAAAGATACGCTCAAAACTGAAGACTCATGGTGCCCATCAGAACACTCTCAAAATTCTCTCTCAGAGCTCCTTTTAGAGCCACATACAATGCGCGCCACTTCGCCACTTCCAGACTTCTGAAAGATCAGGTAAAGATCCCCTTCGACACGAAGAAGTTTAGTGATGACCTTCGCAATAATGACTTTACCCCTGACCAAGCTGAGACAGTGATTAGGATAATCACGGAGTCCATTGAGAAAGGGATAAAGTCTATTTCGAACGACTTCATAGCTAAGGACACGCTCTCAACGCTCCTGTATAAGCAGAAGGTCGATTTTGTAAAGCTTAAGGGCGAGCTTCAGTCGTTGGACAGAAGTGAGTTTACGAAATTGAGTAATGAATACGAGCGTGTGGGGTTGGAATTGGAGAAATTAAGGCAGAACATCAGAGAGGACATAAGCAAAACGCAGGCTGGCGTGCGTCTTGATTTGAGTCTCGAAAAGGGTAGATTGAAGGAGGAATCTTCGATGCATCACTTGCACATTAGAGAGACCGACACAAGAATCGACCAAGAGATCAGCAACATGAAGATGCAGATCGACAGTGTGAAGACACAGGTGATGCAGTGGTTGATAGGTGTGTGTACAGGTACATTTGCCTTGATTTTGGCGTACGTCAGATTGGTGATGTGATTATAGTCTATTTATATTTCTATTCGATTTTATAAGGGTTTTAGTAGCTGTAGGTAATACATTCAGTTACTTAATCTTTTGGCTGAATGTTTTCAAAAGTGTAGTTTGCAGATAAAAGCTGCCACACGACCGAGCCAACTAAAATTGCATGAGATCAACGCGTGGTGGCTATTATCTGAGAACATCTTTAGAAGCAAAAGAAACATGCTATTGAATTTTGATTTATAGACACAGGTATATGTATTGATAAGTATACGCTTGAGCTTTAGCTTATTTATCTCATCGATGCATCCGCAAAAAAATTTGGAAGAAATTCATGCTTAGACTTGCAAAGATGGTCAACTACACAGGGAAATTTGTGCTAGCTCCTATGGTCCGTGTAGGTGAGCTTCCTACTCGTCTTTTGGCTTTGGAGTCAGGTGCAGACCTTGTGTGGGGTCCTGAGATTATCGACAAGAAGATCCTCACCTGCAAAAGAATTGAGAACACTATGCTCAAGACAATTGATTTCGTCGTTCAGGGCGAAAAGACTAATAAAAAAGCCGATCCCCAGTCTAGAGTCGAATTTAGAACAGCCAGATATATGGAAACAGGTAAACTTATTTTCCAGATGGGCACTGCCAATGCCGACTTGGCAGTTCAGGCGGCGAAAATCGTAATAGACGATGTTGATGGCCTAGATATCAACGCGGGGTGTCCAAAACACTTTTCTATACATGCTGGGATGGGGGCCGCTTTATTAAAGACTCCCGATTTGCTTTGTGATATCCTCACTCGGCTTGTGGAGGAAGTAGGGAAACCTAAGGAGAAACCTATCAGTGTGAAAATACGGATTTTGGAGAACGAACAGAAAACATTAGAGTTAGTTGACCGGCTTCTTGAGACGGGAATCAGTAATTTGACGGTGCACTGCCGCACAAGAAACATGCGTAATAGAGAGGCGCCTATTAGAGACTACATCCCTGCGATATTAGCCCGCTGCAGAGAAAAAAAAGTGAGCCTTATTGTTAATGGAGGGATAAAGGGCTATGCTGATTATAAAGAAATACAAGAGACCTACGGGGTAGATGTGGGGGCTATGGCTGCAGAGTCTGCAGAGCAGAATCCTACTATTTTTGCAGAGACCCCATATCACTGGGCTAAGGCTGCGAAGGCTTTAGACTTGTATTCCAGACAGTTTGGGAACTTCTACATCAATACAAAGTTTTGCTTGGCCAGAATAGTACCCGGAAAAGCCAAGATATACCAGTTGTTGGCCAAGTGTAAAAGTTCTGACAGCATAAGTGAGTGCTTGGCTTCGGTAAATGACAAGGGAAAGATGATTGAGGCGAAGGAGGATGATAAGGAGGCAGAGGACAAAAAGCGGTCTCTCCCTCAAGATTCCGTGCCCGCTAAAAAGGCGAAGTTGGATTGCAGTGAAATATTCAAAAAGGCTGACGCTCAAACCAAGGTTTCGGCTTTGTAATATATTCGAAAAGGATGATAGTTTGGTTGGATATTCATTGCGGAATACGATAGGAGAGGTAGAGTCTGGGATACCTATACTCTGAACATTAATCGCGGATTGTCAATAGAGTGCATTTTATTATCGATTTGTAGGAACATGGATAAACAAGTGTTGGCAGTTTTTTGCAGATGTGGCTGAAAGTGTTCAACAATAAAAGTACTGTCGCTATTAATTTGTCTAAACTGAGTTTACAAAGAACATGCTATTAGAATTATACTTCCCGTAATGCTATTAGTGAACATATTGTTCAGTCCAAGTGCTTCAAAAACAACGCTATAAACCCCCTGAATGTAATGATGTTCCGCTCGCCCCCGTCAACTGTTGGAAGCTTTTCGAAGTCTTGGGTCAACTGTAAAATGAACACTGCAGCACGCACAAATGTGTCCAACTTCATGAATTTCCCCCCATTAGGAAAGTGGTATGAATAGCGGTTAAAAAGCTCTCTGATAAGCTCATCTTCCAACACATACTGCATATCTCTAAGGCACCTCAGAAACTCACTCACGCTTAAGCGCTCGTTCTGATTGACGTCATACTTCTCGAATATAGATCTCCAATAGCCAACATAATCAAACACCTTCTCAAATTGAACAAAGTCAAGCGTTCCTCTGTGCTCCGCGTCATGGAGCTTTAAGATCTTCCGTACGACGTCTCTACGGAAGGGGGTTCTGTCAAAGTTTCTCAATGCTTGATTCAAACCTTCTTCGTCCAATCTTCCTGTGCGTTTCACGTCGCACAGGGTAAAAAAACCTTGTAACTGCTCCCTCAGAATTCTGGGTCCTCCACGGCCTCTGAAAGGATCAGACTGCGCAGGGGTACCTGATTCCACGAAGCTTTTACGATGCTCTTTTCTAACATGTGCTTGTGTCTGTGCCTGAGCCTGAGCCTGAGCCTGAGCTGCGGGGTTTACGTAGTAGCCCAGAGGACTCAGCGAGATGGAGTATCTTTGTGGGTGGGCACCAGTGCTTTGGGGACCAATTTGGTGAACTCCAGTGACATTATTGGGAACGTAATTTGGCGTGGGTATCAGCGTAGATGGGGGTGACGATGAGACGGGTGATGTCTTCTGGGACTTCAAAAAGACGTCCTGAGGAGATGGAAGAACCTGGTTAGTAGAATTTAACATAGTAGTTATGCATACATACAAACATCTCATCGTTCTCGTCTTTACTCTTGACCGTTGGCTTCATAGAAATGGGGATCTCAGATGTAAATCTGTGTTGAAGAAAGTAATATTTTGCACCATCAAGATGTATCTTGCACGTGGATCTTGGCGAATAACTTATGAGAAACTCTAATCAATCTATAATAATATCCAAAGTTCCGAAATGAATCAGCTGTAATTATAGGTATGTGGTCCCTATTGCGCCATCCAAGGGTTTTCACGTCACCCTGTTAAGTTGATAAACGCCTGAGTCACTGGGATCATATCAGATAGCACACCAGAAAAGTTCTGTTTGCTTAAGATACAAAAATGGGGTATTTATCTACCGTGCGTTATGGCTCGTCAATTAGAACCTCAACTAAGCACGCTATCTATATATAAGCTTGTAAGAACAGCTGAGTGAGACATATACTATCCACTGGCGTTGAGTGGTGGATATAAATGATTTGAACGTAACATTTGATTTTTCAAAATTCAAAATTTGATGGTTCGAGGTAATATCGGTCTAATATATAAATAAAGGCTCACCTGCTTACATAATTGCCGCCCACAATTTAAACCTAACACTACTATCTAAACCACGCATTTAATATGATACACTCAGTCCTTATATTTAATAAAGACTCGATACCGCGTCTAATGAAGTTCTATACCCCAATAGATCATAATACAAGAAAACTCCTTCTAAACCAGGTGTTTCAGCTCATATCTCAAAGACCAGCAGACCAATGTTCCTTTCTTACTCCACCACCCTTGCTTGAAGACCTAGACGATATTCGCGTAATATACAGAAGATATGCTACTCTTTCGTTTGTGTTCATAGTGGATGAACAAGAAAGCGAACTTGGAATTCTCGATTTAATTCAAGTGTTTGTGGAGTGTCTTGACAAGTGCTTCAAAGATGTGTGCGAGCTTGACCTTGTGTTTGGATGGCAAACGCTCGAAACCGTGCTCGAGGAGATGGTACAGGGCGGATTGGTTGTGGATACACACTTGTCCAAAATTGTGGAAGCTGTTGACAATTTGAACGGGTCTACAGAGTCTAGCCAGAGTGCCGGATTCATGGCTTCCAGTGCAATTTCTGCGGCTTCTAACGCATTTTCTAATGCTTTTACGAGGGGAGCTTGGTAACTATATTATAACGGAATAGTACCTACGTGTACGATAATGAACAATTTGAATGGAAATAACCTCTGTAGGTACGCAAACTATCGTGTAAACTGAGAAAGAAGATAAACTTCAGAAATACAATACGCCATCAAACATTATAGTATAACACAAAACAACATATATACAGTTATTACCATCCTAACCATCCCTTCTTTTGCACCTTCTCGTTTTCTTTCCGAGCCTCATTTTGGGCATATTCTATTTGCTTCTTAATCTTAGCCAACTCTTTGTGTTGTTCTTCAGCAGCAATATCACGCTCTCTTTGCTCTTTGTTTTTTAACTGGTAAGCCTTGTGCTCTAATGGCGATTTGATAGGTCCAGTCATCCAAATTGGATCATTGGATGCGGATGTTTGCTTCACAATCTTTATGAGCTCTTCTTGCTCCTTTCTTCGAAGGGAACGCTCTCTTTCGTATTGAGCCCGTACTTCGGGTGACATTCTACTGATGAGCTGCTCATCTGTAGGTGTTGTATACTTGAAACAGAGGAGCCCAAATCCAACTATTCCGGCTCCGACCAAATTCACACGACCCCAGCGAGCCCACGATTCTGGAAGTGACATTTAGGATGTTCTTGATGGCTCTGAAATTTTTTGATGATGGGTTATGAGCCACGCACTGGCCTATCATGTTCAGCCGGATTGAAAGCAGCGCGAGTGGTCCTATAGGTGATATGTCTGAACTCCATAAGCTTGTTGGGTCCGTCATGTTGATTGTTTAAGTGCAGTGGACAGTTTCAGCTTTATGTGTGTGCACTTAAGGCCGTTGAACTTAGTGAATGTTATTTTTAGATCTAATCATGTCCTGCTATGTCATTGCTTTACCCTAAAAGTCTCACAAAAGCCCCATGCCATTTCATATCAGCAAGCACAGTTAGATAGATGATTAAGGAAGGGCGATTAGCCTAGGATGCCTGTAATACAGTAAGTTACAGTTCGATAGGCTTTACCCAGACTACTGGCAACATCAGGTGTCAATATGATGATTATGTGCTATATATGTATAATTTTACATTAAGATGAATTAATGCTGATTTTATGTACACAAATCAGCCTAAAATCAAATGCCAGAACGGTTAAATGCATCAATTTCATGTGTTTGGAAGCACATGAATTTCGGATTCATCCTTTTTTGACGGCCAATATATGGCTTGACGCATTTGAAGTTCACCTGTGTCCGAGATCATTCTTGGGCGGTTATTAATTTGATTTGAGCATCTTGAAATCAACTATCTGCTCTGAAATCAAGAGCATTTCTATGCAAGTATCAACCTTAGTGTGGCTCTCATCTCCACGTACATACGCACCTTTTATCCAATACGATCTATATTTTTAACCTCCTTTATGGGCTGTGTAGGTGATCCGTTCACATGTCACGGAGATGCACGTTGATTCGATATTACGAGGTTGATTGATTGATAATCTAATCATGGTCCATCACGCACAAAAGCACTACAAACACTTAGAAACTTGATTTTTCTATACACCTTTTGGTTTTTTCTTTAAAACCTTTGACTCGACTCCCAGCTTGCGACCTAATATAAAAAAAGACCCCTTGTATTCCTACTCTTCTCTCTCAGACACTATTTATATCCCGCTTTTCCTGAGTCAAGACATATATTTGACTCTGTTGAGTTAAGACATAGGCCAGTTGAGGTAATATGGAAAACACATCATTGGAGGTGCTTAGTGCAAGAGGATTCAATTATGACTATACCACAGAAGTTCCATTCTCCGTGTGGCTTGATATCGCAGATTCCTTTTTGGAGAAAGCAATAAATAGTTTAGACTCTAATAATAAAGGTGATGCCTATGTTAATTTGATTAGATTTGTTGACTTGGTCATCTACCAGCTTCCTGAGCACCCCCAATTTTACCGGATAGAGAAGTACGAGAGATTTACTTGGTACGAGGTAGATCGCGCCGTTGAGATAACGCACAGGATATACCATGAGTTTGCTGCTCACGATGAGCATCTCCCAGTTCTTCCATTTACGAATTTGGATGAGAAGTTGAAACCCAAAAGCATTCCTAGGGTGAAAACATCTAGGAAGAGTCGACATACCCAAAGCTCTGTATCTAGCTCGAGTTCGCTTCCTATACCTATTCAACTTCCGGAAAGGAAATTTGACTTTAGTTATGTGTACCAAAAGGATCATGATGGACATGAGGAAGACATTCTTCTCAGTAAACTGGCTCTGAGCCAGAACTACCGAAGCTACGAGCTGCCTTTGACGCCTGAAAGAATGAACTTCGCTTTGACAAATCCCTCAAATCACAGTCTTTCGCCGAAATACAACAGAAGACAGAGTGTGCATAACTGGGGTGACGACATCGAAGAGTGGATAGAACAAGACCCGGGACGAGACACTAAGGAGCAAAGAATGAAAGAGGGTGAAAGAAAATCAAATAGGCATAATTCGTCAGAATACGAGGAAACTTTGACCTATACAGGGTTTCATGAAGAGGAAACTGGGAAGCGCTGGTATTTCTTCTACTTATGTTAAGATCTATGGCTTGATTCATGACGTGATCCATCAAACTCGTGACGTAGCTTTCATGTGCTATAGTCGAGGAACCGCGGTTGCTCAAGCAATTGCATTACTACATATATTTCTTACATAACAGTCTAATAAAACTGTCAAAATTATTAGATGAATATCATGAAATAAACGTTTTCAGCTTGAACAAAATTTACAGATTATTATTGTCCCATAGATAACTATAGCTTACCTGTCAAATGGTCGCCTTTCTTTTGACCTACTCAACGTTACAGAATTTCAATTGTTTTTGCCCTTGCTGCATGCTTATAAGAGTCAGACCAGAAGAGATTTAGATCTTGCGTATAAAAATGGGACAATCTAAGGCGTGAAATAGTATTCGTACACCTTTAGATAATGTCGTTCCATGCTACATCTATCGTTCACCTTGGTTGACTCCCTTGCATTGATTTGAAACATTTGATAAGATAAGCTCACTTTTGATCCGGCCTGCCTAGTGACAGCAACTAAGAAAATTTCAATATACAATAAAAGGCTTCTTGTCACACCTAGTTCCAAAATGGCAGAATCAGAGCAGGGCCCTCTTTCAACGGTGTTGAGCATTGTGTCTCTCATATCATGGATCTTTCTTCTTCTTCCGCAGCAGATCAGACACTACCGTCGCAAGTCTGTTGAGGATGTGTCGCCTTATTTGCTTATATTCCTCTTTATAGGTGATCTTCTGAACCTCGCAGGTTGCCTATTAACTCATCAGCTCCTCTTTCAAATCTGGAATAGTTGTTACTCCATTTCCAATGACTTAATCCTTTTCTTCCAGTATTGGTACTACAGTACGTACTATCACGTCAAATACCCTCTTGCGGGCGAACATGACCTCGAAGAAGAAGAGGAGATGATGGAACGAAGCATTGGAAGTTTACGTAGTAATCTCATTCTGTCTGGGATTCTCATCACCTCACAGATATCGGGCGCCTCCGCTATGCCTATCACAAAATCAGATTCTTTGTCCATTGGAATTGAGTTGGGACGCTTCTTTGCGTTTGGAAGTTCCGCGTGCTATATCATTGCGAGATTCCCTCAGTTGTATAAAAACTACAAGAACAAATCAACGAGAGGTGTATCTCCTTATTTTCATGGATTGGCAATTCTGGGTTGTTTACTTTATACATTGTCTATCCTCACTTCTAATCTGTTTATGTTCAACCACGATCCTGTCTCTAAGTGGAAGTTTTTTAAAAATGAGCTTCCTTACATGGTTGGTAACATGGGATCCGTTGCTTTGGATTTAATTTTCTTCTACCAATACATTATCTTTAGGGATTATGAGGAGGAGTTCAAGTTTGACCGGGATTACGATAATGAAGTGGACGAGACAACTAGCTTGTTAAAATAAGTAGTGGGGGTTGGGGGGATTAAAGGGAAACAACATTTTTAGGATTCTAATAGACGTATAGCTGGTTGACACGAATAAAGGGTATTAATGAGTTTTTCTAGTTGAGTTAATGATCAAAAGGTTTTGAGCCGAGTTGTAAAATTCATGTATGCTTGACCTAAAGCATTAAGTTCACTGTAATTCTACAAGGAATATTTATGAAAAGCATGTATACAGTGAACTTGTAATCTTTGTAATTAGATTTTCTGAAAAGCCCGTTCAGGGAGCTCCTCTGATAGCCTCATTTTGCAATTCTTGCAGCTGCTTCGAACGGACTCGATCCTGTCATTGTTTGATAATCAGATACGACTTACATATTGAAAAGTAGTTGTGCTGCTGTCTATGAGTTTGGCAAGTAGTGGTCAATACTCACGAACGGTTCCTAAAGTTCATACGCTTTTTCTGTCTCTTCGTCCTTCCTTCTGCTGGATTCTATTCATAAATTCTTATTGAATTCCTAGTTATATCCAAATTATTCTCCAGTAAAACATTTATCTTGCAACCACCTCATAATGATTTGACTTCCGACTACCGTCACAACATAATCCACATTCAATATACACAGGACCAACCTCCTCTGGTTTTTTTTTCATTACATAACATTTTTGACTAGTACATCGCGTCTTTAACAAAAAAAATTTAGCCTATCCCTATCGCTTTGGCTATAAAGCTCCTTGAAATATGCCCGAATACATAATAGAGCAAAAAGACGGTGCCTTGAGCTCCTTTTTGGGAGCTGTTTCTTTTTTCAGTTGGTTTTTCGTGGCTTTACCTCAACAGATACGGATTTGTAGGACCAAGACCGTCGAGGACGTTTCGCCTCATTTGTTCTTGTTTTTGTTTAGTGGTGACGTTTCAAGTCTTCTAGGATGCATTTTGACTAATCAGCTCCCTTTTCAGACTGTCATCAGTATATACTCAGTGTTCAATGATTGTTTTCTAATAATACAGTACTGGTACTACAACAAGTTCTATGACTCAAGAAGACGACGTTTGAATAACGAACCTGCTCCCAGTTTTGGAAGCATTGATAATAAAGTTTTACCCGCTTTACTCATAGCATCTCAGGCGTCTGGGGCTTCTGCTAGCCCCTTGGAGTACAGTGTAGCTTTTTTAAACATTGGAACCGCTCTCTCATATTTCAGTTCTTTCTGCTATGTGTGTTCTAGGGTTCCTCAGTTATACAAAAACTACAAAACTGGAACCGCCAGAGGAACCTCCCCTTATTTTCACGGGCTTTCTGTACTGGGATGTGCGTTCTATATTCTCTCAATTCTCTCATCTAATAAATTTTTGTTTCTGAATCAACGACTCGAGTTTTTCGTGAACGAGCTTCCATTTTTACTAGGAAACTTTGGCTGTTTGTTATTCGACTTTGTTTACTTTTATCAGTGGCAAAAGGAGCGGTCGTTATAATGCTAGCCACATATTAATACGATAGAATTGCCAGATCCGAATATGTAATACAAACACATATACTTATACACGTTTGGTACAATCCTTTTCCAAGACTGACTAGACATCAATGTCTCACTGTGAACACTCTGCAGCTAAACGTGAGAGACAAGTGACCCCTTTCAAAATGGGGTGGAAAAATCAATGATTTATCAACTGTCACCTCGGCCAAATGGAATATTCATACAGGAGTACCGCGAACATAATTTGCGCTGATTTTTCGAAACTGCAACTCCATTTGACATATTTGAAGCCCCATGCAGCTGTCATCTGCACCTCAAATCATACAAGCTCTTGAGGATTCACATAAGTCGATCCACCTGATAAATACAAGCGACTGCATCATCTGAAATAGTGCTCCGATTGGATAAATGAAAAGATCCGATGACTTAAAAACCGGTTAAAGCGCGCGGATTAATTTCTGATGAGGTAAATATTATTGAGACCCCTGAGGAAAACTTCCGGTGATCAAATCACAGGTCGTGCTTACTCTAAGGTATGTTGTATCGTGTGGTATATATTCACAAGGAAAATTGATAGGATACTCGCCTGCTGACCAGGTTTTGCCATAATGCTTGTCACTCTGCATGCACTCCTCATTTACACATAACTGCAATGACGCGCTAGCCTTGTAAGCATGACGTATGTGTATTTGCAATCAATAATATATAACACTGGACAAATCTCCTTCACTGTCAGCAACTTTATGCTCGGTCAATATTGAAGAGTCAATAAAAACTCCATAGAAATTCTTCCTGCAGTCAACTACTCTGATGGCCAATCTTCCCTTCGATCTCAGTCTTGCTGAGCTTAGGCAGCTAGGCCCGGCTGGCATAGCGACTGCTATAATCGCGAAGGGTCCTTCCTTTGTTTCCGAGCAAACCGTTGCTTTTTGGTTCTATGTCAAAAGCTTTCCGTTAGAGTTGTAAGTATCATGCATCGATAACCACAGGATCCTCAACTAACTTCAGCACCAAAAATACGATTTTCTACTACTTGCTTATTCAATACTCCCTCCGGGTATTCCGCCATGTGTACGGTTACGGCATCGTAGCTCTGGTATGCCAGCTTTATGCTTTTGCTGCAAGATACTGTGTGTCTGTGTTTCTCTCTCTACCGCCGGTAAAAAAAACTGTGGACAAGGAGATTGCCAAAGCCGCCGATGTACTTGAAGACACTCTTGTTGTGAAGGATGAACACCTCCGGTACTTCAATTCCCTCCCCTCTAAAGGCCTTAGCGATGAAGAGATTTTTGCAGAGTTCGAGAAATACGATGGCCTCAAACACAACGATTGGGAGCACGGAAAAGTGACAGGAGCTGTGTACCATGGAGGTAAAGAGCTTTGCCACCTCCAGGCTGTGGCCTTCGAAAAATATTGTGTCTCTAACCAACTTCACCCAGATCTGTTTCCTGGTCTCCGTAAAATGGACTCCGAGGTTGTGGCTATGTGCCTTGGCCTCTTTAACGCCCCGGAAACCGGAGCTGGTACCCTGACTTCGGGGGGTACAGAGTCGCTTCTTCTTGCGTGTTTGAGTGCCAAGGTGAACGGCCGAAAAAAAGGCATCACTAGCCCAGAGATAGTTGCACCTGTAACAATACATGCAGGTGTAGATAAGGCGTGCTACTACTTTGGGATCAAATTGCACAAAGTACCTTTGGACTCCACCTTCAGAGGCAGCATTGCCCACTACAATAGACTCATCAACGCAAATACTATCTTGCTTCTTGGGTCAGCTCCAAACTTCCCCCACGGGATCATAGACGACATTGAAGCACTTTCAAAGTTGGCTGTTCGCTACAGCATTCCTCTTCACGTGGACTGTTGCTTGGGACTGTTCATTGTCTCCTTTATGGAGCGCTCGGGAATGGCCAAGCCTGACTTCCCAATGTTCGATTTCCGTCTTCCTGGGGTCACCTCTATCTCGTGTGATACCCACAAGTATGGATTCGCTCCTAAAGGGTCTTCTATTATCATGTACCGTACCAAGGAACTTCGCGCGTGTCAATATTATGTAACTACAGACTGGATTGGGGGTCTCTATGGGTCTCCTACGCTCAGTGGGCTGCGTCCAGGCGCTTTGATGGCGGGCTGCTGGACCACTATGGTGAAGCTTGGCGAGGCTGGGTACAAGAAAGCGTGTTGTGACATTGTTGGGGCGGCACAGAAGTTCCGTGCAAAGGTAGAGAGCATCCCAGAGTTGCAGGTCATTGGCGATCCTATTTTGAGTGTGATCAGCTTCAAGTCTGACGTGATTGATGTGTATGACTTGAGCGACATGCTCGTCAAAAAGGGGTGGCATTTAAGTGCGTTGCAGAGTCCCCCCGCGTTGCACGTTGCGTTTACAGTGCTTTCTGCGTCCGCTGTGGACGTCTTGGTACACGAATTGGAGGCTGCTGTGGACATTTTGAAGAAGGAGGGTAAGGGAGCTTCGAAGGGGGATACTGCTCAGTTGTATGGTACTGCAGGGAGCATTAGTACTAACGGAGTGGCCGATAAATTGGTGGAGAAGTTTATCGACACGCTTTACAAAACATGAGTTAGTGAGGCTTATTCTACAATTACTGCTGTACATTTAATATACTACTATAGATCAAGCACCAGCTTTTTTGTCTCGTTGGATCCGTAACATGTCGGAGTAAGTGTCTTCGTCTCCGTTATTGAGTTCGAATTTGGCCCATTGGTCCCAAAATAGTTTTATGGCCTTTATATTATCTTCTTTGTAGTCTGGATGAGTTATTTTGTAGTTCACAAATGCCGCTGCAAAAGAGAAGATCGCTCTTGAACGATCTATCTCCTTCATCTCTTCTTCCAAGTGCGCGAACTTCACAGAGAAAGACAACAAAGCAAAACCAGGAAGACCTGTCTCAGACTCAAGAATAGACTCAAAGACTTGCCTCACAGATGGCTTACCGTGAAACTTTTCCAGCTTCTCAATCAATAGGCCGTATACTTCTATTATTTCCTTATAGTTAGCCTCCAAACTCTTGGTAGACTTTATAGTAACATCTGTGAGATAATCCTTCGGAACAGGCTCATCAGGCGGGAGATGTAGGTGTTTGATGCACTGTTTATAGACAGAGAGAGCCTTTGACTTTTTTCCTTCGGTCTCTTCAAAACTTGCCTCTAAAAGGTACAATTTCTTACATAAATTTGAGGGGCAGTCGACTACACTTTGCTCAAAGGCGTCTCTGATGCGCTCGATGAATTTGAACCGCTCATCTGAGCTCATCTGGGCCTTTAAAGACATATATCTTTTCACGAGCTTTTGCAAGTAGAGGCTGTTTAACTCGAACTTTATTGGGTAGTAATTGAATTTTTCGAGGCCAATTTCAAACACTTGAAAAATTTCAAAAAACATCTTCTTTTCCTCTAAGAAATTGATATAGTTTATCAAAATCAAAGGCGTGAGGATCTTTTGTTTCATCACTCTCTCGTATGCATGTATTGTCCTTTCAACGTCGCCTGTAGACTCTACCAAGTCCAAGTAGAAAGACCAAAGCTTCACCGCTTTATGAACTTTAGCAGATGCCTTGATGCTGTTATCAAAGAAGTTGACCGACTTTGGATCCAAACCCAAAGATTTAAAGTCCGGCTTCTTGATAGCCGTTTCTAGAATTTCAATTGCGCTTTCTAAGCCAGTGTCTTCATCTACTGTGTCATTCGCCAAGCACATCTCGGCCCAGGAAAAGTAAATCTCCACTAAATCGTTTGTGTTATAGAAAGGAACTTGTATAGCACTCTTATAAATCTTTTCGGCAGTTTTGAAGTCCCCACTATTTTGGTACACCGCCGCATAGCTTGTCCAAATCTTGTCCAAGCCAGTTGTTTTGGAGGTCTTATCATATTCTTTCTCAGAAACAACTTTATCATCTGCCCTCGTTTCAAAATAATGAGCTTTTGAAGGTTCAATAGATTTGATAGCTTTGACAAAATAAGCCAACTTGTCCTGCAAGGAAGCAAACAATTCAATCTTTCTAAGCCAGTACGCAGTATTATTTTTATCTTGGCGAATCATGATATCTGCAATATAATGATTGGAACTATTTATTGCATTTTCATACGCGTTCATCTGCATGTCTAAGAGTGCACCCTTTTTTTGGTCCTCATCGTCTCCTAAATCTTCCATTCTTTCTTTGACTCTTCTTTCAAGAAACAACAAATATTGTTCAAAAATTATCTTGAAATCCTTGACAGTCATACATTGCCGAATATTTGTTTGAAGTAAGCACTCAGCTTTCACAGTATGCCCTCGAGCATCGAGGTACCGAAAAAGCAAGATCAGCACAGGGCCTAACTGATCTGGAAACATCTTTAGCATTTTGTCCAGGAGAGCGATGTATTTTGTGTCATCCAGTTCGGTGCACTGATCTGCTATGCCTATAAAGCATTCCAAATACTCTTGATAAACCAGGAAAACAGACTTCTCAAGAAGCATAGAGATATTAGAGTGCCCTAACACTTTTTCCTCATACAAATTGATCGCATCACGGAAGCGACCAAGTGATACTAGCTTTTCAAGAACAAGTTCAAGCAGTCCAGGATTTGTGACTAGACTTTTTAGATAAAATGGAGCAACAAAATTTGCAACTTGCTCTTTTGCTTGGCTCAAATAACGCTCTTCAATGTCTGATGCAATTGATATGCCCATTTCATGGATCATACGATGCTGGGTGAGAGGAAGGGACCATAAAGCCCGTATGTATATGCTTTGAACGAGCTCTAAATTATCCAATTGAAAAGTTTTGACGAATTCTAGATAACGTACCCATATCTTTGGGAACTTGTGGAGGCCTGTAAGGCCTTTTTCAAAGGCCTTATTAATACTTAGAAACAGAGCTTTGTACTTAAGTGGGTGCAAATTACGCACAGCGTCGATTCGCTCACGTATATACAATAAGAATAGCTTGTAGGACCTGCTGAAGTGATCTGATGCTCTTTGGAGTATGGATAAGGCATAAAGTTTATGGTCTGCGTCTTTTGACTCACGGAACTGTTTGAGCTTTAGCTGGTGAAATTCCAACCAAAGATCCACATCATCGGGCAGCTCTGCTAATCGTGTTTCATACAAAAAGTCTGACTCTGACTTTATTAGCGATAGCGAGGAGAAAGACATGTTTTGGTTCTTCCATAGAATTTTCAGTACACATGCTTCAGGGCCTGGCTCATAACCATAATTTCAAAAAAAGCTGAACAGATAGCACAGTAAGACCACAGCGATGTCAGGAGCAGGAAATAGGTGAGTGCATTGGAATGATTGGGGAATGAGCTATGATCTTTCCAAGATCATTAAGTTTGTGGCTTCTTTTTCAAGAGCTTTTAGATCTGTTTTTGGAGCATTTCATGACTTGAGCTGTGGATGCAGAGCCTAGTCAAAGTCATGAAATATTCATATGAAGACAAACTAACATCAGAGAACAAGTCTTCCCTACCCGTATGACCCTTGGGCTCATGAAGACCAAGCTCAAGGGTGCAGAGACGGGACACCTGCTTTTGAAGCGCAAGTCCGAGGCTCTTACCAAACGGTTTCGTGACATCACGAAGAGAATCAACGATGCAAAATTGAAAATGGGTCGTATTATGCAGACTGCTTCTTTTTCGCTTGCGGAGGTCACTTATGCAACCGGTACCAATAACATCAGCTATCAGGTGCAGGAGAGCGTTGGGAATCATGCCCGGTTCAAGGTGAATGCGAAGCAGGAAAATGTGTCTGGCGTGAAATTACCTGCATTCCAGGCATATATTGACGACACCATTAATGACTTCAAAATGACGGGTCTTGGGAGAGGTGGGCAGCAAGTTCAGAAGTGTAAGCTTATGTACTCCAAAGCCGTAGAGACTCTTGTAGAGTTGGCGTCCTTACAGACCGCGTTTGTAATTTTGGATGAGGTGATCAAGGTGACTAACCGTCGTGTGAATGCAATTGAGCACGTCATTATCCCAAGAACAGACAACACAATTAAGTACATCAACTCGGAGTTGGATGAGTTGGACCGTGAAGAGTTTTATCGGTTAAAGAAGGTACAGGAGAAGAAACAGCAACAGGCAGAGGAAAACGAGCGTGAAGAGGCATTGCTGAGGCAACGTGAGAAGGAGCGCTTGGCTGCGGAAAAGAAGGCCGCTTTGGAGGAGAAAAAGCGTATAGCTGAAGAGAAGAGAAAGGCGTTGGAAGAAAAGAAGAAGGAGGGTGAAAAGGTTGATGAAGAGGCCGAAAAGGAAGTAGAGGAAGCCGAAAAGGAAATCGAAGAAGTTGTGGAAATGGAGAAAGAGGAAGAGAAAGGAGAAGACGCTGAAGGGACAGCAGAAGAAAAGAAGGAGTCTTTTGACCCTGCTAAGGAAGCCGAGGAGGTTTTAGAGATAGGAACAGAGGGGGCCCTGACAGATTTGGTGAACGGGAATGAAGACGATGATGTTATTTTTTAGTCAATTGCTCTATAGACGAGCTGAAGGTAGTCATTCTACAGGTCATTGAAGTGTAGTAGTTGCTATAAGTTAGCAAATATCAATGGGAAGATTACTAAGAGACATCGAGCCCTTGATTTTTTCGATAAATGCTAAAGATTAATATTATACAATTTTCCTCCCTTATCTAACTGGATATAAGAGTCCAAATTTATAGCTATGCAGCCAACTCCAAAGCAAATGCCACTCCAAGGATAACAAATTCCCTGATATGGGTGAAGTTTAGGCGATCTATTGTGTCTAGCGGAGTATGTACTAATTTGTTAATGTCTTGAAGTCTGCTTTCTGTGACGAGCGCACTTGGAAATCCATGCTTTTTTGCACCGAAATTGTCAGAGCACTCATATCCACAAGAAGTTTCGATGTACGGCACATCGCACACTTTTTCTATGATCATTTTCATAAATATTGTCATGGTGGAGCTAGCAGTCTCAGTCACAAGACCGATTGAAGGAACTTTCAGGAGACCTGTGTATCCAATCTGATCGAATATGAGAATGGGCCCAACCGACTTTCCAGACTTTTCATAACTATCGAAAACCTCACTGGATCCCAATATTCCTCCCTCTTCACCACTATAAAAATGCACCTCCACAGTGTTTTTCAAATCCACTTTCAAGAGAGCTTTGAGAACCTGCAATAAACACGCCACCCCCGAGGCATTGTCGTCAGCCCCAGGAGCACTCAATAGGCTAGGAAAGAAATATGTAGCGGAATCCTGATGTGCACCTAGGATCACTATTTTGTCAGATTCTTTGGCGTAATTGGAGCCATGAACAGTGACTATGACTGAGCTCCAGCCAAAAGCATGTATGTATTCTTTTACAGTTGCTCTTTTACTTGCTCTGGCATTGTTAATAATCGATTTGGCTCTTTGGACCACCCACGTTGCACTCATCATCCCATATTTAGAAGCATGATGCCGAGTGTAAAAAGAGCTAAGAGTAGCAATATCTTTATAGATAGATCTTATCTCAATTTGGCTTGCTAACGAAAGAATTTTCTGTTGATGAGACAACTCTGTAGGATACTTAAACCCCAGCGGGATGTCCGGCTCCAATGAAGACCTCTGTGAAAACCCATAGCGAAGTGCTTGTATCAAAGGTATAAAGACAAAAAAACATAAAAAAGTTTTCATTGCGCTCAAAATTTTCTAACCAATGATTTCGTAGAGATTTTCAATGTCCAAGTACGTACGACTACCTATAGGTAATGGATATACCTCATCAGTGCAGGGCTTCTACTCCGTGCTGTATGAAATACTGTCCATATAAACCTCATCAGTATTTTATCACCCTTACCATTCTCAAGCTTGGGAACTGCAGTGAAGAGGAGACAGCAGAAGTTTGTCATTTGCTTCTGGCCACACACCTAGCACTCTTTGCAATGCTGCGCGCTAAAAAGGGGAGAAGAAGGGAGCACCAAACGCCGACCGAGCATGATCCGATGGACGCTATTGAGCGCGCGTTGATTCAAAGCTCGTCTTCGGTAAGAGGGAAGAAAGGCGTGTCTGTAAGTCATTTGCTCGATTTTAGTTTGCCAAGCCGAGAAGTTGAGCCTCCTCTGGCACCTGTTACTCGCCGTAGGAGAAGCGATCGTGCGCGTCAGTGCATCACGCTTTCAGGCCGCGGTTTTATCAATGTGAATTATCGTTTTATAGTTCGGCAGGATGGCCACTACGAACAACAGATGCTGGATCCAAATATCCCTCTTCGGCCCGAGGACGTACTCCGGGTGATTGCACGTAGTACCAACGCATGTCCGATTTGCCTCGAAGGCGCTGATGCTGTGGCAATGCGGATGGTCAGTTGTGGACACTGCTTCTGCTGCACGTGCCTCTTGACTTATCTAGACCAGAAAGATCCAGGAACTAAGGGCCATGCTGTCCCACTCAAGGTGTGTCCATTATGTGCTCAGCAGATCAAACCCCTGGAGACGGTACCTGTTTTGCGTACGCAGCTTCTGGCGGAGGAAGAGCAGATGGAGACGCCTCATGCTGGACATGACGTGATTTTGAAGCTCATGGTGCGCCCACAAGGTGCTGTGAACGCGTTTCCAGTTTCATCAGAACCGAATTTTGATAAAACGAATGCGATTCCGTGGTGTGCAGAAAGCAGTATTCTCGACGAAAAGGTGTATCCGTACGCACGGATAATGAAAGGGGATCTCGATTTTGTGTTGGGGTTGTACGAGGCAGAGATCAGCGAGATTAGGACCAGAGAAGAGGCCAATAGAGTGATGTATGGTGCAGAGGATGAGTATTCTGAGATGGCCGTGAAGAAGATCAGGAAAGCGATGCAGGAGCTCAAAGATTCTTATGGTAAGGGTGACCGTGAAAGAAAGAACAAGGTTTTAGATATATCTGGTTTATCTATTGAGCATGATTTGATTAATAAGTATGGATCAGCCTTCTTCTTCTACCAGACCAATTTTTCATCCTCTACCAAATTTCTCTTGTCCACTTTGGATATCCGAATTCTTAGAGCAGTTTTTGGTGGATATCTGAGCTTCCCATCGGCTCTTGTATTGCCTGTCGAGAATATCGCTCATGGGGAGATCCTCTCTGAAGAAAACGTGGAACGGTATAAATATGTTTCTCATTTGCCGTTCGGGACAGTGATCGCATTTTTGGAAGTGGACTGGTTAGTTGGAAGAAAAGATCCTTCTCGTTTCAGACTCCCAGACAATATCTTTGCAACTTTCAAAAGAGAGATCTTGGCACGGTCTAAGGCTAACAAGAAGAAAGAACTTATAGAAGAGCGCAACCGGAAAGTTGCAGAACGGAATTTGGAGATTCAAACTAGACAGTTTTACGAGCGTGAGAACTGGGAATACACCAATCCAAATGTAGAGTATGAAACTAGAGATGAATATATGGCTCCAAGAGGCCATACTACTCTCAAAGAAGAGCATATCCCACTCAGGTCAACTACAGAGTTAGAAAAGAACGAGGATGGATTTGATACTACGGTTTGGGGAACCAGAATCAAAAAATCAGAGACGCAAAGTTTAGAGCCGGAAGAGGATGAAGATATAGGATTGACTCCGGAGGAGATCATAAAAAAGGTGCAGGAACACAAGGGGAAGAAGGGAAAGAAAAAGAAGTTGGTTTTATTCACAGGGACTGGTAGGGGAGCCTAAGGCTTGATTTGTATACTATCAACGTGTACGTAGCAATACTTTATGATTTATGATTTTTGCGGTGAATAATGTAAGCCAGTAGCTGAGTAAGATTCAGTAAAGCTAATAATGATTTCAACGCATGGAGCCTATCGCAATTGATTGGGATCCCATCCAAGATCCACAAAGTAGAAGTTGTAACTTCCACTACTTCTTCGCTTACATCTTTCGATCATTTTATTTTGTTTGAGCTGTGTGTCACAAGCTCCCAATGCTTTTCTTTTTCCTATTCTGGGGTTTAATTAATTTGAGGGATATATCGCAGTTAACATGACATGACAGTTTGTCATCATAACATATAGAACCATATTACTGAGAAATACATAAGATGATTTCCGTATACAATTTCTTGGCTATTGTCTCCGTCTATGTGATGCATACTTACGATATTGATATGAGAAGTATTGTTCCGTTATTAGCGATATTGATCTGTAAACCTACCAAAAAGACATCAAAACAACAAGCTGTGCTACATAAAAAATAGCCACTATATCCGATTCTGCCCATCCATAATATCGAGTTATAAACGAGTGTACAAGATTCACTCCTGCACGCGTCTCAGAAAAGGGATAATTACAAATTTTCCACTCACAGCAGCCTCACGAAAAGCCGCCCAAGCCGTCCAAACGCCCGGATACACCCCTGGAGCTTCAAAACACACCATAAACCCCTAATATCCTCCCTGGGACCACCTTTCTCTTTCGTTTTATTCCGGTGCGTTTCCCTGTCTTTGATCCCGAGAGAACACGCGGCAGCTGCATCAGTATACCAAGGCACCCATAAAATACACACCGAAAATGCCAGACTTCAACTTCCGCGACTCTCTTATAACGTCGCCTCGTTATAACAACCCCTTCGAATCAACTAACAACACCGCCATGAACCTGGATATGGAGATTGAGGAGTCCGAAGATGAGTCCTTTGAAGAATATAACTCGTCTACAACTCAAAGAAAGCCCTCACACCGGCCTCCGAAGCCTCCAGGATTTGGGCTCAACAGTCTTAAAGAAGACGAGTCAGTGGTGAGCTTCACACAGCCTGTGATCGACTATCTGCTTCTGGAAGTGGCTTCCAATAACCCCGATACTCTGCTCCATAGAGAAGGAACGGTAATGAAGCGGACGCGTTGGGGAACACAGCGGCACCGGTCTGGAAAGCCCAAACAGCCCACACGTGCTCCTACCATTGGCAGAAGAGGCACGTTCCGCAAGGCCGTGAGACAGTCTGAAAAAAAAGACGAGGATAGCGAGCATGAAGAGCACGATGATAAAAACCGCAGTACAGAACAGCGGTCCATATTCTTCAATCAACCTCTTCCAGAGTCGATGATTGATAAGGACGGGCATCCTGTAGCGAAATATGCACGCAATAAGATCAGAACTACAAAATACACACCTATTTCGTTTGTTCCAAAGAATCTTTATCTTCAGTTCCGCAATGTTGCCAACATCTATTTTTTTGTATTGATTGTGCTCGGGTTTTTTTCTGTGTTTGGGGTACCCAACCCAGGGTTGGCAATGGTGCCGTTGATCGTCATTGTCGCCATCACCGCTATCAAGGACGCCATCGAGGACTCCCGTCGGACAGGCTCTGACATGGAGGTGAATAATACCATCACTCATGTGCTCAAGGGCATAATGAACAATAACGTGTCTACCGCCAAGGTCTCGCTTTGGCGTCGCTTCAAAAAGCTCAACCTGAGGCTTGTCTTCCGTTTCATTGGGTTCTTGAAATCTAACCTTCTGGCCGCAGGTCGGCGTCAGCGGCGGCTTGATCAGCTCCGCCAGCAGAAGCGCATTGACAGCCCTCGTAAGCTGTTTGAGAGTTTCGAGACCCAAGCAAGAGGCAACTTCCAGATGGAAGATCTTCAGTCTGTGCGCTCTCGTAACCCAGAGACCGACCCTGCAAACCCATTTCTGCAGACTGTGGTGAATCGTAGTCTTCCTTCTGGCCAGGCTCGGTTCGAGAAAGGCTTTTGGAAGGACGTTTGTGTCGGTAATATTCTTAGAATACACAATAATGATGAGCTTCCTGCAGACATTGTTATTCTTGCCACTCTGGACGCTGATGGTGCGTGTTACGTGGAGACCAAGAACCTTGATGGCGAGACCAACTTGAAGGTTCGTCAGGCATTGAAGTGCCTGCAGGGAATGCGCCATGCTGCGGACTGCGAGCGTGCTAAATTCTGGGTCGAGAGTGAAGGGCCTCACGCCAACTTGTACCTGTATCAGGGGTTGTGCAAGTATTATAATGAGGATGGTGATATGAACCAAGAGCCTATCACAATCAACAATATGCTTCTTAGAGGTTGTTCTTTGCGTAACACCAAGTGGGCTATTGGGATGGTAGTCTTCACCGGTGACGACACAAAAATCATGATGAACGCTGGTGTTACGCCTTCTAAGGTGTCGCGTATCCTGAGAGAGTTGAACTTTTCTGTCATGATCAATTTTCTCATTCTTTTTGTTCTCTGTGTCGTAACTGGTGTTGCAAACGGTGTATACTACCGAAAGACTCCCGAACTGCGTGACTTCTACGAGTTCGGTACCATTGCCAGCACACCTGCACTCAATGGTATCGTCACATTTTTCGTCGCGGTGATTTTGTATCAGCTGTTAGTCCCTATCTCGCTTTACATCTCCATCGAGATTATCAAAACCGCGCAAGCTTTTTTCATATATTCGGATGTGAAAATGTACTACGAGCCACTCGACTTTCCTTGCACACCCAAATCGTGGGCCATTTCGGACGACTTGGGCCAGATCGAGTACATCTTCCTGGACAAGACGGGAACTCTCACGCAGAATGTGATGGAGTTCAAAAAGTGTACCATCAATGGCTACTCATATGGTAAAGCTTACACAGAGGCCCTAGCAGGTCTTCGGAAGCGTCAGGGAATAGACGTCGAGAAGGAGGGTGCCGCTGAGCGTGCTCTGATTGCTATAGACAAATCGGAGATGGTTAAAGAGCTCAAGAGCCTTGGAGAGAACTCCCAGTTTTACGAGGACGCTGTAACGTTCATCTCCAGTGAATTCGTTCGTGATCTCAAAGGAGCAAAAGGGGCGGAACAACGCAAGGCCAACGAGCATTTTATGCTCTGCTTGGCACTCTGTCATTCTGTGCTTGCAGAGCCAGACAAGAAGAAACCGGGAGTAATGACTTTGAAGGCACAATCCCCTGATGAAAGTGCACTTGTGGGTACAGCAAGAGACGTGGGGTACGCTTTTGTAGGACGGACCAAGAAGGGTGTTATCCTTGAAGAGCAGGGCGCTCGGCGCGAGTACCAGATTCTCAACACTTTGGAGTTTAACTCCACTCGTAAACGGATGAGTGCGATTGTGAAGATCCCAGCTAAAAAGCCAGGTGATGAGCCAAAGGCTTTGCTTATATGTAAGGGGGCCGACCTGATCATCTACAGTCGTTTGCGGAAGGATGCACACCAGAAGTTACTTGAGAAAACAGCGTTGCACTTGGAGCAGTATGCCACCGAAGGTCTTCGTACCCTCTGTATTGCCCAGAAAGAGCTTTCGTGGCCTGAGTACGAAGCGTGGCACAAGAAGCACGCTGAGGCTGCAGCGGCCATCGAGGGGCGTGAGGAGAAGATGGAGGAGGTTGCAGACCAGATAGAGCGCGACTTGGTTCTTCTTGGCGGTACTGCCATTGAGGACCGGCTTCAGGACGGCGTGAGTGACAGTATTGCCATTTTGGCTCGAGCAGGTATCAAGCTCTGGGTGTTGACTGGTGATAAAGTCGAAACGGCGATCAACATTGGATTTCTGTGTAATTTGCTCAATAGCGATATGGAATTGCTCGTGGTGAAGGACAATGGCTCTGATGCAGAGCAACTATCTGGTGAATCAGAGCCACGCCGGATAGTTGCGGCCTTAATCCAGAAGTATTTGACCAAGTTCAACTTGTCTGGGTCCAACCCCGAGATTGAGGAGGCAAAGGATGACCACTCTCCTCCTGTGGGCAACTTCGGGTTGGTCATTGATGGCGACGCTTTGAAAATTGCGTTAGGGCCCGAGCTCAAGCTCAAATTCCTTCTACTCTGTAAAAAGTGCAAGGCCGTGCTTTGTTGCCGTGTTTCTCCAGCTCAAAAGGCCCTGGTTGTATCGCTTGTTAAGAACACCTTGGACGTGATGACATTGGCCATTGGCGATGGATCCAACGATGTTGCCATGATCCAGGCTGCAGATGTTGGTGTTGGTATTGCGGGTGAGGAGGGACGTCAGGCAGCGATGTCTTCTGACTACGCCATTGGCCAATTCCGGTTCCTTGTGCGGCTTCTCTTGGTACATGGGCGTTGGTCCTACAAGCGTTTGGCGGAGATGATCCCTTGTTTTTTCTTCAAGAACGTGATCTTCACGTTCTCCTTGTTTTGGTACAGCATTTATAGCGACTTTGATGGGTCCTATCTTTTCGAGTACACATATCTCATGTTCTATAACTTGGCCTTCACCTCACTTCCTGTCATCTTCTTGGGTGTGTTTGATCAGGATGTTGGGGACGTGGTGTCTCTCTTAATTCCTCAACTCTACAGATCAGGCATTCTTCGTTCAGAGTGGGGGCCTGCTAAATTTGGTTGGTACATGTTTGATGCATTGTATCAAAGTGTCATTTCTTTCTTTTTTCCGTATCTTGTGTACTGCCGCTCAGGCTTTGTTCTGGGCAATGGCTTAACTTTGCTTCATCGTTACTTATTTGGCTGCTTTGTTGCCACAATCCTGGTGGTGCTGTGTGACTTGTATATCCTCACTCATCAGTATAGATGGGACTGGATCTCGCTTCTTTTCTGTACTTTGCTGATTTTGGTTGTGTTTGGTTGGACCGGTGTTTGGTCTTCCAGCACCTATTCAGGAGAATTCTATAAAGCTGCAGTGCAGCTCTACGGCTCGGCTCTGTTCTGGGCCACTTTGTTTGTGGGAATTGTGGCATGTCTTCTTCCGCGGTTCTGTTACGACGCACTTCAGAGAGTATTCTGGCCTCGTGACATCGATATCATACGCGAGTGCGTGTCCAAAGGTGACTTTGATCAGTATCCAAATGACTATGACCCTACGGATAGAGAAAAGATGAACGTGAGCCAATACTCGCGCGACAGCTTCCTTGGGGGCAACTCATCAGGCCTGGAGGGCTCAAAGGGAAAGCTGGACCCAGAGAGCAGAGGCGAAACTTTGGACAGGGAGCTGGTCAGAACTCAGGAGATTCTGATGGACTATGTGGAATCAGAGCAAAAGAGTAGGAAAAAGCTTAGAGAACGGTTCCACCTGGTTATGCACCGGAAGAATCGTCCCAAGACTTCGTTGGAGATCACGAGAGAGGAAATGTTAGAGAACAACGAGTTGGCGCCAACAATGTCTGTTGCTGCAGGGCGGCCTTCTTTGGATGTTCCGGGCATCAATGTTGCTCACCAGTTGATAGGACAGAATAGGGAGTAGTATTTTAGATTGTTCACTTCGTATTAGGCTTGCATGTTTTCCTTAGAGTTTGGGCGTAATCATATATGTATTATTCTGAATGTAGTTTGAGTTTTAGTTTGAATGGTTTATTTTATACAGCATCGTATCATTCAACTTTTGCCTATTATGTGTGGTATCATTTTGGTGGGCTGCTTCTTCTCTGCACAAAATTATTTGTGCTCATCGAATGACAAACATCCAGATCATCGATTTCAGTATAGACGGTACGTTGGCTCATAAACTTTACCAGTTGAATCTAACCAGGTGATCTTTCCAATCTCGCGTCCACAGAGGACATTGACCCTGAAAGCGTAGCTACTGCAAGGACTGCATTTCTCCTATCACATCCAAACAAAGGTGACTCGAAAGACGCCATTGACATCAATATAACTGTTGGTGTTGAAGGATTGTACGAGTTTGCTAGCACCTTGAACGAGAGTTCTCTCGCGAAGGTATATAGAACACTTTCTGATGATGCACGGGAGAATACCCCTTTGAACAGGCTACGATACATTTTACGGGGCATTTTATTGGATATGTCAACAGTAGAATCCGACTATGGAATCCTTGAAGATGGTGAGTATACTTTGGGGTCTTACGGTTTGATATGTAATCTTATTGCTCAGCCTAAACCTGTAATGCTAGTACGTTTGGTCGAAAAGCTCGATTTTATGAAAGAAAGAGAATTTCCTTTTCTGGGAGGCGTGGCGAGAAGGAACATCTGTCAGATGAGAATAGAGCTTGATGATTCTTGGATAGCAGCTGGGAAGAAGATAACAGCTGAGGATTTAAACCTTCCCAGTGAAATGTATGACTATTTAGTTTGGGGGTGTAATCAGAGGGATAAAATCCTTTTGAAGTATATGTCCGCTTCTTTGGAAGTAAATAATCAACAAAAACAGATTCAAGAGATGCAAAAAAGGCTCGATTATGTGGAGAGCATGTTTCTGAGAAAGATAGAGAGTGCGAAAGCTGTAGCTGCAAGATTGGTCAACACAAAGAAGCAAAAGATCAGAGATTTAGTTGCAGCTTTGAGTGAAGCTGGCGTAGAGCTTCCAGAGACTAAGCCAGACAAGTTGCATGAAAATGTGGAAGTTGAAGAGAGTGAATATGACGAGGAACCAGAGGAAGATGGGGAGAAACTGAGGAATTCCGGATCGCCAAAGAAGGGCAGGAAAAGAAAAATGCAAAAGAAGGTTGTAAAAAAGATTAGGAAGATCAAGCCTTTCAAGGATGATCATATAAAACGGAACAGGGAGACCTTCCGAGATGAAAATGACTCCGAATCTGATTTCGACGTTGAGTTATCTTCTGGGCCGGAACTTAGTGATGATGGGGATAAACCTCAGCCTATCAGCGAAGATCCTTCACCGTCAAAACCTGCAAAAATCCAGTTTCAGAAGCGCTATATTACAAACAAGAATGACTTGGGTAGAGTATCGTACAAAGACGATTTCAAATACGGCCTCGCTGGAGACAGAAGAGGTACCACCCTACAAAAGTCACCTCTGAAATCGCCTCTGAAGGCCCCTATGAGGAAAGCACCAAAAGAATCACCTCCGATGCCAACATTTCATGATTCCGAAGAGGAGGAAACTGATGTCTCAAGTGATGAGGAATGAACTGCATTTTATAGCTGGCTTTACAAGAGTATGTCAATCATAGTATTTCATTAATAAATCTCCGTAGCCATACTCTCAAACAAGATAAAAAAGAAAAAACGGAAGTGGACTACTTCCAATAAGTTGGTCTTTTTAAAGACTTGGTACGTTATAATCATCTATAAAATGAGTCCCAGTGAAACGGTGAGGCAAGTTTCGAAGGACCCCACTTTTCAATTTTTATCAGCAACAACTTTTGTCTATCTGGCAAATAATTCGACAAATTGTGTTCCACCTCTCTGGTACTCGAATTGCCAAAGAAATTTTCGGTATTATTGTTCAAATTTGGTCGATAATCAATGTTCTTGATCAAGCCAAACTCATTGAAATCCATGTACTCAATCGGTAAACGAGAGAGATCATATCCACACGCGGCAAACCGTTGCTGCACAACATCAAAGTTATCATCAATGTTCACATTGATGTCAAAACCACTATCGCAAAACATGTAGTTGGACTTGCGATTAGGACGTATCGCTGAATACTGGTCATTGGGATCAATGAATTCTTTGGCCATTGCATTATTTACGGGGTAATTTTCTTTCGTAAGCGCGGTTCTTGAAAAATAAGGTACTTGAACCTCTTTGAGGGTGTTGAGTTTGCGAGAGTCATAGCGAACATTCTCAAATTCTCCCACCCGGGGATCAGATGGAAACACATCAACGATACGGAGATTTCGCCAGTATAGAGTCATTCTGTACGACAAAAACGACGTCATTCTTAAAATGTACGCCATGATGCGTGTAAGGAACTCTTTACAAGCCAAATCCTCAATATTGGCCAACTTCATACGGAGTCTTTTCAAAAGATGAGTTCCGTACCCACTGAAGTTCAACATCCCTGAAAACCGGCTCAGAAATAGGTACAAAGCCTCTGGGAAGATGTTGTCAAGGATAACGCCTGCGCCGTACCAAAACATGTAAATGATTGTCTCTGCAGGAGTCAGACGATCCATTTTCCCATCCATCCAAGTAGTCTCCGAAGGTTGGTTCCCGTAGAACATTTTTAGTAAATCAAACATGCTTTGAGGGGAGAAAGTACAGACGGAGTCGTCATCGTAATTTTCAAGCAATGCACTATTTTTGAGCACACCTCTATCCAAAACACTTAATAGAGCCCATGCGTGCTTGAGAGATTTTGCGCTACAAGGCCAGTTTCCTGTCTCTATAGCCTGAATCAATTTTGTGAGCTGGGTATGGAGCTCCACAAGGGGCGCGATAGTGTAGTTTGGGATGAAAATGAAGTTGATATTCCTAGAATGAAACATGCCAATCCACCCAAGGAGTTTGATTGTGAACACCATATCATCCTTTAAGGCCAGAAGCGAATTTAATCTGGAGTGATAGTCTTCAATAGTATTTTTGAATTGGCCCAATGCACCAGTCAGAATAAACCCATCCATAAATGTGGCAGAAACCAGGGGGCTTTCTTCAGCAAAAAATGTTGAAGCGAAGGTCACAGACAGGTAGTATGCAAGGTTTTTAAGAGCGCGGTAGAGGCACACCGCATTTCGGGTGAAATTAGGACGGTTAAGATCCGCAATTATCCCTTGTGCTAGTTGTAGCCCTTTGAGTTTGTACTCAAGCATGGCTCTCTTGAGCTGAGCAGGCGTATCTTTTCCAAGAGCTTGAGCCACCAGCTGACAGCCTCGAAGAACCATCGTGTAATACAGAAGTTTGGAACGACATCCTTCAACATTCATGTCCATGTACCAGTACATCATCTCATTTTTGAAATATCCTACGCGCACGTCATCCTCTCCACAACAAGTGCTTATGTAACACCTGTCAAAAAGGTCGGCATAGCGAGTGCGTATGATTTTACGAACTGTAAACTGGACGGATACAGTTTCTGAGCCCGGAAGACGTTTACCTGCCACTACTTTTTCTTTACTGGTTTCCAGTTCAGGGGAAGTTTCTGTGCTTGTGTAGTCAAAATCGAGCTGACCAAACAGCCCCACGACTCCTTTCACCTCTTCGGACTGAGAGATGGGTCTGGAGCCCAACAGAAGCTTTTCCACACTAAAGTATAGGCCAGCGTCGCTAGAGAGCAGCTTGAGCTCCTTATCATTGCTGTCAAGAAACTGTGTCCTAGAAGGGGGAGCATCATCCTTGTGTTGACCGAGAACAAGTTGCTTCTCTGCTGGTGTGAGGTCTAGAAATGTGCATCGAAGATTACGGTCAAGGCAGTTGTAACAACTGTCAAGCTCTTCGCCACATTTTATGCGCCGCTGGCGACAGTTCAAACAACCGAACTTGGACTTGCGATGCTTCTGTTTCTTTCGTAACTGCGGAGGCATATGAATGGGTTATTAAATTGTGTGTGCAAATTTGAAAGCCTTTGCCGATCAGAAGCGTTAATTTTTAGTTTCACAGCTGTTTTCCTAAATTCTCTATTTTTTCAAAAAAGATTTTAGAGAAAGTTTAGTAGCTTATGTTCCTAGCTAGAGGATGTGCTGGGTGATAATCTCTGCGCTGTACAACAACAGTATATAGCACGACAGTTCAACTTTTGATCGGGATAGACGCATGGTATGGGCTTCTGTGCGATGCGATGTCATGTACCTGAAGTTCTAAATGTGCAGGGATCGATATATGAGTCCAAGCTCCTACACCTAAGCTTACTACCGCTTGAGTACATTTGGGCGAGCGCCCTTTCTTAAAATTGCATTCATTAGCAATCTAAAATCATTCCGAAGTTTATGTGAGGCGCTGACGCAACCCAACTTGGTAAAGCTTCAAATCTTCCAATAGACCGTAGATCCTAATTGACCCAACTTTGAATTTGTCACCTAGCCTAAAAAGCACGAAAAAGTTGTAAGTTCAATTATGGTATACGAATTAATTATCTGACTTTGTAGACTTTCAAAGGGGTATCTCTTGAACTAAATCGAGAATGAAAGGGGTCGAATCAACACTGGTTCAAAAGAGGATACTAATTAAAAATTTTTATGATTTTCAAGCTCCACAAAGATCACTTTAGCACAATCACTGACCTCAATATTTGCACTTTATTTGTCTTTTTGATTCCGGCGAACCTGCATTGCATAGGCTGGGGAGTCACTGCGTACTCCATTTTTCAACCTTGAAATATTTTTGACAGAAGGAAAACAATCCATGAGAAAACACTACTACTTACAACGCCCTATTGAGGAGGCAAAAAGTCGATTCTGTTGAAAGATTATCCGTAGCATACCTAAATCATTCATGTGCCACGCTTTGCTTTTTTCTTTTGTTGGATAATTTGCACTCTTACCTTAATGCAAATCCATTTGAAAATACACACTTAAGATCTACAGCGCTAAGCAAAACTGAGGAATTAGTATACAGAACACGCTAAGACTTTTGAAGCTTCACCAACCAAGTTGGCGTTATTTTCTGTGCAAATGCCACCGCCGGTATAAAAACATCAACCCAAGATGGGTTGTGCAACGCTCTCTTTCAAGGATGTCTACGTATACAGCTCCCACTCTTATACGGCCGGTGTACAGGAGTATGCTGAGTACTGGAAAGTCTTTGATCTTGATGGCATTCTGGAGCTTAAGCTTCCTGAAAAATATTCAACTTTAGTTTCTTGGTCTGGTAAATGAAACTTCAGAGAGGATCGCACTGATAACGGCGCTATAGTATCAGCTGCGAATAGACCTGACATTGCTGTTTGCTTTTTCTACAGAACCTTTGTGCTCCTGAAACTTGGAGCGTTTTCGATTATGAAGAGTGAGAAAATAATGATACCTTCATCAAAAAGCAGTATTTTAGTAATTTTAGTGGTGGTTCTGTTGGTACTCTCACGGTGAGTTCACCTTTCTTCACTAGATCTTCACAGTTATCAACTGCATTAAAAGATAGTGCACTTCCTCTACACAACATCCGAATCCATCGAGAAACAAAAGCATCTATGGAGGCTTCTCAAAGATCTCTTCGTAAGCCATCGGGCTTACAGAATACCTTTTGATCTCAAGCATGACTCTGGAAATTGCATGATCGGAAAACTCAGTAATGTAGACTAATATGAGAACTTGAATGCTGAATTTCAAATTGGTTTTTTCAAAGTACTCTGAATGCGGTTTTTGTCATAAGATAACTATTAATCACGATTGAGTCGAAAGAAATTGTAAATTCAGAGGAAATAGAACGAACAAAAATTTTTGATTTGAAAAGGATCGCGAATATGATGAAGATGTTTATGAGGTTGGAGAACTTTTTTCTATTAGATGTCAGTTGAATGTGAGCTGTATATTAGCTGTATATTAGTTGTATTAGATGTACAAAATAACAAACGTGAAGAAGTAGCTGTTTTAAAGTTAATGGGATTCAAGCTCTTCTTCTACACGAGTGTTAGTGTTCTTTTTCAAATCAATCTGGTGACTTTGCTTCTGTTGGCCCCTCTGTTGGCTTCAACATCTCCGGGCTCATAACCTAGCCTGCTCAACTAGCCCATCCAACATATATCATATATAAAGTGACGCATGTCCTACCTATCTGCCATAATGAGTCGTCTTCGTCAGAATCTGAGTCCACTCACGCCTCTGAGACTTGCGAAACTCGCAAAGTCTCCCTATCTAGAAGATAACTGGTATTACATTGCTGCTGCTGCTTTTACAATATGCAACAGACCAGAGGAGGTGCCCAAGATCTTCCACATGGCCTTGAGTCCTGAGAAAAGTATACAATCTGCGCAAAGTGCTATCAGACGGTCTCAAATTATATCCCAGATGACGGCAGTGGGACCCTCTCCGGGGTCTCTTGAAGAACTTTTGTCTACACACAAATCAGAAACGACCAGTACCATCATAGAGAAACAATCACAAATAAAAGTTGCTCGTAATATGCGTGAGGCTCTTCTTAAAGGAGCCGCTTTGGGGGGGCTTCCTCGCACCATCAATGCACTTAGTCTTTTGCGAAATGCAACTCCGTTGGACTTGAGGGACTCTGAAATAATAAGAAACTCTGAGGGCCTATCAAGTGAGGAAGAGAAAGAAAGAGGTCTCAATTTTTGGGGAAATGTTTATGGGAAGATTGACGGACGTGTCAAAAATCACTTGCGTACTGCCTACCCTGATTTGCTCGAATATGCTTTAGATCATGTTTATGGTCCTTTGTTATCCTATACAGGTATTTTGAATGCTAAAGATAGCAGCTTAGTCGTTGTTGCGTGCCTTGTACCGCTAGACGTGAACCCACAACTCAAGGGACACCTTAGAGGAGCGCAAAATAATGGAGCCACTTTGGAAGAAATTAGGGCCGCTCGCGATATGGCAATCGAGATCAGTGAATGGAATGGTATGGTTCGTAAGGAGCCTGTCGTTATGTTGTAGTATAACTTAAATGAAATGAACATATTCCGAAAAGTAAAATTAGTAGGTGTATGTGACTCGTTTGGAAGTCGTAGTTGTACTCATATTCTTACACATCGATTGTACATTGATTAAGCACGGTTATATAATATAGGCTGCTTGAGCATTATTCGGCTGGTCTGACTGCGCAGCAGACCAACGACATGAGTTTAGAAAATTATTGTACTCTAATCACGCTAATCACACACTAGTCGATCCGTCCCAACAGTACTCCTGGAAACACTGTTGGCACTCGGCACTCTGAGCAATACCTGCTCTTTCCTGCGAACGTCTAATGATCGCACAGCCAACACACTTGGCGAAGCCAGAGTCGTCAGTGAGGTTATTTCTAGATGCAGTCTCGAAGCCGTTCTTTATCATGCCAAGCTTCTCTTTCTGTGAATACGACAACTTGTATGTGGATGTGTTGGAGGCGAAACTGTAGTAGGAGTTTGTGGTGTACATCACCAAAGGAGGAATGAAAGAAAGATCAGTTAACTTTGTAGAGTCGCAACCAAAGAAAACAGGTCTATGTGTGAAGTTGAGAGCGAGAAACTCATCTGTAGAAGGAACTGGTGGGAACGCATATGGTTTACCAATAGTAGTGAACTGACGGTCATAAGTTGCAACAAGACTTGCTCCATCTGGCCAATTTTGTTCTGTGTCAGCGGAACTCTCGTATAAAGCGATGAAGTCTGTGTCACGAGACTCAACAATCAACGGAAGAATTGGAACAGCCTCAAGATCATCACCGCCATCTACAAGTCCAAGGGACTTGTTAGTAGCAACATCATTCAGGGTACCATATGTACTAGCGTAGAAAGGATTAGGATATTCTGCGTGAATGAAAGGGGCTTTCTCGACCTTTTCAACAGTTGAGCCGAAAAGGTCCCACAAAAGCAGCACACCCTGAACATCGTCCCCAAATTCATCGATAGCAACGTTGAAAAGAGCCAGCGAGGTTCCCATGACGAAACCGCCATTGTCAAAGCCATTGATACAACTTTCTGAGTCAGTGGGCTGGCCTGCTGTGAGATTTGTTCCAAGATATTTTGTAGGAGTAAACGCATTCGTGGTAGGATCCCAAGAACCGAACTCCAAAGCACTGATTTCAAAGACGGTCGACGTAGCGTAGTTAATAGTCTCGTAGCTGAGTTGTGAATCAGCAACAGCAATAGGAAGAGGCATGTTTCCGCTGGTGAAAACTTCACTTTCCGCAATGGTAGACCAAGTGTCCGCAGCACCGTAATTAGGCATCGAAGGAAGAAGGAAGTGCAGGAGAGCGCGGCCCCAAAGATCAATGAAAGTGGTTTCAAAACCAGCCTTCAGCTTCTTCTTAATATCAGAAAACCATTTGTCCCAGTCTGCTACCCCACTTATGATGTTGAAGCCACCTGGTGCATACAATGGATCCTTGAGGTTCCATATTTTATTCTGATCAATGATACTCTGAATGCTAGTCCAGTTGTTGAGAGAAACAGTCCCGACAAGCCAAGAACCTCCTGAGAGACCTGAAATATAAGTTGAAGACTCAATGAGTCCTCCGAGACCATGTTCAAAGGCACCGATGGTTCTATTGTCAAGGGCAGAGAGTTGGCCAGCACCAGTGAGCATAGCACGGTAGCCACCTCCGGAAAAACCAACCCCAATCTTGATTGTGTTGCTCTCCAAAAGCTGAACGAATTCCAGATCTTCGAGCTTGGCAGTGTATCTAAGAAAATTTGCAAGGTTAGCCTGGGATATTGGATTTCTCACTTCAAGGAATGCTTTCTCAGCGTCACTGAGACCATTGGCCTCTCGGAGAAGAGGGGTATCTGGACAAGCAACGAAACCAGGAGCGTATGTATTAGTTGGCGACCATGCAGCCACAAGTCCGAGTAAAGCCAACTTCCAAAGCATAGTATTCACACTAAGACAGGCAATGAATACTAGGCATTCTCGAAATATATATACTGCTGGCGGATCGGCATTTATGGATGCTCTCGGCAGACCCACTGCCCGTTCGAGTCTTACATTTTCGATCTATGCGTCTCCTGCAGCTCATCGCTGCAGCATGAATTTATTTTCTACCTAAAAATGATATTCCTGGTTGGCGGTACAAGGCTACTACCAACCGAAAATAGAAATCTGCGGTGAATCTGCCTGTAAAGTTCTATTCAGCCTCATTCAAAGAGTTCCATGCGCTGCGACTTAGCCCAAAGAGTCCGGGCCCTTCAGTCTCCAACTCATACAAACCATAGAGTGCCGCGCACGTGCCAACCCCTAGAGTTCTCATCGCCAATGTATGCCACCCACGATAACGACGTTTTGGGATATAGTCAATGATGCAAGATTGAAACCCGTAATAAGAGTGCACTGTGAGAAGTGTGCCTAGAAGCAGCTCCAAACCAGGCATGTCATGTCCCACAGTGAAAGGAGCTACGGCCAATGGCACGAGGGCAATGCCTATTATACGTTCATACGTCCAATGATACGATCCATGAACATAATCAGGAGTTGGATGTACGTACGCATCATTAACTGTGCCAATAATTATTCCTGGAGGACCGTTGTCTATTCTGAACAGTTCCTTAGTGGATAGAAGACCAGCCTTTATCGCGGATGGCCTAAGGGACAACTTCCGAATGAGCACTTTTGAAGGCTCCTGTATCGTTTTTCTTATGTGAAAAAGTGACGGCCTTGAGCTTGCAACTTTTAGCTGAATCATGATGATCGCTTAACTGTTTGATTTGTTACTCAATGCATCTTATTGGCAGAAGTTTTTTCAGATTACCCGGGATGAAGTGCAGCAAAACGTCAAACAAAGTACAGCGTATTATGGAAATGTCTCTAGTTACAGTTTTTTGTATGCAATAATTCATTTGAACAAAGACAATTGCGTAAAAGTCAACCGCTCATTTAGTAATTGTAAATTTGCATGCCGAAAACTTGCAGATGGTATCTAAGCGATTTCGAGCCACCACCAATCAGTTGTCAAGCTGTTGATCAGCGGACAAGAAAAGCAAATTTAGGAAAAATGCCAGGGCTTTGTGACTACTAACGGGAGGTAACTGGTTTTCAACATTTCAAGAATGCCAATTGAGGTTTGCCTTTTCGATTTCTGTTCTGTCAATCTGTCTATTGATGCTGTCAAATTCCAAGTTATATACTACTTTTATTGGATTATTCGACTGTTTGAAAGAAATCCTCATCATGTAAAAAACCTTAGGCAGACAAAAACGATTTTGCCCTGGATGCACCCATGAAATCGAACTGATCCATGAACCCGCCTTCCTGATCAGTGAAGTTATTGGGAAGAACGGCATTCGCATATGCAAATGAGGTTTTACACGGGAACACTCAAAAGTGTTGAACCCAAACGTAAAAAGACAATGATGTGTCACTCTCGATATATTCAAATGCAAAAATGAGCGTTACGATGTAATTTACCGGTAGGCAAATACTCTCTGATTAACCACTATATATATATGTCTAATAACTATGGGAATGCTAAAGACCTCGAGGGATTTCTTGAATTTGATCGTGTGAGCTCTATGCCGATATTCGGAGTACAACTATTCATGAAACATTCGCATTAGCGACTTGGCAAAATCACAATCTAAAGATCTGTACATTAAATTGTTTATGTTCGAAATTTTTAAATGTTCGTGTCTTAAATCAAGAGATGGTTAGTTTTTTTTGAGCGCTTAAGAGACGGCTGTTTTTTTAATATCTATGCATCTTTGCCGCTAAAGTTGAAGCTGTCAGCAAGGTACATTTTCCAAAACGCCCGGTGCGCTCGACAACAAAAGTACAACCCATGTAAATCATAGCCAGTAGGCTTATCTATGTAGAATCGCTTTCAATCATTTGAAGGGAATATGTCATTCAGGTGGGCCCGTCTGCATGTTCATGCAAATCAAAAAGAGCCCAAAAATGGTGTGCCAAAGGTAGATACACTTAAAAGTGATTGATAAGCTCCGTCCTTTCGGAGCTTGGCCAAGTCAGGTTCACATGTATCAACTCCTTCTGAAGGGAGATCACTTCTTCTTACTTTTCCCTCTCGCAGATTCCTCTGAACTTGTCCTGCACCTACAAAATTAACCTATTTCGTCTTGCTTTTTTTCCCGACGTTCCTCTCACTTACCAATTTATATATATAGATTTATAAGTCTCACTGTGCTTATATTTGCTATCTTGAGGCTCCATTGTTGCTTATAATTGTTGTTTTGATCTTGAATTGCTCCAATTTCAAAACTCACAAATTTTAGGCTTCGCCGCTACCTCCTAATTCCTCCAAAATAACGACGAACTCCCATGGCGTCTCACTACGGCTCTCGCAAGAAGTCGCAGATCATCACCTTTCGCTACAACCCTGAAGAGTACAGACGTAAGTATGGAAAACTCAGTCTGGATGGTATTAAACCCCGGGTGGCTAAGATCACATTGATCATGTCCAGCAAACTGGAAAAGTCAAAGGTTGTCAAACCGTCTACAAACGTCCATATACAGAGCTTAGATCGTTTCTCATTATCCTCTTCAGACTCGGTTAGAAACCTGCAAGCGGAGGCAAAGTGGGTCTCAGAGGCTAATAGAATCGCAGACTCTCTAAACACATACCGCAAGCTTTACAAAATCATCCAGCTTCGAAAGAAAGCTATCGAGAAGATACAAAGGAAAGGCCAAGGGAGAGGGCGTACTAAAAGGGGAGGAAGACTGAAACAAACCCCAAGCAAAACAACCATAAAAGAGCCTTCTCAAAGTAGCGAATCTAAAGATACAAGCCCTTTAGCTAGCGATAGTGAGCGTGAGAGAGAAAGCTCAACAAATTATGAGCTTGAAAGGTCAGTCAATGATTCACCTCTCAACAAGCGTGTTATGGGAAGAATGAGCCTGAGAATCAAGGACAGAGTTGGAAGAGGAAGTGACGCCAGCTCTGTGGAGAGTAATTGATACCAGCACTGTCTTCAAACCGAGACATTGTGCAGAAAGTTATAAAAGCTCATTAAACGTTATATTTTATCTATATACTATAGACAGCATTTACTGTTCCCTCGCAGTTCAGACCACACTTTTAGTGATTGGCCAATTTGGGTCAGGGGCTCAGGAACTCTGGTTGAACCCCTCGGTGTAGAACACTTTGACAATAAAAGTTCTTAACCGAGCATTAAACTACGTATGGGGTTATATAGTTGTTAATAATCGCATCTTTATGTAACCGTAAGTGTCTCTCTTTGGCATTTCCAAGTCAATGTTTTAATTTAGCATTAAGATGAGGGATGAAGTTTTATTTTGGAAGCACCCTATGATTGCTACAGTAGATCATCCTTGATCCTTAAAAACGACTCCATGTGTTTTAGAGTTAGAACTTGTAAATCAAATCAGTATTCTAGAGCAGAGCAGCACATCACAAAACCACGTAGAGCATTTTAATCCCGTAACAGCATAATCAATGCAGAGAAATATAAAGTTCGGCAAAATCTGGGAAAATTGGTTATCACCTTTCCAATCTCTCAAGTGATTGTTTTGTCTCTTTACTTGTCCGTTTTTCTGCTCAGGTTCTTGTACACTTTGAAAGCTTTAATTTACTAACCGCGCTCCAAAATATCAAAATTCATTCATCAGCGGGCTACTACACCACTCACGCAAGATGAAGCCTCTTACATCGGTAAGTATGAATATATATATATACATGTATATATCATAGACGAAATATTAACTCACAGCCGTTCAAAGCCTATTTCTGCACAGTTATTTCTGCTTTCGGGGTAGTTATATTAAGCATTCTTGGGCTCTTGTTCAACAGAGGTAGCGAAGCATTGCTAGGGTCTATAAATGCTCCAGATGATGGAGTTGCGGTTTCCCACACGTTATGGGGAGCTGCTTTTGTTTACGTTCTCTTTCTACTCTTCTGTGGTTGCCAGATAGTGGTGATTAGAAACAACTCAAGAATCAAGCTATGAATTAGCAGATGAGGTAAACGGTTTTTGGGTAAGACTTGCTAGTTGTCAGGCCCTCAAATATAAAAGGAATGTACCCAGTTCTATATCAACATGTCTTATCGATGGAGTGTAATACGCAAAATCTATAGTTTTCTGTTTCACAGTTCACCTTCTCAAAATAAAACATCATCGGAACACCGCTAGCTCCCTAATAATCCACCAATTTCAAATCAATGAACAATGAAAGTTAACATATGTAAATCGCATCCACTTTTTCTTTTACATAAGGACATACCGAGCTGTAACCGATGTCAGAGCCTGGACTAACCACCTCCTTCGCCTCAACCTGTCGTTTACGGCGTGCGTTTAGCACTGCACAAGGAATTTTAAAAGTTCTGATTTTCTCTGCTGCTTTTTTTTGTGTTGTTGTTATTTTCAGGAAGGTTTTGAGTGTTTTAACATCACCTAGATTACACAGACCACACTAGATTCTTGTTGTCGTGTTACCATGTGAGTATCCTTTTGATGGCGTCGGTGGAGTATTTTTTATAATGGCTCTTCTGGCATATCTACAGATTTCAAATCTCGGATTACTGCCCCCTTTTTCCTTTTTAAGTGGCACGTATATGTCGATACTACTTTTATGACTTAATACGTTCTGTTTGTTATACTATGAAAGCACCTGCCTTTTCCATAAGCTCAACATTGGTTTCAATGTTAGCCTCTTGTGATGAGTACTTTTTTGTACATCCCCTACAGACAGTTTTCCCAACCACAGTTTTTTTTTAATTTTCCCATGTGCTTTGCCACCGCATCAGTTTGCCTGTTAATAAAGATAGTAGGAATAAATATAATGCAATAAATCGATATTTTTTGGTGTCATTATTGAATATCAAGTACTAACTTCAGCCTTACAATATCTTTAAACAATGGCCCCTCCTATCGCTGAAATTAGAAGAAAGTTGGTGATCGTCGGTGACGGTGCCTGTGGAAAAACATGTTTGTTGATCGTGTTCTCTAAGGGTACTTTCCCTGAAGTTTACGTTCCAACTGTGTTCGAGAGTTACGTCGCTGATGTTGAGGTTGACGGAAGAAGAGTCGAGTTGGCTCTTTGGGATACCGCTGGTCAAGAAGACTACGACAGATTGAGACCTTTGTCTTACCCAGACACCAACGTCGTGTTGATCTGTTTCGCTGTTGACTTGCCAGATTCTTTGGATAACGTCCAGGAGAAGTGGATCTCTGAGGTAATGCACTTCTGCCGTGATGTGCCAATTATCTTGGTTGGCTGCAAGTGTGATTTGCGTAACGACCCATCCACCATCGAGAAGTTGAGACAGTCCGGTCAACAGCCTGTTTCCTCTGCTCAGGGTCAGGGTGTTGCTGACAAAATCAACGCCAAGAAGTACTTGGAGTGTTCTGCTAGAACGGGCCAGGGTGTCAAGGAGGTGTTTGAGGTTGCTACAAGAGCCTCTTTGACAAAGGACAGCAAACCACCTAAAAAAAAGCCATGCAGAATCTTCTAAGCAGTGTATGTTGAAGGAGAGGATGCGCGCAAGAGTGTTGAATAGAGCGATTTAAAGTAGTTGAAGAGTGTGTGGAAGATAGAGGCTGTGGTTATAATCGTTTTTTAGATTTATCATAACCATGTAGTGAGTTTTTCGCTACCTTTCTCTTTAGATAAATGTATTCTTCATTTGCTTGATTTGCTCCTTGATTGCTCGTCTGTCATGACCTTGGTCGGTACACTCCCTACATAGTGTCCTTTAGTAAGTCGTTACTTCTTCACTACCATCTTATACTTTTTTCCCTTTTTTTAATCCCCTTGCGTTTTTATACTTATCAACTATTATTCTATGCTGTTAGTTGTAGTGCCCTGTAGCGAATATATGTATAATTCTTCTGTTTCGAGAGGCTAGGTTGGCAGACTGCCGATGAGCTGTCGATTTGAAGTCCGGGTAACAATCTCCAGAAGTGAAAGATCGAAACGTCAGTCTAATACAATACGCCTTGTAAACATGGGTGTTCCAATATACTTCGTGGCTCTTATAACAAGGGACAATAGACCGTTACATATTCAGAAGTTCTCCCCCTATGATTCTTCGTCTGTCTCGGACTCTACACTTGAAGCTGATAATACTGTGACAGAAGATGAAAGACCCAAGACTGAAGAGGACGAAACAAAATCGCCAACCACCCTCTCAGTAGATGAACGCAATGCTAATGAATTGCTAAAGTATAATTTTCTATCAAACATGGCATTGGATGTCTTCACATCTACCTTTTTTCAACCCACATCTATAGATCAGAATTGTTCCTTACTTTTTGTGCAAGACGGAATCAGTGTTTATGGTTACGAGACCAACACTGGGCTCAAGATTGTGATTGGAACTGCTACAACAGGAGAGAAATTTGGGAAACAGTTGGATGGAATATTCAAAAATATACACAAAGCCTATTTGCGACTCATCTGCAACCCTTTTCAACCGTTGGATGAGAACTCTTTAATAAGCAGTAAACGTTTGGAAAAGTCTATAATAGAAGTGGTCGATGTGTGGAATAGTCAACAATGATCTAATATACGATCGTAACCTATATCGTATTTTATTGTTGTAATTGCTCCAAACGCAAGACTATACAGTATGGCGTTTTCCATATAGATATAGTTCACAGGCACTGTGTTGAGCTTATAGGTTTATGCGTCCATATATAGTGATAAAAAAGTTTACTATATTGAGAATAAATACAGTTCCTATATCTGATTAAATTCGTAACTCGTAGATGCTAAAAATGAATATAAAGAGCTATGAACTATTCTGTAATGGGTACAATTTTTTGATCAGTACTCTTTAACGATCCACCTCCAGATGCGTGGTCTGCATCAGGAAGCGTACCCAGCGCTCCACTCGCAGAAATGTTTGAACTTCTTCTAGCAATCCCCAAACCACGCATACCTTTAGGAAATAATTTTGAGGCCTTCGAAGAGCGCTCCGGTGCCGGAACAACAGAGTCTACATCGGAGATATCGTTCTCTGTCAGAGCGCCATCAAGATTGTCCACAGAAGATGTGGACCCGTGCTGCCGAAGCTCGTCACTGTCATTCTTTTTGGAGAAAAGAAAGATGCTTTTGCGTTTTTTCTGGCCTGGAGACGCCACTGTTAGCGTCTCTGGTGCTTCATCCTCTTCTGTGCGATCTTTGCGGAAAAACAGCATTCTAGCCAGTTTTGGGGTGGCATTTTCTTCCAAAAGAGGTGACTTTTCGACCAGAGGCTTTGTTAACACCAGCTTCCCGTTCTTTATGTGGAATAAAGACCAACTATCACCAGGAGCCTCAGGCTCACGGCTCGGCGACAGAAACAATGTGTCAGAGACATTGGATGTAGTAGGGAAGAAAGAACTATTGTTTTGGCTCCAAAGGCCACTGGTTGTTGTTCCTAAAGGAGGTAAAGCAACTTTTGCAGTGTGGTAGGACTGAGGAAGTGAGAGGCCACTGTTAATACTCGAACTACGGTCTCTAACACGAAGGGTAGGTGCAGCAAACTCAGGAAACGCCGCGGCCAGCGCGGTACCCTCTGTTTCAAACTTTGCATCGCTCTTGCGGAAAAAGCGACTTGCCTTGGTGTCTTGTGTTTGCTGTTCAGGAACCTTGAGATTCTTTCCTCCAAAAAACTTGGAAGCATCGCTGTCTGAGAAGCTTGGCTGCCGTCTCCCGAAGCCGAAAAGACGTTTAGGAGAAAGAGCTTGTGCGATCAGGTGCCCAGTGTAGTTATTCTCGCCGGAACGGTACTCAACAGCCTGAAGTACAGGTCGATCCTCAAAGCTCCCAGTGCTGAAATGCGACGTTGAGCGAGTATGTGTAAATGTAAGAGGCGAAATGCCATGTTTTGGAGGAGAAATTGCACTGAGTGTGTTCTGTGAAGCAAGACCTGGATCAAGAAGGTTACTTGGGAGGAACAGCTCGACCGCAGGAGAAAGAGGAGGGTGTGAGTCTATAGAGCCACGATGTGGAGAAACTGATTCGGAAGCGGGCCCTAATGCGTTTCCAGATGACATACTCAAATTATGAGAATGCATAGGTAAAGCAGAAAGCCCGTTGACCGGAGAAATGCCAGTAGGAGACATTCCCAACACACTATCCGACATACCACCATTAACAGGCAAAGTAGAAATTCCATCGGATGCGCTTCCTGGTAAACCAGCCAAATTTACTGTGCTCACTGGCAAGGAGGACATAGATGAAGCATTCTGGCCATTGCTTATTCTACTCATATTGAGATGGCCCATTGAGCCTGAGATCCCGCCTAGGGAGCTTGTGATGCCTTCGCTTTCCCATGTCAGGCCGTAGTGGTAGCCCCCATATCCAGGTGAAAAAGTTCCCTGCATTTGCATCTGTCTCTCGCGTTCACTAGCATCTTTGCTTACAGATTCCAAAGCTTTTTCAAGCCTTGCTGCGGTAATATTTTCAAGCTCTGTTTGCAGTGCCCTGAACCTAGCATATGCTTCATTACAACTCTCCACTTTCTGGCGTTGGACCTCTTGCCACTCCTTTTGAGCGCGCTCATCGATCTCAATCTCATCCTTAATCTGTTTCTTCAACTCTGAGTCTAAATCATTGAGAACTTCTGTCAGTTTTACCACATAATCCTCCAAAAGCTCCTTCTCTATCACCAGTAACGCACTGATAGTCTCGTCTCTTTTCTTCTCCGCGAGGCGGCGTTGTGTGGCCCAATGGCGAGCCTGTTCTTCTAGTTTACTATTAGCGGCACGAGCAAGGACTATCTCTTTTTGTAAAACAACGCATTGTTCTTGGAGAGCGTCTCTTCTTCCAGGAGTCTCTGTAGCTACGCTATCACGCTCCTTCTCCCATTGGGCAATGTCTAATTGCCAAGTTTGCATTTCAGCACGTTTCTCATGTATGTACTCCTCATCCCGCGTTTTCTCAGTCTCCATGGTCTTCAAATCTTTACGGGCATAGCGAAGATTTTCTTCAAGCAATTTTGTCTCTGCCTTCACTGCCAGACGTGTTCTTTCCCCTCCTTTCCTAATATCTCTTTGTCTGTCGCGCTCTGCAATCATCTCGGCCTTCTTATTAGCAAAATCTTCGGCCACAAGCGCCTGTTGTTGAGTGACAGCACGTAGGTCTTCTTGGCCTGTTTCTAAGGTATCTTTCAAAGATGCCACCTCCCGTACGCGCCGAGAGGCGGCAGGATCCCACCGGAAAGTGTTAGATCGCAGCCGAAGTGCATTGGCCGCACCATCATTTTTGTGTTTTGCAATTTCCCCATGCTCCGCGTCTGCCGTAAGAAATGTCACAATATTGTGGGGATTTTCATGAGGAATGGAAAGTCTGCCCTGTTTGTGTGTCTTCACAAACACGGGCAGGCTCTTCGAGCGGAAGCCATGTATGCCAACCGCAGAAACATCAATTTGGTAATACAGATCCAGCCGGAGATGCTCAATGATGCAAGAATCTCGAGTGGAGTTGATAAGTCTCGTTCCATTGAGTCTTATCTCATAAAAGTTTTGCGAAGCTGCCTCAAGTGTCGGTTCCCAATGGAGTGCAACAGAAGTGCTCTGGATTGACGTTATAGAGACAATTGGCACCTGAGGTATTGGAGCTGCTAGAGCTCTCAAAAGAGCACGCACAGGACGTGACAATAGCGTCTGTGTGCGGCGAGCAATATAGGCAACCGCCACTAGAAGAAAGAGTATCTGTAGAAGCATACTATTCTTCGGTATGTGCTGCAAACAATTGTGTACTCGTAGAGAAAAATGGAAAATTGGTTAGTCAAACAAATTCAAAGTAGATGTTCAAAAGGAGTCAAAGAAATATTCAGTGATGTTGCGGTTATGGTATTGATTGTCGCTGTATGCAATAGACAGAGACCGTAACAATGACTTTGATAACTTGTTTGGAAGTGAAAACTTCAGGAATGTTTTGCGGAGCTTTTCTAGGTTAATTCACAGAAAAGGCTCAAGAAATCTGATGCTAGCTTCCAACAAGGATCCGGGAAACACCTTGCTATTGGCACGCACTGTTCCTGTTCTAAAACTCTAGCCGGGAAAGACTACGTGGCTATTCCAGTGTGTGGGCCGAAGGTCTTAGAGGACAAACCTGCTCTCAATTGGCTTATTTTGGGCTTCTAGCGATTGTGATCCTACAGTGGAATAGAAATTTATTTCAGGGCTCCAAACCTATCAAATGGAAGATCTATATCACACCTTTTAAGTTAACCCTCATTTGCTAAAGCCATCAATTCTATAACAGACTTTAGGTCAATTCGAAAACGCTGATTATCACCGATAACATAATTTGTGTTTGCGAACTACGAAATGGCAGATTTCTACTCAGCTGCCTTGGCGCCTGTTCTTTCCTTCAAGAATCCAAACTGGGTAACGCCCTATAAGAGACATAAAACAGGAAAGCAGATACTTCTGGATGAGCAGAAGCGTCTTAACGCATTGAACTTGCCAGTAGATGCCGTGACTTTTTTTCTGGTCGAAGCGTATCCTTCTGTGAAACCACGAAAATACTACTGTGATATAACAGGACTTCCAGGTCCGTACAAAGTTCCGAGTAACGGGCTTCGGTTCCATAATAGTGAAGTTTATAGCGTTATCAAAAGCATGCCGCAGGACGTGGACCAGGAGTACTTAGGCCTACGTAACGCCAGTGTCAAACTCAAATGATCATCTGTATATTATAGGGCAATGGTACGCTTACGATTCAACATTTTGTATGACTTTGAGATTTCCATTCTTTCAAGCAGGATGTCAGCATTTTGAAGAAGTGTCTACTGACCAAACAAAGACATAGCTTCAAAATGAAATGATCTGACCCTTTACAGCAGAGCTCGCCATTTTCAATCTAAGTATCACATATGTTGTATGAACTGGTTGAGCGGCTACATATTGTTTCTAGTCTAAGAGAGCGTAGTTGACAAGTTCCCTCTTCAAAATATCCATTTCAAGGGATCATACGAGATGCAGTTTCATTCACATATATGGACATAAAATTTGCATGGGTGGTCATTGGTGTACAACAAAAGATCTTTGTTAGCGATATGTTTGCAAGTTAATGGCGGTAGGGCATGTCTCAGAGATGTCTCATTTGAGCTGGGAAATTACAGCAGCAGTGCAACAAGTGTGGAAGTACGTATGATACATTTTGAAATACCTTATCTAGGCATGTGTGTTTGGTTATATCATAGCGTCATAGATCGTAAGTTTTCGACGTTCGTTAGGTGTGCGAGCATCTGTACAGAATCTATAGATCCTATTGTAGATCAAACAATAGACCACGGTTACCAAAGTGCTTTTTTGACACTCCTATAAACGTAATGACAATTTTGCAGTTTGCTTAACCGAGCATGTTATTCCTTTTTCTTTAGAGAATCCAGAAATACCCTTTTAAAACAAAGTCTGTTCTTATCAAAGGTCTGCTTTCACTGTACATTCGAAAAAGCCCGCATAAAGTAGTAAATACAACAAATATGCAACGAAACTGAAAATATTTTCTGTAAAAACCACTTTTAACGACATTTATACTCCATATTCCTTATATGGATCCCACCTTCCTTATACGGTAGCCCTGGTCCAAATCAAGGGTCCGAAAAACAGAATTAAGAAAAATTATCTCCCAAAACATCCCGCCCTATTGTTCGTCAAAATACCCCGAACATCCCCCATTGCACATCCCGCTCCCCCTCCATTCCTTTTCAAACTTGTTTTACCCCTTGCTCCCCTCTCCTATCCGCACGCAGGGTTTCACCTCCTACACTAATCACTAGGCTGGATAATAATATACAGTTCACAGCTACTTCAAAGAACTCCTTGAGTTGTGCACTGCTGCTGACGTATCACAGATACTTCTCTGGACTCTATCCCCATTCCCACATTCCTTATGCCGTTCAAGTAGCACACCGACACGCTAATATAATGATACCTATACCTGATCTACAGCCTCTGTTACCGCTGCTACTCCCCCATCCCCAGCCCATCCTCCACCCACATGAGCTCATACTTAAGCTCACGCCCGTGAGAAGTTGTACGCTTCTACCTTCGTTCTCCCTCACTGCTCTAGAAACACCTCACCAGAGCGTTTTCTCTTTCTATGCTCCAGAAAATACTTCAACTCACAAGTATTGTCTTGTGTATGTCACCACCCTCCGACTTGTTCTTGTGCCGTTCCGCGCTGGGGCTTTTGACCCCACACACGCGTTCCTGCTACCCGCCTCTCAAATAGACAAGTGTCTGGTGGAGGCGCCCGGTATTGTAGTGGACTTCCACGCTGTCACCGCAAATCTTTCTCTTCAAAGAGTATCTCTTCAAGTAAATTCGCATTCTCGGAGTCGTTTGGTTGATATCGGTCTGCTTGTTAGTGCTGTAAGATATGCGCATGCGGTGGCCGGCGCAGGTGTGGTTCCAGGCATAACTATCGGCCCTAGCCTCTTTTTCAAGGAACACAACGACGGCAGTACTGCAGGCGTTGTTTCAGTACATACTCTTTCATCAGATCTACCACCCTCATATGCAGAATCCGAGCGTGCAGTCGGAGCATTCTTTCGAGGCGTGGGGCTTCTCAACCAGATCGTTATACGAGACACTGCATACCTCGAAAACCTCCAGAACCTTGCAGAAATGGCTGCACCGGGATTTGACTACTACTATGACCAAGATGTGAGAGGTGACTGTCGGCCTTTCTTGTTTCTCAGTCTGGAAGAACGTCGCACAGAATATGGAGGCTATTACTACCGCTTCCTTGCGGAAAATGCTCTCCGTTACGCAGAGAGAAATGTGGATGATATAGTCCAGGTCATTTACGATAATCTTCACGGCGCCGTAGGCGACGCTTCCCCAGACATCCGTGCAAGCGTCATTACAAACAACGCCAGCACTATAGTCCTAAGTCTAACAGATGATGCTGTTTTATCAGTCACTGATGACGCTGTGTCTAGTTACACTAATAACGCAAGCGGAAATCCGCATAGAAGCCGACAATTCGAGCCAGGCGTTCTCCTAGATGCCCTGCTGGTGGTAGAACTGGAGGCTCCCATTGTGGAGCTGGTGCATCTGGATGAAACGGCTGACGAGCTGGAGACCAATTTTGGCTTAGAACCGGGTACAACACTACAGTTGGACGATGACTTAGATCTAGGTGATGATTTTGGTGCTGATCTAGATTTCTTTTCTGCGGAGGGTTATTCCCGAATTACACTGTTCTTAGAGGGAACTCTGATTGAGTCTCAGAAATCTGACAAGTCGGAGAAGTCTGAGAAGTCTGATGTTGGGTCTGTGACTCCTTCTATTCCTGACCATGTTACAGACGCAGATGGTTCCGGGCATGTGACCCCTCCTACAAATGTACCTTCCGAACCATCAACTTTGGCTGGTAAAGCCGAACAATCTCTCAAATGCATTTTGAAAACGAGCTTGGAACTTTCTCGCAAAAATGAGCCGTTGCAATCCCTCCCCCCCCAATCTCCTCCGATTTCCACAAAAGAGAGACTCTTCAGTCTTAAAAACTTACCAAACAACGATTTTGTGCTTAACAACAATCGGTTTCTAGAAAACGCGACAGACCAGTCTGCTTCCTCGTATTTGAATCACCGCTCAGAGCTGTCTGTGGATCCGCTCAGTGGAAATGCTCTGCCTGCGTCTCCTTCTACCTTCACTAACTTTTATCTTCCTTCTACACCTAAAAATTTCACTATTTTCAAGCAACGGCTGGCAACCTCACAGTCTGGCTGTCTGGAAGAACCAATAGTTCTGTCCGGATTAAAGCCAGTGTTGAAAAAAAAATCCTTTCCGAAGATTGGTATATCTCCTTCACCGAAAATTCCCTCTGCAAAACCAGCTTCTCCCAAGCTCACATCGAAACTGACAGAATCTGCCGAGAAGGACTCTGGGCAGCATGTTCTCAAATCCAAAAAATTTACCTCCTCCGCAGGAAACTTGAAATCACTTTTGAGCATCAATCTTGGAGGAGACAAAGAAGATGACGGTAACTTCGTGGAGCAGTTCAAGAACACAATTAGTACTCTGCTAAGAATGAAGTCTCTGGGAAGGCCTGATCCCAAGCCCTCAGGTCCTGAAAAGGCTGTAAACACAAGGCTCTCCTTGCACGCGTTCCAGAATCTGCTTAAAAAGCAACCCTATCTGTATCATACTCCTCAGCCTTCGTTGACTCACTCTTCCAGAACGGGCACCACAACTTCTCATGAACGGGATTTTTCAAGTAGCTCTGGATACGATAATCCACATTTGGCGTATAAGAGCTCTTCTTCCTCTATGGACTCGTCTGTGCACAATGTGTGCAAGTTCTACTACGAACCTGAAAACCCATACTCAGATATTGTGAATAATCGGGTCAAGTATAGCAAAAATAGACCTAAAGCTACAAAGCCAAATTCTGAGAAGGACGCTGAGAATCCCGAGACGAAGGGAGGAAGGATACATTCAATGAAGTTTAATGTAACTAGTAGTCAGTTGGATATAAATAAGCTTCTTTTCAAGAAACAGGAGGAGACAAAACAGGAAGTGGGTACAAAGACTGAGACTGTTAAGAATGATGACAAGCAGCTTTCTAGAGGGGGTTCTTTTGGTGAGAGAAAAAAAGGAAAGCATTACTTGAAGGGCAGTATTTCCCATATGGACATTAGGAAGTTTTTCTAGGTGGTTTCGCTTTTGGTTAATCAGTCTTATAGGCCTGATGATTGAACACTTTACTTGTTTATGATGATCTTTTAATGCTATTTTTTCGCACCTACATTTACATTTTGCTATCATTGTTTTTTAGTTACACGAATTGTTTGTTGGTTATTTTCGCCCATCTTTACGACGTTTTGTTCCAGTTCGAAAAGTTTAGCCCAAACTGTAAATGAATAATTTCAGGGTTTGTAGAATCTAATCTTTAGGTGCATACTTAATTGACTTGATTTTTCGGTGGTCCTCAGTCAATTCTACTTCCCGGAATATTCTCCAGTTGCCGATCCACGGAATGACCTTCACGATCACAAGCCAATAGATTGTGGCAGCTCCGAGTCCAAAGACACTGCAAAGCGTAAATGCTGCGTTCTTGTATTTGTAAGGATTCCGGCTAAATGCCAATTCGGCAAGAGGAACCGCGACTATAAGTGATGAACCGAAGAAGCAGAGCCATATAAGCCAGGCAGAACACCTGAGTGGTGCCGCAATTGAACGGAAATGCTTACGAAGCTTGAAGACTCCGAGACAAAGTAAAGCATGGAAAAACTGGTTAGGATAGATTGTCATAGAAACAACGAAACTGTAAACATCTTTCGATAACGGCAAAATTAAAGTTAGTATAGACATAACACAGTATAAAGCCAAAGAAAGAAGAGGAGTGGAGTTAGAACTGCTGGCCCAAACGTTGTAATTTTTAGCTAAATAGTTCGAGAAAGGTATAAACCCCTCTCTTGCAATTTCTTGAAATAATCGTGAGTCTGAGAATATTACTATAAGAACATTACTAGCAGCTGAAAGTGATATAATTAAAGAGAGTATCTGCTTACCTAGAATCTCACCAAAAACTCTGTTGAAAAGCAATACGCCCACTAGCTCCCCATTTTCAGATATGTCGTTGTGAGGAATCATGACAAAGTATGCAAGCATCATCGCCAAATATAAGACAAATATGGATAGGAAAGACACTGGTGCGGCAATGCTTAAGACTCTTATGGGGTCCTTGATTTCATTCTGAACTGTATGAGCCGTTGTCCAGCCGCTAAAAGAGTAAATGGATTTGAGAATAGCAGAGACGAATATTGACATGGGAATAGAACTGACATTCTTGGGTAATGATCGTATATCTTCAGTCAATGAATAATCAGTGATACCCAGCTTCTCCACATGCGTTATGAAGGAGGGGATAAAGAGAATGTAGATCTCTGTTACTAGGATGATCCCTAGTACCGCCATCTTAAGAGTCCCAATAGCATTTTGGCAATAGATGCCCAAGTTGCGCGAAATGCCATGGGCTAGAAACCCAAAAACTATTAAGGCGATCGCAATATTTCTTGACTCATACTCATTGTCTGTATACCCAAGAGAATAGCGGAAATACTGACCGAAGACCACAGCATTTGTGGAGCAATAAGTGAAGAGAATGGTGAACACACCAAAAACCACTGACCAATAGTATAGAGGTCGCGGATATGTGAACTCAAGGAATACCTTTGTTGCCCCACTTACTGGAAGATAAGATCCGAGTTCTAAATACACGCATAAGCCCGAGTACCCAATCACCGCACCAGCACACCATACAAAGAGAAACAAAACAGGAGAGCTTCCAATATCACGAAACATTACCCCTGGCATAGCAAATACCCCAGGCCCCATCATATTGCCCACAAAAAGAATCACTGTTGAGTAAAGTCCGAGCTGTGTGGCCTTGGTGGAAGGTTCTGAGGGGATCAACGAAGTTGTCCCAGAATGCATTACAAGAAGGGTGTCTATGTTAACCTCCAGTTCAAAGGTGTCATTGAGCCCCAGGGCCATAGAGCCACTGAAGATTGAAGAGGCACGCCGTAGGCTACGCACAGGAGACGCGAGTAGGGGAGTGTTTTCCGACACCCGCAGACTGAAGGAAAAAGTTCTTTTAGGCTTTGACAGGGGTAGCATGGATCGGCTGTATCAATGAAAGAGTCAATCAGGGTCTATTTTACTGGGGTTATGGGTTTTGTATCTACTAATAAGTCGAAGCTTATCTGATCTGCCAAAGATAAAAATTCATGTGCGCGAGACGTGGGGCAAGGTCTATGAAACTGATTTTGAAATGTGCACATGATAAGAGTTATAATCACCGGTGCTGGAGTCTTCCCTTGTGATTCTACTGGACAGTATGCGGGTGCGATCTGTGGACTCGTCCCGATCTAGACCCTCCGATCCGGAGTCAATAAAGATGCAACTAGAAAACTAAGACATTTTGATCTAGTGAGGCATATATATAGAAATACAGGTCCTACATCCCGGAACCCCATTATGATTCGCTTTCCTACTTTTGGAGAATATAGCTCTGAGTCTCAAAGCTATACCACACGTCATACGCGCGGTAGCATATCTCTACTGGTCGCTCCTGAATTCCAGCCGCGCCGCACGAAAAAGTCCAAGAAGTCTATTTTGATGGAGCTTCTAGTAGTAGACGATTGGGCCGATGATGAAGAGTATGGCACGAGGCCAAAAATGGTGGTTCCCTGGAAGTTCCTTGCTAAATCAGATCCTAACTGTGAGCTCCACGCTGATTTTTTTCCGTCCCCCAATTACATTGAGCGTTATCTTTGTAAATTAGGTTTCAGAAGAATACATGGCGAGGACGTGGTTCCTCCTTACGATTTTGGCTACTATACTGTCATGCGGCCAGAAAGTCTGGCTCTGGCATTAAAGCGCTCGAAACGCAGGTATAAGCGCGTTGTTCGATATGGGGCTCGGTGTGGGCACTGTTCCCGCTTCGTTTTGATCAGAAATCGGTGTGCCGAGGGTGGTTTTTTATCGTATATTGATTATTTTAGACACTGGGTAAGTTTCCATTATGACAGAAGCTGAATTTCAGTATGAGAAGACAGTTCTCTCTTTGTTTACACTATATCTCTATCTTTCGCTTACACTATCATCTTACTAATCTTATATTATATCGTATCTATCAATGTGTACGGTTCTTGACTCTGTTATTAAAGACTCGGTTTATGACTTGTAGATGCATGTCACGTTCTGTTTACTTTTCTCAAAATCGGCCAGACTCCTTGTCTCACCTGGTTTCATACAATTTCGCTCCAGAGATAGAACTAAACAAGCTAGGTCTCAAGAAATTTTTCCTAAGCAATCGCTAATCATCAGTGTTAATTCAATACTCAAAATTGTTTGATCTGGTGTTTGATACACGCTATATTTCGCTACACGTTTCGAGTCTACATAAAGTATGGATCCTGTGATATCCTGTATAACTAGTATGTCTTATAACTACGTGTGATGTTCAACCCCTCTAACCCAACGCCGCGCTAATTCATCTTTAAGCCGGCGACCTTTCCCCCACAACCCAACGGACCAAAAATGCATGTCATCAAAACCTGGAGCATCACTTTTAGAGATGTTTAAACCGTTCTTAACGATACCCTCTTCGCTGCCTTCACTAGACCTTTCCCACATCCTGAAGTCTTCTTTCAAAGGCGTCCATTCTTTCATCACCCGCCACGAGTGAGATTTTGTCATCTCTTCAATTCTGCTGACAGCTCTCTTATAGGCGAACTTCTCATCTTCACCCGTAAATTTATTTGTGTTTTTGAAGTTCGTCTCCTCTTTGTTTGTGATTCCCATGTTGTCGCTAAATTGAAGTTCACCATCATCATATTCAGAAACATTGGGTCTATAGGGAGAAACCATATCAAGTTGAGTTTTCAGATACATTTCCTCTTGTTGCACCTCGTCAATGTTCGATCCTGCTTCTTTTGACGCAGAATCTGGGAAAAAGAGACCATCTATAGGAACTTCCACTCTGAGTACCAACTGGCACCTAGATTCATATAATGCATCAAGAAGTGTGATGAAACGACGAGCCTCACTCTTCATGGAGATCTTAAATATCGGAACATTATCCACAATAAAAGTATGGTATTTAGACGCCAACGAGATGTAATCAGCAGGTCCAAAAAGCCCGCGACAAATATAATCAAAGTCGAAGATAACAATACCATTAGCGTGCCAAGGAACTAAGATATCCCTACCATAAACACTAAACTTATCTTCTGTACCTTTGCTGTCAGCAATAACGCCAAACACCGCATTCTCCCATTCCAGTTCATCTCCTTGAACAATGAGACGCAGCTCCAGGCTGGACTCCTCGCTCAAAATTTTACGATAATCATTTTCGCTATTCATATCCAAGCTATTGCAACGCATTTGAAGAACGCTGAGAAAACTGCGGAATTCCCGCTTCCGAAAGTCTGTTGCGTATAACTCCTCAGGGAGTCGATTGGATGTAGCGACCAAGACGCCGCCAAGCTTGAAAAAGTAGGTAAAGAGCATCTTTACTATTTTTGCAGCAGCAATGTCAGGCAAAGTGAACTCATCAAGTATGAGCACGGTATTCTTTCGAAGCATGTTAGAAGCGATTTCAAAAAGAACCATCTCATTTTCCAAGCCTAAAATCAGATGGTTCAGGTATTTGTTTGAAATGCTTCTGCGCTTCTGTATAGCGTTAATTTGGTCATATACCCAAAGCATGAAATTGTGGTAATGCCAACGGCCCTTAGAAGCATAGGGGAGGCTGTTTGCAAAAATGTCCATTAGCATTGACTTTCCACAACCGACCTCTCCATTAAGTAAGAATCCCTTTGGGATTTCCAGATCCTTGAGCTCTTCTTCGTTATTGAGCACTTTGACCAACTTTTTGGAAGCCCTAGACTTGCTCATATTTTTCCACCATTTTGGTTGGAAACCCTCCACATATCTGTTACCCTGGTACTTTGTTTCCAAATTTCGCACCATTGTTCTAAGCTCAACTTCAGCTTTCTTTGGGGGTGTATAGTCTTTGAGTCTGTAGTAGAGGTTTTGGAACTCTTTCGCCGCACGAAGCTGAGCAGCGTCTCCTCGAAGAATGCCACGTGAAACATGACTTTTATAGATGAGATAAGGGTCAGTGACAGTAAGGCTCGAGGAGGCCCGAGTGAAGACAAAGACGTGAATTCTTAGTCGCATATGTTTCACTAGATTAGAAAGCTGAGGAAGTACTCACCGAACAGCTTCCGAATATCAAATGACCTGCTGGTATCTTTTTCTCGCTTGATTTTTTCCCTGTTTCGATTTTTATCTAGGATTTAATATGGATAGAATAGATCCGTAATTTTAAAGGGTGAAAATTCACTGCAGATCTATGCGATGCGTGAATCCTCGACAAAGACGATGTGAGATGGAAAAAAAATCTTTGAATGATTGATTAGCGCGAAAAAGCTTTTAATTCAGGTATTCCCATAGTGTGAATAGACTTAAAATTTACAAAATTCCATTTACAACGTTACATTGTCCCTGTTTAATATTTATAGTATACAAACATGTGAAACGTATACGACAGGTTCAAACTTCTCAGTGCTAGATTTCATTATATACATTTTATTGGTCTGCTCAATTATCTCGTTCTCACGTACGCTCTCTGCTGGATAGCCTCCTTGTGCATATCAGACCGGTACTCAAATCCTTTTGCGGTACCATTGTGGGCTGCAATGATTTCTTCAGCCAAACGAACAGAAAAATCTCTCATTTTTCTATCAGAGCTTTTTGTAACAATCCACCCAAAGGCAATCCGCAATCTGGTCTTATGACCTAAAGGAACTGGAATATGTTGAAGCTTAGCTGTACCATCTTTGAACGACTTGACCATCATCAATGGTGACATTCTTTCAAGAACGTCTTTGAAAACTTGAATGGGGTCAGTCCGTAGCTGTAATTTTACAATATAGAAGGCTCTGGCTAACAATTTCTCAGCCTTAGCTTTTTTTCCATGTCTCATAATCAAGTTCGTGCAGTATGAGATGACCTCATCATTTGGCAGAGGGATCTCTTTCCCTTTAAGAGCAGCTGCCTCCTCAAGCTGCTCTACACTTGGTTCCCACTTACTAGTCTCAATCGTTGTAAGGTCTATTTCAGTTTCACCTGGAGGAGCAAGAGATATTCCTGGACTGTATGGATTTCCGTTACTGGAAAACTCCTCACGGAGGTTTTTTATGGCAGTAAGCCATTCATCGACATCCTCCTCAAGAGAGACTTTGTCAACTGAGCTTTGACTTACTATTTTTTCACCCTCCAGGGATTTGGTGCTATTAAATCTTTGGCAAAAAGCTGGAGTTCTGGATTTAATGATTAGCAGCGAGGCGCGAAAAGGTGCCCGCACGGCTCTGAAACTTCTCAAGAACATGTTGTAGAGTTTATGTGGGTGAATTTTTACTAAAAACTTTCAAACATGCTACGCGCACGCATGTCATATATGATTTACAGATCAGGATAGGCGGCAATATGGAGCGATACGATGTGGATGATGAACAGCGTATGTGATTTGCTTTCTCTATTTCTTTACGAAGCTACTAACCGCAGTTGACAAAGCGCTCATGGGCATTATAGAGTGCAAAACATACGATCCAGAGCATAATCCACTAGAATGGATTCTTCTCCGAAAGTTTATAATAAGGCGTGTTTTCGATATCATCGGAACAAAGTTCACAAAGCCTCTATGGGATACAACGTACAACCCCCTCACAAATGTACGCGAGACGCTACAGGAGTTTATAACGCGTTTGGGTCACCAACTAGAAAGGACCTTTACCAAGTCCCCTCCCTTCACAATTCTCCGTATTGCTGAGCTCCTAATTAAGCCTACTGCTCAATATAATGAAAGCTCTCCTGAAAAGTATCTTACAGCTTTAGAAACACTCATATACGTGGAAAGTGGTGTGCACGAGTTCCCCAAAGTCCAAAGTGAGGCGGAGACGATAAAAGATGAAGCATCACATATGATAGAAATGGAGTCAATTCTGTGGCTAACGCAAGAGCATATCAAAGAAATAGAAGAGGACTTACGACGGGGTGAAGGATTTTGGGAGGGTGACGAGGATTATGAAAAAGGTGGTGAACGAAGCAGTCCTTGTGAAGAAGGCTTGGAAAAAGAAAAGGAAGACCTAAAAATGGCGAAAAATGGCAAGGTCGATGAGGAGAAAAATGCAACTGCGGGAAATACCTCAAATGCTGCCTCTCAGGCTTCAAAGGAGTCTGAGACAAGCAATGCAGATAACACTGACCATAATAGTTTAGAAGCCTCCGGTGAAAATGATGTTTCAACCGGACTGGCGGACCTTTCAGACGAAAGCATAAAATCCAACGACTCTAACGAAAACATTATACAAAATTCTTCTCCGAAATCCCGAAATGATAATAAGCCTTTGGACGATATTCACATGGAAGACTAGTTCCCTATATCACCCTAACTATATTATATTATACTTTATACACTTTTCTTTCTGTAAAACAGCTTTACAAATCGATCAACACATCTCGCTATTCATTCGTATGTATTGTTACAATCGGTGATCTCCATACCTAGCTATTTGCTGTAACCATTCTCCGCCAACCATTTCTTGACAGCCTCTCCATCTCTCTTGATCCAGTTATACTTGGACTCCATAATATCCAAGGCCTGCTCCAAGTTCTTGTCAAACCCGGTCAAGTCCTTACCCTTGAAAAATTTGGTCACCTCCTCACGAGAGCCTGGGACACGATACCCAGACACACACAAGTTAACCACATTACCCAACATGTTCAATGAAGGAGGGAATCTCTTCAGGATAGCCTCCCAGTTGGTAGTCAACCATTTCCAGAGAGCAAGAGTACCCTCTTTGTGACTTCTCAACCCCTGTAATGGGATATAAATATCCTGCGGCTTAACAACCTCTGGATCGAAGGCAAGCTCCAAAGTTCTCGCAATTAACTTTTCATCATTGAAAACACCCAAAACTCTAAGAGCCAAAAGCTTCTCATCTAAAGTATTAGGGTTTTTGTAAACCAGAAGTAATTGCTCGTACTCCTTCTCACCACCATTGCGGGCGATAGAAGCAAAAACAGCGCTCTTGATGTTAGGGTTGATGGCGTCCTTGTCGCCCGCGACAAACTTCGCAAACTTCGACTTGATGTCATCCGCTACAAGTGGATCGTCGGCGGCGGCAGCAGAGCCAAACAAGGTCGCCTTCAAACGCTGGCCAAGAACGTCCTCAGCAGTGGAGAACTCCCAGCCAAGAGATTTGATCTTGTCGCCCACCAACTTTCTGGTCAACGCGTTTAGGGCATCCCCAGCCTCTGGGAAGTCAAACTTCCAGGTAGAGCGAATCTCACCAAGAGAGCCCAATATGGCACTCCAGACAACGTACTCGTTCTCCTTGGTCCAGCCGGAGACCAAATTCAAGAAGTTCACAGTGGAAGAGTAGCCAGAGACAGCTAAGGAAAAAGCATCCTCAACCAAGTGGGAGCGGTCCTGAAGCGAAAGAAGACCCTTGGATCCGGCCTCGCCCAATTTGGCCCACCGCTCTGGCTCGTACAAAGTTCTGTAGAAACCGACACCGTCAGCGTTAACCTTAAAAAACTTTGAGTCCACCTCGTAAGTGGCCAGACGTGTCTCCAACTTGAGGTCAGACTTGACACCTTCCGTTGTCTTCAAATTCACAAACACTGGGTAAAGAGTGGTGTCCTCCTCTGGCTTCACGTCACCGGTGGACAAGAAACGGTTCTGGGTTAAAGTGACCTTGTTGCCATCCTCCTTCACGGTCACCACGGGATAACCAATGTTCTTGGTCCAGATGTCCATTACGCTCACAACATCCTTACCTGAAGCCTCAGATAACGCAGCCCACAAATCTGCAGTCTCGGCATTGCCAAACTTGTGCTTCTTGAGGTAGTTAGACACACCCTTGAGGAACACATCTTTACCCAACCAGTGCGCAATCATGCGCAACAAAGAAGATCCCTTAGAGTATGAAATAGCGTCGAAGATCTGGTTGATCTCGCCAGCCTTCTTGACGGGGACCTCTATAGGGTGAGAGGAACGCAAAGCATCCAAACGGAAAGCGGCAGAGAGTGTGTCGGCCTCGAAGTTCTGGTAGATGAAAGACTCGTCATGATCCTCTTCAAACACCATATAAGAGCAGTAAGTGGCATAAGACTCGTTCAACCACAAGTCATTCCACCACTTCATTGTCACAAGGTTACCAAACCACTGGTGAGCAAGCTCGTGTTGCACAACTTCACTAACACGCAACTTGCGATCTAAGGCAGCAGTTTTCTCATCAAGAAGAAGGTCCACAGTGCGGTAGGTGATCAAGGACAAGTTCTCCATGGCACCGGCAGAAAAGTCATGGATAGCCACCATGTTCATGTGAGGCAAGTAATACTCAATGTCAAACGCCTTAGCAAAGAACTTCAAAGTTTTCGCAGCAAGCGCGGCAGAAAAACGACCCTGCTCCTCCAAGCCTGGGGTGGTGTATACACGCACAGGGATCTTGTAGTCGTTGCACTCAACATAGCGCAAGTCACCGACAATGAAAGCCACCAAGTATGTGGAAAGCAAAGGAGTCAGCTCGAAAGTTACAGCCTTTTTGCCGTTACCAAGATCCTTCTCGGAAGCTGGCAACATGTTGGCCAAAGTGGTCAACTCCTTGTCAGCAATCAAAGTAATCTCAAAACGCGACTTGAGAGCAGGCTCATCGAAACAAGGGAATGCACGGCGCGCATCAGTAGCCTCGAACTGGGTAGTTGCAAGATACTTTGTGTTGCCCTCGTCGTCCTTGTAGGTGGAACGGTAGAAACCAGCCATCTGATCGTTCAAGACACCCACATACACAACATCAAGGGTAGCCTTAGAACCAGCCTCGAGAGAAGTGGCGGAGGTGAAGGTCACCTCTTGGCGCTTTTCATCGTAAGAAGTGTTTGTGACAGGAGATCCATTGATCTTCGCCAGTTTGATGTCGATCTCAAGGTAGTTGACAGTCACGGTGTTGGATGTCTCTTTCACAGAGAGATCGATCAGAACGGTACCGTCAAATGTGAAGGCAGTGAAATCTGGCTCCAAAGTCACATGGTAGTGGTCTGGATAGACGTTCGCTGGAAGAATTTCGCGGCCACTGGTTAGCATATCTTCTAATGAGGACAAAACTATGTAAAACACAATTTTACTGAGATCATCGTGAATTTGTAGGCGTAGATGTAATCGAAGCCATACTGATGGGTTTGCAATTTTCACCACAACACGTCAACCAGATTCGAGACAAATTTCAACAGAGAGAACAAAGGGGTTAACATGCTATATGCAGTGAAGAAACGAAATTAATGAGTAGGCAAAAACCACACGCATTTTATAGGAAAAAGGTATGTTAGGATTATAGAATGTTCACAAACCCATCTGCAGGAGATTTAAGTATCGTAGGAGTAACTTATACATGACAGAACAACGTTCACACTTACTTGGCAGTAACGGACATGGCTGAATAGTGGGCTCCAAAACTGCGGATTCCCGTGCTTTTTATAGGTGGCAGGCCGGGCAGGTGGCAACCTCCCAACTGCTTTTTGGGGGCAAAGGTTACGAGCCCGTGGGCGGCGCCAGCAACACCCGCGCAGGAGCGCATCAATGCAGGGCGAAGAAAACGAGTAGAACGCACAAGCATTGAGTTCCAACGGCTTTGATGTCTCGGAAAGGCAGACTAGTGCCTCGGTGCCGTTGATTTGGATGAATATTTTTCTCGTTACCCGGGGCGGGGCTGGCACCATCGTCTTTATTGATTTGTTGGGTATTTACTAAAAAAAAGGCCTCAATTGAGATTCATGGATTCTTTACTTTTACGGGTTGTAAATGTGGATTATTGCTTCGTTGAATATGCCGTTCATGCTAGATCCGTGCGGTTTGCTGTTAGATTTGGAGTTTGTACGTAACCAAGTGCATAAAATAAAGTCTTCGACGATGTCTGGTCGTGTTTTTGAAGCATTTTCTCAAATCAAAGTGGTACGTCATTGATAAATTGCGAAACGGTATGTAATATTTCTCCGCACGTTGGTATTTTACCATGCAATATAAACTAAGACGAATTTAGTCTGCAAACTCTCTTTAGTAAATGCAATCACCTTCTTTGACTATTTTACAACTCAACCCGCTTATAGTGTAATTTTTATGTGCACAAGTTATATCCCCAAATTGCACCCATCTCACTTCGTAAAACATCCCAGTTTTATTGCTTGTAATATGTGTTTGAGTATATTTGTGAACCTTTGTAAACTTGTGTAGCATTCGAAAAATATTCCGAGGGTCAGTTTTTGCACACGATTAGTTCATCTCTTTGAAAAGCGGGAAAGCTCTGTACCTAAGGCAACACATAGCAAACTAGGAACAATATATATATATATTTTGTATGTATATACTATTAAAGACGAAGGTAAAGCTGTTTAAAACCCGGTTTATATGACGCCACTTCTTCTTCCTGCTTCTGCATACATTACACAGACAGAACCACATCAAACCTACCATCCTTACAGTTTTAATGAGCGCCCCCTATCTTGCGTTTGTAAATAAGTCTAAACTTGGTGAGTCTGAGGTCTTTTCCGACTGTGCCACTCTCACAGATTCTGATGTCGCGAACTATGATCTTGAGTCGCAGCCGGTTGAGCCCAGTCTCTGGAGTCTGTGGTCTCAAACAGTTGTGCTAATATTAGGTTTTATGGTGATATTTCTTTCCCTAGAATTGTATTTCGAGCGGTTCGTAAACCAGTTATTTTGTTTTGAGACTTCACTAACGACAGAAAAGAGCTTGAAACCACAGCTAAAGAGCTTCTCTTGGTATTCTCTCAGACAGAGCCAGTGAAGAAATTGGAGATCTTGGAGGTTATATATTATGACTAGTTTTGATTATTTACTACGTTTATTTAGCTTTAAATTATTGAGCATCTACAAATGAAAACTGCTATTAGCAACTGTATATTACACATCATAATATGCGCCCTTTCAATGTTAGCCCTTTGACCATGGCGTATAGTCTAAGTCATTTACTTAACACAGCCTTTATTTTGTCGGAGATCTCGTCAACGATTTCACTTGCTTTTTTCCCACATTCCAACAACATCATAGGCTCTACCGGAATCCCGCCTGTCTTTGAGATCTGGCAAATCTCTTTGTTCTTATTCATTGTGATCGTTAACAGGCCCTGCGCTAAAGTTTCCTCTTTCAGTGTTGCATCCACTACAGCATATTCTCTATGGATATCTCCTTTTATGTTTTGCTCGTTTGTGTCAGGGTTAAAAAGGCAGAAAGTCACACATACCGGCACATGTAATACAGACAATTTAACTGGCTCGCGCTCGTCAACAGGGTACACTATCACTTCTCCGCCATTTACAGAGACCTCAGGCCGACTGAAATGCTGCAAAGCAGTCATCACTCCTATGCACGATGCATCAATGAACCCACCATCAAAATCCATAAAATGTACATCCACACGAACAGACCAGCACTTCTCGCCTGCTATTATACACAAACTTTCAATATCCAATGCACCTGAGCGCTTAACTGCTTTTTCTATGAGTCTAGACACCAAAACTTCTTCATCAGACGGTCTCCCATTTTCAAAAAATGGGCCAGCAATCGGTCCAATCTCGGTGGATATCGAAAAAAGGCCTTCGAATGGTTTGTCTTCGTATGGTTTTGTGATATTAGCGCTGACTCGGACTGCCACTCGTGTGTTTCCAAGACGGACATCTGCATACCCAGGTTCAGAACCGAGGGTGATGTCTACATCGCGAAATTGGTCAAGTTTGCGACCGTCGGTTCGTATGCCTTTTTCAAGACATTCTTTGAGAAACTCCCGTTCGTTTAGCGAAATTTCTCCAGTCTTCACCATGATGCAGATATTTCATTTATTTCAGATTTTTCAACAGCATCGAGCACACCTCAGTACATCAGAAAAGCATCCGGAAAACCAAATTTTATAGCTGTGATTGCTATTCTATAAATTTTGTAGTGTTTTAAATTCAAGATTTAATGGTACGAAAGTACTCGCCACTCCATATGAGCATTGCCAACTCTTGTACCTATGCTAGCTATCGCATAGAACTACAGTACAGTTGAACCATTATAAAGAATATTCAGTACTGTTTTGTATTATGGGGTCATTCAATACAATGTAGCAAACTGAGCGTAGCAAATTAAGGATTGATAAATCACAATCTCCTCCGTACAAATTATTGGGGGCGAAAAATTACCCACCTAAAGCACCATGCCACTTCCACTTCGTGCCGCCACAAGGCTCTCACTTTCGGCGAAAGCGCCCATCAGAGCTAGAACATTCGCCCCAATTCTCACGGGCCAAACACGGGCTATTTCTAGTTACTTTTCTGCTCAATCGCTTCCTACAAACACTGTCATTCGCTTTGTGCCCCAGCAAACAGCATGGGTCGTAGAGCGTATGGGAAAGTTCAATCGTATTCTTGAGCCAGGCGTCGCTTTCCTTGTTCCATTCCTTGACAGCATCCGCTATGTGCAATCTCTCAAAGAAGAGGCCATGGAGATTCCTAGCCAAAGCGCCATCACAGCAGACAATGTGACTCTCCAAATGGATGGTGTGTTGTATGTGAGAGTTGTCGATGCATACAAGGCCAGTTATGGGGTTGCGGATGCGCAGTATGCTGTTCTGCAGTTAGCACAAACCACAATGCGCAGTGAGATTGGACAGTTGACATTGGACCACGTGCTTCGTGAACGCCAAAATTTGAACCATAACATCACAGCAGCTATCAATGAAGCGGCAGAACTGTGGGGTATCCGGTGTCTCCGTTACGAAATCAAGGACATCCACCCGCCTGACAACGTGCTCACCGCGATGCATCGCCAAGTATCTGCTGAGCGTCTGAAACGTGCAGAAATTTTGGAGTCTGAGGGACAGCGTCAGTCTCATATCAACATTGCTGAAGGTAAGAAGCAATCTACTGTATTGGCCTCTGAAGCCAAATTAAGAGAGCTTGAGAACGAAGCAACCGGTAGAGCTAAGGCACTTTTGCTCACCGCAGATGCAGAGGCTGAAAGTATCAGACGTGTGGCTAGGGCTATTGCCGACACCCCTGGTGGTAAGGATGCTGTTGCATTGCTGGTTGCTGAGAAGTACATTTCCGCATTCGGAAATTTGGCCAAGGAGCTGAACACCATCGTGATTCCTTCGCAGATGAGCGACATGGGTTCATGGGTCTCGGGAGGCATGAGCCTTTTCGAGAAGTTGCGAGGCCATGTTGATCAAGGAAACACAAAAGAGGTGAAGGTTGATGCTAAGAAGGAGATCAAATAGGTGTGACTTTTATAGTTCTGACAGGTCATCCGTGTATATTACTGCTTAAACGGTTCGTCATGTAAATACCAATCTACGCAGTGTTCAACGAATGTAAGCAATCTATTTCTTCTTTTTAAAAAAACTGTCTATTGCTCCTTTAGCTACCTTTTTCACGACTTTTTTAGAAGTCTTTTTAGCAGGTGCTTTCTTTACCTTTTCCTTTGTGAGGCCCTGTGTTAACTCATCTATTTGAGCCTGTGCGACGGCTCTTTTCTTACGAATTTCCTTTTGTTTGGCAAGATATATGCTCAAAGAAGTGAGGTCGTCCTTAAATTTCTCTCTCAATTTTTCTGAAGTTGCATTGGTCAAATACGAACTAAGCAAGTCTATGGCATAACTCGTCTTAGCGCTGCTGATAATGGCAGAGTCCACTTTCTCATCTATATCAGCTGGTACAATCTTTGGGATTACCACCTTATTAAATATGCTTATAGGGAAGTTCTCAGAAAGTCTTTCAGTTTTCTCCTTCAAGAAGCCAATCATTTTGTCGCTGGAAAACTTGAAATATTTCTCACCGCCCTCCTCGATTGTATCGCAGATCTTCTCAAGACTGGGTGCTATCACACTTGCAGGCAATTCACTGAAAGCACTTTCGCAAAAAGAGTCTTCAATATCCTCGAAGGACAGATATCTCTCACTAAACTTCCTGGGATTCTTTGAGAAGAACAGAATGAGTGTATAAGTGGCATTAAATGGCGTTAGTGTGTAAACAGAGGGATCAGAAAGAATTATGCCAACATTATCACTCTCGCTTGTTTTGGAGGACTCTATCAAAATCGATTTAATAGCGCCGCCATTATCAAGTTCGAGCTTCTGCGACTGCTTCAAGTGAGGGTTGGCTCCAGATATCTTGCGAATCTCATATAGGGCTTTGTTCTTTTGGCTAAAGAGGTACTTAACGGGCTGGGAAGTTCTAGGATGCGGTATCAGTATGAACGACCACTCTGATTCTTGAGATGGGTTTGAACTATCACTTATTTCTGGTGCTTGGAATCCAGAAGGTGATATTATTACTCTGAGATTGGTGGACATAGAGCATAATTTTTGGACGCGCAAAAAAACGAAGACGCGTAAAAAAAACGCGTAAAAAGACGCGTAATAAGACGCGTAATAAGACGCGTAATAAGACGCGTTAATCCTAAAGAGTACATGTTAGTCCTGTGTGCATACTAAACGTGGACAGTAATTTGAGTGACGCCTCACAGCAGCACAATCACTTTCCAATCTGTATGCTATGTCTGATCATCAAACGATAACAGAATCAAGTCTGTTCAAGTAGAGAAAACAGCTACAAGGACAATACAAAAGTCCAACAGCACAAAAAGGGCACGAACATCTGAATTCCGGTCAGATTTGATCACTTTAACAACTTAAAAGCAAATATTTGAAATGTTTTGTAATTATATATGTGACAAGTCCCCATCAGGCTTAACTTGAAATTTTGTAAAGGGAGTTACGAAGAACTGAGAGAGATGGTATGATAAAATATGTAAATGTATATTTATTTTGGATTTCTTTTAAACCATGAAGACTTTCGGATTTACTCAGTTGCTTTTGAGTGAGATTAGTGGTTTATTGAGGAAAATGAGAATTTTCAGGAACGATCCATAAAAATATCTTTGAAAAACTTAAGAATAAAAGAATGAAACTTTGTGTATTTAACCGACCTACGAAATAACTGCAACAATATCATATGTGATTTATAAGAATTTCGGATTCTCGCTAATACTTTCAACTACTTGCGCCTAAATTATCAAAGTGTGGGTGTCAATTCAAAAGGAGGGATTCTCTCAAATATGCTCATACACATTTTTCAGTAGAAAGAACTATAATCAAAGAATTGAATACCATTTTTAAGCTCAAGACGGGATTTACATTGGATTTTTACATTTTGTGTCGGCACACTTCTCTCCGCCTCATTCCCATTCCTTTAAACCAATCAGAAAGCAGGTCTCGTTGACTATCATTAGACCAAGCAGCCCAATTAACTAGCTTAAAATGTTACGTTGAAGAAATTACTTATAATAACTTTGATCGTATTTTTGGCTTGCACTGCATTTCCTCTTATTTTTGCTAAGTACACTCGCTGACCAAAATTAATTTTCGATCAGTACCAGCACCACCACTAGCATGGACAGGCTCAGGCCCTTTGAGCAGAACGACGCGGCGCGTTTGTACCGTGTAGCCAAGCATCTCCACGAAACGGCATTCTGGGCAACCTATCTTACGCCTTCCCAGATGTTAGCCATGGAGAAGATATTTGGTTCTGGCTCACTGCCTGGTCGGTCGCGCGTTTTATGGGAGCACATGCTTGCAGGCACCGCTCTCATATATACAGACGATAACGAGAGCCTAGATAATGCGCTCCCCGCATCGCGCGCTTTAACGCTTCGCGTGCGGCTGTTGTTGTGGGGTAAAGCGATGTCCTATTTTTATGATGAAAATAGTGCTGAGACCGAGAATGCGTACACGATACTAGAGGAAGAGGATGAAGAGATTACTACTGCGGGTCCGAAACAAAAAGAGCACCCTCGCGAAACGGAGGATGATAACTATGATGATGATGACGATGACGATGACGAAAAAGATGAGGATGCCAAACTCCAAGACACCACCATTGAAGAGGCTGATAAAGACCTAAAATACCACAATGGTCTCCTAGTAATCGATTGCAAAGGCGCTAAGCCCCCTTCTGCTGGTCCTGCTCCTCTGCTTCATTATGTGTATCATAGCTTCGAGAATGACAAGGCCACGCTTTCAAAGCGTCAGAAACTGGAGGCTGACCAACCGCCTCCTCCTCAAGAACACCAGAGTCTTCTGGCGCAGTTTGGTATGGGCATTGGCAGCGGTCTCTCTTTGAAGCACCTTCTTCAATTGATAGACAGCAACAAAGAAAGAGTGCCTAACCTCACAGGAAGACAGCTTCGGAACTTGATCCATGATGTTAAGCGAACTAAGTCTAAGTGGAGTCTGGAGGAGCGCATAGGACAAGAAGAATTGTACGAGGCGTGCGAAAAAGTGTTGATCGAGCTCCGCAACTACACTCAGCATCTGACACCATTCTTGACCAAGGTGTCCAAACGCGATGCGCCAAATTACTACCAGGTAATCAAGCAACCAATGGACTTGAACACGGTTCTGCGTAAGCTCAAGGCGTTGGAATATTCCTCTAAACAGGCGTTTGCTGATGACTTGCAGCTCATCTGGAGCAACTGCCTTTTGTACAATGCTGACCCTGCGCATCATCTCCGTAAGAATGCTATTGCCATGCAGCAGAAAACACTGGCCTTGCTTCCGTTGGTGCCGGACATCACGATCAAAAGCAAGGCAGAGTACGAGCGTGAAGAAAGAGAGCTCGAGGCTGTAGCAAGAAAAAGTCAGGCGGGTGCTCAAAAAGGCAAAGGTACGAAGCGTACAAATGATGCTGTAAACCTTCTTGCTGATGCGCCTGAGGATACATCGGCCCCTTCAGCACCTGTTTTAGGGGAAGCTGTTTCCCTGTCTATCTTAGAGTCTGATCTGGAGGATGACACGGAGGCTCTAGAAGATGATGCTGAGGCACAGGCCTGGCGTATACGCTCAGAGAAGGCGCGCGGGGACGCATTGCTTCACAGACTGCGCATGTTTGTGCGCGCATCGGGCGGAATTCGTTTAAATTCAGAAGCTGAGGCTGTCCTGCGAGACTCTGTGCGTATGAAGGAATTTCGTAAGATTGCCGATGGAACAGAGGAAGCCCCACCGGCCAAGAAACCTCGCACAGAGGGCGAAAAGGAAGAAGAGGATGTTTATTTAGCAGATTATGACGTCGGAAATGGGGTGCCTACTATCGAGTTTGAGGGAGAGAGTACCGAGGCCCTTTCCAAAAAGGAAAATGTGCTTTTGGAAAAGATCGAATTCCAGAAAACCATGGCGGGGGAGGCTCAGGAGAATGGGCCTGGCGTGGCGCACGAGAGCTCCGAATTTATACCACACCAAAATGGGCTTAACAAGATCATCGTGGATAATGTAGCCCAAATGCAGGAGATCCGGAGCATTTGTTTCAAGATGTCGTTGATTAGGCAGATGCAGCAGAACCAATTTATCCATCACACACAACTTAAGGCTCCAGCTTTCGAAAAATTGAAGGATGCAGACTTGGACCCACTTGAAAAGCTTTCTGAGCTGGTTGTGACTGAGCGACGCTTCAACAGTGACTTCGTATACAGCATCCTCAGAAAGAGCATCGGCAAGCTTCTCATGAACACTGGTTTCGAGGCGGCGAACCCGCATGCTGTGGATGTGTTAACTCAGGTTGCTGAGCAGTATCTAGGAAACTTGGTGCAGACCATCAAGCTCCACCTAGAGACCCCTCTGGAGAACCGAGCCAATAAAGGTAGTATTCTTTTGTTATCCTTACTTGAGAACGGTATCACAAAGCCAGACGATCTTTGCTCGTATGTAAGAGACAGTGTCATCAAACAGAACTCGAAGCTCAAGGAGTTGAAGCAAAAATTGCAGGCGTTTTTGAAGGAGCTCCTTCGACCATCTCTTGCTGCTTTCCAGCTGGAGAAGGAGCTTATAAGGGAGCAAAACTTCACAGACGACTCGGATCAGTTTGTGACAGGAGACTTTTCGAACGAGCTTGGGGAAGATTTCTTCGGGTTCCGGGAATTGGGTCTTGATAAGGAGTTTCGAATGCTTTCTCTGCTGATTCCGTTGCACTTGTTGAATTCGAGACTCAGCAACTCATTCTTTAGCACTCAGAATGCTAGCACGGCTAGCAAGAGTTTGATCGAAGATTTTGATAAGGAAGTTAAGTATTTGCGTCTTCTGAGGGATGATGTTGAACAGCAAATCGGATTGATGAGACCATTTTTGTATCGGTTTTTCGAGAAGTCTAAAGCTGTATATCTCAAGAACTTCAAGAATAAAAACACGCAAAACAAGGAGTTACCTCTTACGAATGATGAAAATGAGATGCTAATCTTGGAAGATGAAGACTTGCCTCAAAAACAGAGAAATATCCGACCTCGTCTTCCTCCTAATGGGAAGATTGGGTCAGTGAGAAAGAAGGCAGTCGGGACTGCTTTTTTCTTACCAGAAGACGTCTGAAAGATAGAAGCCAGGTTCACTGGCTTTGGATTTACGTATAACTGTTAGCAGGGCCACGTTTAGCATTAGGGTGGGCTTTCAGCTTTCATTCCCACCAGTCATGACTTGAATGTAATACTTTATAACCTACGGGAAAAGAACTAGATATAATGTACTATTATGCTGTAGAACTCTTACATAAACCATAGATAGTCAAAGAACGCATATGCATTGCAACGAAACAATCAACCTGAAAACAGGATGTGAACGTATAATATACTCAAAGTCGCACCGCTACTCGTCACTTCTGTTTCGAATATTAGTCTTAAATCATCTTTTTTAGGCAAGCTTCTTCGCTCTTTTAGAAGCAATTCTCTCCTTTACAGAGTCACCAATAGCAACCATGAAGATGGTCTGCCAGACACTCAAACCAATTCTTGGAGTCACACCGCGATAAAGACCAGCGATTCCGTTATTCTGGTAAATGTATTTCAAGGTCTTGGCCACAGTCAAGTTCTTAGGTCTGTTGGGATCCTTAACCTTACTCTGCATTTCAACTCTAACAACTTCAATCGGCTGATTCCAAGCGGATAAACCACCGCCGATGAAGGACGCAAGAATTCTCTCAGGAACAGACAATTTCTCATTCTCCCCTTTTCCAGTGAGTTTCTTAAGACCGTTCTCCGCCAAACGAGCCAAACCATAACGAGAACCCCAGTTTGTACACTGTCTGATTGCAACGGCATTTACACCCTTGTTCACACCACGGATACCCTCCTTCTTGAAAAGGTTTTTGAAAACTGTGAAAGTAGATTCCACTGGGGCACCGGCTGCAGCTTGTTTAGATCTTGTAATCTCAACCGTCTTCATGGTCGTGCAGAAGCCCATAGTCGCATAAGCTGTTGTTAGTATTGTTTGAAATGAATATACTCTACAGTACATGTAGTATTATACTTACCCTGAGCTACACCACCGGCCATACCAGCGGCGATGCCAGCACCGAAGTTACCCAATCCGAACTTTCTAAAGTGGTACTCAGCTTCGGAGGCCACAAACACCAAAACAGCACCTTTAGTGGACGCCTCGATCCAAGCCCAAGGGATTAATCCTTGGTAGAAACCGAGGAAGCCGCCTCTACCCCAAACATGTTTGACAGCTTGGCCAAGACCGAAACTTCTATTCGCAGACATGGTGGTTTTTGTGACCTCCAACGGCTGTCCCAAGGAGGTGACTCTGAGGTTAGTTGAATAATTGTTAGGAAAAGAGCATCATGGTTTATACTTACTCGACAATGTTCAATGCCGCTCCTAAAAGGAGATTCTCATAGTTGATCGGCTTTTTCTTGAGTTCGGGTTGGGCCATATTTCTTGTGATTAGGGAAGTGCGAGAGAGAGGATAGGTATGTATTTATATTTCTGCTATCTGATATGATGCAGCCCGGCGAAAAGCAAGGAGAAAAACGGGGCTAGATTTGATACGTGGAGTCCGAAATTTTAAAGTGGAGAGCGGTAGTCGAGATCGCATATTTTTACAGTTTCATTGATTATTTGTGATTTGTAGAGTAATTGAAGCTTTTACGTCAATGAAAATGTTGAGTCATGGTTGCATGCAAAAGGTGTTGTAAAATATGAGGCGTTAATTGCAGGAAATCATAACAATTTGAGGTACTACCATCAATATATCAATACACCCGGACATACCTTCAACTATCATATTTCTTTCACGTTTATATTTTGTTGCCTGTTTTTACAAGCTTTTGTACTTTCACTGGCAACATAGGCAGCTGTTCTGAAACTTCTGTGTCCAATGACCCATCAGAGAGTATAACATCAATCAAATCTCTAAAAAATCGATCCTCTAAAATTACCGGTCTCCGTGGTCGCACCTCTCTCCATTCGACCATTTCTGCGTGCGATTAGAAAAGCAATTGAACCTTTCAAAGATTAAAGTATAAAACAGATCTACAAGCAAATGGTAAGTTTGGATAAGCGCAATTGGTCAAAAAATAGAATAGTTAGATTATTAGCATTTGTTCGTGTTGGATTGAGGCGAACCAAACGGGATACATGAATCTGGTACACTGGAATTTAGAGTGGCGGTTTTCATGGGTAAAATAAATGTAAGAGATTCAAGTTTATATTCAAGTTTGAACGCACCTCTTAAGAATTTCGATTGATGAAAAATCTCTGGTCTGCATCTACAGTCAATTTTTTTACGTATTTGTGTCTCTTGACAAGGTTCAGCAGTCGCAATAGTAACAACTATTCATAGGGGCTCCATATGGGCTACAAAATTAATAAAGAGACAACAACTGACAAGTCTTACACAGGGTTACCAGCTGGGTGGGAAATTCTCAAGTCGAGAAGTCACAATCGTAACTATTTCTTCAACACGGAGACTAAGCAGTCTGTGTGGGATCCACCTGCGGGAACAAACACAGAACAGCTTACACACTACCTTGCCTCACTACCACAGACTCCAGATCAAGTTCGGGCTGCTCATTTGCTTGTTAAGCACGTGGACTCTAGAAACCCAAAGTCCTGGAAAAATGACCACATCACGATCTCTAAGGAGGAAGCGATTGAAAAATTGAGCGGGTTTGAGCAACGCATCAGATCTGGCGAGACCACTTTGATGGAGTTAGCTCAAACAGAGTCTGACTGTTCCTCGCATAGTAGAGGTGGCGATTTAGGTGCTTTCGGCAAGGGTCAAATGCAGGCTCCATTTGAGAAGGCAGCTTTCGGTTTGAAAGTCGGTGAGATGAGTGGCATAGTTGAAAGTGGTAGTGGTGTGCACTTGATTCAAAGATTGGCATAGTTAAGTTTCACCTTTAGCGATTGTGTTGAAAGCGATCAACTTCAATTATTGTTGATTGTATTTTCAAGTATAATTAGTTTTTGACTGGTATGAGCTAGGGGTCTGATTTGTAGCTATGTTTCTGTATATCCCATTGAAATCCAAGACTTGTCCTGTCTTAGATGGTTTTAAGCCTCATTTTTCACTAATGATTTTGTTGTACTTTGATTAAGTTATAAGTTTATCATCAGTGCCTACGGGCTTTTATGGGGTTTGTGAAGCAAACAGTCAACAAGTGACAACGTCTTGTAAAGAATAATAAATCTACAGTGAAGAGTTAGCTTCTGATTAAAGTTTTCTTATCTAAAGTAGGTCCTTAATAACAAATCTCTGCGCTACTTGGTTCACAGCATCCATACAAAAGCTTTATGCATGCACATGTAGCATTGACACAAAACGAAAATATAACAACGAAAATTTCTTATTCCTTAAAAAGTACCTTTTTCTTTCAAAAATCCAGTACTCTGTTTCTCATGTTCATCAAGCGGTTTGTACCACGGCTTGATTGTGGGTATATCGCCATCCTACTTTTTGCAGTAGTTGGGGCGTCTGTTTTCCTTGGAGAGATGAGCATCAGAGCCTCTGTGAAACCTGGATCTGATTTCATTCTTTCTGCCTCTGACAGTTTCAGAGATATGATAATCTGTGCAGATCAGGAGGATGGCTCTGTGTGTTTCCGGCGCTACTACGAACAATTAAAGTCTGAGTTTTCCGGCTTGTTCTCTACAGGCACCGAGCGGGCACTCGAGAGGTTTGTTCACCATTTTCACCTTTACCAATCATACTTTCCTCCACTAACAACAGGTGCTTAGACGTGACCTCCGTAGGCACAAACGACATGGTTCTCTTGTTGAATGTACAAACCTGCTTCTTTCATGCAGACCTCTCTGAGCGTGAATTGGAGATTGCAGGGAGGCAACTCAACTACTTGAACTTCTTGTTTTACCTAATTTCCATGCTAACTGTGTTCATCATCGGTGCCAGGGTTCTTGGAATCTCTTCTATCTTTGCGAGGGTTGCTGACAAGAGCATTCTTGTCAAATTGGTTTCCATAAATGACGCGCTTCTTCAAGTCACGCGCAAATCATGCTGTAACCCTCGCGATCTTTTGGAGTTGATGCGCACTCAGCAAACCAAAATAGACAGTATTGATGGCGTCATCGAAAGTATTTGGCACTCTATAAGTTCTATAAGACAGCTTAACAAGTCTGAGTACTCCGATGATCTGTCTTCTGATGGGCCTTCCTTGAAGATTACACCTTCCATAACAGGCGCCCTTCCTAAGACTGAGGGTTACGTGAAGCAAGCGGAGTCTACTAGCACTCTCGAATCAGTAACCTTTAAACCTCCAAAGACGCAAAAAAAATTACAGGCCTCGATTGGTGGCGAAGTTTTCGACTTGAACTCTGCTGAAGGCAAGAAGAAGTGGATAGAGTTTGTGAAGAAGGGAGGGAAGAAGGTAGAGACGAAGAATGTGTGCACTTACCCAGACAATGAGATGGCAGGAACTTACAGATTGCCGAAAAGTGTTGTGTTGAAGTTGGGGGGGGGAGATGAAATGACTGAAACAGAGCGTTCGACTAAGGCCCCAAAGGAGGGCGTGCCTGCGGCTTCCAGATACGCTGGAAAGTTCAGAGTCAGAACCACTTTGACCGATTTTAAGCCACACCAAAAGCTCTCAACTGCGAACATCTCTCCATACCGGGTTTCCTGTAAACAAAACAGCAAACCACCCCAAAGACCTTACCTTAAAAGCACTCACAAGCCGGTTTTTAAATGCTCCTTCAAAAGAGACCAGATTGAGCACACCAGATTGAACTCCAATTGGCGGCCTGAGAATGCAAGCCTGGCCAGTGACACATCGGTTGCAAAAAAAGGAGCTAGCGACAACCTTGTTAGACTTTTTCCAGAGAACAAAGATGCGATTACACCTTCAGTGGCCTTGGAGAAAGCCTTAGAGAAAATACCACTCGTGGACAAGAACGGAAAACCTTTCAGACGCGTGTTTGTTCCAGGTTTTGGCTGGGTGTCCCCGAAGAAGTTCAAGTCTGGGGTGGTTCACCGGATTTTGGACAAGGAGAACGTTGCGAAGGGGGACATGGAAGTCAAGAGTGCTCCTGTGGTATCATCGCTTTAACTTAGTATCTACAGCTTTACCCAAACATGCTATCAGAGTTTTATCAATATATTACAAATTCATTCAATCGTAGAAGTTGAAACTTCTTCTCTCTTCATCATTCTTCCAAACGACCACGCTTCACCTTCTGACGGTCTCGTTTTATGAGGTTCTCCAAACCTCTTTTATCGTCGAACAACTTCAAGATGGTTGCTCGGGCACTTTGTTTGAAGCCATAGTTCTCTAACATCAGCATAACTGTAATATACAAGTCAGGGTCCCAGAAGCGCTCTTTATAGCGCTCCTCCAACTTGGCGAGTAATTTTGTGGATGCAGTTGGTGTCATACTGAACCCTAGAACAGCTTCCACAATTTTGCGATCTGCTGGATGGTCAAACTCTGGTGTATGGCCCATATCTGATTTTGAAAGCGATGTACACACCTCTCCTTCTGCTTCCACAATTTCTTCAGAAGAGATTGGAGATGCAGAAAAATACTCCTCAATCTTACGAGGAATGCAGAAGTTCGTAGTACAGTTATTAGCATCCACAGCAACATCCCACCCATTTTCATCCAAAATTTCCAACCCCTCAGGAATGCTACTCAACATTCCCAAAACAAAAAAGGCAGTTCCCTTCACGCTCCATACCCTGCTAGAACGGAACACCGAAAGAACAAGCTCAGTAACGCCCACATCATCCGTCATTCTTCTGGCAAGTTCCGAAACTCCAACATGACCCACCGCCCACAAACAGCTCTTAAGGTGGAGGAGTTTATCCTGATCCTCGGTTTCATTAGCAAGTTCCTTGATCGTCTCCACAAAAAGTTCAAAATCACCACTTGCACTCAAAAGTTGAAACCCAGCCTTTGTTTTTGCTAACTCACCGTAAAAATGATGTGGTACAGGTTGAGGGGCACCAGCTGCCCGTGCAAAAGGAGCGTACTCCGAGCGCAAAACCTGTTCTATCTCAAGCACATATAACTCATTTTTTCTCTCGCGCCAGGCACCCATTTCACGAGCCACATCATCAGCATCCAAAAGATCATCCACACCGACCGGTGTCAGAAGAAACCGGAGAAGAAGAGGTGCACCTACAGGTCCCAAATGGCTGAGCTCAGGCCGTAGTCGCGCCACACGTGCCGCACTTTCTGGCTGTGCGCACCGCTCGTCGAGAATCAGAACAGCAGCAGCGCACACTTCGGTATCAGGATCGTACAACTGTCCCACCAAAAGCTCTTCTGCCCACAGAGCACATTTCGGACTGGAAGAAGCAGCAAGGCCAAGGTGTTTTGTTGCTGCGAGTCTCACCTCCGGGGAACCCAGAGTAAGTGCATGTGCGAACACCACTCTCAACTGACTTGGTAAAGAGTAGTTGAACTCCGAGAGGAACGCAAGTATGAGAGCATCCCTATTATTTGCGTTAACAATGTGATGGAGAATACTGAAAACTCTCCAGCGAGCCAACATGGCCAAGCCCGTAACACTGGACAGGAGAACCCCTAGCATTCTGAAGTATCCCGCACTAAGAGTCTCTGACAAGTTTTGTTCGCTAAAAATGGGATTTTCAGCAGAGAATCCGCTGAGCGGATCCACTTGTGCCAAACACTCTGCGATTTGAGGGAGAAGCTTGTTTTCCAGGAGATACCGGCGGCCCTCTACATGCGAGAGAAGCATTTCAAACAATGCGACACCGGCATTGATGTACTTTTGGTAGTTTTTTGTTTTCTTTATGAGCATAAACCGCTTTTTGAAAGGTCTATAGAACACCAAAAGCCTCTTCATAAAACGATGGTTGTACCGTATACAGTCCTCAAACTTACGTTGGGCACGAAGTGGTCCTGCGAGAAGCTCGAGAATAGCGTCCCACCGCCATTCCATGAAGCGCTTAGTTACTAACACCTGAGATTCATCGATCATACGTCTCAACTGCACGTCATCCACAGCCAGAGAAACGGCACTTGCGACCCGATTAGCATTCTCCGAGTAGGGCTCAAAAATATTGTCTGAAACACCTATAGTGGTTCTACCTTTGTAAAGCTTGCGTGTTAGCTGCTCTATGTGAAAAGCTGCGGATTCAGCAGCTCGCAGCTTGAGCAGAACGATAGAACCATTGCTGACAGATTCTGGTGCTCCAAAATGGGGTTCCCAAGCCGACTGCGGAAGAAGATTTCCAGCGAGGCCAAAAATTTCGGCGTGCAAAACACTAGCTTTCTTTTTATTGAGCTCATCTTCAGAAGTTTCTGCAATGTTGAGTACACGTTCAGCAAGCCCACAGTGCAAGAGAATCGCCAATAACAAGGCTGTGTAATGATTCACAAGTGGATTTGTACTTTTTGTGATTGGTTCTGAGCTCTTTGGATTCTCACCTTTATGCGTTTCTTGTTTTACCCAAGGAAGAGTTCTGATTCGCAAGACATCATAGAACACATCCATAAGAACATCCCTGAGAAGTGGGGCATCATAAGCAAGGCTATCAACGAGCGTCCGAAGAAGGTCGCAGTCAGATGCCGCAAAGGCTGCAAGTCCAGCCCAGGTCTTGAGGAACCCAGTCACAGCAAGAGCAGCGCCATGGAGCTCTGCAGCACCCGCAGCACGTCTTGGCCTGTCTAAATGTGCACACCCACTCACAAAAGGATGTAATATTCTCCCCAATTCTGCACCTCCTCGAAGAAATTTGCGCAGACTTGGAGAGTCGAGGGCCCGGAGAAGAATAGCTCCACAACGTGCTGCTGCCGCTGGTTCCCCATCCGCAGATGCAGCAATTATAGGGCCAATAGCTGCTGCAGCATGAGCGAGCCGAGCATCAAGCACCAAAAGCTCCCCAAGGGTCTCGGAAGCCGCGGATCTAAAGGCATCATCAGAGGCAGTAGCACCTATTACAGCGCGGACTACCCCTATGTCCAACGATACTCCAAGATCAAAGTGTCTGCGCACGTACTTGAGGGCCTGTTCTCTTTCCACGGTAAAAGAAGTGGATCTCGCTAGAGAGTGTACAATGAAGAGAGGAATACGAAGAGCGTTAACGCGACGGAGAGCATTAGAGTCTGTTGCTACATAACGAGCAATTCTGTACCCACATGCCACTACTTCTTTCGCACTACTCATTAGAAGGAGCTGAATACGGTGCCCAAGAGTCGCAAAGACGAGGCTTTGCACAGCATCAGGGTGTGCCTTCAAAACAGAAACTACACGGTTAGACGCGTCTATTAGAACAGGCGGGGCTGCATTGCGCTGGCCTATTGTTTGGAGAAGTTCCAGGAGAGACCAGGATGGAGGAGGGGTAGATGGCTCTTCTAACAAACCGATGGTTGGGGGAGGGGGTGGGAGAGCAGGGGAATGAGCGCTTGTGAAGGTAATGTGAGATAACGATGGTGGTGGGGACGCGAGAAAAATCGCAGGTGAGCTTGTCGTTTTAGCTGGAGAAGATGCTAGTCTGGAGGGGGATCCTATACTTTTTTGAGGGGAACCAGATGGAGACAATTGAGTAGGTATGAGGGGAGGAGAAAAAAGTGAACTTGCGGCAGCTGAATTTGCTCTTGCTCGATTTAGGGTGTTCGTGTTTTGAGGAACTACCTGAGAAACATAATGAGAAAAGTCTTGTGAAAGTGCGTTCTTCACCAGTGGAGAGGGCTGCTGAGTTTTAGCTATATTCTGGGAAATGCTCTGGGAGATATGCTGTATATTCTCGGAGATGTTGTTCATCTCCGCATGTGCATTGGCAACAGGACTGAAAACAATATTTGGAATATGACCTGCGCTAGGGGCTCCAGAATTGGGTGTTATTATAACGCTGGAATTCGGGTTGGGACTTTGTGTTGAGATATTTGCGATGTTGTTTAAACTTCCTGTCCCACTAATATGTCCTGATATGTTGCTACTTTGCGAGACGTGAGAGGGAGTTTTTCGAACACTCCTACCCGATATACTCCCGGAAACACTTCCAGAGACACTTCCATGCACACTTCCACCTATGCTGCCTGATGCACTCCCCGATACACTATTACTTGAAAGACTCTTCTCAGACACACTTTGAGAGATGCTCCTCTCCTTCTCAGCACGCACTTCGGGCATATCGGATTGGGTCCTATGCTGTTCCTGGTCGCCGGAGCCTATGGCACTGCTCATGGGCAAGTAATCAGAAATGTTCGTGTGTGCAGGTGAGTGAAGCACCACGGGCTCGTGATACGAATAAATTTGAAATTTGATCCGAGCTCTTTAAGATGCATCCACTTTTGGAGGGTGAGAGATTTTTGTGTGAGTAAGGGTTTCCGAGAAACTCTAAATGGTGAATTCCGATTTATGTCAACTCGTACTTCCGTTGGGTCCTGTAACTAACCTGCATGCGAGCATTACATCCAAGCTCTCAATGAGTGCCACAAGTCCGAATTCGTGAAGAAGGCCTTTGGACTCTGTAATGTTCCAAAGGATAATCTTTCAAAATGTCTTCATGAAACCAGAATTGCCCAGAGTGTCGCAGACTTGGAAAAGAGAAAGAAGAAGAGAGAAAATATAGAGAAAAAATGGAAAGCCATGAAAGAAGAGGAGTATGGAAGAGACATGAAGTTGAAAAAGGTTATTGAGGAGGAGATGAAGAAGAGAAGCTCATAGTAAAGGCTCGCTTTGTAAATATTTTATGGTATACGAAATTTTTAGTCTACATGTAACAACAGCCTTATATTCTACACACATCCTAAATATACAATATCTCTACTGACAAACATTAATCCACAAGTTGATGTGCTCTTCTGGCAAATCGCCATTATCACCAGTAAGAATGTTCTCACTATTGATACCACTGCTCAACACATTGTCTTTAAGCACCCTAACAGAGATTCTGACATTGTTCAAACCCAAAATCAATTTCAAGTCATAGCGAGAAGTCAACATTTTGTCATCATCGGAGTAAGTCATGCTCGGCGTGGCCTTGACCTTCTCATTGTTCACACACAAACTATGGTCGTATCTGTGATCCTCCAAGTCTTCACTCAATGTCGCGTATACCGTGACAGAGCCTCTATTAGTCACTGTATTGAATACAGGCAAGTTCATTGAGAAGTTTGGAATTCTGTGCTCTCCAGCCAGAAATTGGTATTCGAACCAAGTTTGAAAAACCGCATTAGAGAGCTGCGCTTCAGGATTCAAATGACCAAACTGAGATCGTCCAGGCTTCAGACGCGTTGACAATACAGAGATTTCACGAATCAAACAGAAATCGCCATCTTTGTCCCTTGGTACTCGGGTGATACCTGGAACAGCATTATGGCCCTCATCTTGAGGGAAAGGATCCAAAGATTCCGAAAGAGCATCTTGATCCAAAGTAACCTCTTCGCTTTTGACGAGGCTTTTTGGTGGCCTACCCTTACGCTTACCCTCCACAGGAGGTTTCAAGCGCAATTTTAAGGACTTAGGCTTACTCAAGGCAAATCCTTCCACCTCTGCCAATGCAGCAAGTTCCTGGTTAAAACGCTCTGAGAGAATCTGAGAGTACTTATACACCAAACTTTCTTCCTCATTGTAGGTCTGTGCATTCTTCCACATAAGGTTCACGTCTTGGATTAAATCATCAACAACGAAATATTTAGGCCCCTTTTTTCCTCCCAAGTTTCTGTTTAATGTATTGAACGCCATTGGCTTATTGATCACAGTATAATAATCTGGATACAACTTTTTTGGAGGCTCTTCTCTGAACACCTCGCCAATTAATTCGCCTTCGTACTCGTATGCCATTACGCGTGCGAGAAGAGTAAGAAGCTTTTGGCGGAAAGGTGGTATAGGTTGATCGAGGAATTCATCGAGTTCTTCATCTGTTTTCTTAAGCTTCAACTTCACGCTCAGAGGATCCACAGATGGGTCTCCGGACTCATATTGTTCTGCCTGCTCTTTGACGAAGCTGTGCATTGTTTCGGCGTCATGTGCAATCATGCTTTCACGCATGTTATACTCTGCTGCATTTTCGGCCATCAACCGAAAATCGTTAACAAACTCCTCCAGATCTACATAATCATGGCCCGCGATTTTATCCTTAATCTCATTGAGAGAAATAGGAGTTTCAATTCGCGTGTAATAATCAGGATAGAGTTTTTTTGGAGGCAACTTAGAGAACTCTGTTTTTAACGGACGCGCACCATCTTTGAGCTCACGCACAAGCGCGAGGGTATTGCGGAGAAAAATATAGAGCCCTTCATCATCGTCCGGCTTGAGCTTTTTCGACTGTTTAGCCTGATCAGGAACGCGCGACGCGCGTCTTTTCGAGGCCATTTCTGTTGGATTTAACAGCCTGCAGAAAATTATTGTAAACCAATGGTTATGTGCACTGTTTGTTTACGGCGATGTGAACAGGACAAAGATATCGTAGCCTTTGAATTGTGAATCCTTAGATTGAATAGGCGTAGTTACGTTTCCTTATTCGTAAAAGATCTGGTAAATTGGCTTGGAAGTAAACAATTGTATAAATATCATTTCGACAGCCTAGTCAATTGCTCAGAAAGTGGCGAACCGTGTATTTTAGCCAACCGACTGAGTTCTGATCTTTTTCATCCCTTATTTGATTGCGGAGAATTTGCCTTGATATCCTGAAAATCACGTGCCTTAGGGCAATGCATCATCTCATCTCACATCCATCTTTTAGCAAGATACTCGATAATCATCCCCCCAAGATAATCGACTAATCAAGCAACCCAGTTATTATTTCATTCATAAGGGGCAGCTTCAAAGTAAAAGTTATACCCAATGCCTCCCTCTGCTTACGCCGCCTATGCTTTTGAGACACTCTACGCCAAATTGAACAAATTTCCGCCAATTTCCTTTGCAACTTTCGAAAAGTTTTACAATGTAACGGAGAAGAAAGAGAAATGCCCTCTTTTTGTTACTTGGAACACTATTCTTTCGTCAGACAAAGAACTCCGAGGGTGCATTGGAACATTTTCCCCTTTGGATATTGAGAGTGGCATCCAAGAGTACTCGTTGATTGCTGCGCTCGAAGACACGAGATTTGAGCCTATTACGAAGGAAGAGTTGCCGGAATTGAGCTGTGATGTTACAGTTCTAGAGGACTTTGAGCCGGCAGAAAGTATATGGGATTGGGAGGTTGGGAAGCATGGAATCAGAATTTCTTTCAAGTACGGAGGGCGCACTAGAAGCGCAACGTTTCTCCCAGATGTTGCGGTTGAGCAAGGGTGGGATCAGAAAACTACATTGAGATATTTGGTACAGAAGGCAGGAGGCCCGAAATTACTGGAATTTGAGTCTTTGAACATCAGTTTAACTAGATATAAGGGTGAGAAAAGTGGTTTAACTTATAAGGAGTTCATTGACGTTAGAAAGAGCTTGAAGAAGTGAATTTTTGCTATTATATTTGATTCATGTGATGAATCTGTAAACTACGAAAAAGAAGAAATATATTGACATTAAAGGTCTAGCGAATCATTGTAAGTATAACGTACCGAATCATTGATTCTTTTCAAGATCATCGGTCGCCTCGACTAAATCGAGTCTTTTTATCTTAAGTTCATCTGGAGGCAACTTTGGCACCTTCTTCTTTTTCTTTTTTGCTTTCTTCTCCTTTTCCTTCTGAGTTATCACCACTGTCCCCTCCTTCACATCATCCGATGCATTTTTTAGCTTCTCCTGGCTTTCCAAGAAAAACATCAAATCTTTGGTCTGATCTTTGAGCTCCTCAATCTCCTTATCTTTAGCCCTGAGCTTCTCCGCAAAAGACACGTTCAACTTCTGTAAAGCTGTGATCTTATTCATCATACCTGAGGTCAATGACTTTTCCTCCAGGTACTTTTTGCTTAACTCCTCAATCTTTTTGTTTTTCTTAGTTATATCCCCTATTAATTTACCCAATTTGGAATTTATAGAAGCCTCTATTAGTGCTGGAATCTTCTCTTCGATCCCCTGTTTCTCCTGCACTAACTCATTGTTGGTCATACGTAGAACAGATATTGAGTCCGATAACTCACTCAACTTCTGCTCATAATACTCTCTCTGTGATTCTAGTTGAGAAACTAAGATATGTGAGTATTCTACATACAGTGTCCCTGTCTTGTTTTTTGTCTCTTCTTCTCCTGAAGAGTTTCTAGAAGGCAACTCCACTAATTTGCCGTCGGACTCACTAGTTAAAAGTCTGTGTACATAACTGTCGCTCGCATAGTCCCATATCCGCTGAGATATCATGTCCATCGAGAAACAGTGACCAGACGCATTATAATGATCAATCGCATGCGCATGGTTATATCTACCACAAGCGATATTGCCACATACCAAACATATCCACAAATTGTCAGCTATGCCACAAGCAGCACATCTGTCTGCACTTTCCGTCACAGAAGACATGGCCTTAGACCGTGGCTTGGAAGAGTAACGGCAAATAGGACAGCTATCGTCCTGCCATTTACTCAAACACTGGCAATGGAAAGTGTGCTGGCAAGGAATAGTCGAGAGACCGGTCACAGAAGAGTCCATACGTTCCAAACACACAGGGCAAGTCGGAAGTTCCTGAAGCCGAGGGGTCGGTGGCGGTATCGGCTTGGTGCCAGTCTTAGGAAGAGGCTCAGGCGCGTACTCCGGGTTATCTTGGAAAGGGTCATCCACTGCTTCTCCGCGCCGATAAACAACCGACGTCACATGTACAACATGACATGTCTCTGGCTCCATCGAGTTGAAATGCCGCCCGTTGAAAGCACGGCGGAAGCGGCGCGCATGCTTCGCATCTCTGAAAGCCAAAAGCACAAGGTAGCGATTCAGGGTGGCCAGGCGAATTATGCGCACATGCGAAATACGCAGCTGTAGATTCTCTTCACCTATGAATCCAAGTACGTCAGTGGCAGTAAAATAGCTAGGGATTGCGAGGATTGAAAGGAGTGTGGTTTGTGGTGTGTTCTGGAGAGGTTCAGAAACGGGGAGAAGATCTGGAAGATTCTCAAACGATGATGTTACAGATATCGCCGACTTGCCAGATGGCAGTGATAGAGGCAGCTCTAAGTTTTCATCTGCAAGCTCTGGATCACGGTATAAACGAATAACGCCATCGCCAATGTACTTTGCCTTAAGAGGCTCATTTTTCACGTCAGTGGCCATATTAGCGTCTGTTATGTGAAGGGGTGCAGTTCGATAGTCAGGGAGAGGAGGATTGAGGTCAATGCAGATGGTATAGGGCATAGGTTCACAGCTCCCTCGCCGATGAGATGGAGAACTTTTAACGCGCGTTTAGCAATTGTTCGTTCTGCAATCAGGAAACATCAGATGGATATAATTGCAAGTGTGGATTAGTTCTAAGCCTTTGTCTGCAGATAAGTATATCTGCTATAGGTGTATGGGCTTGTAGAAGCTAGTTTGAAAGTTCGTTCGTGCTTCGATATTTTCCGATTTATGGATCGCGACATACATTTAAGATCAGGTGTTGCCGTTGGAGATAGTGATAATATACATATAGTTTCACCATATATTATTTCGGAGATTCTTTACAAATCAAATTATTTAGTGAAGGGATCTTACGTACGAATTCATGAACTTAAGATTTTTTGAGGATTTTACAAAAGTATTCTTTTTTTGGTATAAAAATAGGTAGAAGCGAATGAAAATATATGGGAAACTTCATTACATTCTTATTGATCGAGTTCAACTATTGAATGATTTTCGTTTTCCTAGAACTGTTGCAGCTACGCCGGAAGAATAGACCGTTGAGGCGTGACGCGAAAAATTTAAGACATGGACCGACAAATTATTATTTATTTTGGGCAAAAGCTCTTTCTGGAAAAACAGAACAAGCCTTAGAATCTTGCACTGAGGCCTGCATTCTCAAAATCTACTGGTCTATTGTTTGTACGATGCAAAGTTAATGAGATCAATGTTCACTCTAGGTTCAAGACCATGATGGATTATTGTCCGACGGCCGCCGCCAAGAAGATATGACGCATGTAATACCTAATGTTCTCAAAATTCCTGCGGGATCACAATTATGTGCACAGCACGGCACATTTAGAAGTGCCAGTTCTCCAGTTGTAATGTGCATAGAACTGGTCTACACCTCCGCTTTACCAATAAGAGTGTCAATATTGTAAAATAAGAAAACCTTTTTTTAATCTCTAAATCCGATACAACTAAACACTTTTGTAACGTTTTCAGAGCTTCCCAAAAGTGTCAAACAGCTCAGCCCTTAACCCTGGACTGCCATTAAGGCATCAAAAAATTCACGATTGACTTGAAAAAAAGAAATATAGACTCTAATTGGAGAAAAAAGTCAGCGGCTATATATTCTTATACTTATAGTTCTATCTGTGACCAAAAGAGGCTACATAGAGAAGCGTAGAGACCGTTTCTTTAAAGATTGCGTGCATATAGCACTTTTAAAACAAACTAAACTTCAGGCGTTTTGGCGGATACACGTTGAAAGAATGAGGTTTACATGCAGGTCCACATGTGACAGATAAACACTATGTGAGTACAGGGAGGATTCGGCTAACTTGAGTGATGAGGGCTTTTTGAATTCTGTGAAAAGTTCAGGTCAAAAAACAGCTACAGAATCTAGACTGATCAGGGCATACCTCATAATTTTGTTTTTCCTAATTTGGGCCATTCCACAGTTTGCTCCCGTACCAAAATTTGCGTTCGGTTCGTGCCTTAAAGGCCTAGACCGGAATGCATGCTTTGGAAAAGAAGTGTTGTAGTCAGAGAAGCCAGCGAAAAAAAGCCCGAACAAAAATTTTATAATCCTGAGAGATAACGATAAAACATCAAGAATAGCTTGGTTTTTTGTGACTTCTAGACATGTTTAATCAAATGTAAAGTTTAAACCACATTCCACCTGGGTCTTGGTAACGGGGTCTGGCACCCCCATTCCACTTCCAACGCCTAAGTTGTGGTATTGTGCCGCTGAAACCCGCATGGCTTGAGATATATAAACCTGGCCTTCCTCCTCCTATTTCCTATCATCCACATCGAGCCAACTTTTCACACTCGTTTTCCATTAACAATGCAGTTCTCTATCACCGCTCTTATCTTCGCCGCTGCCGTCCTGGCCACTGTTACTTCCTCTGTCACCGAGACTGTCTCTTCTGTCTACACTGAGACTGTTACTTCTTGTGGTTCTGAGGTCACTGACTGCCCTGCTACTGCTGCTGCGACTGAGAGCACAACTGGCACTTTGGACGCCTACGGCTCCACCTCTGAGACTGACTACCCATCGTCTACGTTGGATGCTTACGGGTCTACCTTGGACAACACTACCACCAACTCCACTGCTGCTATTGGTGACTTCACTGGTGCTGGTGCTCCTTCCTACGGCTCTTTTGCTATGGGTGCTGCTGCTCTTTTGGGTGCTGCTGCCGTCATGGGTCTCTAAGCTGAGACGACGGTTGATCACATCATTAGATAGCATTCTGCACTTCGTTAAGCGGCGGAGTCGGCCGGGTCCGACTGGTTGCTCCAATTTCTTCAGTTCTCAATTAATTTGTTTTACTACTAGTTGCCTATATATGGTCTGTTATGAGTTGTAAATCTATGTAGCTATTTCTGTTTATTTAACTTGCTAGTTGGTTTGTAATAAGTCATTTTAACGACATGCCGAACATTCTGATGCACGTCAAAATCGCTCCTTATATAAGGGGATGAACTTGGAGACTGGAATGTGCTTTTAAAGGGTCCCTTAACCAAAGACTGTTGGTATAGCTAGTCTATAATGATTAGCGATCAATGCGTTTTGCCAGACTATGTCGTTCAACTGAATTAGTCGATGTGAACCTGTTGACCCTGTCAAGTGAGGGTATGATTCATATTACAAACATTTTGGCGAAACAGGTAGGTACTTCCATAAAGTGACTCACACAATTATTCTATATAAGGGTTGTGCGTTTTTGAAAACAATCCAGAGTCCGCACCCCGTTATGACCAACTTCATGACCAAGCACTCCGGAAACACCCGTCCATTTCCCCGGATCGCACCCGCGATTACCCGCGGTGGTCACCCGCCTTACCCGTCATGCCGATTTCGGGTCCTGCTTATTATCTGCACGTCTCCAATTGGCCGTCCATAATATATATTTTTTTATATATTGCTTCAATCTTCATCCATTCTACACAACAATGCTCAAACCACAGTTTCTCAGACCATTCCAGGTGCGCACTTTGGCGACAGTCACAAAGCCGCCTCTAGTCAAATCCTTCAAGATCTATCGTTGGAGCCCAGATACACCAGAGGTGAAACCAAAATTGGTGAATTATGAGGTGAACTTGAATGACTGTGGACCAATGGTGCTTGACGCCCTTTTGAAAATCAAGAACGAGCAGGACTCGACATTGACATTCAGACGTCTGTGTCGTGAGGGGATTTGTGGCTCTTGTGCCATGAATATTGGTGGGAGAAATACACTTGCCTGCCTTTGCCGTATAGACCGTGACGCTTCTAAAGACCTCAAGATCTATCCATTGCCACATATGTTTGTTGTGCGTGATCTTGTTCCTGATTTGACACACTTTTACAAGCAATATAAGCTGATTGAGCCATACCTTCAGAGGGACGAATTACCAGCAGATGGCCGTGAAAACCTTCAGAGCATTGCCGACCGTAAGAAGTTGGATGGGTTGTACGAGTGCATTTTGTGTGCATGCTGCCTGACTCTGTGTCCTTCGTACTGGTGGAACCAGCAAGAATATCTTGGACCTGCTGTATTGATGCAGGCCTTCAGATGGTTGATAGATTCCCGTGATGAGGCCACAGCCAAGAGAAGAGAGATTTTACAGAACTCTATGAGTTTGTACCGTTGCCACACCATTTTGAACTGTACAAGAACATGTCCTAAGGGTTTGAACCCAGGGCGTGCTATTGCAGAGATAAAGAAGCAGTTGGCATGGGAGTAGTTCCAGTTTATCATATGAGCATACAGCATTCGAATTGAATGCACATACTAATAGGATGGCCATAGTTGAGTAAGGATAGCATGCTATTATGAGCTTAGCGTACACAATATATCAATTTAAGTCAAAACATGTTCAGCCGTAGATTTTGTGTTGTCGATCACTGTGATTGGATAAAGCTCAAGCTTTTTTTTGTTTGTGACCTCAAGAGAAATGAAAATTCGAGCGACATATCCTTCAATTCAGGAACAAATATCCGTTGTATATGAAACACGCGTTGTCACTTCTGTCACTCTTTAACTTCGGCCAATTAAATCCCGCTGATTCAGCACATAAGCGCGGCAATTGATCCACTTGCCCGGTGCGCAATTTTTTCGAATTTCCATGAATTGAACGGGGTCCGAAAGTACCTGTCAAACGTTTTGGAGACCGATGGAAAATACGATGACTGGGAGCGGGCAATTGATTGAGCGTATAAATTTAAAGGACAGACTTTGAAAAAATGGATTTTGATTGCCGTTCAATTTACGTGATAGCGATTTCCTCTACATTTCTTTCTCTTTTTTCAAGATGCATATTAGATGTGCCTGTTCAATATTATTGGGATCTTCTATGTAGGGTCTTATAAATTAAACTTGTCAATCCTTGATTTTCTTCTTAATCTACCGAAAATGTTTTAAAGTGCGGTTGTTGCACCTTCTTCTAGCTGCCACGTGACAATTATAAGAAAACACCAAGTTACAAAGTGAAGGTATGGATGGGTCAGCTGCTGACGATCTTAAATCACTCAAGCTTTTAGTGAAAGAGCTCTCTTCTAAGTTAGCTGAGTCTCGGGAAGATGATAGCAAATTAGATGATTTGATTAGTACCATTGCTGTGGATGCCGGCATCGATTACAATGACTTCAAAAAGCGTCAGCTTGCAAAAAATGAGGAGTATTTTATGAGCCATACGCTCTCTAGAGTTGAGGAATTTGAAGACGAGTCACATGATTATCTGCAAGACAGTGCTGATGGAGCAGATGATTCACTTGATGAGATTGACAAAGAGATTCTACACTACCAGAATGAAAACATGTATATGGAGCAGCAAATACAGAGGAACGAGTTTTTGATATCCAAGTATTTGCCACTATTAGAAAGGGAGGAGGAGATTCTAAAAGGTCTTCATGACTTCTTAGAAGACAAGGCCATGGCAAGGATCAATGGGGAGAAAGTTGTGCAAAGAAGATTTGAGAATGAAAAGAACATAATAATCGATAGAATAAAAGCCCATAGAAAGAAAAAGGTAAAACAGGAGCAGAAGTTTGCTGTCTTGATGAATATGTGGACTAAATTGAATAACATGATTGAAAATGATCTTGGAAAGAGAGAGGAATTGGAGAAAAAATTAAGAGCTATGAAGAAAGACATAGCAATTTTTGAAATTCTAGAGAGAGCTCTGTTTGCAGAAAGCATAGCGGGTGACGCAAAGTTGAGTACTTGAAGCATGTTGTCATGTACCATATGATTTCTCAACCAGTTCATCTTATATCATACAACTTGCTTATAAAAGCGTCAATCTGCCATAGAGCCGCAGAAGCGCTCTCCAGAAAAGCCTGAAGACTTGTTGAGGGGTGCTCATTTTGCATTTCTTCTTCAAGTTGTTCAAAGACTACATAATAGCTAATTATAATACATTCTTTCTCAACATTTAAATTACTATGACCAATATCAGTGTACAATGATCTTAATGAGTATTGGGCTGGAAATGCAAGGTGTATAATCGACAGTTCGTTAAAATCCCACGACCGCCGAGGCAGAATGGTGTAACAACATCAAGCGAATTGACGAGGATTGTGATAGACCAAAAGCATAGCAAAGTCACAAAAATAAGTCGTTCTCTTAAAATATCTTTATAACAAGAAGAAAAACACAACAACGCAGAACGCGATAACACCAGCCATAATCAAACTGTCACGTCTCCGGCGCGCACCAATTTTCTTGATCAAGACATTCATTCCTGGCATTTTACTCATTGTACCAACAATCCTCTTTCCTGCACTAGCCAACGTCCCATTTTGATGAGCAATCTCATCACGCGTGCGATACGCTTGTTCGATTAACCTGTCAGCTACAGAGTTGGCATTATCCGCTTGTTGACGCTCATAATTGAGATAGTCTAACTCATCAACATCATCCATTGCCTTCCTACTTTTACGGTTCCGGTGTGCCTCTAGATCGGACCGTACTGTGTTGAGGAGGTTATTCCTATTACGCAGCTCGGATATTTGGCTGCCAATGCGTTGCGCATCACGACGATGCTCTTGAATAACTTCTCTGAGACGGGTAAGCTGTTGAGATTTCACAGCAGAGACGGATTCTGTCTTCTCCAAGATGTCACTGAGCTTTTTGACGAGATTCTCTCTTTTGAGAAGCGTCTGGTCTATCTGGTCACTGAGTTCTTCGTCGGACGCCGATGAATCTTCAATGCACGCAGAGTAGGACCCTATGAGTCCCACCGTTTGCGTCTCTAGCGAAAGCGCCTGTGTTCGGATGGACGCGAAAGACATGTAGTTTGCTGGCTGGATGCACTGATATTTTGATTTGGTTAGGGGCGATGGGAGGGTGCAACATGACGAGCCATACAAGCTTGCAAACCTTTTTTGTGTTCGAAACTTTAGTTTCTGAGAGCCTTTGCATTTTGGATTGTACAGTTGCTCTTTGGTTCGTATTTCCATGAGGCCGAATTTCACGCTATGCCATAGACGCCATTCAATCTTGTGACTTTGGAATCAAAAGCTTAATTCAACAGATCCTTTGTGAAAAGAGTCTTTTAAGTTTATGTTTTACACGGAAAGACAAAGTACACTGTTACTTCTCAAAATGAAAAAGTGCTCGAGATCTTAAAACACCGCAACAGCTCACTACAGAAAATAACAATACCCGTCACATAAATTATATTACAAACTGCTACTGACACATCAAACCTTTTCCTTTTTCACATTTCTCTCCTTCTCCGATCTTGCTCTGTCCTCTTGTTCCTTACGAGCCCGCCGTCTTTGCTTCTTAGCATCTAACTCGTGCCACTCCCCACAGTCCTTCAAGAACGTGAGAGCTTCCGGAGCAGGATCTTCCGAGAAATACGGTTCTTTCAACGCATCTTTTGCATTGATTCGATGTTCTGGGTTCATCGTCAACAATTTTTGGGCTAGGCTGAAACAGGCTTCAGTGGGAAGTACCTTTCCATTCCCGTAAAGTTCCAGGAAAATGTTCTCCTTCTTTTGTTTAGGCCTTAGCAATTCAAACCAAGGTAAATCCTCTATACTAGGCCAAGCAGTTGTGTCTGGTGTTCCAACAACTGAAAATATCAGTTGTAATTGGTCTATTTCATCAACGCCTTGGAAAGGAGCTTTCTTACTGAACAACTCAATGAGCAAACATCCAATCCCCCAAATATCCACCTCCCGGCCGTAGTCCGTTGCACCCATTAGGAGCTCTGGTGGCCTATACCATAATGTAATGACTCTGTTTGTGTAGTCAGGCAGTTCATGAGGCCGTACCTCTTTCATGCTTCGTGCTAACCCAAAATCAGCGATCTTAATGTTTCCCTGGTTATCAATAAGTATATTAGAACCCTTAATGTCACGGTGTATAACTCTTCGGGAGTGTAAATAATGGAGGCCTTCAGTAAGTTGTTTGAAGAGAAACTTACAGTGGGATGCAGTCAAATTTACCTGTGGATGATTTAGTACACCCGTGAGATCATTGTCAATGTAATCAAACACCATATGCACACTCCGACGTTCGACCATCATCTCCAATAAGCTTACCACGTTTGGGTGGTCGAACAGTTGAAGGAGGCGAATCTCCCGCATGGCTGTTATAGGGAAACCTTCACGTTCACCTTCTAGACGAAGCTTCTTAAGGGCCACAAACTCTCCAGTGATTTTATTTTTGGCTTTGTATACTTTTCCATAGGTTCCTTCACCCACCTGAACAACTTTCTCAATCACTGAGGAGTCACGCCGACTCTCAAAGTAGGTTATTCGAGGGGTCTTTTCAGACCGAGGTGGAGCATACGAATCTGTTCTACGTTTTGGGCCCTTGGGTAGTTTGCTGTAGTTTATAGAACGTGGAGTTTCTTTCGAATGAGAACTTTCTCTGAAGTTCTGGTCTTTATTTTCACGATCTCTGTAGCTCAGATCACCATCGCGATACCGAGAGTGATCATTCTGAAAACGTGCGCCACGTCCACGGTATACGCGTCCACGCGGAGCACCTCTACGAAAGTGGCGGATGCCATCTCCACGTACCCGGTAACCATCAAAGTCACCACTACTCCTCTTTTGCTGCTTTGGCTTCTTTTGCGAGCTTTGGCTATCGAATTGAGAACGCCGTTTGCCGTTCTCCAAGGATGATTGTGGGGCAGGTTTCTTGGGAAAGCCTTCTCCTTTGGCCGCCATTATACGAGATAATGAGCACTCGAGAAATATGTGACGAAAAACAAGTTTATCGCTCTTAAAAACGCGTTATTTTAGAGTTGTTTGATGCGTTTCGCAACAGAAGGCGATGTGGGAGATGGGATTTTTTAAAAATTTGCATTCACCTATGGAATAAAGGGATCTGAAAAATATGTATAAAAAGCTCGACTCTTTCAATTCATTACTAGCATAGAAACATTTTCCTCAAGGTTTGATAAATTATGTTGCACTCTTTTATCTCTTCTCAGACAGCGAAGGATGTACATGAGTGCAAGATCGAACTTCAATGAAGAAATTCCAGCAGCGACCGGTATAATGAACCGAGGTGTTACAAACTTGTTTACAGAGCTTACAAAGGTAGAGAGGGAACCAGAGACCGAGCTCTGATTATGCTCCCTAAAGTACTATATACCACAGAATCAGGCTTAATAATTTGGTTGGACTTATTTGTTAGACCAGAGCTGGACGTGAGAGCGCCTAGTTGTCGCGATATTCAATGGCTGCAAAGGAAGGCAGATGGAAGACTTATACAACATATGATACATACTTGAACAGGTTATTGCAAGTGCTGAAGAGTTAGTCGATCAGTAAGAGGTATTTTCTATCGCCAAGATACAAAATGTTTGTACTAACAAAAACCTAGTAAATGAGTAGGGAAAATAGTGTTAGTATAAGCCGTGGTATTCGAAACTCTCTCAGAGATGTTGAGATTACCTTTCGGTCAACAAGAGTGAAAGCGCAAACTATAACAACAAATTATAACCCACAAAAATCAAAAAAAAGTAGAAACACATGAGGTACAAGCTTTCTGTATCTCATCATCAAATACGTTTAAGGATAGACTCCGCCAGTTGAGAGAGGTAGGGAAGAAATATGACTCATGAACCGAAGAAGTGAACGGAACTCAAACATCCCTTAGAACAAACTAGACACCACAACAAGACCTATGAGCCATCGTATCATTTCAAAAAAGCATAGTATCGCAATATGAGAGTGCAACCAAGCCAGATAAAATTGATCGCAGCTGTAAAATTTCTTCTCAATTTTGCCACATAAAAATATCTCCCAAGTTTTTGTATGCCCAACCCTATCTCATGCATGTCTAGGGTGGGACACTTAAAACATATCATTCGGATACAGATAAGAGGGTATAAATATTTGTCATATTTGTCATATTTCAAAGACTTTTGTATCGACTGTTTTCTAGTGAACTTTGATAAGCATTGAGTGGAATTTATCAACCCCGGGTAACACTCACTCATTTTTCAACTAAATTTCGTTAAGGCCAGTTTTAACACCACCATGTCCACCGAACCTGCTGAGCTTCCAGTAAACAAGCTCTCCCTTAAGCAGCAGCCTAAGAAGGAGAAAAAGGAAAAAAAGAAGTCTGTTGTTACCAAATCGGACTTTCTCGAGGAACAACCGGAGTTCATTGAGTACCGTATTCAGCTTTTTGATAAATTGAAAGCTGAGTATGATGCTTCTGTAGCTCAGAAAGCCGAGGCTTCTAAGTCGATCACAATCACTCTTCGCGATGGTGCTACGAAGAGTGCTGTGGCCTGGGTCACCTCTCCTATGGACATTGCACTTGAAATCGGTAAAAGTTTTGCTGAGAAGCAGTGCATCTCTAAGGTTAATGGTGAGCTCTGGGATTTGACCAGACCTTTCGAGGAGGACACCAAGCTTGAGTTCTTTGATTTTGACACCACCGAGGGTAAGCGTGTCTTTTGGCACTCTGCTGCTCACGTTCTTGGCGAGGCTTGTGAGTGCAACTTGGGCGCATTGATTTGTCTTGGGCCTCCAACGAAGGACGGTTTTTTCTACGAGTTCTCTGTCGGTAACGACAGCGTAATCTCTCAGGACAACTTTAAGGGCCTTGAGAATGTGGCCAAGAAAGCCACCAAGGACAAGCAGAAGTTTGAGCGCCTTGTCATGAAGAAAGAAGATCTTTTGAAGATGTTCGAGTACTCCAAGTACAAGAAGTATCTTGTCTCTACTAAGATTCCAGATGGTGGTGCCACCACCGTATACCGTAATGGTCCGTTGATCGACCTTTGTGTAGGTCCTCACATTCCTCACACAGGGAAAATCAAGGCGTTCAAGTTGTTGAAGAACTCTGCCTGTTACTTTCTTGGTGACGCCAACAACGATTCTCTCCAGAGAATCTACGGAATTGCCTTCCCAGACAAAAAATTGTTGACCGAGTACTTGAATTTCTTGAAGGATGCTGAAAAGCGTGATCACCGTAAGATTGGCCGTGAGCAGGAGCTCTTTTACTTCAACGAGCTTTCCCCAGGTTCGTGCTTTTGGTTGCCACACGGTACACGTATATACAACACTTTGGTTGACTTCATCAAGGGAGAGTACCACCGTCGTGGCTATGAGGAAGTGATCACCCCTAATATGTTCAACACCAAGTTGTGGGAGACCTCTGGTCATTGGCAGAACTATAATGAGAACATGTTCTCTTTTGACGTGGAGAAGGAGACTTATGCTCTCAAGCCAATGAACTGCCCTGGCCACTGCTTGCTTTACAAGTTCAGAGAGCGTTCTTACAGAGAGTTGCCATGGAGAGTTGCGGATTTTGGTGTGCTCCATAGAAACGAGTTCTCAGGTGCTCTTTCTGGGTTGACCCGTGTGCGTCGTTTCCAGCAGGATGATTGTCATATCTTCTGCCGTAGAGATCAGATCGAGGATGAAATCTCGGGGATCTTTGACTTCCTCAAGTATGTGTACGGAACTTTTGGCTTCGAATTCAAATTGATGTTGCTGACCAGACCAGACAAGTACATTGGTGACATTGAGACCTGGAACGAGGCCGAGGCTAAGTTAACGAACGCCTTAAACAAGTTCACCGACAAGTGGGAGTTGAACCCAGGAGACGGAGCCTTTTATGGACCGAAGATTGACGTGATTATCATGGACGCCTTGAAGCGCGAGCACCAGTGTGCCACCCTTCAGCTCGATTTCCAGCTTCCTCAGCGGTTCGAGCTTGATTTTATGTCCGAGTCCGAAATCAAGGAGAGACCAGTGATGATCCACAGAGCCATCTTGGGCTCTGTTGAGCGTATGACCGCTATTTTGACTGAACACTTTGCCGGAAAATGGCCTTTCTGGTTGTCACCCCGTCAAGTATTGGTCATCCCTGTTGGACCTAAGTACGAGAAGTACGCTTTGGAGGTGAGGGACAAGTTGTACGCCAAGGGGTTCTGGGCTGACGCCGACGTGTCGGGTAATACTTTGAGCAAGAAGGTGAGAAGCGGGCAGGGCAAGAAGTACAACTTCTTGTTTATCGTTGGTGATGAGGAGGAGAAGAGTGCCAGTGTCAATGTTAGAAACAGAGACATTGAGGAGTTACAGACTAAGACTGGTGCGGCCGACTTGAATGGTGTGATTGCCAAGTTGGAGACTTTGCGTGCTGAGCGTAGAAACGACAACAAGATCTAGAGGTAGTTTATATTTTAACTGAGTAAAACGATTACTGTCATTATACTATATCTGATGTAAAGGTGTATATGTTCATGATAATCTGATAGGGAAAAGTATGGTGATCTACTGATGTAGCTGCTATTTATCTTGTCGGTTATTTATGGTGAAATCTCGCTTTCGGGGTTCAATGAATCCACTGCGAAAACCAATACAAATCAAGTGCGTGTGGTTCAATCTTATTGGTTACGGGTTTGCTTTAATTTTGCAAAATGCACCCCAGATTCAAAAGAACACCGCAACGCTCGGAAATTCGTCGTATACGCCCTACATCGTACTGACGAACTATGTATATCGTATAAACACCCGATGTGCGAAATCGTATTCCCAGTAGTTAGATGATAGGTTTGCCGAACCAAGGACCGAAACCACGGCAATTGAACGATAACAAACCTTTTAGAATACGAGCTACGTTTCTCCAACTAAATGTGTATTAAGTCTGAACCAGCAAGAAAATAGAATAGAGATTAAATATTTGGGCGCGCGCGCTAGAAAAACAGAGCAGTACTGGCAAGAAGGTATTCAAGATATATTATAGTATAAATCGGCACAAGCGACACTAGCATTAGATGGTTTTCTTCACTTCATTATCCACTCTCACAACTTTTGGCTTTTTCTTTCTATCTGCCAAAAATTGTCTGTATTTCTCGATGCTCATTCTCTTTCTGTGCTCCTGGTACTTTTCCAAATCCTTGTACACAGTTCCATTCAATTGGTCCCAGAAAATGAAAAACGGCTGAGAGAAATTTGTCTTGACACCAAATGCCTGGTGGTGAACATCGTGGTAAATAGAGTTGTTTGGGAACAACATTTGAAATGGGTCATATGGGAATGCATACCCACAATGATCGTCCACAGTTTTCATTGTAGAGAAAGTGAATAAAATGATACTTTCACGAGGCGTCAAACCTGTCAAAAGCATTGCAAGTCCAGTTCCACAAGTGTCTAAAAGGAACCCCTCGAAAGGAGCGTTATACAAAGCACCAAAGGCATAAGGAACATACAAACGATGGTGGCGAGAGTGAAACTTTTTATACAAGTACTTGTTAACATGCATCAAACGGTGCAACCAGTATTGCCAAGAGTCAATTAGAATAAACGCCACGAAGATACGCACGCAGGAAACGCCATACATATACACGTAGTAGATCATCCAACTAGGGGCAGATGGCACTTTTTGCTTCCACAGCCACATAGAGAGGGCCTCGTGGCCAGTGTAGACATCTTCTTCAAAATAAAAGAAAATAAGCCCGACAATTGTCTGGATTATATGCTGGATTATAACGTCCTTCAAAACATCATGAAAGGTGGCCTTGTTCTTCTTTATCTCTTCTTCCGGTGGATGTATTCTGTACTTTTCGCTGAGCTGATAGTAGTCAATCACCAAGAAAAAGGTAGACATAACCCAATAAACCACGATCGGACAGATAAGACCAAGAAGAGAATCATCTAAACCTTTGAGAAGACTCCCCTGAACAGTTTTGTGGACCTCGGGAGGTGCAATCAGGTCAATAGCCGCCCAGTTAGAAGCGTTTAGGGAAAGCATGGTGAGTGAGGAATAAAATATTTCGGATAACATTTATTTATGTAAGAAAATCCGATGCACTAAGGGGGCGCCTTTGGATGGGGAAAGTCATGAGCCTACGTATAATATACGCCTAGAGGTGGAACAATGACGTATTCGTTGGAATTGTACTGTTTTGCAAAGCAAAAGGTTATCATGTGGTGAATGTTTGATATATACTGAGGGGTACGGATGGTAAAAGAAATGCAATAGCCAATCCTGGATGGTGAGTACACACAAATTTGTCAGGCTGGGCTCTTCTGGAATCTGAAAAATGCAAGTAGAGTGTTGCCCACTTTTTCTCGTGATTTTATGACGAATTCTTGTATGACAGAAAGTTCTAGAAAAATACGGGACTTAAATTATACTAATTATGCTCCCTTCATTATTCTGATATTTGAATGATGATGCAAACTTTTTTACCGGAAATTGAAGCAATGTTTGGGCTCATCTCATCTTTGAAAATTACTTACAGATGCATCTGCAGGAAAAAAAATTGAAGAAGAAGAACGATCTCAGAAGTTTTGAACTATGCCCCCGCTTTGTGAGATTTGCCATACTGCGAAGCCGGCAGTCAGAAGACCGAAGAATCATCAGAAAGTGTGCAAAGAGTGCTTTTTCAACGTATTTGAAACCGAAATACACCATACTATCATATCACATAATCTTTTTCAGCGAGGAGAAAGGGTTGCCATCGGAGCTTCTGGAGGCAAAGATTCTACAGTTCTCGCCTACATTATGAAACTATTGAACGCAAGACATGACTATGGATTGGAGCTTGTTCTTCTCAGTGTGGATGAAGGTATTGTAGGTTATAGAGATGATTCGCTAGCGACAGTCAAACGTAACCAGCAGCAATACGACTTGCCCTTAGAGATTGTCAGTTATAAAGATCTTTATAACTGGACTATGGACGAAATTGTTCTGTGCGCTGGTATTCGCAGTAGCTGTACGTATTGCGGTGTTCTTCGAAGACAGGCTTTAGACAGAGGGGCAGCAAAGTTAGGAATAGGCCATGTCGTTACAGGCCACAATGCTGACGATGTAGCAGAGACCGTTCTTCTAAATATAGTACGCGGAGATGTAGCAAGACTTGAAGGGTCTACATCTATTTGTACACAATCCGCGGGCTCTCCTATAAAGCGGTCGAAACCATTCAAATATACGTACCAAAAGGAGATCGTGCTATATGCACATTACAAAAATCTCGATTACTTCCTGACTGAGTGTACTTATGCACCAGAGGCGTTCCGGGGTACTGCCCGTGTGCTCATGAAAAATTTGGAACGTGTACGGCCTAGTTGTATCACAGATATAATTTATAGTGGCGAGAGCTTAGTGCTTAAGAAGAAGAAAAAGAAGGAGCAGTTTAGAAAGAAGCCAAGACCTAATGTCGATCAAGAAGTGAGACCCGACGGTTCTGTACTGTTAAAGAAAGATGGAAATAGATGTGAAAGATGTGGGTATTTGTCGTCTAATAAAATCTGCAAGGCATGCGTGCTTCTAGAGGGATTGGAAAAGAGCAGAGCTCGCGTTCGCCTAGATAATCCTGATGGAGCCGGGAAGTTGGTGAAAGACCTAGAAAGTCTCTCTTTTTAGGTGATCTATTTTTATCCTTTCTGCTATTGGGCTTCTAAATGCATGTTTTTCTCGATATTTTAACTTGTAAGACTTCTTTAGACTCTTCATTCTACATTTTTCAGCATCAGACTCTAGAGGCACCAACGGTAATCTATGTTTACTTATGGGGATTGAAAAACTATAATATTATGATTTTGCGAAGTTTGAGTGCCAAGCCTGCTCTTAGTAGATAGATCTATTAAAAAGAGTTGCACTCAACTTCTTTGAATCTACTAGCCCTGTGAGTGATGAACTACTGGCGGAAGAATTATGAAATCATCAACTAGGTAACACAAACCCACGAAGAAGGAATAGTTATCCCAACAGGAACCTTTTTTATATATACTAGCTATATCATTCTGTTAACTTTTTTTGAGAACTTGAGAGTCTATGTCCGGGTATCCCCATCGCTCACAACCAGCCATTGGACAGAATTTCAAAAAGACAAAATCTGTTATCAAAGGTCACGAACAACACCGTTCTTGGAAACAACCTTCCCGTTTATAAAGTCCATACAATGTCCGATTTGTGGTATGTTACGAGAGGTATATTTTTCGCAATGCGCGTTCTATTAGTATGAATTTTTCAAGGGGCGTTTCATTTGCTTGTTGGTGAAATGAAATGTGGTAATCCTGGAAAAATCATAGAACCCGATGTAATTGCGGGAACTGTTCAAGCGTATTGATATTTGATACTAACATCAGTCCTGTCTATGCTGTAAGTGTTTGATTGTGGGCTGCTTGCTCGAACAGTATTGTTTTTTGTACTTCTGTCGGAAGAGAAGTATTGCATGAGTTTAGATTGTGGAATGAATTTGATAGGTTTTTTGGGCCCCACATAAATAAAGGAAATCATTGGGCATCTGAAATTCGGTTCCAGTAAAGATAACATGCCATCACGGATCAAATAGGGAAGGAAGAAAAAATAAAGAAGGAATTAGCGAAGAGCGATAAAATTACAAAAAGTTTCTCATACTCTAGAGAGTTGAGTTACTGTTTAATAGGAAATAATTTTACTAACAACAGCCATTCTTTGGGTCCATCGGCTGTGCTGCCGCTATTGTGTTCACCTCTTTTGGTGCTGCATACGGTACTGCAAAGTCCGGTGTTGGTATTTGTGCCACCACCGTTTTGAGACCAGACTTGCTCGTTAGAAACATTGTCCCGGTGATTATGGCGGGTATCATTGCCATTTACGGTTTGGTGGTCTCTGTGCTTGTTTCTTACTCTTTGAAGCAGCAGCAGGCTCTTTACACTGGTTTTGTCCAGTTGGGTGCGGGTTTGTCTGTCGGTTTGTCTGGTTTGGCGGCCGGTTTTGCTATTGGTATCGTTGGTGACGCTGGTGTCAGAGGTACTGCTCAGCAGCCAAGATTATTCGTCGGAATGATGTTGATTTTGATTTTCGCTGAAGTCTTAGGTTTGTACGGTTTGATTGTGGCTCTTTTGTTGAACTCTAGAGCCACTCAGGACGTTGTCTGCTAAATATACTGGTAGGCATGACAAGGCAGTAATTAGCCATGACTGCTTATAAGTAGAAATAAACTGTGGTCCACTTGCGATGTAGCGTATTATGTATTCGTTTTGTATAATGAACGAACCGGCTCATCTAACATGAGGAGTATTTGAATCGTTACTGTAACTAGTTTAAGGGACTTTCCTATCTGAGAGAACGTCCTGTCACGTGAACCCATGTTCCACATAACGTTCTTTAACATGCTACGCTTCTATTTTTGGTACCAGACAAATATTACATAATTTCGCGTCAATTCAAGCATCATATTTATTTCCCTTATCAGGACTGTAAACCAACCCCCTCAGCTCCCGATATACTACAGTTCAACAACGGACAATGATATGGCAATTATTAACTGTCCCACTCAATCACTAATTCTAATTTTGCTTAACCTTTAGCTAAATTACAAATACGAATAAATACATGAATTGTTTTTACATCCTTGCTATCTCTGATTGAAGCAGCAAGCTGCTAACACTCATATTCATCATCAGATTCGTTTGCTCAAATAGTAACAGTCCAGTCTTCACCAATAACAACTGCTGGATTTCTCACTACAAAGGCTCCCTCGACAGACTGCAAAATTTCAGCCTTCCACTTCTTGCCTGTCTGTGCAACTTCAGCAGTGTCAGCAGCTTTGCCACCCAATATAACAATTTTTTCAACCTTGGCTTTACTGAAAATACCAAGGTTGTCAGCTTCAGCACCTTTCAGAACACTGGCCTTCAAAACACCATCGGCGTACTCAAAGTCAACCTCCAAATACTCACCGTGTTCGTGGTTTGTAGTCTCGCCGTCGTCAATATACAAAGAGCCTTTTGCTGCACCATTGTCAACAGCAACAACCAAAGTGTAAGGGTCGTAGATCATTAACTTTGAGGATCGACGGTACCGGTCCTTGCGTGCAAATATATGCCCGCCTTGCACCAATACTGGAATGGTCTTCAAGTCCACAGGAAGCTCGTGATTGCCCTTACCCTGAATCTTTTTGTACCCTTGGTAGTTGTAATATGGTTTGTCATCCGGAAGGTAGATAGACACCGAGGCAGCACCCTCGTCAGTCACCGGCTTCACCAAGATCCCACTGCTACCAACAAAAAACTCATCTTCAATAGAAAATGTCTCTGAGTTCTCAGGATGGGAGTACACCAACGGAACAAGAACAGGGGCATTATTCACAGAAGCATCGTGGAAAGCAGTGTAGAACACTGGAAGAAGGGTGTAACGGGTCAAGACAGCCTCGCGCATCGCCTCTGTGTGTTCTCCCCCTGCTACATAAGGCTCTCTACGCTTGGAGTCAATATGAGCGTGGGCTCTGAAGAATGGGTACCAGAGCCCTGCTTGATACCACCGCACAAGCAACTCAGGGCTTGGGTCACCAAAGAACCCACCAACGTCTGAGCCAGTGAATGGCATACCCACAACTTGACTCGTCAATGCCATGGGAAGGGACATCTTGAGGAACTCCCATTTGGAGCGATTGTCACCACTCCAGGCAGCGGCAGTACGCTGGGAGCCAGCATAGTAAGATCTAGTAAGCACAAATGGACGTTTAGCAGAGCCATACCTTTTCTCAAGAGCGTGGTATGTAGCTTCATGGAAAGTCATCCCATAAGCATTGTGCAAATCACGGTGCTCCCATCCTCCGTAGTGGATAATGTCTTTAGGAGCTGTAGTTTCAGGCCCTGAAAATACAGAAGGCTCAGCCATGTCATTCCAGATGTGAAGGTTTGTTTCGTCCCCGGAGAAAGCGGTGTTGTTCACAAACAAATCATCCCAGTACATACAGGCTTCTGGAGAGAATGTGTCGATCCAGACAGACTCGCCAGGCCAGCAGTGACCGTGGTACGTGTCTTCATTGTCCGAGTTCGAAATACCTATTTTCTTGCTCACCACGGCATCAGAAACGTCGTAGCCAGTTTTGAGGTGGGGATCGATGATGGCCACCAAGTTACGACCGGTTTCTGCAAGCTTTTTGTTCATGCCAACATGTTCGTCAAAAAGTCCCTTTTTCCAGGTGAAGTACTTCTTGTTTTCGGTGTACTCAATGTCCAACCAAATTACGTCGTATGGGATCCGCGCAGCATCGAACGAGGCACTCACGTCAAGGACATCGTCCACGTCATTATAGTTCCAGCGGCACTGGTGGTATCCCAAAGTGAAAAGCTGAGGAAGCATAGGGTTACCCAGAAGAGCACCGTACTTCTTGCTCACTTCCATAGGGTTTTTACCAAGCAACACAATAACATCAACAGCACCAGCCTCAGAGAACCAGTGTGTCTTGATGCTGGCATCAGTGTGCGTAATGTCAACATATGTGTCAGCCGCACTGAGCCAAAAAACACCAGCAGATTGTCCAGGCTTGTGTGCAATCATGAAAGGAATCAGACCGTACATAGGGAACTTGCTTTGAGTCTCGTACTCAAAAATGTCCACATTAAACAAACGGTATGGGTCAGAGTCGGTAGTGTCCTTGAGTTCAAAGGTATCAGCGTGTTCTGGGATACCATACACGCTCTTAAACCCTGGGAACGAAACGTCAACACCAATAGACTCAGGACCAAATGGGAGCTTATCTGAGCTTGCATCTTTGAAGGAGTCAGAAAACGCGTCGTAGTCGGATTCCTCGGGAAGCACATTTGCAGTCTGTGTCTCACTTGTTCGATAGTGCTCTACATTGAAAAGACCATTCTCATTGAGAGAAACTTCGACAATTCCGTTGAGAAGCACGTCAACACGGAATGGACTATACAGAACAACAGCCTCGTATTCTGAGTCCTTCCCGAATTTTACAGAAAAAGCGTTCTCCTGCTTGAAAAATGCCGCCTCCTCACCTTCTGGCGAAGACTGGAGCGCATATTTCCAGGCCTCATCGTAACGCTTAGTTTGTAAACGTTTGTTATCAATCTTTATCTGCTCACGCTGAGCTTCCGTGACTCTCAAGCGAACATTGTCGTCTTTGAGCACGTCCAAGATAAATGGCAACTGAACAGAGTGTCCATCAGGGAGGGTCTTGACGATTTCACCGGTCACACTAGAGGCAGATTCAGAGAATTGAATGGAGTCTGGGACCACAGAGTATGGAGACACGAATGAAGATTTATCAGAAACAGCCTTTGCATAGTGTCTGTTACGGTGGCAGAAACCAGCTTGATCACACGTTTTGAAAAGCTCCGTCTTCACCGCAGCCACCAGGGCAATGCCTGTGAGTGTAAGTGTTACAGAAAACCTCATTGAAGGGGTATAAAGACTCTTGCCTGGCTTTAAGAATTGACAGCTGTAACTATAGCAGGGGTTGGAAAACGTTAGAAGCCCCTGTGCAGCTGTAGTCTGCAGCGAAAAAATCTCATCGAAAAAAAAAATACAAAAAAATTTCACGAGGGCGAGCACACCAAGCAAGGAACCCGAATAGAAAATGTCAGCACCAAACCCTAAAGCCTTTCCATTGGCCGACTCTGGCCTTTCCCAACAGATTTTGGATGTCATCCAGCAGGCTCAGAACTTGCGCCAGTTGAAGAAGGGTGCTAATGAAGCCACCAAGACTTTGAACAGAGGTATCTCTGAGTTCATCGTTATGGCCGCCGATGCCGAGCCTATCGAAATCTTGTTGCATTTGCCTTTGCTCTGTGAGGACAAGAATGTTCCATACGTTTTTGTTCCTTCCAAGACCTCTTTGGGGCGTGCCTGTGGTGTTTCTAGACCAGTCATTGCTGCGTCTGTCACCACCAACGAAAGCTCGTCTATCAAGAACCAAATTTACTCAATCAAGGATAAGATTGAGACTCTTTTGATCTGAGTATGCATTAGGTTTAGTTTTGATGTGATGTATCATAGTGTTTTGTAGCTACAAATTGTAATATAGTCATTAATCATTGATAATTAGTATAGAAATCCCAAGGAACTGTGACTTATAATACCTCTCAATAAACTCAACTCGCTCTCTGTGAAACTAGTAATATCAAACTTCAAGGCCTTCTGGATTAAGTTGCCCTCCCCAAAGTTAAAACTACCATCTTCCGAGGACCCTTTCGAATACCGGAAAGAAAGATATTTCTCTGTGTCAAAAGAGGAAAAACTTTGGAGCTCAGAAGGGTACAAAGTACTTTCCAAAAGCTTCGCTCCACACTTGAATAAGAATTTTGAGACATCCTCTCCCAGAATCAAACTCACAATATAAATGCCACCATTTGCAGTGCCAACAACACCGATAGGTACAACAAAATCATCACAATCACTCCCAAGAATCTTTCGCAAGTATTTATTTCCCAGCTCAATAGGAGCAATCACGTTGACATTTTCACCAAAATTGAAAACACATTCAGAGTTGTTAGAAAGGGTGAGTGCGTTATTAAAGTCTACAGATTGCACACTTGATTGCCCGATGGGACTAAAGGTAAAAGACTCACTGGTCAATATTCGAAGACCCTCTATACTGACACGAACGGGCATTTCATAGTCCTCATAGCCATTGGCGACAGAGTAGTCTTTCACAGTGTATACACCCTTGGTTCTCTCTAGAAGGTCCGAGTTGACATACGCTATTTGCTTCACGGAAAAAGTATGGACGCCATGGTACAAATCATTGAGAAAAATAGTGTTACCAACACACTTCACTGTATCTGTGAAGCCTTTACAGATTTTCTTCTCGAAAGCACGTTCTATGAAAAACTCAGAATTTGAGGGCTTAAACCCAACTCGAAAGAAACCAGTTTTGTTTCCAGTAGCCACGAAGAGACGATATCCATAGTTTGAGACCGAATAGAAGTCACTTTTCTCTGTGTTCTCGAACGAGCACTCGAGAAATAGTTCACAACCTTTGAGAGAAAAAAGCTTTAAATGGCTTTTACCTTTAGATTTGTCAAGAACCACAAAGGTGCCCAGCATCATGGTCTGGAGCCCCACTGCGGTTCTATCTTCGAAAACAGAGGCTTTCAATTCAAAAGCTTTATAGTCGGTATAAGCAACGTCTATAACCTCGCAGTTTGGGAGCTCAAAAACAGATATCACCTTCGCAGGATGATCAAGACTGATTGCATAAACTTTACTAACAGTGCTGTTAAAGTTTTCAGAAGTGTGGCAGTTCGTGATCACAATAGCCGTGTTTTTTTGGGACAACACAGTAAACTTTCTAGGTACACCTTGAAGAGACAACGATCTAAATAAAGAAGTGAAAAGAGGGATGGATGGGCCCACAAACGATCTCAAAGATTCTGAAATGCTGACACTATTTTCATGACCAGATGACCCTATTTTTGGTATGTTGATTTTGTAGCCACAGATCCCAACATCCTTGATCGTAAATATGGTGGGAGAGCCATCATACCTACACTCACTGAACGCAACATTGCCGTCGCATTCTTCCAAATCCAAAACACCTATATCATAGAAGATACTTTTTTTTGAAGGAAACACAGATAACACAGAAAGCTCCCGAACTGATGGATCATTTGACTTGAAAAAGTACATGTTTTCTTCACATGTAGAAGGAATAATGTCCAACCTCGAGTTGGAAACATTAAGGGAGACATATCTAGGGACAACAACGCTCTTTCCTTTGATAAGATCCTCTAATCTTATCAAATAAACTGCCCCAGATAGAGTTGAGCCCATCAAGCACAAAGCGCTCTGTGAAGATACTAAATGTGTAGACTCAATAGTTTCTTTTTCAGGTAGCTCAAAACGTATGTGATCCTTGAGAGCAGGAATTTTATTTGAAAATTTGACCTTTAGAAGGTGCCCACCTGAGGAGCTATCCGTCATCACTAAGTAGAGTGTATTATTCTCTAACTGTGTACTTGTAAGAGAGACTATTTCAATGGGATTTCCCGATAGAGACAAAATATGAGTACCCTGCAGTGCTGGATCGACGCAATAGACTTTGTGTTGTGCCTGATCATAGAGCCAAAGATAACCAGGGTCTGAGAAATGATGGAACAGAAACTGAGGCAAAATGATTTTGGTGGTCGAGGTGCTGTAAAGGTCCATACACCATAGAACACGAGGGTAAAGCACGAAAAGAGATTTGAGAAAGAAGAAATCCAAAGGGTCTCGGGGCAAAGGAAACTCGAGCTCTTTGGTCAGTTGAAGAACACTCTTTAACAAGGACATACTAGGGGACTTCCCAGGAACCGTACTTATCAAGGCGCAGGTATTTTCATCCAACAGAAACAGTACAATTTTAGTACCGGGTTCCATGATCCCATCTCCACAGAGCTCGCCTAAGTAAGTCGAAGTAAAACCTCTGACTGCAGTTCTGAACTCGCCAAACTGCAAATTCCCCGAAGTGCTATAAATAGCCGGGTTTCTGCAATCGGCTATAAGAGGTTCAAAGTCGGTACAATTGGATATAGCCTCAACTCTGTTAGTTTCGAATAGATCTAATACAGGTCCAGAAAATGGTGAATTGAGACTCAGAAGCTGAGAAACTGAACTCTTAGAAACCTCGAAAACTACAGAATTTGCAACGTCCGAGGTAGAGACAAAAACGTTATCGGAAAGCTGATGCAAATTGGACAGATGTATAACACTTTGGCACTCTTTTAATGACACAGAGCACGAGGACCACTCTTCTATAGCAATAATGCAATCTTCCAATTGATCTGTTACCAGGCGTGCAAAATAACGACCAATTCTATCTCTTTTTTGGCGAGGTCTGGAGTTAATTATATCAATCAGAGGTAGGACAATAGAAAACAATGTAGAACAAAGCTCGCCAGCCAGATTTACAGAAAGAATTTTGTATTCGCTCTTGCTAATGGAGCTTACATGGTGAATAATAATTGCATGAGTTTCTGGTGATCTGGAATAAACTTTCACTCCATCGAGGAGACCAGACTGGTAAAGAATCGACTCTTCGCGTATATCAATAGGGCCATCTATAGAAGTGGTGTTGTACAACATTGGAGGAAGATAGAGGTGCAAATTCTCGCAGCATATTATGATACCACTTGATACGCTCAATTCTTCATCTGATTGAAGTGGTATAATATGATGCGGGTTTGTTGCAAAATTAGAGAGCTGCTTTAAAAAGCTCCACCGCGGTTGGTTTTGTTCATATATGGACACTACGGTCCTCTGGTTCGATTGCCCTAAAAAGTAGACATAGTTCTGAGTATTGTGTTTTGTTGCCTTCTCTCGTACAGCCTCAATTTGCAGATAAATCATGTTATCTTGCAGATCAAGAGAGACGCTTACAGGTTTAGAAAAGAAGGTCTTTCCGGAGGATGATGTTGCGATGGACCAAAATGAAGATACATGAGAATGAACCACTAGAACGCCATCGATCGCACACATCAATGGCGCCTGTATCAAAGGGAGAGAGGAAACTAAAGGGCATCTGTCAATAATCCCTAGAGTACACTTTTCAAGGTCAAACCGAAAAGATATGAGGGTGAGATCTCTTGCTAAGATCACAATTGTGTTAGATACAAATTTTATGTCTATTATCCCGCAATAAATCGTGTGCAGTGCTTTTAGGGAGAAGCCTGTTTTTTTGACTGAATGCACTTCTACTGCATTGGATCTAGCTAAAGCGAGAAACTTGAGATTCTCAATAGTGAAGATGAAGGAGCCCAAGACTGATGTGGGAGGCAGAAGAGTGGTGACGAAGTACGCCATTCTGGTTTTGGGCGTTTTGAGTCTATTTTTTAATTTACCTCGGGTAATCTGGAGGTGATGAGATTGATGTAGCAACAATTTAACAGCCCCCCGCAGTTGCTCAGTGTTTCTCAAAATGTCCTTTTTTAAGAGTTTGCAATCGATCCCCGGTGTTATAACTGTATTGTGAGTACCTCGAAGTTCTTCAATAAATTCCTTGGAGAGTCTTACAAGTTTTGGATGCATTTACTTAGCAGACCTACCTTTCCAATACTTCACCACAAATCCTTGTAGACATTTCCGTTCAGTGCGCAATGTTTTATGGCTTCCAGCTGTCCTACTAACTAAGCCATTATTCGAAAAGTTCTCGATCTAAGGATCTCTTGAGAATCCTCAACAAGCACCAGGTCTCCCTGAAACCTATTGCAAATGGAAAATCCTGGTTTTCTAAATACCTTTCACTCAACCCAAACAACTCCGAAAGTGCCACCAAAGAGCTTGACGAGATTTTGAATAGGGATGGAGTTGAAATCTCAAATGATTACAAGAACTCGTTGTATTACATTGACACACAACATAGGTTCCCAACGGTGCAACAGTTCAAGTTGATCTATAAATACGCTGAAAATGAGAAAGAGCCGCACAACAAGGTTGCGTTTTCTTCGGTTTTCCCTAAGTTCTTTGCAGAGGATGTATCATCAGGTGACATCAAGGAGCCAAGTTCCACAGTACTTAAAGAATTGGCAGCTAAAGCATTAGATGAAATATCTGCAGACATATTTAACCCTCCTTTGGTTGTAGATTGGCTGAAAGGCTTAATCAGAAACACTCCAGAAGGCGTTGAAGAGATTGTACTGAACTACAAGTAAATTACTCAGTTTTCTGATCAAGAACTCGCTCAACTGACCACATCTAATATTTTGCCCTGTATGAGGATCCTTGGGAAGTTTGAAAATGATTTAGATAAGAAATGATTTGTGCGGAACGCCATTTATCGAGAATTGAGATGGATATTGTAAGCCCATAGCCCTGGTTTAGTATACGTTTCCGTTGAAATAGTGATGAAGTATATTCATGTCCATTTTACCAAGTCTAATCAGATTGCATACGTCAGATCTTGTGAAGTCAAGTGTTCCATTTCCCGCGCAATAATTTCAAACCTATATGGACGTTTTCATTGGCTGTTTTCCACCGTTAAAAATTATCTCAGTAAACAATATTACATTATACTTACTCGGATTATTTCCAATGTAGAAAATCATTTGTTTACTATTGCGCCCTGTATAAGCACGATAATCGTAAGACAGACATGCAGAACTGTACTACATCTGTTTCTCAAGTGAATCAATTTTTTTGTGTACTATAAATACTTCTTGAAGCTTCGCTATTCGCAATGTGTTCTTTTTGGACTTTATGTGTTTACCCCCGCATTAGCTTCTCCTATCCTCTTTTTCCATTTTGCTGGCTCATGCACACAAATAAATCTCCTGGCTGAACCTAAAAATACACCCTTAACCACTCTCCAAACCAGACATTCACCGGGCCGCACAGTTCTGTTCAGACCTATAGGACATCCTCTTATCTATTAGCGGCCTGATTTCTGAGTGCGCAACCTCTAGGTAGTAGGCACAACATCAGCAGCATAGCCATCGGTGTTGAGATTTCAGCAACATCCAATTCATGGCTCATTGTATTTCTTTATTCATACTCACTTAATACGAAGCGTGTGACCCTGCTCCCCCGTCGAAGGAAAGCTATAAACTGAACTATTTTGGTGCTCCACAAGTAGTTCAGACTGTTACAATGCAACTCATGACAGCCCCAAGTCGACCACGCCAGAATCGCAACCGCCATCATCATCCGCCGAGCTCCTCTTGGAACATATTTGGGGATATTTTTGGGTCTGATGCGCCTGCCTCTCCTACGTCCTCAATATCTTCTACATCTCTCCAGTCTGCCGACCGGTCTGAGTTTGTGTTTGACGCATGCCGGTGCTGTGGTAGTGTCATAAAGTATCCGGCATCTGTTCAAAAGTGTCGATGTGTTTTCTGTGGAACGACTTTCGTCACCGCAAACTACGACCCTTGTACTCCAACACACGGTCTACGCACACTAGCAATCCGCACAGACCCTATATCGTTCGTAGAAGTGAAGGCAAAAGCTGATCAATGTTTTTCTATGTTCAAGCATTGCGTGGACTCAGGCTCTGAAGATCCTCTTCAGCAATTCAAGCCACTAGAGGACCTCCTCTACAGAAGCTTCAGTAGTGCAGAGTGCCTTAACAGATCATTCAGGACTCCCGCTGTAAAGCATGTATCCCATACGACAGCCAATATAAATTTCAAAGAGCTCCACGATACTTTCCGACTTCTTCTTCTGCTTCCGGTGAAGAAGCCATTTTTCGTACTCCTCACTGCAGCCAGTGCCCTCCTTCAAAACCCGCCTTCCATAGTAGCCCCCGGAAATATATTTTTCTTACTTATTCTTCTCGAGCTTCCGCCGTTGGGTCCAGCGTTGCTTCCCTCTCGCCCTCCTCGCCATTTCTTTGACTCACGTGAGGTGCGCATGGTGAGCATCACTATAGTGGAGCATTCCATAGGGCTTTTAGCAAATCTTCTGGCTCCTTGCTCCGAGTATGTTGTAAACTGGTTTGCCAGACTTGGAGAAGCTGACTTCCATCGACGCACTGAGTTTGCGAATCTCTACATCACCCACACTTTAAGAGATTTGGTAGCAAAACATCTTCCACGGCCGGAACAAGAGCCAACAAGTCCTGAGCTTCGGCCGGGTGAGCTTGCGCGCTCTCCTGATAAGCATGCTCGGCCAGTTCTGGCTTGGTCCAAGCGGTCGCGGAAAAACAGACCTTTTCAACTTTCAGTCACAGAATATGGTTCTAACTGGAGACTTCGTACTGGGGCGAAGTACTTAGCGCTTTTACATGAGGCTGCAAGCTCTGGAAAATTGGAGTTTTCATTGGATACTTCGATTTTCTACAACAGTCTTGTGGACACTGTAAACATTCGTCAAGATTTTGATGCGTGGCAGACTGCATCTGGAATGCGCTCTACCACAAAAACAGAACTCACAGTAGGAGATGCTTTGGTTACGGTAGGGGATTACTTGGCGTCTGCTGAAAGAGCACCACTATCGCCTACGACACCAACAGCAACAGGACCTCCATTTTCCTTTTGCCAGTATCCTTTTCTTCTCTCTTTGGCTGCCAAAATCACTGTTATTGAGTATGAGGCCCGTCGACAAATGCTGAAAAAAGCCGAAGAGGCATTCTTGCATGCTGTCAACAAAAAGACCATTGTAGAAGTGTACTTCAAAGTGCGGGTGCGGCGGAGTCATATCACAAACGACTCGCTTCGGTGTATCAAGGAGAACTTGGGTGGCTTGAAAAAGTCACTCAAGGTGGAGTTTGTAGGAGAGCCAGGCATTGATGCTGGAGGCTTGAAAAAAGAGTGGTTTTCTCTTCTCACAAAAAAGCTCTTTGACCCGGACAATGGCCTTTTCTGCAACATGGAGTCGGGCTACTTATGGTTTTCAATGGGAGCAGATAACCCAGAGAGTTGTGACTTGTACCACTTGGTGGGTGTAGTCTTGGGGTTGGCTATGTACAACTCAACCATCCTAGATTTACACTTCCCTCCGGCGTTGTACAAGTTGTTGCTGGACCGCCCAGTTGGGATGCGTGACTTCGAAACCATTTTCCCAGAAACTGCAGTTAATTTGCGTAAGTTAATTTCCTACGAAGGCGAAGACTTTGAGGCTGTTTTCGAGGGCTTTTTCTGCGAGCTTACGTACAAAACTATCCTTGGGGAAGTGAGAACTGCGGAATTGTTTCCAAATGGCTCCGAAGTCCCAGTTACACGTAAAAATAGACGCGAGTATGTTCGTCAGTATGCTCAGTTTTATCTTGTCGAGGGGATAAAGGAACAGGTAAAGGCATTTAAAACAGGTTTCAAGAGAGTGATCAGTGGGAACGCTTACTCTCTTTTCTCGCCTCAGGAGATTGAGTTGTTGCTTTGTGGAAGCGATGAGTCCAACAGAAAGTATGACTTAGCTAGTCTCCAAACTGTTACCAAATACAATGGATTCCTCGATGCTTCGATGGCCGCTTCTGTGCCCATTGTGCGTTGGTTTTGGGATTTTTTCGAGGAGTTGACGGTGCTGCAACAAAGAAAGTTGATGATATTCGTAACAGGCTCTGACAGAGTTCCAGCCACAGGAATTGTGACCATGAACTTCAAAGTGACACGCCTTGGCAGCAAGTCAGAGCGTTTGCCAATTGCGCATACCTGTTTTAACGAGATTTGTCTCTATGACTACGAGACAAAAGAGAAGTTGAGCGCTAAGTTGATGATGGCGATGACGGAAAGTGAGGGATTTGGCATTAAGTAAGTTAGTTTTTTCTGGCAATATAGGTAATACATAATGATGACAGACGTAAAACAAGTGACTACAATTGTACAATACAAATAAGAATTAATCTGCCTACTTCACTATTTCACATTATGGATTTCTCTTGGCTCTCTTCCATCTGATGTACTCGCTACTATGATTTACACCAGTAACACCGTATCCCCATCCTGGTCCATCCACAACACGCTCATGTCCTTCACTCTTCACAGCTCTACCTGCCAAAGGAGTTGCAATCTCTACGTGTACCTTGCTGGCCACTTTCAAAGGCGGAGCACAGTACCATATGGTCAGGATCTCAGAAGAGACATCATCTGTGGAGCCTATAGCAGCGGCCGAAGCATTACGGCGCTCAATACATCCCACGTCAGTCTTATGGAGAGCAGTGGTCATCAAGCGATGTTCTAACTCATCAGAAAGGGTGTATGCGTAGTTAGTGCTGTACGTCCCAAAGTTAGCCATAGCATAATGCACAGACACCCCATGTGACAGAGGGCTGGGAGGTACTTGCGAAAGCACACCGCTTGTGACGTTCTTCACGTTCAGGATACTCTTTGAGAGGTTATTTTTGTTTGGGTTCAACGAGGACAGATACTGACCTAAGTCGTCCTTAGGGTCTGGAGACCGCTTATACACGGCTCCGATGAAAGGAGGGGCGTTAGCGTAGCCCAAGGTTGGGTCTGGAATTGGATCATTGTCACTCGCATTCTCAGGGAGTAGATGCTTGAGAGGACTCTCGATCTTAGGCATCACTCTAAGTGACTTGAGAGGAATGATTGGGTCCTCCGTGTGACGCACCTCGTCTGGAAGACACGCTTTCCATGTGCGAATCTTGTTGAAGCCCTTGTCTGAGTCATTGTACCGGAATTCACACACAAAAAGAGGACCCTCGTACTTTACACCCGGGTCGCCTCTCTGATAGCGAGTGAAGTAGGCTACATAACATTTTCCCACAATCTCATCAGCCTCGTGGTCTCTGTACTGGCCGCTCTTACAAACTTCATTTGGATAGAAGAGACGGTCATATCTGTGCACGGTCTGCTCAGGACGATAGTACCAGCACACATTGATCCACTGCTTGCCGTCCTGCGTCTTCCACATGCGGAAGAGCTGCGCAACAATTGGCTTGTTTTCATCGTTCGGATTACGAATCAAGATCCAGTCCCCCACTTTGTACTTCTTACCATCCACAACGAGCTCATCAATTGGGATTCTCATACTGTTGATTCCGTCCGAAACAAGGTAAGCCATATCGGGTTTTTTCTTCTCCTCTTTCAAAAGAGTCTGTATGCGCTTTTCAAGCTGCACAGCATCAGCAACGATTTTCAGGCCCGGAGGGTTGTGAGTTTTAGCATTTTTCAACATCAACATAAGATCGGCTGCAAACTGTTCTACACTCACGTAGTTTCTCTGACGGATCTTGATTTTGATTGTGTCCAAGCACATTGAGCTACGGGCCGCCCTCTGATAGTCTGGCAACTCGTGCAGATCTGGCACTCTGTCAAAATTAACATGGAGGAGCTCGCCTTGTTGGTTTTTGGCCTTCTTTATGCCTTTCATGACGTTCTTAATGCGCTGTTCATAAGGGCGGTCAATAATAGGTGGGCGACCTCTTTTGCACCACGCCTCGTAAGTGAGCTCTGTGCGCACGCCTTGCGGAGGCTGAGGAGTGAGATCACCATGCTTTTTGGTGTAAGCAGACGCAGCCTGCAGAGAGGGGATCACCGGTGTGCTTGCGTAACTCGAAGGCAGTCCTGAAACGCTTGGGCTGCGTGGGACGCTCTGTGATCCCCGACCGAATGCAGTTCCTAAAAGTTCCTCAGGAAGAGGACCGAGGTAAGGGTACTCGTAATTGTGGCCATAGCGTCCCAATACTGGATCTGTACGCATTGTGGGGATTATGGTGTTTTTAATGAAATTCTCGATGATCACTGCGTAGGTATATACAAGACTGTCCTTAGCATTGTATGTTTTGGCATTCCATACGAGTTGAGCAAGATCGCGAAGGAAGTCCCGAGGATGCGGATAACGACCTTTCCGTAAGTTGGTGCGAATCATGCCAAGGGAGATTGGGTTCTGAATAATCTTGTAGTAATCTGGTGTTTTTCTATCTGGTTTAGTCTTAAACACAAGCGCCACCTCTTCACCATTATAAGTGAGATCGTTAATGCCATCAAGCATGCTCATGAAGAGGTTGTTGATGGGTGGGTCAAACGGTATTCCACTAGGTCTAACCATTTTGGCGTTCGTAATTAATCAAATTTCGTGTGTGGGCTAGCATGTTTTTAATATTTCGCGAAAATTAAATGTTCAGGGAGGGTAACATTTTCTATGACCACAACCTAAATCCGTTTATTGAACCGCATGAGAAATTTTCGTTGCATCAACGTCTTGTTTGCTCTGTTATTTAGTTGTAAAAGCTGTTCATGTCCAATTCAAAGCTTTCACGTATTAAGGCATGATCTTCAGCATATATATATTGTAGTTGAATCATGACGTGCCTTTCTCTGTGCTTTAGAAAACGAGAAGTGACAGAGATGCTTTTGTGAGGAAGCTAAAACACTATATATAGGATCGAGAGCCCGAATGCATTTGATTTAAACTCTTTTAGAAACGTATGTTTTTTTTCAAAAAATTTGGCATGAATCAGGGATGCTCTGCGATATACGCCAATACTCTTAGCATTAATTCAATTGATAGATAATGTTTCATACCCTTCGCAACCTGAAGTCTTTACTTATTACCGAACGACAGCAGGATCAAATCTGTTCAAGTGGAGGAAGCAACTAGAAGAACAACCCAATAAGACTACAAGAAAGCAATCAATTGGAAGGATCCCATTTTATACGAAAAGCATTTTCTCCAATAACAACTTGAAAAAGTGGATATGTCTGAATGCTAAGTTCTCTATTCATCTATTCCCAGGGCTCCTTCTTCAAAAGCTTTTTTTGCGTTATACATAATTTTTGATCAATGATCTTGAGGATGATCACAGGTGCTTTTATATATTTGAATCAGTCTTTGCATTTATTATGTTTGCATATTTCGATTGTCTTGGCAAAACGTACTTCGTATTATCCTGAGACTCGGCAAGATCACACGGCTCATATCCAACATTCCTCACATGAGGCATTCTTTAGAGATGGATTTTGATCCCCTCAAGTGTGGACCTCAAATCAAAAATAAATTAATTCGCGGCTTTAACCTTTAGGAGCGATAAAGTGAAATAAGTGACAATCGTAATGAGTACCCTTTCTAGAGCGAACTCACATACTTTAACGTACCATCTATGCCCCTACGCCATTGACGCAATTGTCTTCTTGCATGATGATTCACATGGCTACAAATCACAGTATCCATTCCCCTGCTTTTCATGCACTCCTATCACAATTTTGTGAAGGGCCTCTGCGCAACAGCCGGCTTTTTTTTCATGTAAGAGTTTATGCATGGATAAGTTTACGAGTGAATAAGAAGAACCGTGTGAAAAGGCTAGAACCTGATCATGAACAAGAAACTCACAAATTGATGGAAACTCACTTCCGTTGTTTCTTTATAAATAATTTATGCGCGTTCGTTCAACCTTTAAAAGATGAGTCGCCATGCTTCATGCTTATCTCAAACTTTTGTGGAATTCAAGGCCAAGACTAAACATACATATAATCAAAGGCATCAAAATGCGTTATCTACTAGCGACTTATAATATATATATCTAAATTTATGGCATATGCGATCAATCATCTAGAAAATGTCAGAAGAGAAAGAGAAGGAGTACTACTACAGTAGTGCCAACTCTGTGCACTCCTCCTCTAAGACGGAGTATGTGTTTGGTCCACTCGACGAATCCCACAAACAGAAACTATACGAGAAGCTTGGTCATGCCCATGTTGAGGGAGATGAAGACATTCCAGACATCGAGTACATGTTCCAGAGAACTGAAGAGTTTAACATTGATAAAGCTCTTGAAGTACTTAACACCTCTGTGGAGTACCATGAGAACGACCCAAACTTTCCACAGGAAGACTATATTCTCATTCAAAGGCTTGTAAAAGGAATGGAGGAGAACACAGAGATGCTGCCTGAAGAATGGGCCTTCCAGGTGAAGATGTTTGCTGCTTTTAACGACTTCTATTCTCCATACCCAGAAGTTCGTGCCGTCAGCTCTCCTATTGATGACCCAAGCATTCCAACTGAGACCATACGTGCTTACTTTCTCGGTTTCATGTGGACCTGTATTGGTAGTTTCCTCAATGAGTTTTTCCTGCACCGTCAACCTTCTATCAAAATCACCTCCTCCGTATGTCAGATGCTTCTCTTGCCATGTGGCCGTATTCTTGAGAAAGTCCTCCCAGACTGGGGATTTACAGCCTTTGGCTCCCGTCATCTGTTGAACCCAGGACCTTGGACTTACAAAGAGCAGATGTTCCTGACCATTGTGTTCAACGTCGCTCTTGGAGGCATCTATGTGTCTACAAACATTTATGTACAAAAATTGGATATTTTCTATGGCCAGAAGTGGGTCACCTTCGGTTATCAATTGTTGCTTGCCTTCAGCACTCAAACTCTTGGTCTTTCCCTCGCTGGCATTCTCCGAAAAATTGCTATTTACCCAGTGCGTTCCGTATGGCCTACAATTCTCCCAACATTGGCTCTCAACCAGGCTCTTCTTAAGCCTGAGCACAAAGAACGGATCAATGGCTGGACCATCTCTCGTTACCGTTTCTTCGCCATCATCAGCAGTGTTCTGGCGGTGTATTTCTGGCTCCCAGACTTTGCATTTACTGCCCTTTCCACTTTCAACTGGACTACCTGGATTGCCCCGAGTAACTTCAATCTTGCTGCAGTTTCTGGTAGTGTTTCTGGTCTTGGTCTCAACCCGGTGCCTACCTTTGACTGGAATACTATCGGGTACAATGTTCCTCTCGCCCAACCTTTCTTCTCTCAGGCAAACCAATTTGCAGGTACTTTGATTGCGTTCTTTGCCATCCTTGGTGTGTACTACCTGAACTACAAGTGGACTGCCTATCTTCCGATAAACAGTAACAGTGTGTTCGCGAACGATGGCTCACCTTACGAGGTGACCACAGTGCTCACAAACGGTCTTTTGGACAAGAAGAAGTATAAAAAGTACGGGCCTCCATATTACACAGCTGCCAACTTGGTTGTGTATGGTTCCTTTTTTGCTCTTTATCCCTTCCTGATTGTATACACGTGCATTATTGAATGGAAAGCCATGAAGAGCGCGTTGCGTTCTATCAAGGGTATGTTCACTGGTTTTGGTAAGCTGAACTTTGATAACTTCAAAGACCCACACTCTCGTATGATGTCAAAGTACAAAGAGACTCCAGATTGGTGGTTCTTTATGATTCTTGTTATCTCTCTCACTTGTCTGATCCTTTGTGTGAAGTTGTATCCCGTCAAGACGCCAGTTTGGGGTGTTTTCTTTACAATTGGTATCAACATCTTTTTCCTTCTTCCTATTTCCATCATCTACTCCGTTACTGGCTACTCTTTTGGTCTCAACGTGCTTGTAGAGTTGATCATTGGTTACGCCATCCCCGGGAACGGTAACGCCTTGATGACATTGAAGGCTTTCGGGTACAACATCACGGGCCAGGCTGAGAACTTTGTGACCGACCAGAAGATGGCACACTATGCAAAGATCCCACCTAGAGCCATCTTCCGGGGCCAAATCATTGCAGTTATCATTCAGGTGTTCCTTTCATTGGGTATCATCAACTGGCAAATGGGTGCCATCGAGGGCATTTGTACTCCAAAGCAGCCACAGAGATTCCTGTGTCCGCTGGAGGTTGTTGGTTATTCTGCATCTATCTTGTGGGGTGTTATCGGTCCTGCCCGTGTTTTTGGTCCTTTGTACCCAATCTTGAAGTACTGTTTCGTTATCGGTTTGGTGCTTGCTCCTATTTGTGTGGCTATCAAGAAATACTTTCCAAAGCAGACCATGTACTTCCAGCCTACTTTGATCATCGGTGGTATGGCTGTGTACGCTCCATACAACTTGCTGTACTACCTCCCAGGTTTGTATGTGTCTTTTGTGTTTAACAAGTACATCAAAGGGCGCTACGCAGGCTGGTGGCAAAAGTACAATTACGTCTTGTCTTCGGCTTTGGACACAGGTGTGGCTTTCGCGGGTATCGTCATTTTCTTTGCTGTTCAGTATAAAGAAGTGAGCTTGGAGTGGTGGGGAAATACTGTTTCCTATGCGGGTGTGGATGGTGGTGTAGGTCAGACTTCTTTGTTGAACCCAGCCAACGCTACGGGGGGATACTTCGGGTTGAGAAAGGGACATTTCTCTTGAGCTTTTAGTTTTTGTACAATTTTTTTCGACTCCTAGCTCACAGGTGAGCTTTATTCAACTTTAGTTTAATTCAATACAATTTGTATTATTGTAGATTATTATCCTAGTTATATGTTTGTTGATAGTACATCTCTGATCATGCCATACTGTACAAAATCCTGTAACTAAAAGTGTAGATTGAGTGCTTGCTCAACAAGCAAAGGGGGAATGTATTTGATATGTTTACCTTGCTGAAAAAAAAGTTTTAAGTAGGAATATAGGAGTCATGGTGAAACCATTGTAGGAAAGTGTCCAGGTATCATAAGTGCAATCAGCTAGTTAATCTATTTACCCACAGCTTTCACCAAACAGTGGAGAAATATGCCTGATAAAGTTGGTATAGTGAAATTGTCATCCCAGTTGAGAATATCGATACCTTCAGACAACGCAGCAATGAAACCACATGCAATCGAATAAGCAGGAAGACTTAACTTACTGGTTTCCTCAGTCCACATAATGTCTTCTGTGAATCCATAAGTTGGCACAAAATAGCCATAAAAAATCCAGCAAGATGCTACACCTACTACAAACGCTGCGAAAGAGCCAATTAAACTCTTATTACGCGCAATGCGTGGAGATAAATGGCCGTAAGCCCTTCCCATAGTCAGGGCGGCGGTGTCGGACCAACTAAGCAACAAGACCGCCATCACACCCACGTCTTTCAGAAACAATTGAAACGCGATGCTGAGCCCGAGAAGATACCAATTTACACCGTTATAAGAAGAAACCTCTTTTTCACGCATAAGAAAGCCCACTGTGGCACAGTAGGCTTTGTTGAAGGCCTCCCACTGAAAACGCAAGAGATCGAGGGAGAAGATTGCAGCGAAGGCAGAACTGAGATAAGGAATGAAAACTCTGGTGTTCATATTCTTCGTATAGCACCAAAGTGTGAAGAAACCGATCAGCACGTGGAGCGCTTTGCGAGGTATCTCATGCTTACTGACAAAGGCGCCAAAGCGCGTATGTGCAGAAAGGGTGGAAGTAGAGGGCTTGGGGTCGGTCTCGGTCTCAGACACGGACAGAGACTGGCTCATTGGTTGGCTCTTTTCGGGAGAATAATCCAGATCTTCCTCCGACACGTCCGACACGTCCGAAGAGTCTGAGGATGAAACAGGCGTGTAATCCAGGTCTTCAGCTGAGTCGTACTCAGAACGCTTCGGCAGTCTTGTGTTTTTCAAAGGTGTTCTGGCCAGCATGGTGGCTAGAGATGTGAGTGATTGGTGATCTAGATAGAGATGATTGTTTTTTTAAAAAAAATCGCGTATAAAAGAAAGGCGCCGATGGAGGTCTAATAAATTTTCAAGATGCCACAAGGAAATTTTGGCTTCGTTAAAAAAGTATTTATTCCAAATCGCTATTTGTATTCTTTGAAATTGGATTTGGTTTTGTGAGGCTCCAGAAAAGGATGCCATGAGGATTTTATTTTGACGTACGTGATGGATAACATGTGAAATTTTAAGTGCAATGCATAAAACGATCATATCATAAATGTGAATGTAACTATTCATACACGTAGATATCTTGAGGCATGGTGTTAGTAAGCACTCGACATGCATTAATTCCTATGGGAGCTTTAGATTCTTGGTCACTTTGTCCTCTCTGATCTGAACGTGAGTTTGTGGCAGAAGGATAGAGAGGCTATGGGCGATGCGCTGCTTAATTCTGTGTTTCGGGAATTGTGTATAGAATGTTCTATATTGTAGTGGTACAACAAACCATTCTGTGGGTCTGGTCACCGATATTTGCTCTCTACCTTTGTATATTATATCCCACCATTATAACTTCTATAGAGCCTGAAAAGTTGAAAGATTTCTCAAACGAGGTACTGTGAAGCTGCGGTTGGTATTAGGCCTCTGTTTCACTATATCGCTATTCTCTTGTAATGGTTCAATTTGCACTTTAAAGCTGCTTGATACTACCAGCCGGGTCAATAATTCAGCATGAAAATAAAACAGTTTTCACTTCCTTTAATTCTCTTTGTGACAAATATGTCTAGAATTACTTCGATTTACAATCGAATGTTCTTTTGAAGACAATTATATCGTAAATACCTATCCAAACACATCGCAGCCCTCCAGTGCTTTATCAACACATATTTTATGATTAACCGGTTAATCTTACGAAATCCATACGGAGCGAGCTGGTTGTATTGGCTACTTGGTTATTTGAGAATTGAGTGCTTGTTTCTCCATTTTCAAAAATCTAAAAATGGAAGTTTTTCGTTTTCTTCTTCTTCTTCTTCTTCTTCTTATTCCAAGGACAATTACACTTATTGAACCTTTCCAGGTTCTATAGAGTTTTTTAGAAAACAAGGCATGTTTTCAAAATATATTATCACCATTCTTGTGACAAAGTAACATCAAGTAAGGGCTGCAGGCAATCTTGATGAATCCCAACATTAAAAATCTGAGAGACCAATATGTAAAACTCTTATTTCCACAAAAGCGATCAAAGTGTTAGACATTGTGTATTGTGAATTATGAAACATACTCCGCAGACCAATTCACAAAGTTCTTGTTGTTCCTCTGAAACCGGGTAGCTAGTACCATAGTCCTCCTAAGTCACAGAACTATAACTACATGGGTAGCACTTTTCAAAAAGGAAATATGACAAACTTTTAGGGATGACCTACTCAAAAAATACATACATTTTCATAATCAAGACTGTCCAGAACAACATCAAAGTGGTTAAAACCGGTAACCAAGTAGACACCCAGGCTATCTTTTCTCTTGAGAATTTGTGGACCCTCCTTATTACATATTGGTCTTGTCAATGCCGTCGTTGATGCTTCTTAAATATGTCGGCGTTGGTTGTCAATTTCTGAAGATGTATTATCTGTTGTGCTTGATAAGTTATGATGGTCTTGCGGGTTAGCGTCCTTTTGTTTACTTAATTTCAAGTCTTTATATATATTCACTTCGGAGTATCAGTACTCAGCATCTTAACAAATGTAATATTACAAACTATAATCAACATAGATTCATATACACTCAACACCGAATACACAAATCCTCCATATACCCATTGAACAAGAGCTCAAGAGCACTATTATGTGCATTTCTACACTACAGCAAACAATCGCTCATTAATATTCACAACACTACTCACGCTTAGTAGAAGGTGGAGACAGGCTTGTAAGAGAACACGTTGCTGCTCTTCTGGACTCTGTGAGGCAATGGGAACTTCAAGTTCTTGGTGGTCAACTGCTTGGTGTAGTTACGCTTGATGTCCTCGGTCTTGGCCAACTCAACAACCTTCAAAATGTGGATAGATCTAAATCTGGCACGGTGTCTAGCAGCCATGTCAGAGTACAAGTTCTCAACGGCACCAGTTCTGGTGATGTCTCTGTATTCCTTGTACATGTTGTGGGTACCAGATCTCGAATCGTATCTGATCCACACGCCAAAGTTCTTCACGTGGCCTGGGTTGGTCTCGCTGATTGGCTTCACAGAAACAACCTCACCAGACGCCTTCTTGACCTTGTGCAATTTCTGCAAAAAGTACCAGTATCTGGACTTGGCCACAACAGTGTTTGGAGCGAAAATCGTCATGCGGTACAATTTAGGCTGTGGCACGTTCTCCGTAGGCAAACGGCGGCCGATAACTTCGTACTCAGTAAGACGAGCCACTGGTTAGTATGCATTTTAGTTCAAGGGCTTGTTTACTATAACCATTCAGTTCGAACGTCACGAAACCATTTTCTTGGTTATCTTATTTTTGAAGTGCTTGTATCCGTTTTTCATAAAACATTTTTCTTCAATATCAAATCCTTCATTATGATCATTTAGCTTCCTGAACTCATCCTGTTACTTTCTCGTAGCAAAGTTTCTATTCCGTCTATGGAATCCTTCTTAATTAAACCTCACAAAAAGTTTCATTCATCATTCTTTATTATGCCCTCAAAACATCCACAGCTTTTCCGCAAACACAGCTCAATAACCCCAATAATCGTCACTGTCAGAATAGAACACCGCAATATCACATTCAGTAGCCCCGTCAATTCAATATAATCTCCCTACTTACTATTTGATCCTTGGTGCTTAACTGGATTCATAAAATTTCAATTTTTTTAGGGCAAGCGCCCACCTGCACGTGAAAACAATTTGCCCTGCTAAAAATCACGTGAAATAATTTACATGGTGTGTCGGTGCAGCTCAGATGAGTGGCATATATGTAAATACTCTTCTTCAGCAGTTATTCACTAAACACAGACAATGAAAATTTTTATTAAATATAGTGTTTTCGGTAAGGTAGATTTATTTGAGATACATGCCTTCAAATATCAAACCTTTTAGTAAGGAAACACATTTGACTTACTACCATATACATATAGAGGCCCTTGAATGAGGCTCATCAACCGTTTAGTTATTTGGTTGAGATATTTTGGTTTGAAGATTCTACATTTTATCAATACAGTTGAAAAATAAAATAACTACAGGTCTATAAGTAACCAGCTTATAATGATGTACCTGCTAAATATACCAAGACTTTTGTATACACTAAGCACACAATGCAATGCTCAATCACAACTCATCATGAACAGTTTCATCTTCCTTCTCAGTCTCAATTTTTTCTATTGTAACCTCAGCCTCCTCCTTCTTCTCTCCCTTTTCCTTCTTAGCTAATTTATCCTTTCTTCTCTTCAATCTGTTATCCAAAGCCTTCTCCATTTGCTTGACATACCGCTTGTGTTCCTTTTCCAATTTCAGGGTCATCTTCGTCAATTTATTTGTTTTCTCTTCCACGGTCTTGAACAAGTCGAACGCACTCATAACATCTTCCACTTCATCTGCAAACACTTCTTCATCGTCCTTTTCCAATTTCAAAATAGCCTCATTGATTTTCTCCAACAACTCTGTGAGACTCAAGATCTCCTTTTCCAGATTGAGCTCCTCAAGTTTCAACGTCTTTGTGACTCTTGCGTAGTCCTTGTCAAACGCATCTTTTGTAAACATATTCTCGGTGTACAATTCGGAAATTCTGTCAGACTCTTTCTCCAAGTTGCCTGATAACGCTTGTAAAGTTGCAGTCACCTTTGCTGCTCTGTCGTTAAGCATATTGAAATGCACAGCTCTAATAGGAGACTTCAAGTAAGTCTCTATAATATTAAGCTTTTCGATGCGCTTGTTGATGGCCGCAGTCTTCAAATCCTTCAAATTGCCACCGTACATTTGGTCTTCTAACCACTCGAGGTTCTCAGACACAAACAGCTGGAAAGCACGCAAAGCATAACCATCTGATTTGATATATTTCTTTGACCCTCCCTCAAGGTCTTCCAACGCGTCATCAAGGCTCGACCGCAAACTGTAGAGCTCACTCTCTAAAGTGTTCATGAGCTCGGTTTTTTGAGCTCGAATCTGGTCCTTGTACGCCAAATCCTTGAGCCTTCTAGATGCACTGTCTTTCTGCAAAGGAGAGAGCGGCTTAGGCTCGGCAAAATCCTTAGAAGAAGAAACTAGAGTCTTCAAAACTTTTTGACTTGTACTCTTTGCGGTGGTGTTGGTAGAGTTATCAGCAGCGAGCGGCTCCTGTTCTGCCTTCTTCAAGAGATTCCCGAAGAAGCCATTCTTCTCATCTGGCACGCACACAGCAGTCACATTTTTCACCGAGAAGATTCGGCTCTGGTCCAATTGGAAGTACGCAGTGTACACCAAACCACCACCCTCTTTACAAGCCTTCAAGTCAAAATCCTTGGAGAGCTTGTCCACGGCCTTGGAGATCTCAGACTCTACACTCTTGTAAGAAAGAGTCTCGATGAGATCGCCCTCCTCAAGCAACAGAAGCTCGAAGTTGCTCTCCTTGTTTTTCAAAGAGCTGAGCTCGAATGGCACTGTCGAGCCAAGAATAGCTCCCTTAGGGAAAACAACGGTCTTCTTGCCATCAAAACTGAAGGCATACTCGTAAAGAGAGTGCTCTGTGATGTTAATATTCTTGGCACGGAACATCTGGCTCAGAATGACTCCTCTCAAAGTGGCACCCTGTACAGCGGCCTCGTCAGAGTTCACATTCTTGGAAATGAGGTTGCTTGGGCCAAGCTTAGCAAGCTCTTTCTGCACAAACGGAGATCTGGTGCACCCACCAAATAAGATGATGGAGTCCACGTCCTCTAATGTAAAGAGTTCTTGCTCGCCACCAACGCCACTGGCAAGCGAGTCAAAAATGACTTGCGTCACCCGGGGGAAGACCAGCGCAATCGCATTCTCGTACTCCAGTCTTGTGACCAGAGTCCGAAGATCGTGTTCCTCGAAGAGCGCCTCTGACAGCGCCAGCGCCTCGTTGTTTGCGCTCAAAACAAGTTTGGTCTTCTCGGCGGCCTGCCACAACTTGACTAACGATTTTTTGTTAGCAAGCACCTCGGATCGTTCGCAACCGGTTTTGGCCACAAACTTGTCCAAAATCACATCGGCCAAGGCCTGTGTCAAGAACTCACCACTCAAGGATTCGTCCACGGCGTAACCTTTGGTCTCCACCGCAATGGCGCCATCATCCTGCTGCTCAAAGCGAAGGAGAGTGGCTCTGGTACCAGAAGCGCCCATGTCGAACACAACATGGTACTGCAACGGCTTGTGGAACTTGATGTTTGTGGAGGCGTAGTTCACACCAACACCCACAGCGTCCTCTACAAGCGAGATTGTAGTGAAGCCCGCAATTTTGGCGGCGTCGACAACAGCACGGCGCTGGGAAAAGCGGAAGTGGGGAGGAACCGTGACCACGACATCCAGCAAGAAGGAGGATCCAGACTGTGCTTTGAGAGCTTTCTGAGCACGGTCCTTAATGTGGGCCAACGACATGGCAACAATTTCCTCGGCCTGGTACGCCACGCTATTCAGAAATGCGTAGTCTATTGTCCCTCGCTTTTTGTTGGCCACTGCGGGAACACCGGGATGATTGCGCGCATAGTCAGCAAGAAGGGTGGCGTTTTCGTTGGACTGACCAAGAAGAGCTTTGGCACCAGAAATACACGTGCCAGGGAAACGCAGACACATGGGAGCGGAAGCGTGGCCGTAGAAACGCTCAAACTCGTTGTAAGTGTCTGAAAGAGACTTGAGTGCGAGACTGAGTGGCTCTTTACGCTTGGTTTCAAGAGTGAGAACCATTTCGAAGGGGATGCCAGGGGCAATGAGCGTAGACTTGAGAAAGCTCTGCCCGAGATCCACGCCTAGAAGCGCGGCATGCGCCATGGCAAAGAAGAGAAGGAGCTGTATTTTCATGGCGTTACACCAAGGTTGTTAACTGTGTGTAGTAAATTAGAAGTCTAATGACGGGTGAAAAATATGTGAGGTGGCAGATGTCGGGGTAATACTGGCAACTGAAGGAAAATCAAATTCAGCTCAAGTGGGTTCAGAATGTTTTGTATTTGATACTCATATGTTTTTTTTTTCACCATTTCAATGTTTTAGGCTCATCGTAACTTGGTAGAACCGTCGAGAATGTCATGATGAAAAGTTGTATTTTGCCTTCTTTCGAGAAAGTGACTACTTTAAAATCTTGCTTAGACCTTATTAACCATACCAAGCTCAAAGAATTGCATTTTGACAGCTACGGACATCAGTTGTTCTCTTCAAGTGAGCCAGTTGATAGTATATCGAGTCTAATTTTGACAAGAGAACTTGTGAAGAACGCTACACCAATAACTTGAAAAAGATCTTAAAAACTAAAAAACGTAGATAAATATTGACGGTTTTACAACACTGTCTACAGTAGCGCTGTGTCTGCACGTGCGGCTAGCAGTAAATTTTCAAAATGAATCCTCCCAGCCTCGTTCACTATGGAGAGGCAAGAGAGACAATATAATCCTGATCGTGAGTACAGGGGAAGAGATCTGTCACGATCGGACAGAAGCCGGTACCGGGGCGAAAACCACAGAGGAAGCTCAAATCCTTACAGAGAGAGCTCCAACCCTTACAGAGAAAACTCTAACCTGTATAGAGACCCAAACAGAGATGTGAGAGATCGGGAACCGCGCCTGAGAGACTATCGCGACTCGCCAAGAAATCACGGCCATGAGCCGAGGGATCCTGAACTCAGAGATCGCGAACATAGAGATCGAAACAGAAAACGTGATTCCAGAGAATATGTTCGGGACTCGGCCAGAGACTGTAATCGGGATTTTTCAAGAAGGCCACTTATCTCCGATTCTGTCGTTTCGATAATAGATCGCCCTAGAGACTTCACTCGATGGGATATAAAACCACCACAGTATGCTAATGTGAGCGCACAGAAAGCAAAGCTTTTGGGCCTTTTCACGCCCTTAGGGCCTGTAGAGTCGGAGGACGGCCCAGTAGGAACCGAACATAGCGAGATTTTAAATAGTGTTACACTTATTGATCCTAAGGACTCCCGCAGTTCATGCACAGTAATTGCTGTAGATGGTGCACTAATGGCAGACGCGATAGTAAGCTTCATAGAGCTGTTTTTGTCCCTGTTGCGCGATTTTGAAAAACGTGAGCTTCGCGTGAGAGATCTGCGCTTGTCCGGTGATGATCTTGTGTTGGTCCTCCCTGACCACCAAACAGCTACGATTGCAGTAGCTTTAACAGGACATATTTTGCAGCATGAAGACAAAATGATCACACTATGTATACAGAGACCTGGAGAGTATTTGGTGCCGACACCAAATTTTCAGGAAGTGAAGTTTGCGAAGCCTTACATGAAGGATACAAGCTCTAAAATCACAATAACCAATATTGCCGTTAATGTCACAGAAGCTGTGCTTCGGGAATCTTTGGAAAATGTGGCTGAAGTGAAGTATGTGTCCATATTAGTGGACAAGAAAAATGTTTCGAAGGGAATGGGGTTTGCTGAGTTTCTGGCAAAGTCCTCCAAAAGTTTAGTTGACTTGGTTGATCAAGTAAGGGAGATAACGCTCCAAGGGCAACAATTAAAGTGCGAGCTATCATGTCAAGGCAGTACTGCCAAATTGGCTATGAACTTCAAAAACCTTGTCTCTGCAGGATGGGGGAAAATTACGACTCATCGCCAGCCATCTTGCGTGGTAGAGTTTTTGAATTTGGTGAATGTAGACGAGCTTTTAACACTTCCGGACTTGCATGCGATTGACGATGAGTTGAAAACAGTTGAGGAGGATGTTCGTAACCGTGTGCAGCAGTTTGGGTCTGTTGAACAGATAAAAGTTCCTCGTTTGGAGAGAGTTTTAAGTGAAAACGAAAAATATAAGCGTATAGGCATCACGAAAGGATTTGGTAATGTTTTCGTCAAGTTCAAAACCGTACAAGAGTGTGAGACGTGTTTCAACAAGTTGTACGGAACAAAATATAATGATCGAAGTGTGGTTACAAGCTACTATAGCGAGAAAGATTTCGACTTGGATTTATTTTAGATCTATAGATTAATTTTTGCTCATGAGTCTATGAAAAAAACTGTAGCTAGCCATGTTTATTTTGTCTACTTTATAACCTACACCGTCCATTAAGTGTTAACACTAGGGGTTATATGAATACAGAATTGGAAGATTAACAATGCAAAGAGAGACTCTATTTCTTCTCCTTCTTCTCCTTCTTTTCTTTCTTATCCTTCTTCTCCTTCTTCTTCTCCTTCTTCTCTTTCTTCTCTTTCTTCTCTTTCTTCTCTTTCTTCTCTTTCTTCTCTTTCTTCTCTTTCTTCTCCTTCTTCTCTTTCTTTTCCTTCTTCTTCTCCTTCTTGACCTTCTTTTTCTCCTTCTCATCCTCGCTATCGCTCTCGCTCTCATCTCTCTTTCGTTTGGTGCTAACGTCGTCGGCGTCCTCATTATAAGTCTTGGTCTCGGTCATGTCCACCTTTGGCATCTGGCGGTCCACCTTACTGGTGGTTCTCAAGTCCTTGCCTTCCAAGGCACTCAATCTGTTCTCAACAGCAGCTCTCACGCTGTAACCAACATCACCAGAATCGTCTCTCTCCTCAGCCAACGCATCGTATCTGAGGGCAACGGCAGCCTTGGCAGCCAAGACTCTGGCGATCTTACCCTTGTTCTTACCGTTGGCCTGACCAACTAAAGAAGCGTGATAGATCAAGCCATACTTAGGAGTGTCATGCTTGGTCTTCAAAGCACGGAACAAAGCCTTCTCAGAGCCCAAAATCTGAATCGTGGAAGCTGGGGCCTTAGCTAAAGAAAGCAAGGACCCAGCATGGGCAATCAAACGAGCACCAACCAACTCACCCACAAGGGCAGTCAAGTTTGGAGCAATCGCTTTCATACGCGACGTCAAGTAGTTCGAAAGATGCTCGCGGTAAGCGGCGAAGTCCACAATCTGTGTAGCAAGAGCCTGAATGTTTTCGAGGTCCACATCTGTAATCTCTGTACCCATCGAAATTTCGGCAGCAGCCTTGACCTGAGCTTCAACTTCTTCTGGAAGAATAGCACTGAAGTCAGTCTCCGCAGCGTTCAGACGAATACCCATGTGAAGCACAATACGGGCAAAGGCAACAGAGTCTGTGACAATCTTAGCCAATTCAGGAAAGTGCCATCCATACCATTCTTTACAACGCATGGCGTATTGGTTAAGCTCTTTGTCCAAGTCGTCCAAAAGCGCAATAGCCTGGATGATCATGGTGTCAACTTTGTCTGCAGAGAACTTCAACTTGTGACGGCCAATAGAGTGGGCAAGACCAAGAGCCATCTTGCTAAGGTCGGAATCGCTGACCCCAGGAAGAAGCTCTGGAAGGTGCTCTTTGATGACTCTGTGAATGTCCAATGTGGCAGCATCGGATACAATCAGGAAGTTGAGTCCCAACTTATTGATCAGATTAGCCAATTTGGTATCCAGCACGATAAGGGTGGTCTTCTTGTCAGACTTGGACTCTTCTAAAAGCTTCTTCAACTGGTCAGATGCCTTGCCCTCGAGTACAGAGTTGGCTTCTTCCAAAGCGTTAGCCGCAGAAGAAAACTTGGAGAAGGCCAGGATTTTGAACTGAGATGCAACCTTCTCCGCCGAGTTGAGATCATCCAAGAGAGAAGCACTCTTGTAGATCTTCTTATCAGCAGCCTTGAGCAAGGCGTACCCAGCAGCGGTCTCCGTGAGGACAAAGGTCATGGTGGGTGAAATTTTTCGTAGTGCAATTATATTTTTTTCAAAATTTTCAGGGTTGCCCGGCGAAGCAGATGACATCTGGTATCGAGATACCAGGGTTTGAAAAACACCTAGATGTCACAATTATAAGATGAAAGGTTCTATTGATGATTATATAAATTGTTAAGCAGCCCATTTTGCGTTGTAGAACTCAAATTATATCATACATAATATTTCATCATATTCTCATGCCTTCAACTGATTGAAAAAAAAAAATTGCTCCAAATTTGAAAAAAGTCTCCAATGTAGCTTTCGTAGGTATCAGTTGCTTTTTTTAAGGTCTGTGATTCGAATCAGAGGCTACAGTGCTTTCAAGATTTAGGTGTACGGAATCTCTGTGTTTGCGATTTTGAACTCATATTCTTAATAATGAAAAATAAGTTCTCCAAAAGGTATTATCTCTTACTTTCAGGGTTGCCATTTTTAGATACACTGAGTAGCTTTAAAAGTAAAAATGGTTAGACTGCCTGAGCAGTCGAAACAGACGGCGTACAGTCACAAACTCCCTCAAAACCGCCGAACAAACATAGAAAAGCGAATTTTAGTGTATTTTTGAAAGCTACTTGCGGAGTAAAAGCTGTTGAAACGGGCGCAATGTTAAAGAGCGGCGGAGGTCATCACACTGCTGAAAATGCTCCATGCTCAATATGATTGTAACATTCCCAACAGCAGACAAGGATTTGATTACGAAAGATTTATGAGGGCATCATTAATTCAATATTTCGGCACTTTAAAATCTGCCCATAAATGCCGGTATGTGTTTGACGTGCATAACCAGTCCTTCAAAATGCAGATCAATTGCAACGGCCTGTCTTGAATTGAGCAACAGAAAAACGAAGTTGGCTCGCTATGAGCGCAATGTCGCATTTAAGAGAGTCAAACCTAAGCAATCGTGTTATTCGTTTTTAACACCGTCGAAAATTGTGCAATGTGATCTTGTGATTTTTATTCTCACAACAGTCTCACATTTGCATTGATCTAGAACAACGGGATTATATGATTCGATGATGATTAATCAAGAGCTTAAGACTCACGGACTCAATTTGAAGATCTGTGAAATCTTATGAGCTCAACTCCTGACTGAAATTACGAGTTGACATCGATGATTTACCCCTGGGACACAATTTTGTGTTCCCCACAAATCGAATTACTTTATTCCCTGATCCAGAAAAGCGGCACTGTGTATCGCAAAACTACCTAGAGCAGCTCGCATTACAGCTTTATTCTTTTCCTTGTGCTCAGGCAATTAACGGAAATTGGTCAATGCAACTTATTTATCACCTGTACCAAAGATCTGCGTAATGTTCACATGCCAGAACACAATCGAGTCTACATGTCAAAGAAATTAACAGAGCGGCCACAAAACTCAATTGCCCGTCATCTCCTTAATTTATGTACGCCTTGCTCGTCTTATCGCTCTTTATGTATGGTTTTGTATACGTCTTTGGCACCCGGCTACCGAATCCGGAAAAACGCAAACAAATCAGGCGCATTTTCTTATGCATCAGGCTGTGAAATTCCCAAGATCTCCTGCGTGATATATAAATGGACATTCTCTCCTTCTGCGCATGTCCACACTTTTTGCATCCCTATAATTAACGACCATTACCCCAGATTTCAGGCTCAGCAATAATGTCAAAGTCACATAGAAAAAAAGTCATAAGAAAGCACCACAAACGTCGTCACATCCGTCAGGAGGCAAGAAGAGCAGTTCGGAAGCCATCACTCTCACCGCCTCCTAAGGTCGTTCCAGGGTTTGCTCCCCCATTCCCAACACACTCACACTTTATAGACTCCCCAGATTTGGACTCTCCTGGTAACAGTTTTGCCGGGTTTAGCCCATCCAACAATCTTTATGAAGAAGATGACTACGATTTCAATAACAGCTTCGACACGGACTTTCTTGCTGACGATGATTTCGAAACGTTCTCTTTCAATGATATGGAGGACATTTTCGATAGAGATCATGAACATCATTCAGCGTCAGAGACCGAGACATCCGAGGACGATCATAGAAAGGATTTGTCTGACGATATGGATGTCTCGTTCGGATCGGATTATCTGCAATACTTACTTAGCGATGAAGATAGCTTCGACGCCGAGGAGATTTGCACTGAAGAGATAAGGGGTGTTCGAGTGTGCAGATCGCTCAACTCTTTCTCCGACAATAGAGGAGGAATTTTTGTGCCAAACGCATTCGCACAGGCACCGAAGTCCGTTTTGAAGACAGGTAGCTCATTGACCTTCATTGTCTCTGCAAAGAATGGGAACACAAGAGATGCAACACGCTACGCCACAGAGATCAACTCGGAAAACTGTGAAAGTATCTCTTTTCCAGAGGCAAACAAAACCGTGCTGCTTCCAACAACGCAGACTCAAAGAAACAAGAAAAAGCATGCAAAAGCTGCCGTGATCCAGGCACACGAAATCAAGCTTTCCGAAAAGCGAACTAAAGAGAAAAAAACAGGATTTTACACCGAGTCAGCATTGAAACAATATCTACGAAGTAGGTCAGGACGGAGCAGTAAAGATTTTCTGATCAATCTCACGCAACACAAAAAATTGAGAAGCTACAGCTCGTCCATACAGCTCGACCAAACAAATACTGGACGTCTAAGCAGAGGCTTGGCTTTGGAGTTCCAAGACACTGTTGAAGAAGAGCCTGTAGCGACATCAGGAAAAAAATGCGTCAAGTGGGCGCGAAAATTAGAGTGGTAATCTCTAAGTTTTTATAAACACTAATAAGCCTTAATGTTCATCTTGACGATAATGCACATCTCTACGTCTACGCCTTTTTTCTTAGCTCTTCTTTCAATTCTTCAGAGTGCAGATTCTTAGTTATAGTTATATAGGAATGCATTACAATGCCAGATTTATACGTATCTCTATTTACACATTAAAACAATGATGTCATAGCTGTGAGACGAGCTCTGCGCACTTAATTAGTACTAGAACAACAAGCTACATCAAAACAATTGAATCCGTGTACATTGTGTTCAAAAAACTATTTTATATGCAGGTGGCGCATAAGCGAGCAGCAAAGCTGGAAGCTTAAGCTATTGTGATAGCTGGATGTCAAAGAAACCCCTCATCCGCGGAATCCTTAGATGCATGCTACTCCTCCTTCTTTTTCAACACCGCTCTGAAAGAGAAAGGCTCATAAGCATAGCCCTCTCCCTCGAAAAACTTGGACATGGCCTCAACCCAGTGCAAACGGAGAGAGTGTAACATCGCAGATGTCCCCTCCATCATCACTAAAATACACACAGTTAGGACAAACCACATTCCGAACAAAAACCACGCCTTGAAAATCGTAAAAAAGCTAGGATTTGAACTGTCAAAGGCATTGGCTATGGTCATGCTCCACAATACAGAAGACAATTGTGCGTGAGCCAAGGACAAGGCCCACAACCGCAAATAAGATGCCGTATGGGAAACACAATTGAGACAAAACTCGATAGTGTGGATAACCTGGTGGATCATAATGTCCCCAAAATCGAACTCATCACTCTTCGTGGCTTCATCGTCATCATTACTGAGATCAGTAATAATGAGGTCATCTTCACTGGCATTGTCCTCGAGCAAAGACACCAGCTGATGGTTTTCTTGTGAGTACAAATCTGTGTAGCCACTTTTCACAGCCTTGTTGTTACGACGTCGCAAGACCAAAGGCTTGTAGAGCAAGAGCCAAGGAACGCACACCAAAGCTATCAACAAAAGCACAATCTGTACAAACGCTTGCCCTCTGTAAAGCTGATCGTCGATGGTACCTGGCGAGAGAAACATGTTGATAAGCATGTTCAACAATCCTGGTGCTGGCTGTTCTATTTTTACCCAGTCCACGCACCACTTATATATGATCATCACAGTAAGGTAGCCAAAGATACTCTGCATGAACAAGAAACTAGGTATGAAATTACCTACAATATCCACCAGCAGCTCGAAGAAGCGATAGTTGACAAGCGAGAAGAAAAGAGAGTACGTCATGTGCACAAAGCCCATCACAATTGATAACTTCATCTTGTAACTATTCATGAATATAAGTCCGTTGTCTGTTCCGTGCCACATTGGGTCGAGCCCAAAAAAGTAGGTGCCAGTTTGGTGAGCCTCTATGAGGTCTCCCTTCAGAAACTCGCTAGGCCATGCCCACCCACTAGGAAAAATAGACAACGAAAGCAGAAATATATCGTTGTAACAGAACCCGGTGTATACAGAGAATAAACCCATGAGGAAGATCAAATAACGCCCCCCAAAGACCATTTCAGACAAATCATCCGTAGCAGTGCGTTGCAAACTGCGTTCGTTGATAATGAGAAATAAGGCGATGAGAGCAACAATAAGACCGTGGCCAATGTCACCGAACATGAGAGCAAACATGAAGGGGAAAGTGATGATGGTGGCCAAAGCGGGATTCACCTCTCTGTAACTCAGAACCCCATAAGCATCCACCAAAGCCTGGAAAGCATTAGTGAATTTGTTTGTGCGGAAAAATGTTGGCGGGGTCTTGTTTGTCTCCAAAACGTTTACAACGATAGTAGTTGTTGCGGCGGTCGTTGCTGCTGTCTCTGTGACATCACTCATAGCAGCTCTAACCGCCTCGATATCCGAGGACGGAACCCAGCCTTCAGCTATAAGCAGCCGGCGTGTGTGGTCAAAATCGAACATATTGAGTGTGGCATACACTGCCTTTTCTTTTTTTATTGTTGTGGCCCATTGCTCGATTGACTCAGCGACTAGGTTGAGCTCGACGCCAAGCGTAGCCCGAGTCTGGTTGAGTACGCGGTTTACATCATCAAGTTTTGTGTTGGTTTCTGCAAGCAGGGCCTCGAGAACCTCGGGGTTCGCATCGAGTGCGTATATTTTCCCATCAAGAGCTTCTACCACACGACGGCACTTAGATAGAAGCGTCGCACCATGTGTGTACATTATGACAACATCTTTGTAGATAGGTTCCCCTGTTTTGGCGTCAGGAATAGCCTCCTCTATGTGAACAGCGCTCATAAAAAGGTTCCCTCTAAGAACACGCCACAAGATCTTCTCCGCGGCGTCAATCTTGTCACGAGGAAGCGTTGCAACCACGAAATCGATGCTAAACAGAAGAAGCCCATCAACATTCTCGGGAGTGTCGGCGTAGCCTTCTTCCATGCTTTGTTGCTCAAAAAGAAGAGGCGCGTCATCGTCCTCTATAGAGAGTCTGCGCTCTGCCTCTCTCCGTGTGTCACGTCCTCTTGCGAAAAAGGATGCGCCATGGAGAGCCACAAACCGACTTTCTACAAGTTCAAGTTGCTGTTTCCTGAGACGGTCGTAAGAGCCATCCAAACCAGAAATGCGCTCTTCACACGCACTCACAGAATCCACAATCTCATCTATTTGGGAAGCAGAAGGCGCAATATTGCTTATAGTCTCCAATTCATCGAGGTGTGTTGCAGGAGCCGGATTGTCTTGTTTTGCTAATATGGAGCGGAGATAACGAATCTGGCGCTCTACATTATCAAGCCTACGGATTTCCTTGACAAACAGTCTCTGGAACGCGTTGACAGAGCGATTGAGGTCTCGGAATTGTATGCAGCCTAGCTCTCCAAGGGCAGACACAACGTTCCGCAGAAGCTCTGCTGCTAGATAAATTTGGACTAAAGACATTTCCGCGGAACCTGGTTAGTATATGGTTGTGACAAAGCACAAGAAGTGTAGTACGTACGGAAAATGGCCTCTTCCTCGGACATGGTGAAGATGCAGATGTGATTTGATTTTAACAGGTTGCATTTGGCAGATGGCTTATGTAAGCATACTAGAAAAAAGAATAAAGAGATTTATGAATTAATTCAGTCTATGAATTTTGCTTGATTGATTAATTTATGTTAAATGTTAGATGATCATTTATTTCAATTTAGTGTGCAATTTATGTATGAGGGCAATGCAACTGACCGTCATGATCTCGAACTTTGCTTACAATAAGATGCTTGAGCTTTTCGTGGGCCATGTATATATGTTATAGAATCGGGAGTATTAATTGTTTGACGAATGAGAAAATTTTAAATATCGACAACGTCCTTAGCCGATTTCAAAATTTGTGGACAGTAAGTATTGAAATGGGCAATATTCTTAAGATAACAAATTTTGATTCGGGCTCTTCTATTTACAACTATTTTTCTTTTACATTGTTAAATTATTTATGTAGTGCTATCTAGTATCAAAACTCCCCAATGTTGCCTTCACGTCTGGGTCGAAAGGATGGTTTACCAAAATTTGGTACAAATCACTAGGAATTTTCGTAACAAAACTCACCGCCAACTTTATGGTCTCCTTGGCTCTCAAAAGCGGGAAGTTTCGAAGAAGTTGCATAGGCAGTTTGGACTCTAGGATCTGGTTACGAATAAGCACCAATTGAGCGACAACCAACAAGACATTCATATGACATCCGTAAGCAAACAAAAAGTCCCAAAGCTGGAGAGCTTCCCCCAATGGAGGGGTACAAGTAGATAAAGTCAAGACCAGAGGAAAGGCATACATTTCAGGAGTTAAGAGCTTCAGAGCTAGATAATTTTGAAGCTTTGGGTCTACTATCCGCAAAATCTTATCTACAAGAGCAGCTCCTGTGTGAACACCCTCTAAAGTTGGTGTTACATATAACGGAATATGACGAGTTAAAAGAGTATGGAACATGGCAAACGCCTCGGGCTCACTCTTAGACACAAACGCAAAAGGCGCTGCTAGGATATTCATTCCCTGTACATAGGGCAGTAGACTTTGTGTGCTCTTGGCGCTTTCCATGGTCCAAGCGTAAGCAGAGAGGATTCTTACCAAGCTTGGCTCGGAAACCTTAGTGGAAAACTGCTGGTCTCGCGAAAGAGTTCTGAAAGAGTCGTTGCGCACTTTTGCGTACGCCTGAGGAGGACCTCGTCCAACTAACTCAAGATACGCTGAGGTAGGAATAGGTGATACTCTGAGAAGGACAGACCAAACATAGCACCTATAAGGACAAGTTTCATAGCCTTCTGGTATTCCGAGCCCATCCGCTAATATCGCATATCGAAGCTGGGATAGAGCTGGTTTAAGAAGAGGTTGAGGAGCTGCTAAAAGAGTCTCAACTGGGTCTCTTTTGCGACCTTTCTTTGGCAGCTTCATTCTAATATAGTGATATTTTGTGACCTCAACCGGTATCTGATTCTACTTAGTTAATTTTTGCCTTGATGGATGTTTGTTTATCATGTTAGTCCTGTCGTGTGATACCCTGACTTCGAATGAATGAGAGTGAAAATAAGTTCTTGAGTATGTTTCGAGAATGATAGATCAACAATTTAGGTCTAATAGATATTTTGTACCTCAAAAGCGCTCTCTTAAGTAACATCACATACGCATAAACAAATGCAAATTAGGGAGAGTGTCAGGTAAAGAAATTCAAATCAAATACTCACATTATTCCAATCTAATGCAAACCTGATTTTTGAAATACAATATTCCTGATTGTATAGCCTTCGCAGATCAAGATCTCCTGTTTTGACGCCTCTGTTTCTGTATTAGAAGCCCCGGTGGGACATTACTGAATTTTCTTACTCAGCCTAGATCTAGATCAATTGAAATCACTATATGAACCGTCCTCAACGGCCTCGGATACTCAAGACCAAGGCCCGCACACGGCATAGTTTTTTACCTCGCCGTCGGATTATACTTCTTGCACTTGTGCTATCTTTAACACTCGTTTTTTTTACGTTTAAAAAGGATGTGGTAGAAGAATCTAAGCCACAAGAAGTTGAGGCAGTTGAGCAGTCTTTTGATGAGTCTGTATTGCAAGATGATCCCTTTGGCCTAAAAAAGCCCGAATTCACTTACGACCGTGTTAATGCTACCTTTTTCGTACTTGCAAGAAATCTGGATCTCCATGGTCTTTTAGGTCTGATCCAGAGTGTGGAGGAGCGTTTCAACCACAGATATCATTATGATTGGGTTTTCGCCAATGAAGAAGAATTTACACAGGAGTTCAAACAGCTAACCCTGAATGCGGTATCGGGCACCCCTACCTATGCCAAGATACCCAGGGAATTTTGGAGTTACCCGGAATGGATCGACCAGGATTTGGCTGCAGATGTAAGAGAACAGATGGAAAAGGATCATATTAAGTACGGGAGCTCAGAGCTGTATCGTCATATGTGTCGGTTCAACTCAGGGTTTTTCTACAAAATGGAAGAGATGCAAAAATACAAATATTATTGGCGAGTGGAACCTGATATCACATTCAATTGTGATATAGACTACGACTTGTTCAAACATATGGAAGAGAACGACAAAGTTTATGGGTTCAGCATGGCTCCTTTCGAAATTCACACTACAGTTCTTAGTTTGTGGGGTGTTGTGAAGAACTTCACTGGTCTGTATCCTCAGTATGTCGCCGAAAATAATAACGAGGAGTTCATAACAGATGATGGAGGAGAGACCTTCAATATGTGTCATTTTTGGAGTAATTTTGAGGTTGGAGATATGGACTTTTACCGGTCTCAAGCTTACGAGGATTTCTTTCAATGGATAGACTATTCTGGAGGAATATACTATGAGCGTTGGGGTGATGCACCAATACATACTATGGCCATGGCATTGCTTTTGGACAAAAGCAAGGTGCATTACGTGGACAACACAGGATACTATCATAACCCTAATGGACAGTGTCCTCGCGAAAGAGAAACTTTAGAAAGATTAAACTGCGATTGTGCTCTGGAGTTTGATTATAACTGGCTTCCAGAGAGTTGTATTCCGTTATATTTTGAGATTAACAATATGACACGTCCGGAATCTGTGGAGGGCTTGAGGGTTAAAACGCATATAGGAGATGTGGAGAACTCAAATCCTGTGGTAAAAGGTGGATTTGAGGTGATTTCATAAAAGGATTTGCATTCATTGGAGCATGTTATTTACACGGCATATTGTCAGGCTTTTTGTTGGCTTGGCGAAATAGACATTAATAATACGTTAGCTTAGGATTTTTGTAGAATTTCAAAATTTAATGTGTCCTCTTAGTGCGATCGCTCAGTGTGTCTCTTCTTGTAGATATGTTATGGAACCTAATATTGGATAGCCGCCGGTCTGGAGCCTCAGTGAAAAATGAATTGTAGCCTGTTATGATATCCACTAGACGACGTGGCATATATACCAAGGAAGTTCTTTTTATAGCCATAGTATTACAAATGTACATATTTCTGAACATCAATAGTTTGAGTATATAGCCGAGAAATTAATTCCAACATCCTAAAAAGTGAGCCTAAAACCATGGGCGTCACACTTCCCCATCCAGCCTTGGGGATTGTTATTCCAGTTTTTCTAATAGAGTTCATAGGACACTCTGCTCATTACTTCATTTTTCGGCACTATTTTTCCTTCAATAGACAGGTCTTTTTTGAGGCGTGTCTTGGGATGATCTGGCTATCCTACTATATTGCCATCAAGAAATCACCAGGGTATGCTCCAAAAGACTACACCACAAAGAAAGGAGATTGGAAACGGTGGTGCAAAAAGTGTGAAGCTTTTAAGCCAGAGCGTGCTCATCATTGCAAAACTTGCAAACGATGCGTGCTTAAAATGGACCATCACTGCCCCTGGACTACTAATTGCGTGGGATACAATAATATGCCTCATTTCATGCGGTTCCTTTATTGGGTGAACTTCACCACAGCGTTCGTACTATATGAGCTCTTGAAAAGAGGTCTAGAACTTTGGGACATGAAAAACTTCCCTGCCTACATGTTCCGCCGGAGTGAGATAGTGTTTCTCTTTGTTTTGATTGCTATGGATGGGTTTGTTCTACTCACTGTTGGGCTACTCACACTCAAGTGTTTAGTGCATATTGCCACCGGCATGTCCCAGATTGAAACTTGGGAGTGGGAGCGCATAGAATCACAAATGCACAACGAGCGTTTTTGGCACCGTATACGCAGCAATTACAAAAAGGAACATGGCAAGAAAATGCCTAAACTCACTTCTATAAAGGCTGAAGAGTTTTTCTACTATAAAAATACAGAAGCCGCACAGAAATCGGATCATTTTCTCTACTCTATGGACGATGTGGTGTTTCCATACGATCATGGGTTCATTCGGAACACCTTTGACCAGCTAAATTATCCATGGATGTGGTTGGTTCCATGGGCAGGACCTTTGGGAAATGGTGTAGACTACAAGAAGACTGATTTAATTGAAGAAGACCAGTTGGGTCTTCCTTGGCCTCCAGATGGAGGCAGGCACGAAATTGACGATATCACTGACGAACCACATGTTGTTTTTCAAGAACCAACAAATCGTTGGGTCAACAGCATGGGAGAGGCGCTTAGGGATTATGGTGTGGATGAAGAAGTTCACGTGGATTTAGATTACGAGGAAGAGTAATATTAGCTGAATATGTATTATAAATTAATATGAATTATTACAAAAATTCATGTTTTCGTTGCTGAACATTTATGGGTGTAATGGGAGATTTCAACACTAACAAAAGCATTTTACAGTACCGATACGATTCAGGTCACCAAGGAAGCGTTATAGCAAGAAACGAAGCAGTTTCTCAAAACGAACGTAACTCTTCACTCAACGCCTGTAAACTCACCGAAATCATCACTATCATCATCTTCACTTTGAAGTCTGTTTCTGTCGTTATCCATGCTGATATCATAAAACTTCTCCTCCAACGCTGCAACCTGTTCCTCGACAGGATCGGCGTCTTTCACTTTGACATCTTCTCCCTGTTCATCAAGAAACACCTCTTCGTATAACTTATAATCGGTCTCAAACTCCCTCAAGTAAATATTGAAATTACTAGCTTCGTACGAGCTCGGAAATCTCATACCCAATCCTATGCGCTTGATGCTGCTATTCATATTCACGTTCTCTTTTTCGCAAGTTCGGATGCTCTCCACTTCAAGGAACAAGTCCGCGGGTACTTCTGCAAAGACAGCATATATCTTGGAGGAATCTGTGGGTACAATACTCAAATCATTGAGGTCTAGGGACAGAAGTCTTGGAACGACAGCGAATATAGACTTGTCAGAATTTACAAACCGTAACTCAAGTTTGAAATATGTTCTAGGATCACCTTTGAGCGTGGGGCCCTTGTCAAATGGATTCACAGAAGAAGTGTCATCGAAAATTTCAATTTCATGTAGCTGAAGGGTACCTTCCCATAATGGCTTGTCTAAATTCCATAAGGAAATATTGTGTTTATAACCATTGGCTTTTGTAGGCGGCGGAATATGGAAGAGCTGCACATCATCAGTGGTGTATAGAAGTTTATCAATTTTATCTTCTCCCATAATTCAAATCGCTTATTTGATTGTGTTGTATATGTTTCAGGAATTTTGAGTGGTTAAAGGCGGATTCAAGCCTTTATTGGTTTTTCTGCTAGCTGATCAAATGCCAATGTATGAGGAATGGTTATGTGCACGCAAAGCAACAAGTAAGGCAAACAACGCTGAGATGTGCTTTTTTATTGATCAAAGAATAAATGATTCGATCTCTGGGTTGGATGCGCAATTTTGAGGTGTCGATTGAACGGCCCTCTAAGTGAATCTCCTGACTTTAAAAATGGCCCAAAATCCTGCTTAGCAGAAAATTAGGCTACCTTTTAAATGTAAAGTACTTCTTCAACGGAAAGTCAGTTATGTTATCAACACGAAATATCGTTGGTTAAGAAGTTAGCTGATTGAGAAGTTTACCGGTTGAGAAGTTTTATTCCAAATACTGCTACTGTAAAAATCTGGACTAAACTATTAAACGTATCGACTTATTAGGGACTTACGAGTGTTTCCGGAATTTCTTTTCCTCCGAGAGTGAAAACTCCGGGATAGTATCTTTATATCGTCGGTGCGTTTAGCAGTAATATCCCGATGATATTGATGTGACAGGCAAGGAAAAAAGGCAGCAATGGATATTCTTACAAATAATCTTGCTGACTTGAGTTTGTCTGAACCTATTGACAAGTATCTCAAAAAGTTGGATGAAATATACCTGCTATCTTTGAAGATCAATGAAACTGCCTCTGATGCTTTTTTCAAACTAGCCAGAGCCAACCACTTGAACCGTGCTGGGAGAATGAACAGATTTGGCCCAGATTCTTATGACAACAGAAACAGAAAAGCTTTGTTGGTCGAGGAAAACGGGACGTTGGTTGATAAGTTGCAATTCGATGAAGAGGAAACAAGGCGCAAGGTTAGGGAAAATATGAAAAAAGAGCCATCCACATTGAAAAACAGATCAAATGAGGAGAAACAGAAAGAGAAAAAAGAGGCAAATGAAAAGATTGAGAAGAGAGTATCTGAATTAAAAAAGCAGAAGCGCATGCTAAACCCTATAAGGATGTTCAATGGAGGAATGGTTCCGAAAGAGTTGAATCAGGGCCAGACTAGCTTTAAAAAGTTGATCTTTCTAGAGTATCAGTTGTTGAAGGCGAGTAAAGAGTTGATGAAAATAGGAGAGAGTATTAAGTCTACCGAACATGTATCGCAAAAAGAAAAATCAAAAACTAATAGTGGCCAATCCAAAAATTGCAGGGCTTAGTGGCCAATTTCTGATCCCCAAATAATGGCTAGAGGACTTGGTCTGTGGTCTAATGGCAAATTACAGATTGCATTGGGGGCGAAGTTTAGAAACTTCTGTGTTAAGTAGTTCCTCATACACGTTAAAAGTAATGGTGAATAATCAAAAGCATGTAATTGTAAATATGTAAGCGATTGCACTGTAATACAGAGCACGACAAATCATATACACCCGTCTACGTTTCCGAATATACTCGTTCACTCACCTCTATGCAGGATATGCTATGGTATAAACTAGTCATCCTTCAAAAACGCCCTGGCCATAATTAGGCCTCAATCTTGACAGTCTCGGCCCCTCTTCCGTACACAACCAACTTTCCCGCCTTTGTAACCTCGAGAGTGACCTCAACCTCACCCCCCGCGCTCTTCACAACCAACTCGGCCACCTTTGTTTTTGGCACAAACACCTTCTCTCTGACAACTTCTGGCACATCGTCCTCGTCAGACCAGTCGCTCTCCTCGTCGTCTTCTTCGTCAGTTTTCTCCTCCTCTCTCTTCTCCAAAACAGTTTCACTGATGTCTCTCTCGGCCTCGTACACCGCAACCAAGGTCTCGCCCTCAGGAGCAGTGAGTTTCACAGAGCGCTTGATAGGTGTGGCAGTCTCGGAGCGCAAAATTTGCACAAACTTACCCTCGGCATCCAAGACACCCAAGGCCTTGGCCAAATGTTGGGTGTTTACCACTACAGGCTGCAAAGCCTCGTGAATCTCGTCTGCACCGTAGCTCGACACCAAAGAAGCCTGCAAAGCCGCACCTCTGGCAATCAAGTCTACTGGATCGATACTCTTTGGGGATGCAGGGGACACAATCTGGGTGGACTCAGGGAACACCGCACCCAAGTTAGTTGCGAGCTTTGGTACAAAAGAGGTTCCACCAACCAACAAGATCTCGTCAATGTCCAAGTTGTCATAGCCAGCCTTGGCGACAACAGACTCAACAAAGCTGGTCATCTGAGTGAGCACGCTGCGAGCAGAAAGCTCGAAACGCAACCGGTTGATAGTCAGGTGAAAGTCGAAACCATCTGCCAACGAGTCAATCAGGATAGTCGCGGTCTGCACGTTCGACAAGGTCTTCTTTGTGGTGACAACCGCACTCAGCAACTTGGTCTGTGACTTGTGGTTATTGCGTGGGTTGCTCTGGTACTTTTTCTGAAACTCCTTTGCAAAGTGCTCAGCGAGCGCAGCGTCGATCTTGGCACCGCCGAGCTCGTAGTCGTGCGCAGTTGCCAAGATAGTCATGATACCACCACGAACGGCAACGACCGCAACATCCGATCTGAGTCCACCAAAGTCGGCAACCACAACCAACTTGTCCTGGTCAAGGTCGCCAGCGTGAGTGGCCTGGGCAAGTAAAGCGGCACTAGGCTCGCTAATCAACTGCAACACCTTCATTCCGGCCTTCTCGGATGCATCTTTAAGGGCAGCCTTCTGTGCATCTGTGAAGTTGGTTGGCACACCAATAACACACGCCTGAACGACTTCGCCAATGAAGTCCTCAGCAGAGAGCTTCAACTGAGTGAGGTGTCTTGTGACGATCTCATCAACGGTGATAGTCTCTGTGCCTTCAGCACGCTCAAGAGTGTAGCCTGCCTTGCCGTTCACGTTGATCGGCTTGGCCCCGTTACCAGCAGAGAGAGGGTCGATTTCGGAAAATGGAACACCCAAATAGTCACGGAAGCCAATCACAGTGTTGGTTGGGTTTCTGAGAAGCTGTGCAAGGGCCTGACCACCGTGGTACTCGTCAGCACCAACATAAGCAAGGGCAGAAGCAATAGAACGCTCACCATCCTGGTTAGCAATGACCTCAGCCTTGCCGTCTGGCGTGGCCACCGCGATCGAAGACGCGGTGTTACCGAAGTTGATTCCAATAACAGACATTTTGAAGTTGGTCTGAAAATTTTGAAAATTATGCAGATGCTACGGACCACCATTTCATGAACCGCGACTGAGCCTACATCTTTGAACTGGCCTGTGAAAATTCCAAAGTGTTGAATATCCTCTAGTATGCGGTGTTATTGCACACTTATTTGCATTCGTAATCGGGTTTGTTACGAGCAAAACTGTACTTAGATCTACATTGAGACCATCATGAACTTATAGATTAAAACGGCTAACTTCCTATTCATTTGCGAAGTTCTATTATTGTACAACAATTTGCCGCAGTAAATAGATGTCGTAGGTTCAATACTTCTCTTACCTGCACCTCCATCACAGACCATCTCCATCTTCATTTAGTGTCATTAGTATCAACAATGAGAGTTATGGGACCTTCGTTGGTGAGCGAAACGTCCATCATGGCACCAAATACGCCATCCTTCACATTCTCTTTCCCAATCTCCTTCCCCAAAAGCAGAAGAAAATAGTCATATAAAGGTTTTGCTAATTCTCCCTTCTGTGCCAAATGAAGATCTGGCTTAGTTCCTTTCACTGTTCTGGCGGTGAGAGTGAACTGTGAGACGGAAAGTATCTCACCTTTGATATCTTTGACGCTCTTCTTCCACATTTTACCTTCGGCTTCATCTTCAAATATACGAAGACTCGCTATTTTCTTGCTTAGTTTGTCAGCGTCTTCCTGTGTGTCTGAAACGCTGATGCCCACAAGCAAAAGGAGACCTTTCTGGATCCTGTTGTTAGTGACATCAATGGTGCTTGTGGTGCTAAAAAAGCTTATAGCATACGTACGAAGAGACTGTCTTGCTGTCAACTGTAACAGAAGCATGCGTAACTTTTTGGATGACGGCTTTCATGGGCTCGGCTTTCAGGTCTCTCGAGGCTATCCGATTTGTGAGCCTTCTGCAGAAATTCAATGAGGGTAAGCCCAAAAATTTTTTTTTGGCTCATCTCCGAAAATTTTCAGTAACGGTAAACACACGAAATGGGGAAGAAAACCTTGTCCCAAGAGTTAACGGAATTCTTGAAACCCCAAACTTTCGACTATGATATAGAAGATAGTGAAAGAGCTAATCAGGCTGATGAGGATGCCGAGTCATCTGATGAAGAGCTGAAAAAGGAGCACTATGTGAAAGTTGGTAACAGTAAAATCAGAAAAGAGGAAATAAAATTGGACGGCAAGTACAAAGGGAAGACTGTTAGCCGAAAAGAGCTTCTCGGAGAGAGTGAGAGCGAGAAAAGTGAAGATGAGAGTAATGAAATCACAAATAAGGCAAGTGATGAAAGCGAGGATGAAGAAAACGAGAACGAGGAACAGGAAAGTGAAGGCGAAGGTTCTATTTCTGGAGTTGACTTAAGCGGGGAATCTGAGTCTGAAGCTTCTGGCTCGGAAATTGAATCTGATACAGAGGCTGAAGATGAGGCCGCCGCTGCAAAGAGAGAGAAAGTGAAGGCTATTATGGAAAAGGAAACTCTAAATACAACAAAAACAATGCAAGACGCCGTTCAGTTGGATGCTCTTAAGGGATATCACATTATTCAGCAACGGTCAACATATGATGCAATTGTAAATGGAAGAATCAAGTTCCAAAAAGCTCTCAGTTCAACCAACCAGTTGCCTTTAACGAAAGAGGATTTGGAGGAGCATAGCACTGAGAAAACGTCAAAATACATATCTAGGGCGGAGAAATCGATTTTCGACCTTCTCGATTCCATTCTGGAGCTTCGGTACGCTCTTTTCAAAAAAGCAAAGATCTTTGAATCAAATAAAGAATACGTTAAAAAGAGATCCCTTAGCGAATATCTCGAAGAAGGTGAAAGTTTAGACTCTACCTTGAACACATATAGAGAGGTAGTTCTCACAAAATGGTCCCAAAAAGTACAGGCAGCTTCTGGTCTGGCTGTTTTGAATGCCGCCAAGTTCAGCTCTATAAACCAGTCTGCTGCCGTTCAGGTGGAGAATAATTTGGCCAACATGGAGAGACTCAAGAAAAGAACTCGTCTCAATAGACGCAGTGTTATACCTTTGGGATATAAAGCACCCGAGAGCGAAAAGAAGGGATTCGTGGATCCTGCACTCCAGGAAAGTAGCCAGATATTCGATGATGAGGATTTCTACAGATTGCTTCTCAGAGACCTTATAGATAATAAAGTGAATAGTTCGGTTTCTAAGAGCGGTACCAACGCCATCGCTCTTACAAAGGCAAAGAAGTTCAAGAAGAATGTGGATACAAAAGCCTCAAAAGGCAGAAAACTCAATTACAAGCCCCAAGAACCCCTCATCAATTACATGGCTGCATCTGATGACAAAAATAGATGGGGCGACTACCAAATAGACGAATTTTTTGCTGGGCTTTTTGGCCAGAGGGTGGATATGGATGAAGAAGAGAAGGAAATCGAAAATGACGAAGATGCAATCGCTATTGCCAATGATAATCTTAGACTTTTTGCATAATTCTGCATGCAGGTGTGTTTGTGAAATATACATTAGCTCAAATATTGTAGACTTGAAAAACGCCGATATGGACGGGTTCTGGTTTCTTAGCATCCCTGAAGAGCCGTTAATCCCAGGAAGTTCCTTATGGATTGTCAGAGAATTGAAGGAAGCGAACCATGCTGTTTTAGAGGGCGTGGAAAAGTTCGCGAAAGAGGTATGTGAAGGAGTAGCTGAAATAAATGAGTGCGTTTTCGACGCTATCAAGAACAGAAATAGCTTCGAGAAAGAAATTAATGAGCAGAAAGCCAGTAAAAGACTACAGACAGAACAATCGACGATTGAGAAAATTGAGGAAGAGACAAGCGATCAGATTGCAGCCGAAGACGTCAAAAAATCAGCTGTGTCCTCAGACGTGTCAGACCTCCGCAAAGACTTTGAAAATTTCTGGTCAGATTTGAATGAGGGTGACACTGAGATTGAGGGTGCTAGAAAGGCACATATCCAAGACGGATACGACGCAGGGGTTGATTTGGATCTTGAGAGGTTTGAAAAGATTGAGAAGATAGATTTTGGTGTTCTTCTGGGAGTTGCTCACGGTGAGGTGATTGCCGAGGGTACTGTATGGGAGGGAAGTTTAGAGGTTTTAGAAAATGTTCTGAATAGTGCTGAGGGGTACATAAATGGTACGGGGTACTCTAAAAATAGTGAGTTAGATGTCGAAGAGGTTATATTGGGGGGAGCTAGACTTGTCGAAGAAGAAAAAGCGGACTTAAGGAACAGCAGAGGAGCTAGTGATCCTCCTAAGGAAGAAATTAAAAGGAGCCATGAAGTACAATTTCAGCACTTCTCTATTTCTTGCCACAGCATAGGATGTAGGAGTGAGTCAGTGTCGCCGAATATTGTAAAAGTAAGCTCAAACGAGTTTGTAGCAAGTGAGACTGGGGAGCTACGAAACAAAGAAATGCAAAATGTAGGTAACTTAGTGGATAATGGTATTGAGGTCGAGCTTTTCATACCAAGTAATGAGTCCGTTGCTAGGTTTGACCAAAATGTGAACGTAGACCAGAACTATGAGTTGGTAGACGACATCAAAAGCTGCTCAAATAGAAAAATTAGTACTCATAAGGATATACCTAACACAAAGCCTTCAGAGCAAACTAAATTACTATTTTTAAATGGCGGAAAGACTGTAATTGAAGGCGATAATTTGAGCCCTAAAATGTGTTCAGCACAACACTCAATCAGAAAGCTTACAAAACCAGCATTAGAATTTTTATCTAAAGATTTTTGGACTAAGGACCCAAAATATGAAGAGAAGTCAACCTTTCCTAAAAGCGCGCCGAAGCCTCAAATCGCTAAACGTTACTCGTTACCAGAGAGCAATAAAAGTGCTCAACCCACTCTTAATGCTAACGTAACTTTGATCAGGCCCCTTGTGACCCCTCCTCACGCACCTCCTTCTCCCCTGCTGTCAACTATCTCTCCCCTTACATCGCTCAGTAGAAAACCACATGCCACACTCTTTAGTCAGACTACGAAGAGTGCACAGACAATCAAAGCAAACATTCTATTTGAAAAATTCTGGCCTTCATTCGATCCCATCTTGCACGCTCCCACTTTGCCAATCAAGCCCCTGGTTGCTCCATCAAGCCCAATTAAGCACCCTAACCCAACTGAAACAAGCTTAATTAAAGACCCTCACACCACTTTAGGTCTGATTGAGTTATTTCAGGGCGGTGGCAGGGATTCTCTCGCTAACTTACGCTCGCTTCGCACTAAATCACGAGGCGCCTCGATGATCCCTACCCTTGCCACGTCTAATTTACGCACCTCGAGAAGAGGCTCCTTGAAACATCCCTCAACCAAGAAGGCCCAGAAGAGGCGTACCGATTCGGGCTTAGACCGGTTCTCCTACACTAGCCGAACGTCGCGCTACTCCGCTTCTCACGCTAAGGGTTTGCATATAAAGGCCCAGAGAAAGACAAAGAACGTGGATAACTCTTCAATTGAAAAACGCTCTTTAGGTCTTTGTGCTGTGAGAGAAAACATGGTACCTCGTAAAAAAGCTCGGCGAGCTACGAATCTCCACACCACAGAACACAGCTGGGAGAAAACACCACGACTTAAAAAAGCATTGCTAAAACAACGTAATATGGACCCAGACGCGATTTTTGCGGATCTACAACGCTACAACGCACTATAGTATAATATAACATTGTTCATTCCGAAAACAAATTGTAAAGGTATAAGAAGATGTAATATAAAGCAAGTATCTATATATAAGAAATCACTCACCAAGGTCATCTAATGAGCCCTTGAAGTCCTCGAAACGGTTAAAATTAAACTGGAGATAACTGTTTCTATTGACTGAGATATTTTTCTTGTGGGAGAAAGTATCCACGTCTACATTGGTAGACTGCGTTACTGATGGGGGTATGACGTATTTTGGGGTTTTGATGGTCAAGTCATCCGCAGAAGCAACGAGTAACTCGTTCCCGTACAAACTGGACAGTCTCGAATGTGTTGCGCCGTTAGCTCCATTCGAATAAACACTGGAAGCCATACTCATGCTGCGCCCGTGACCAAACTTCTTCGTGGGCGTCTGCAAGAAAATTGTGTTTTTCAGGCTCGCAATAGAGAGTCTTGGCTCCGAAGCCTGTGGGCTCGGTTGTCCCAAGAAACCAGGTGAAGGCATAGCAGGCACAGAAGGCAAGTCATGAAGAGAAAGAAGGTATGATGGTGTGTGGAGAGTGAGTCTCTTCACATTGACTAAATTGCGAGAAGGCGACTTTGGAAGCTGTGTAGCAATGCTCTCTGACAGCGGCTGGGCAACCCCAGGCTCGGTAGTTTCTTGTATGTCTATTGTTTCTGTCTCAACTGCAGTCAGATGAGGAACGAGCTCAGGGAGGAGATCAGGTTCTGGTAAGAGCTCCTCTTCCGCTTCCTCCTTATGCTCTTCCTCCTCCTCTTCATCTTCCTCTACTTGAACCTCCAACAAAGCGACGTTATCGAGGTCTGCCTCGGATCTTCTGCGCCCAACGGTCTTGAATAAGTAAGAAGACGCATCTTCAAACTCAGATTCCAAGAAACTTATTTCCTTTTCTACGCTCGCATTTGCAGCCTCATCAGTCAAGTCTACCTCCAGTTCGCCGAACGAAGAACGAGCGACCACATCGCTTTGAAAGCCTCTGAGGGTACGCATGGCGCTCGGGTTTAATGGCCGGATTGGTCCGTCATCCTCTTCTTCAATAGGCACAATCGGCACGTCTGCAGTCAGAATCAACGATAAACCCTCATCCTTGTATATCGCAAGTGCTTCATCGTGAAGCCAGCTCTGGCGAATATACATGGTGGACCTACGCTTGTCCTTTGGTGTGGTGCTCTTTTCATCGACCGGCCGTGTCGTGGCATACGACACTGCACTAAAGCTCAGGTTAGGGTTCAGGCTTTGCGATGCAGCATTCAGAGCCACAGTACCTCTTCTCGAGCGCTCAGACCCTGTCTTTGTTGATTTGCCTGAGTTCTCGGATTGACGCTTCGACATGGCGCTTACCTCCTTTTCAAAGTCAATGTCAAAAGCTGAGCCATCAGGCGAAAGGTCGAGGGTTGCCTGCTCGAAACTAAGGATCTCAGTTTTGGCAATCCCCTCCACATCTGGCAGGAACGATGTGAGAGATTTATCATCACTTGCAACAGACCCCGTAGACTCGTTTGCATTCTTGAAAGGAATCTTCGTCATATGGCGGAAAGACTTTTTTAAGTTCTTAAAAGAACGCGACTTCTTGACGTTGCGGAGAGACGCCTGTGAACCCAAGGCCTCTGGCTTCTGAAGGTTTGTGAGCACAGTCGAATCAGAGGCCTCTGGGCTCTGAGGTTCACTCTCAAGAAAATCGCTGAGTTTTGGGGTAATGAAAGTGGCTGTGTTAGAGACTGGTGATATACAGTCTTCTTTGAGGCCACCGTCGTATTGTACCGTTTGTGTGGACTCTTCGCTGAGATTTGTAGGTGCAGGGCTTGCTGGAAGCTGGGGAGGAAACGCGGAGTTGAGAAAGCGCGTCACTGCATGATCCTTTTCAGGCTCATCTTCTTTGACAAAAGGGTTCGAGAACGCAACCACATCAGGGTCTGTAGCTGGCGTGTCGATTAAAGAGCCCAGATCCATCAGTTTGCGCTCCGAACCTGCTTCTGGGATCGTCTCGATTGTCTCAGAAGCCTGAGAAAACAGCGCCAGCAGACGCACGCGAGTACGGTCAAAAAGCAGGTTTGCGGAGCCACGAGAGGTGCGCAGCGTTGACAGCGACATCTTTGGCCGTTTCTCGATGCCCGTCCCGATAGAGGGGGTAGGGGGGTCTGAAAGCGACAGAGACGGAGACTGTTCAGGAGGAGACGCGAGATTCTGTGACGCCAGAAGAAGTTGAGGGTCTGATGAGACCGGAGGAGAGGTTATATGCGAGCTTTCGCCCTCCTCCGTGTCCATGTGGTAGAGGTGCTTGAAATTCTGAGGTCCCGATATCAGAAACTTTGGGGACGCTGACGCAGAGGGGGGAGATCTAAGACGAAGTTTATCGAGCCCTGACAGACGGAGATCTTCTGTTGTTTTTTTGAGAGTGCTGTTGGTTTTGGCCGTGGTCTTCTTGAGCAACGACGCGGTTCTGTGTTTCATGGCGCGAATCTGGTCATTAAGCTCCGGCAGAGCTATCTTCGGGAGAGCGCGCTTCTCTGATTCTTGAGAGGAATCAAGACTCATGGTAGGTTGGGGTGTGTCTTGGTCTGAAATATCAGAGTACTTATTGGAAAATATCTCAGGAGTTGGAAGAGCCGGCGACGTCTCGGCACTCCCACGCATCGTGTTAATTCTGCGCTTGATCTTACTGGACGTGAGCATGATCAAGTTGAGGGTTAAAAGGATGGTTGAAACTGTTTATGCAATAGAAGCGATTGACGAAGTTGGACGCGTCGGCAGCTCAAACTATAGGACTTTGGGAAAGAATGTGGCCTACCAGAAATTTAGAGGAATAGTATTTGGCAAAGGGGTACTAATTTAGCAGTAGTGTGCGTGGTGAGTGCAGGGGAGTAATTTGAAAATTTTCCTGAAAAGGGGGATTTTCACGGGATGGGGAATTGAGGAGGTGCTGGGACAATTGAGCGCTGGTGGTGCGAGCAAGCTTTTGAGAAACGCAACGACGAGTTTTGTCACTTAACCCTCTAGCAGCTCTTTTTCTCGAATGCAAATTCTTATCTACCCGTTTAAGGCTTCATGCAGATGTAGCGTTTTGGCGAGATTCGAGGCCCTGGGATGTTAATTCAAAACCGTGGCTTCAAGAAAGTGAGGCAGTTGTAAAGTGATGTTGTAAATTTGGGTTTTTTTAATCATTAGTTTACGCTGAAGATGTTTAAATCAAGTGGAAACGTGAGGCGCATGGCGAGTAGGGAGAAAACGGTTTACCGTATCCGGACAAAATTCAGGTCTTACAAAACGGGCGCATGAAATGGTCGTATATTGGCAGGAATCGGATTGTGCACATACATTATACGATGCCAGGGCAGCGTGTAGAACTACTATACAGAATCTGAGATTCTAGAGCGAATATGCCGATTACTTTATTTACGAAGCATGTACACAGGCCGTAATTACCAAAAACCAAGGACAAGACCTGGAACAGTTGGAGATGTACATAGTAATTAGCGATGTAAAAAGTGGCATTGTACACGATTTTTATGATGAGATATGGGGCGCAAGGTGTTTTGATAGTCTAGAGCTCCATCAACAAATTTGATTAAACAACTACACCAAGTACGATACTTATATAAATTAAAGCAACAGCAATGAACCACAGCAGTTTCTTACACTTTGATCTTCTTTTTTGATACTTTCAACTCCATGCCATTGAACACGTCCCATTGTGTACCCAAATTCTCGAAGTACTTCAAGCACAACTCCTTGAAAGATGCTTTTGTCTTGATTTCGTCGTATACGTCATCCTTGAAGTCTATAGAAATCCCGAGCAGGATCTGATCCCGAGCCTGGAGCTCGATGTTCCTAATAATAGGGGCATCTTTTGTATAAAATGTCAACAACAGCGTTTTAGCGAACCACCCAGCAAATACAGCAGCCTCGAAGAGCTGCTTGGTATGTCCGCTTGGTTGAGTCAGCAAGCTGTTGAGTAAGTAATTGAATATGACCAGGTAGAAGTCACGAAAAGAATGAGCGAATGTGAAACCTACACTATCACCAAAGAAGTCCACCTCCCAAAGCCTCACAAGGCTGTACCGCAACTGATTTTCCAAGGAGTTTGTATCTTCCATGAACTGATAGATGTGGTCTATCAGATACTCCACGGGAAACATGGTCGCATGCACCGACCCTTTGCTTCTTAGCGCCTCCACAAGCTTCATCAAAACGATATATTCTTCTTGCTTAAATTTCGGAATACTTAAGAAACTGCTATAGTAGTTTTCGTCAGTGAGAAGTTCTCGCAAAGGCACGGTCTTCTCCTTGCCGCTGCAACCCTTCCAGAACAATTGAACAGTCAGTTCGTAGATCTTGTATGATGCTCTTATGCAATCTGTAATGTCCTCCCCACACAGACAACCATATACACACATTTCCACTTCCTCGGCAGAATTTAGGCAAACGTCAGGCCCCGCATGGACGCCGCACTTCGGGCAGCGGAACGTGAGCTTGCTGTCTACGGGCTCCTTACACAAATCACAACTGCACTCGAAAAAGTATCGACTTCTCAACAGGTACTGCCGCAAGAACTTTGGAAGGCCACAGTAGGTATATGAAATGGTCAATGGCTCTCCTACCTCGATAGCTCTGGTAGCTACGATAGTCACAGCGGAGCCCTCACAAACATACATCAAATTTGGCGTACATGAGTGGTTTGTGAGAGCAAAAAGAGGGTCAAACATGAGTCCAACATGCTCGTTGAATGTGTTCATGAGCGTCACTGAGTTAATAAGCACAATTGCTGCTACAGCAGGCACTTGTAGCCGCAAAATATACAGGTTCGTTGAGGAGCACAAAACGTGGTTTTTAAAATGATCAAGCCCATCAAAATACCTCTTGAGATCGTTGAAAGTCGAAACGCTCTCACTCCTCGCGTCGCCGTTGCGGAAGTCTTCGATATGCGTCGTGAGAGCACTGAGTGTCGCATAGTTGGTCTTACTTTGGGCACACCACGTCATCAACCGCACCATCAAACGCACGCTCTCTCGAGGTACAGCTTCCTCTTTGCTGTATCGCTGAAGATATATACATTCGTACCGGTGCAATACGTCGCGGTTCGCGCAGCGTTCAGAACAGTACTTGACACGCGAGCAAGCTCGGCATGCTTGCAATCCGTTCACCGCGGGCTGGAGGCTAAATCGGCCTGAGGGGCGAGCGACAGGACCACAGTGACACGTGGCACACAGATTGGCCCTGTAGTCTTTTGTGCCTTTCTCTTGGAATGAGTGGAGAACGTGGATCAAGGGTGTGAGAGTGCATACTCTATCACCGGTTTTGTGCCTACCTTTTGAAACGATTCCGCGGCGTGCGCATCCCCCAAGAGGGTCATGAAGTACAACCTCTTTCGGTAAAGCGTTCTGTAGATCAAAGACGTTGCGACGCCCTTTGTCCTTGACTGCCATGCGGGATGGAGGATGACACAAAGAAAAAAATGAAAACGCTTATAGTTCCCTGAATTTCGCTAAGTGTAATTTGAGCAAAGACAACTTCATGGCGTCTTCCTGATCTAATTACTCTACTTGTGAGTACGGTTTTGGTGGCTTGGTGAATTGAGGAGAGTCATTTGAAGATATTCCAAGAATGAATGAAGTGCAATGAAATCAGTATCGATGTATATATCTTGTGCCTAATCCTTGACAGTTTCTCATAAGACTTAATTTATAACTTCGTAATGATCATTCTATCATCGAGTCATTAGTTGAATGATGAGTTCAGTGAAATGGAAAAAAAAAGATATTTCTAGTCTCTATTCATCACAAAATAACGATTTATATAGCTTTTTCGATACATTCAGATACAAAATAGATGATTCTATGATTTTAGAATTTCTAGTACTATTAAGAATGGAGTTTGGCTCAAGAGGCAATCGCATGCATCACACTTGCGTTGCAGTACCACTACTCATCTACCAAATTCCCGATCATATGGATCAGCTGAAGAACAATGAGTTGGAGCAATTCTACAGTAATTCAACACTATACTGAGACACAATTTGAATGGCCTATCAGAAGCACTCCGTCTTACATTCCCAGAAACATGTGCCTTGCATCCACGTCAAAAACGGCCCGCCATTCTAGTTAGAATAAATGAAAAATAAAATTCAGACTTACCACATATCACCTACTAAACATCAGGCCCCTATAAACACACTTCTTCGCTAGTACTTCTTGTTCGAAGAACAGCGCCTCATCGAAAATTAATTGCATCAACAATAAATACACTCACTCACTGTCCATAATAACTTTTCACGCTGTCCGGTTTTTCCGACCATGTCCAATCCTTACAACGGCTTCCAAACCTTTAGGGAGTACGAGGCTCAAAAAGTGGTCGAGGGGCAGTTCGGATCGCCCAACGCAGTTATTGACGCGTATCGTGATCTGGGATCCGAGTCCTCACCGCGGTCTCCGGTGATATTCAATCAGCCTCCTCAACCTCCCTCACTCATGTACCCTAAGAGCCTGCCTCTATATCCTGTTCGCGCCAGTGTTGATAACGACTCTCTTCGGAACGAGGCATATGCAAGCATTTTTGGCGATGAGCCTCTGGAACACAACTCAAGCCCGTACCGGTATCAGAATCAGAGTCTGATGCAGCTGCAAAGCCAGTATCAGCAAGATCGTTCTTTCCAGAACGCATCCTATGAGCATTCATATGAGTATTCTTACGACCCATCGCACGAACAACAGCCCATTACCTCTCCACCTTACCCCATATTCTCAAACACTCTGAATCCTCGACCAAGCATGGAATCCCAGTATTACACGTCATACGAAGACCCTGTTCCCCAACAGTTCCCCACTCTCCCTGAACAGTTCCCTGCGAGGGTCCAACTAGGCCATTCACAGAGTATCAGAGCCAACCCGTTCCCACCGTTCAACTCAAATGAGATCACTGCTGAGGCGCAGAGCTTCGCACGCTCTCAGAGTCTCTATGTGTCTTATGGATTTGGTGAAGAGCTTCACTCTCATGCACCCCCTCCTATAGTTCCTCCTCCTCTCTCCAATCCCTTGCCCCATAACGATTCTATTCCCTCACCTCCTCCAACCCCACAGAGTCCTCCTGCTAAGCCCCTTGGCCCTAGGAAAGCTCCTCTGAATCTCAGCTCTCCAGAGAAGAAAACTAAGAAGCCACCGACTCCCGAGAAAGTAGCTATACCAGAAAGTGATGGGATCGCTCAGGTCATTGGGAGACATCACAACAAGACTGTACTCGTTTCAAATACAGTTCGTCGGTTGGAATACACCCAGCTGGTGCGGGTTCCTAAGACCCAGCTCGAGCCTCGGCCCTTAGCCAAGTCTACTACTTGGAGCGAGAAACACACACACTCGGATGCTGAAATAGTTAGGGATGCTGTTAGTGCAGTTCTGGCTGCTTTGGCACGGTCAGAAACAAAAAGAGCACTGGCCGACACTAGCTCTCCTATACAAGAAGAGTCCAGAGAGGAGGTTCTCAATGCACTGCCATTGGACCTCCCTTCGCTCCCCTTTCTGGCAAGCTCTCTCACAGACACACACCTCAAGCACTGTTTCGACTTGTGGTCCCTCCTGAAGCTCTTGGATTGGTGTAGAAACCTCGCGTTGTGGTTCAATGCCCCAATCCCCAAAGGAGAGCTTACAAAAGCTTTGGTTCTGCTTGTGAGACGTCGGTATTCCCGGCTCTCCCCCCAACTTATTGAGGATAATGTTGAGGTAATAGAGAGCGAGTTCCTCAAAAATGGGTGTATGACTCACGAAACCGTAGGCAACGAGACCTGTGTTTTGTTCAACCCTACTGCGTCGATATCTGGTGTGATGACTCAACTTTCTCTGTGTTATCTGACCAAGTACAACCACCGTAAAACAGGATCCAATAAGGCTTTGAAAAAGGGTCATGCGTGCTACCTGATGTGCTGCCCCCGTGAACCACACAAGGCTCATCACGCTCCTGCTCTGCACCAGATAACAACCCCAACAGCGATGCGGCTCGATGGGACCTCAGAACTTGGTGCAGACTGGGTGGATCATTGGCACGTGACCAAGGAAGAGTTGGGCGAAACTAGCGAGGCCACGCAAAAGAGACAATTCCACATATTCGACTTAATTAAGGCAGAGCAGAGAGTCGTCAACAGAGGCCGCATTATTGTGGAGGTGTATGGAGATAGTTTTGTGTCTCAGGAGCCTCAATTGTTGGAAGCTGCTGATAAGTTCTATGAGGATGCTTTCCTTACTGTGATCCCTATTGTAGAGATCCATCGCAAGTATCTTTTGGAACCGATGGTTGCCAGACTTCGCTCATCGAAGTACATCACCAGCATCACCGACTTGTACTCAACGTGGATTCACGAGGCTTATATGCCGTACTTGAAGTATGTGGATCGCATGGTGAGTGTCCGCGATGTGATTGACCATGAGACCAAGGTGAAGAAGATTCTGCGCTTTGCAACTTGGATCAACCAAATGGATAGCGACCCTCGCGTTACTGCATTCAAGCTTGATCACGGCCGTCTTTTTGGGCCTTCTTTCTTGGCAGATATAATGAATCTTCCTATCACTCTCAAGGAGATCCAGAAGTATACCCCAGAGACGGATCCTGAGCACCGGCGGCTCGACAAGGTGATTACAAAGGTAAAAAGGCTCATCGATAAGTTCAACCTGATGCAGGCAGAGGCTACCCGAGTCAAAGACGTCACAAACTTGGCCAATGCGTTGGTTTGGCGCAGTAGAGATGCTCGTATAGATTTGTCTGGTACCGAGAGAGCGGTAATCAAGCAAGGTCAAGTTAGCAAGAAGAGAGACATGTGGTTGAACCTGTATCTGTATCTTATCTTGTTCGACAACTATTTCTTGATTACTGATGAGGTTAAGGATGCGCCAGGGCGTCGGTTTAAGGTTGCAGAAGAGCCTATTGCCATGTCCTTTTTGCTCGTGGAGATTGCTGCAGGCTTGGAGTTGGGATCAGCAGAAGCTGGTAATGGAGGCGATCCTGTTTTTTATCCATTTAAAATACGGAATATATCCACGAACGAGCTGTACACTTTCTACACAAATCTGGCTCAGGAGCGCCAGGAGTGGTTGACTGCGGTCCAGAACGTTCAAGCTAAGTTTTTTGCGCTGGCTCGGGTTCATGAGCCGTTCAGATTGCGGTGCATTCTGGATGCAGCTTTTGCCCACGACAAGGAGGATGTCCCTCACAAGTTGCCTATATACCCAAAAAACCTGGCCTTGGACGTCGCCCTCCAGGAATCAAATGCTCTGTTCCCTGGAAAGCTCCCTCTGCCGATGATGTATAGTAAGGTGAGCGTAGCGGAGACGTTCACTCACGGAGGGAAAAAGTACACTCTCGTTGGTTTGGGATACGGTGTGTTTATGAGCGAGACTGGCCAGGTAAGGGGATGGACGAGAGTGTTAGAGTTGCGTACTGTGACCCAGTTGAAGGTATTGGAAGAGTTCAATGTTGTTGTTGTATTGGCCGACCGGGTGTTACAGTACTATCGGTTGGATTCTCTTTTCAATGTTTACAAGAGATCAGATAATAAGACTATCATTGGTCAAAAGTTATCCAAACAGTATGTCAGCTTCTTCAAGGTTGGGCATCAGAAGGGCCTGACTTTGTTGTTTTACTGTAAACAGAAGGTACTGTCCTCCGGCTATTTCTTCAAGGTGATGGTTCCAAAATTGGATGATGCTTCTGGGACAATGGAGCACTTTGAAGAGCACAGAAAGTTTAATATACAAGCAGAGTGCTACAATCTTACAATTTTTAACAACACTTTTCTGATTCACACCGTTAAGGGGTTGGAAATTCTCCTGTTATCTATATTGCAGTCGCATTCGATCCCTGTGTTAGCAGATTCGCGCAAAATTGAGAATGCAAACGTGGAAATGATTCGCAAGAAGTTGATGCTTGCACTGTGCAAACCTATGGGCTTGTTCAAGATCAACGAAAACAAAGAGCTTTTGTTGGTGTACAATGACTTTGCCATCATTTGCAACAACCACGGTTCTTTGTCCCGGTACAACATGTTGCAATTCACTTTCAAATGCAGTAAAGTGGCATTCCAAGACGATCACTTGGTAATTGTGGGGAAGAACATCATTGAGATCTTCAAGATCGATAATAGTACCTGTGCTGTAGGAGCCACCAATTATGACAAGCCTGCACAGGTTATTAGTGCTAAAGAGATCACAATGGTGGATGATACTCCGGGGAGCATCACATTCTCGGTGTTACACCCCTCGCAGGTTGGGAGGCAGTTGGTTGTGGGTTTGGTGAGAAATGAGTGATTGTTTTGTGTTTTGATGAAATGGCGTTATGATTTACGATATATGGCTATCCTTGATGGATGCGAATGTACTTTAAAGTTTTACCTGTATGTCTTTGTAGAGTTGTTAATTGTATGATGATCTCTCTATACCTTTTTACATATTACAAGTTTAGGGTTGAGAAATGCATTATCAGAGTGGCTATATTGACAGTAAAGTATTTGAAATTCCCAGAAAGCATCGAGTGATCAATGAGAAACATATTGAAATGTGTAACTCACTTCGTCAAAATTATACTCATTCCGTAGTAAATCGTCGTGCATGTTCTTCAAACCCTCATGATTAACATGGTTCCAGGTTGTTTGGTCGCCATAAAGCATAGCCTGAGAAGCAATTGTTTGTGTTCCCTCCCTACAACGTTTACAGTTGAATGTATCATGTGTTTCGCACTCTACTTCAGTGTTCAACTGGAACAATTGTTTTAAGTAGTCTCCCGAGAAGATGCGCTCAACATCTTCCTTCTCATCGACAACACATGAAGATAAGGACATCTTCATACTTTGGCGCTGCAAGATCTTCTCCTCAATAGTACCAGAGCTGATCAAACGATACACAAAACAGTCTTTTTTCTGACCATCTCTCCAAACTCTGGCAAGTGCCTGTTGATCGGATGCCGGGTTCCAATCGGGATCAATAAGAACCAATCTATTGGCACCAATCAAGTTGATACCACAGCCGCCAGCCTTGGAACTGAGAAGAAAAACAAATTCGTCTCCATCTGGATTGTTAAATGTATCAACAAGCCTCTGTCGTTTGGCGATACTCAATGTACCATCCAATCGTAAACATCCGTACCGGCGATTGCGGCATAAGCGCTCAATGAGATCAAGGGTTTGCGTATAGTTAGAGATTAAGACAATTTTATCGTTTGTCTCCTCTCTCATTTTGGCCAAGAAACGTTCGATCAAGGCAAACTTGCCGGAAAACCAACTCTGGATCTCTTTGTTGCGACCCCCCTGATGAAGTGGATCAAGGTAGTCATCTGGAATATACTGCTCACATCCCTCGATATCTTCAGGTAAGTTGAGCAAATTAGGGTGATTACATAACTTCTTCAACATGCCAATAGCCTTCAAGGGCTGTGAACCCTTACCTCTGAGAAGACTTCGAACCTCGGGAGAGGTCACAAAGTGACGATATATGTTGCGCTGCATCGGAGCAAGATTGCAGAAGATGACGTGCTCATGTTTCACAGGCAAATACTTCGAGAGAATATCGTTGGTTCTGCGAATAATGAACTTAGAAACTAACGTCGAGAGCTCCCCCAATTTCTCATCCCCCTTTTTTTTTTCGTTGTCTGTGGCCATAGCATCACGGCCTCTGAGAATTGGAAGCTCAAAATTTTTGCGAAACTCAAGCCTGGACCCCAAAAGCCCGGGATTGGCAAAAGACAATAGAGAAAAGTACTCTGTGAGGTCGTTCTGGATTGGCGTCCCCGACAAGATAACACGCCGTTCACAAGAGATCAGGTCCAAGGCAGTGAACGTCAACGAGTCGCCATTCTTGAGTCTGTGGCCTTCGTCCGCTAAAATAAGACCAACGGTTGTTCCTGCCAAACGATCCACATTACGTCTGAGTGTCTCATAAGAAATGATGAGAACTGGCTGTACAATATTCCGGCCTGACGCAACAGCCCAACGGGAAATAGCATCGCCGATAGAAGTTCCTTTAGTGGACTTTCCATCAATCGCCAATGGGGTTAAAGAACCTGGGCCAAGCCATTTCACAAGTTCATTAGCCCAATTAGAGACCAAAGACGAGGGGCACACTACAATAGCTTTATCAATCGTGCGCTTACCTCTAGGGCCCTGTTTGAGAAGTGTCCACATAAGAGCAATACATTGGAGTGTTTTTCCAAGGCCCATTTCATCTGCCATAATACAACCTTTCGCTCGGCTATCTACGAGCCCTGCTGTACATCTATAGAGAAAGCGAACACCCTCTACTTGGTGAGGACGGAGAATCTTGCCTAACACAGGATCAACCAAAACTGGCACGTCAGGTGCGTTCTTTAAGCGGTCTTCGGCCAGAACCGTGACTCCAAGAATTGCAGCTAGCGATTTGTGGTGTCTAGAAGGGGGAGTAGGAGACTCCGTAGATGTGTCTGGAGAAGGTAGAGATTCAACAGGGTCCGTGGGGAACACGTCGATGGTTGGATCGTAAAGCACAATCGCGAGTTCATCTTGTGGGTCATGAAGAGGACGGGGAAGGAGCACAATCTTTCTTCGTGTTCCTAGCGCTACGGGGTCTCTGACCATAGATCTCCGGGCAAGGTCTACAAAGGGCACTACAAACTTGCGACGAAGAGGGTCAATATCTCCAGGACGTGCTCTGAGAGCATTTTTCTTCTTTGGAACAATTTCTCCCTCTGGCGTGTAAGTGGCATTTTCATCATTGTCACCAGATCCATCTGTATATCGTATGAGCTTACGCAGAGCACGCATAGGACGGTTTGTTCCTCCTGCCATGGGGATACGGAAAGGCTTCGTGAGGGTACTGAGGGCATTTGAGGTGTCGAGAGGCGATGGCTTCTTTCGGGCATTCTGGCCCGCCCCAGAATCATTAGTGGGGTTACGCGGGCGCTTGAAGGTGTACACCATTTAATGGGGCTTTTGATCACTCGAGTTAGTCCAGATAGTCCGAAATTGGCGGGTTATGCAGTTATGCAGTTGTTAAGGTAATGGGGGTTTGATGTGATTTCCGGTACTAAACGACCAAAGGTACAGGTTCTCCAACAAAAACTCACAGGAACGATGTATTCCAGCTATAATAATTTAGGCTTAAAAAGCGAACTGGCGTCTCAGTTAGATCTGCGATGAGGTAAACAACGCGAAAATTATAACTAATCCTCTGTGCTAGACGCACGTCGAATGGACGCGTGCGACGGGGGTTTTCGTGTAAAACTTGATTAGAATACTGATTCGAGTAGCACTTGATATATCTGCCTTATCACTTTTTATGCCACTGCGTTTTCTTTTGACATGCATTCTACAGAAGTTCTAATAGCGTTCATAAGTCTTCTTTGAGGTAATGATAATGCTCTGAAAGTACGGGGGTCAATCAATATTTGAAATTCTAGCTTTTAGAGGCATATATAAGCTCAATGAAGGGTTCTAATTGACCTGATCGGTAAGTAGTCCTTTTCGGCTGAACAAAAGTGATCCTCTAAGACCCAAGGCTCTTTACAAGAAGGAAAGCTTTAATAAAGAATCGTTAGATGTTATACATAAGAAGAGAATGCCTTCTCAGTTCGAAAACCATGATTTAAATTACCTTTTATCGTGCCATGAGTTTCATAGACGAGTGTTCATCGGTCTGAGGGCCTTTTCAGTCAAAAGAACACACAATGAATCTAGCGCAACAGTGAATTCAAAAAAAAAAAAACACAACAACAGCGATTGTCCTGTGCCATTGACAATCACACAAGATCGATTTACATCACATTTACTAAACGCACTCAGGATAAGGCTCCCAAGCCAAGTTGTTCCTTATGAACAAGAGGATTTGAAAACAAAGATACTCTATGTAACATACATATATAAGAAACATAAACACAGGGTTCCAACAGTCCGTTGCCCGGTGTCCTAGGACTAGTTTACTTTGGATCCCAAACACCCCATGCATCAAGTGCCTTACGAAAAACCCTTATCTGCAGCAGATAGACAAGGTCCAATCACGAAGTGTGACACTGGTGCAAAACACAGACCTGGGTTGTACCAGGAACCAAAACTCATATTTGGTAGCATCACCATAATTATAGCCTCAAAATTAAACTTTTTATCTGCAATCCTCAACCAACGGTTCTCCCAGGGCCGCAAGACATAAAATTCTTCTGCAGCATTTCCAATTATTCAAATTCAAAAGTGAAAGAAGGCCCAAATTTCTTCTTATGCAATCCCTTATCAGGAATAGCAAATTGAAGAAATTAGACTAGCCATATACTCCCCCCCATATTGAAAGCATCAATAGAACGAAAAGATGCCGTACAGTGACGACGAAAACGATGACTTTTCTCATCGCAGCAGTGTCTTCAGTGAGAAGCCGTCGACAGCCAGCACTCGGCCTTCGACGGTCCCCTCAAAAACCTCATCTGGCGGATCGTATAAGGCCAACAGTTCGAAAATAGGAAAGTCTCTACGGACCTCCCAAACAGAAAACCTCGAGCAAGACACGTACCGACTTAAGCTTCTATCCGAGCTGTTGAGCCAGTCCATGGATCTGTTCGATCTGAAGACCCCTACACTGATAGCAGAGGCCCTCAACAAGTATGAGGTTCCTTTGCGTCCTCAAGATTTCTTCTCTGCTGCGAACAAAGAGTACCTTGCATCCATAGTTCGTGTTATTCTCACGTTAGCAGACAATGTTCTCGCAAACGATACATACCGCACTCTGAGACTGATGGTATTGAAGAGCTTCCATCTGTTTTATCTCAGATGTCTGCAGAGAGACCCTGGCTTCAATCTTGCTGTTCCTGAGCCAGCTAATTTTTGTCTTGTTGACGAAGGTTCTACCAAAATCTCGGCGATTTTGGATGCTATGGTGGAGACCGACTCTCTGATCATTTCCGACCAAGAAGGTGCATTTTTAGCTCCAGTTTGTCGGGGTTTCTCTGCCGATCTCGCAGTGCCAACTATTGTCTGCGGTTTCCCAACCCCCAAGCCAGAGCATTATGAGCTGGTTCAGCTGCTTTGTCTGACTTTCACAGATATACATTTTGTAGTACAAAAAAATAGCATACGCTCTTGCGGGGGCACGATGGTGGCACCGGGCCTGCCGTTTGCGGGCTCTGAGGCTGCAAACTTTGGGGGCATCATTCCACCTTTCAGAATTCCAGGAGATTCTAACAATATACCCATTTCCCTTCTGCTTGCCGCAAACTCTAATAGCACTCTTTCGGGCACATTAGGGGGATACATATACCCTAAGATCGATGTCAAAAAGAACAACTTTTTGGCAGAAGATGCTAAGGCTACATATGCAATGACTTGTGCCCATGTGTGTATTGACGACCTGACTCTGCACCCTTATGTGAGCGTTCCGTCTCCAGTATTAGTAAGAATGTACAAAGAAGCATTGGCTAGCGAGAGAAACAAGTATCCCCAATACTCTCAGGAGTATAACGGATACAATACTGCGTTCCAATACTTGGAGCAACGGTTCCCTGTTGTGTCAACAAGCACCGCCAACAGCCCAGGAACTTTTGGGAGAGTGATTTTTGGTGAGCGTTCTATTGTGAATGGCAGACTCTCGGACATTGCCATTATCAAGTGTAATCCTAATGTTAACTGCATGAATCACTTGGGAACAGACTTCCCTTTTAGTCAGTACGATCCAGCGCTTATGTTTGGAAACCTCCAGATCAAGAAAGTGATCAGCAAAATCAGGCCTGGCTCGCAAGTGTTTAAATTTGGAAGTACTACAAAGTTCACCACAGGGAAACTTAGTAAACCAAAACTTGTTTATTGGGCTGACAATCGCATTCAATCGAGTGAGTTTGTGATTGCAAGTGATAGGCCAGGGTTTGCTTCGGGTGGGGACTCAGGTGCATGGATTTTGCAGAAGTTGGAAGACTTTGATGCTTCGGACGACGAGAAGCCTCCAAGGGCTGGATTGGGGACAATTTACGAGAAAAAAAATAGTGACGAGGTTCTGTCTGGCCTTGGTGTTGTGGGAATGCTCCATGCGTATGATGGCGAATTCAAACAATTTGGTTTGTATCTGCCTATAGTTTTGGTGTTGAACCGCTTGCAGGAGTTGACGAAAGTACCTTGGGGTGTTGTGGGTGTTGTAGACGAGAAGGATTACGAGGAAGCAGAAGGTGAGAGCAGTGAGGAGGAAGATAGTAGTGAAGAAGACGATGATATGGAGTGATTGCATAGCTTTCAGATGTTGTAAATTGAGCTTTGTATACCATAACTGTTTTTTAGTCTGGGTAACTTTGTTTTAGAGGATAAACGGTTTTTTTGAGATGTAGATGCTTTTAATTTGTATGATTCTAATGATGTTTGTAGTAGATATGAGGATGCTTTTAGGGTGCTCACAACTTATATGTCAGCTATGATTTCTCAGTTTACTCGACTGCGAAGCGTTTTCTCCAAGCATTTTGGGAATATCAAAGGTTGGGTCAGTTTTTGTATGCGCACAAAATGTAATTATTTGTTACAAATCAAACACCATGTCTCAAACCCTTGACCAGCTATTACTCGAGGATGTAAGTATTTTACGTCTATTCACACGAGCACACTAACAAGATTGCCAAATATTGCCTGGAGGACTTCCTCGGCTACCACAAGTGTATGTTGGACAATAAGAATGAACCAGGTAAATGCGCACCAGTGCAAGCTTCTCTCTCGAAATGTATAAAAACCAAAGTTCCAACATTTCAAAAAGTCCAGACAGATTGTATAAAGTATTTGAAAAGTTACGAGGATTGTTTGAGAGCGAATAAGGATGACAATCCCACAGCCAAGTGTTTTGATGGCTTACAAGCTTTGCGGAAATGTGCAGGTCTGGCTATCCAATAAGCACTCTTAAGCTGGTCCGCGGGGAATCAATGAACGAACGATCGCTTTAACAGATTACTGGGTGCCAAGGCAACACAACCGTATATATCAATAGTCTTGACGCTTTCTAAAAATATTTCGGCGATACTGATTGTCTTCAATCAACAGACAGCTACAAAATGTACATAATCATCAACGGGCGTAACTATATAGGTTCAGGAAAGTTCTCGTAAACAAGGGATATGAAGAAGTCTAAAGAGTGAAAAAAAATTCACGATCTACAAGCTGCAAAAACACCATGGTTCCTGTTCACGGAATCAAACCTTCCAAGTGATGGACGGACTCCAGAGAGTCAGCGCTGAAAGCAAAGCACCTCATGGATTTTCCCAAGAACAAAAAACGCCTGCGAAAGAGCGCACACGTTAAGAGTAACACATGATTTGAGGGTACCTGCCTGAGCCAAGGCCAGGCATTTAGGCATCAAATCCAAGAAGAATGGTAACCCTCGGAAAGAGCGTGGAAGTCGGCACCCCTAGAAACTGAAGTCTGGACGCACTTGTAGTTGTCAGTATATGACGTGCACATAGCGATCGTGCCCCGCCAATTGGGAAATCTAAAATAAGCGACATTAGAGGTACCTTTCAAAAAGTCGAACACATAGGTGACACCGTTATTTGGCGTGGTTCGGGAGGCTGAAGAGATACTGTCCAATCCCATGACTAGAGTCGACTGATACACGTTTTTATGAGAGCCGGTAAGGTAGTTAATATTAGTTAATGCCAAAAACATCCCATTGGTAAATACCAGATTAAGTTTTGATGTGGACGAATGTGGAAGCATAAATCTGACGTTTATAGGTCAGAGTTTGTTTTTATAATTGTGAAGGTTAACTGAGAAGCATTTGGTTGCTAGTCGATGAAAGTAATCCCGATGAAAGCTTCCTAGAAAGGTTTGGCGGTCTTGAAAGTCTCTTGATACTCAGGCAAGTTGCTAAGACCAAACAAAATATCAAATTACCTTGGAAAATTTCAATAATTTATATCACAGAAATCACAATCTCTTCTAATCGTATTAGCTCATAATATTGGTAGTTTCAGCGTTATATAAATTGAATTTGTCTATGTCCAATTGAACGCACAGCGTTATTCGGATACGCTAAAGCATCTGCAGCAGTTGCGTGAGAAAGCTGTTTAGACATAGTATCAATCACTTGGTTTGCTAAACCGAGCATGCTGTTAGACATATTAACTCTATTTACGATACGAGTCAATTTGGCCTTGCTCATTTGCAAAAGCCGACGTTCATCTGATGTTCATTAAAAAAAGGGGTCTCCTATATTGAAAACTTGAGACATGAAATCATGAGGATAAATCACAGATCCGATGAAGTGGACGTCAGAGAAAGTCTGTCAAAGTTTACGCGGGACCGCTCATTAATGCAAGTCAGATTTGGCTACTGATCCTATAAACATAACCAGAACAATAGCTTACCATTGAGGCTTCACGTTCAACAACACAATAGCTTTGTATTGGTGTGCGCGAAACCAGCTCTTTACAAGATACGGAATCACGTGCCCTTTACTATACAGATCATACAGAAGGGGAGAGAACGAGAAAAGACCATGGACTTCTATCCCAACGACTACGTGGCTCAGCAAGTCCCTCTTGTAATTATACAGGGACTTGGGTCAGACTCATCTGAACTTCCCTCAATCCCCCTCTCATACTCCCTTACGTCGCCTCCCCCCACCCCCCTTACCCGGGCCTTACCTGACGTGCCCTCGAAGCTAGCGTCTCCTTTAGTATCTGCCTTTAAAGAGTATGATCTCTCAGGAGATGTGTGGTGTGATCGATTCCAAAAGTCTGTGTACGGTATCAATTCGTTAGCGTACCGGTTTCGCTTTGTTGAGAACTACACCCTCCCAATTAAACCTAAATCAGAGCCCCAGAAGACAGTTTTCGGACCTCAGAAGTCACTCCTCTCCCCTTTCAACCCAGAACTGGAGACCTACCCTCATGGGTTATTGGACGCTTCGTGGATCTCGAAGCACAGAGACCTAATTCCTTCGGTGTACATCTCCGTGCATGTGCTTGAAAATGAGGCGAGTGGCGAATCTGACCCAGAAGTTCTGTCTAGAAAGGACCTCTCGTTGGCAAAAGAAATTACTACTGTGCGTAACCACATACAGAACCATGGCCTCAGGTTTCTTCAGATTGTTGTTGCCTGTCATGCAGACCAGAAGACCGTCTACAGAGTGAATAACATACGAAATATCACAGGCCTTGCTCCTAGAACGGGCCTTTTGCTTTTTTCAGGGCTGTCGGCCGTGGAGTATTCCAACTTTGCACGTGACGTACTTCACCTCATCCGGCCTTGGTGCTTCGATTATTACATTGGCCTTGAGCGTAGACTCCGTAAGAAAAGGGTCAACCCTCCGTCGGCACAGCTCGCTAAGAAAGTTGTGTTTTCGGAGCCTACAGTATACAGTCTCGACCAGTGGGACGCACGGTATGCTACAAAACTAGCGTTTGTTAATCTTTTTCATCAGAATAATGAGATGTCTATAAAGCATCTAGAATCGGCCTACCAAGCACTTCTTGCAGTGGCCAAGGAGGTGCACATATCAGAGAACTCAAGCAATGAAGAAGCGCTCCTTCTATGGAATCAGACGCGTCGCCTACTTGATGTCGTAGCAGTGAACATCGTCAAAACCTGCCTTTATTTAGAAGTACCAAATAAGGCATACAAACGTTTTTTGGCCCACGTCAAGGGTGTGACGGATCTCTTGAAAAGCGAGAAAGTCAATCATTACGCCATATCTACTTGGTGCAGCGTACAATACGAGTGGGTTGGTGATCTCTGTTGTGCTGCAGACGTTTCAACAGGAAAGCCTCTTTTTAAGGATGCTGAATTTGAGGCCACGGCTTTGCCACACCCAGGTTTTGTATATCTTCTGGCAGTAAACTTTTTGCATAATGCACGGTATGAGGCCAAAAAGTTCGGGGAATCAGATCCCGAGTCCATAATGGATTTCCGAAGCGACAAGGAGACTGTTTACTTTGCTTCTCTACCTCCCCTAGATATCTCGAAGTTTGCGTTCCACCAAAAGAGTTTAGTGATCCTTCACAAGGCCCTCATCCCTTTCATGCGCTCCAAGGACGGAACTTTTGAGCGTGCACGGTGCTATGTAAATCACCAGCTTGCAGAGGCAAACTACAAGTTAGGTCGCTTAGAAAAGGCCGCTGGTCTTTACCAAGGAAGTGTGTCTTTTTACCGCCATGAAGGATGGCACCGGCTCCTTGTGGCTCTGTTAGTACGGCTAGTCCACTGCTACCAAAGCTCAAAAGACTGGGACCGTGTGGTATCTTTATTTTGTGAGCTAGCTGCTCTCGACGACGTTTATTTTTCGCCTCAAGACAAGGCCTTCTTGCAGGAGATTCTGTTTGAAGAGGCACCAGAATCTCATGAGATTATTGTGGATTCGGCGTCTCTTTTCTCTGCAGTTTTCTTGTTTGCAGAAACCGTAATTCCTGTGGGCCTGGATGCCCACATGCAATTTGCCCTCCAGAGCCGACTCAACCCCAAGGTATTCCCGGGACTTGAGATATCGTCCATCGAAATCAAGTTTCATGGTGCTGTGGATGACATACTTATAGAGCATGCTCCTGGCCTTCAAGGTGAGATACTTCTGGAAATTGTGTTCCCTGCCAAGTCAAACCTTGAAATTCCTTACAACGGTCTCAAAGTTTTCCACTTTACAACTACAATCTCCAGAATTGGCCCTGTCATTGTCTCTTCTATTCTTGTGAAGCTCACTCACCCTAAATTTGACATCACCTGCAAACTTCCTGTGGAGGCCATTTCTGCGGATGACAGTTTCCTAGACAAGACTGTCACAGTGAGAGTGGAGCCTAGTGTAGCCCGTGGGAGGTTTTTTTGGGTCGACTCTGTGGTTTCTGGTGCGCTCAGAAAACGTGTTATAGCCAGCCCAAACCCATACGCTACTACAGTCATTCCTCGCAGACCATCTACGGTGATTTCGGTAGAAAACCCCACGGCCGCCCTTCTGAATGAGATCTACGAGGTGCGTTTACGCATAGACAACAAGGATGCTGAGACGGTGGGTGTTGTGTTCCGTGCGTTGGTGCGCATGTACGACACGAACCTGACAAAGCCGCGACCAAATAAAGATGTGTTCTCCGAGGTCACGTCACCAAGAAAGAGCTTAGACGTGCGTGAATGGATCAGTCCTGTAGCCAGCCCCGGCTCTATAGCACAGTCTGGGACCGCAGTGACGATAACTAATGCACAATGGGATGCCTTTGACAAGGTTGAGAAAGCCAGCGAAGAAGAGGTAATGGGGCTTGATCCTCTAGACCTCAAGTTGTCAAACATTGCACCCAAGAGCGAGGAGTTCCACTCTTTATTCATCCGCGTACCTCCTGTGATTGGCAAGCACTTCGTGTTAAAGGTAGAGTGCAGTTTCTTCACTGGTGAGGATATAGCCAAGCAGCAAGAGGAAGAGGAAGAAAGTAATATGTTGAGCACCAGAGACACTTTCAGTATTAGGGCACCTATTGTAGCGCCTTTTAAATTCCTTTTTAGTGTAATGCCGAAAGTGATTGGGCAAGAGGATGGCACCATACCTAAGAATTCTCGCACTTGGTGTATGCACCTGACGGTTCAGTTTGTGGGCACAGCACCTTTGGAGTTGGTGGACGCTCAGATGCAAGTTGTATCTGGGAACGATCACTACACCTGTGAAAGCGCAGAGGCCGCGCAGTTTGGTGACCCTATAGCTTTGGATGCCTCTAACCCAAGCCACAGTGTTGATCATGTTTGGGTGACTTCCAAAAAGGGTCTAGAACACAATGCCCCAATACCATTGAGTGCCACTCTCAACATATCGTGGAAAAGAGCTGGAAGCAATTTTGTGAATACATTTCCTTCCCAACCTTGGAAGTTGAAGTTGCCGTTGTCCGAGCCACGTGTGTTATTGGAAGTGCGCAAATTGGAGGAAGGAGTTGGATTGAGATTTTACATAGAGAATCCGGCTGCAAGAACATTCAATTTCTCGACTTTTATAACTGGGAACGAATTTTTTGATGTTCAGGGAGACTACAGAGAGGTTTCGCATCTAGCCGTGCATCCGTTTACCAGAGAAGTATTGGAGTTTAGCGCGCCAGCAAAAAAAATTGCACCTGGTTTGATGAAAATACCGCCTCTCAGAGTATACGATTTGGTGTACAAAGTGACGTTGCCTGTTATGTTGGCTGTGCTGGATGGAATAGCTGTGAAGGGGGAAATCTTTGTAAAAATGAAGTAATGTACTATATTTACCTTGTTTAATCGTATGAATCCTGTTCTACACAAAGTGTGGTCTTGTAGATTTTCTCTTATTCATGTTTTTGGTTGTGATGCTCATAAACTCAGGCGGTCTTTTGATCTACTTGGCGCGGGAACAGTAAATTATAAGACTAGGGCGGTTTAGATGAATAAGGCCTGTATACTGAAGATCTTAGTCTGAGCTACCACTAATTTCATCCGCACCATTGCGAAAACTTGCAAGTGTCCCCAATAGAATGCTCGGGTTCAAAGTCTATGCAAACTTGGCGACTGGGGCTTGATGTCCCAAAGACAATCGTGGGAAAAATGGAATTTGTTTGGTTCGCAGAAATGGGAAATTCTGAGCGTTATAGGGGACGTGAAATTCATTAAGAGCATTTTTTATGATTGTTATAAGGTTTGTCTAAGGGCTTATGATACTGCAAGATGTGCCCCAATGGCTATTTGGAGTATTCTCCAAAAAGTTTAATATACCAAGAGAAACTCTGGTTATCATGACAAAGTGTTTTCTTACCGTAGATGAGAATAGTGAGCTTCTTGAGGAAGAAGTTTACCCTAAACCTGCCGAGGAGAGCCATGTTCTGTTTGTCAACAGAGTTGGAATATGTAGAGAGGACATTTAGGACTTAACAGCTATCTCGATCACTTCCATTGACGTTCAACAAATACGCTTGGTAGAGAGAGAAATACCAGAGAAAAAGATTATGAGAGCGTTGTGTGATATTGTTGAATCAGTGCAGATCAGGTTTATTAGCGCTAGCGATATGAAAGCCGTCGAGTTTGTGGAGCTTCGGTGCACTGCAGAGAGGAAAGGATGTCACAAGCTCATTTCTATGCGGAACTGCCACAATCTTCACATGAGAGAAGTTGGAAGAGAATTAGTACCATTGTACCACACTAACGCTTTGTGTAAGGCCACATGTATCCCTTGGTCTCCGTCAGCCCATGGAATCCTAGCATAAAGTTAAGAATGAACCTTGAGCAGTAAACTATGGCGGAATTTTCTTGGGTGTTGAAGTTCCAAGCTATACAGAGAGAGACAAAGAAATTATAAAAGAGTTAAAATTGGTAGTGCCTGCCAGAGAGATAGCAAAAGATAGCAAAAGAATATTGGCCAATTTCAGAATTCAACTCTTTGAAGTGAGTTAATGATACAATTATAGCTTTGAAGGTGGAGCTTTCGCAGGAAGCTGCTGAGTTCTTGGAAGAGCCATATAATCCAAAAAAAAAAGGAAGTTGAAGTTAAATGCCTATCAATTCAATACAAGATTCTTGAATATGACGGATTTTAGTTCCCCAACTTGTATTGTTTAATCACATGTTTGCCATGACATATGAAAAGCCACTGTGATCTGCAGTCCCCGCAAGCAATTAATTTGATGACACCATCTTTATCATTTCAACACACATGCCTTTTTCCGAGTTTAGCGAGTTTCTTGTGTCCCAGCCGTCTACAGGGGTCTTTCATGTTAGATTTAATCGAGCAAAAGCTCACTACAGTACTGATAGAAAGACGTACCTTCAATACAACCAGCTTCTCAAAAAAATCGATTCACTTCCTGAAGCTAAAGTTATTGTGCTAAGTGGTGAAGGGAAGCACTTTCTGGGAGGCTTAGATGTTAAGAGTGTTGGTGGTTTATTGATTAGCATCACCAACAGAACGAAAAACTCCTACGTGAAAAAGGAGACCACATTGAAGCCAATTATTGGTGAATTCCAGGATTGCATACAAGCTCCCGCTAAGATCGGTATCCCGGTAATTTGTGCTATTCATGGTGCATGCATAGGTCTCGGTCTCGATTATCTTGGACCTACTAGCATAAGGTATGCCACCAAGAGCAGTTTCTTTCAGATTCCAGAAATACACATGGGTTTTGCAGCAGACATTGGAGCCCTACAGAGACTTCATGTGATGGCTAATAATAAGTCAAAGTTTAGCGACCTTGTATTAACAGGTAAGAAGTTCGACAGCAAGCTAGCGCTTGAATTGGGAATAGTCTCTGAATTATTTGAAACCAGAGAGGAATTGATGAGGGAAGTTTTCAAAACAGCTAAGCTGATTGCTCTGAACTCACGTGAAGCAATAGTTGGCACTAAAATGAGTTTGACCGGTATGTTTGAGGGAGACACCGTCCAAGAGGGCTTGGAATGGATTCGGGATTACAATGCTAGATTTTTGCCTCAACTGTTTGGTAAGCCTAAGTTATAAGTCAGTTACATTTGATGTGGCAGGATCTGATGTGTAGACTACAAGATGAAATAAAGATATTAAATGTTCATAGTATTAAATTTCGAAACGAGAAACGAAACAGAATGATATAGGTAAATATACTAGTCAAAGTGGTTGTTGAATATATATAATATATATATATATAACTGATCAACTAGACCTATAGATGGAAATTTTTAATTCATAAAGGAGTTGGGGTCAACCTCCCCTGTGTAATAGAATCCCAACATCACGACCAAGTAAAGCAAAATCAATACGCTACCTTTAAAGTAGTTACTCTTACCCTCGGCATAGATGTATGTGAAGATGTACACACTGATGACACTCGCAATACAATCCCAGCGCGAGAACACCAAGCTCAACATGTTTTCTTCCAAGCTCCATTCTCCAAGAAGAGCTTGTGGGACACTTGACAATCTGTAAATCAGGTAAACAACCAAAGCAGGAATCTGTAACTGGATGACTTGTAGAACGTAAGCACTTCCAATTTCCATAGAAAGAGCGACGTTTCCATACATAGCAAAACTGATAGCATTGAGGAACTCAGTTGAGTTAGGTACCAAAGCAAACACAGTAAGACCTAAGAATTTGGCGCTAATTGGGAATTGTTTCAAGACTTCGTCCACACAGTCTACCAAAATCTCGGCAATTACCGCATACAATATAGTGGCACCAAGAAGAATCACAGACGACTTACTTTTCAGCCAGTTAGGAGCATCGTGACCACCCGCTTCCTCATGCTCATGATTCTCGTAGGCCTCCACGGGAGCAATTCTAGGCAGCACGATAGAGTTTTCATATGAAGGCTGAGGAGCTGGCACTTGTTTGCGACCCTTAACTGTGGAAACTCTCCTAGAAGATCTTACTGCCAGGTCGTTTAAAGATAGCACGCTAGGTGATTTCAAACCACTGGAGCGAGGGTTCTGGGGCGTGGAGCCTGGAACGGAAGAAGCTGGCTTCGGATCCTTCGTTGGAGTTTGCCAGATGAGAGCAGCGTGCGTTCTCAAAGTGAAGAGAAGTGCAATACCATAACTCACAAAAAGGACACTAACAGAAAATATTGCAAATGGTTTGAGAATGTTGAGGTAAAGCTTGTCTGCCTTAAGTGGTGGCTGCAGAATATGGCACTTCTGGCACGTAGCATCTGCTTGAAAGAACTCAGGAAGAGACAATGCATAGGTAGCAAAGGAGCTCAAAGTCAACGGTGTAGAAACACTTTCCATTCCGAAAGCCTCGGATTCTTTGCAGGGAACACACATCACATCGTACAGGCCAAAGATCTGATGAAATATAGTTGGAGTGAACATGACAACTGTCAGGAAAAGCAACATGGTAGAGGAAACTCCAGCACTACGAGGGTTGTAACGCTGTGTTTTTCTCTTGATGGCTCCTGCACACATCAGCAAACCTGGGAGAAGAAGCACAGCACCCAAAATAGAACCGATCATCGAACCCTCTACGAGAAGCCCCTTCTCCTGTTTTAAGGCCACACAGTAAAGAAATATCTCCACGATCGTAGAGAAGAAAGCGTTAATAACCGCACCCAAACCCATGGACAGCTGAGCCAGAATCAGGGCAACCGCTTGTCCAATGAAGTAGGCCAATGGAATAATACTCAAGAGACACATCACGAAGATAAAGTTCAGGTCTGTGATAATCGCATGAACACCTAAAGCTTCTTTGAGCACGTAGTAATCTGCAATCACAAACGCCACCAAGGTCATGAGATTGAGGATGATGACGTTTGTCCCATCAACAGTGTACTTGTAGTAGTGCAAACCAGAGGCTCTGTATGTACACAACAAGACGCTAGCATCGCTGCTTGAAATTTTTGTGTTTTTGTCACTGCGAATGAAAATCGACAACGGGCGCTGACGAAGATGCAGACAGAGCAATACGATGAGTTTGGACATGGGTATTGTGAACACAAGCAACCAGCAAACCAGCAGGATAAGGAAGAGGACTGGCTGTAATACCAAGTAGAAGTACACAAAGAAACAAATGCGGCCGATACTCCATTGGCCACGTCCAAATAGACGCAATTTCAGATCCACAGGATGTTCTGGATCCGTAGAGTTGTAGTTTGTAGTGTTGGTAGACGCATTATCCAAAAGAGGCCGTGTTTCACCAGAGGTAAAGAGAAAGCCGGCTTCTTGGTCGTCGTTGATCCATCGACGGTATTCATTGATAGAACTTCCCTCATTAACATCTTCTTCGCGGTATTTCTCCTCCTTGTAGAGATAAACAACTTTCCCAAATGGATGGAGCGCATAGAGACCTAAGCTCCAGTAGAGTTTTGCGTATGCCATAGAACGCTGAGACCAACCGAAACAGACCATAGAGAAAAGCAGACCAATAATACACACTAAAAAGGCAATAAGGCCAAAGGTGACGGTCCAAAGAATGTTCCCGATGTGGACAGACACATGTAGAGCACGCGTGTCCGTGTCCTCCTCGTGAATGTCCAAATCGGCCTCCTTTTGTACAGACCGCATCTTCTTATACAAAGCAGGCTTCCAGATACGGATACCGAAAGGATGGGTTGTGTTGATGGCATCTTGGCGTTCTCTGAGCGTGAAGCTTTCCATAGAAGAGATAGAATCTGTGTCTCCATCACCGCCATCAGCAGGAATGTAAGGCTCTGGGACGTCGCTTTCTGGTTCAGCATTCGCCTCCTCAAGATCTTGTGATTGATCTACAGATTGCTGAGCAAGAGACGTGACGTCATGAGTAGAATGCTCCATATCACTCTCTTTGATTTCAAGGTCCCTAAGGCCCTCCTCAGCCCGTGCAAGGTTTTGTACGATACTTGACTCAAGCTCAGAAACCCCTTTGGAAGAGCCTGCACCAAGTTTGGGCGATTTCACTGGGTTTTTAGAGAGCTTCTTTCTGAGCTTGCCTCTGAGAGCATCGTTATAGCCTTCAAGATACTCCCGTTCAAGGTCCTGCTCAATCTCATCCTCTGCATCATCTACAGAGAAGATAAACCGTGACTTGTTGGGCGTGGGAGGTATCTTCTGCTTCTTCTTTTTATCAGAGCTCGCAACACGCAGGGGATTAGGAGGAGGTGTCACAAGCGCGAGTGCCACAGGCCCTGAGGTAGAAAGCGTGGACGGATTTCTAGAGGGTGCAGGCTTGGGCTTAGGTGGTGGCACAAATTGCGATGGGGGAGTGGTCATTGTGACTAAATAACTTGTATAGAGTTATGGCCTAGCTTGTGCTTTTTCTGTATGGAGGTTTGGTCTTGCGACTTATATATTTCAAGACTTTCTGGCTGAGTGATTCGGGACACAAAATTGGATGGAGTCAATTGATGGCCAGCAGGAGTCACAGTAAAATCAAGTAGCTTCAGCTCAAGTCAATGATCTTCGCTCAATCAAGATACTTAAGATTGTAGAGGCACAGCTTGTGGGTAGCTCAACAAGATCGTGTGGTGCGTATCTTCTGATACGGGATAATTTCACAGACGGCTGAATTTTTCAAAGATATAGGCCACTGCTTGCGGGGAAGTAGGTATACTCAACACAGTGTAAGAAGAACTTTATGTGAGAGAAACAACAAGGAAGACGATCACTTTAATTATGTGTTTCCAGGATGTAAATGCGTTTTGGGCATTTCATATTTCTAAATGCGGAAGTCTAAACGCACTCTGCGCATATATACATGCGGGTCAACTTGTTAAATCAAAAGATGGAATGTATGATACAGAGAGAGAGTTTATTTTTACCACCAATTAATGCTTTGAGTATACTTGCTTCCAATTGTACGTTTTTTGTATCTTCAGTTTGGCCTGGACAGGTCTGATGTCTTTGCTCTGCATAAATTGTGACAACAGCATTTATTGTCAAGTGACAGTGTAGTCAACAGGACCGTTGAGAAGTTCACCTAATCAGAGCCAAATACACCGAAACTTAAATTACCCTATCAAGACAAAAACACGATTTGACGTGTTCACTATAATTGACTATTGATACCAAGTTGTTTGTTAGGATCTTACATTTTTCAATTCAATCATATATATGTACATAGAGAACGCTATCTGCTTTTTGTATGTTTCAGCTACACCCACGACTTTCCCTCTTTCTTTTTCTTCTCTATCTTTCTCTTATACCTACTACCTTTGACCTCCGCAATCTTCTCCTCCATAGTCTCCATAGCAGCATCGATTTTAGCTCTACGCGCGTCTTTAGTCATCTCATGCTTGTGGCCCTTTGGTCTCAAGACACCTCTCATGAAGGTCTTATTGACATATTTCTCCTCGTAGAACTTTTTATTGTGAAGAAGACTTGGTAACAAGTCCTGGATCCCATATTTTTTGGCTTCCTTGAAAAGCACAGACTGTCTTCTCAAAGAGTATTTAGGTTCACGATATTTCAATGTGATTGGATTCTTGTTCGGAAGAAATGGGTTAGCGGTTGGATCATTAACAAAAGTCGATTCATTGCTGTATTTAACTTGATTCGCTGGGGCGTGCTTGGAAAAAAAATTCTTGAGGATTTGAGGTAGTTGCTCAAAGTACTCCGCGTTAGAGCGGGAACTTTGGTAGAGAAACTGTGTTATCCTCATAAGTCTAGTCTTAGAAGTAGTTTGAGTGAGATTTTGAAAAATTATGCAAAGCTTACCCGGTCGTCTCAACAGCGCAGAGGAGACAATATATAGCGTAAGAGAAACCAAAGAATAGAAGACTTGCGAAGGTAAAGATATTTGCGTACTCGCGTTGCCGTGTTCATACTTTTAAATAATTCAATGAGGGTTTCTGAGTGTTGTAGCCAGCTATGAGGTGGGCCTCCACAGGAACCACTTAATTTCCATCTTTATCTACAAGCTTAAAAACTATTTAAACTGACTCAGTTGTCTATTCAGAGAAACTTATAATTTCTGCTTCTATTTTTTGAAGATTCATTTTTGTCACCTCAAAACTTCAGGCGCATGTATATGTAGCTTGAAGAGTTAAGGTCCGCAGGAATAGTCCCAAAACTTCCAGTCACACCCAATTCCTTTCCCTGTGATCAATCCTCTATATCCCAATGAAAAACAAATCGAGGTCCCGACAACTGCAGCCATCGTAGCACGTCCAAGTTTCTCGTTTTTGCTCTTCAAGTACTCAAATACCTGTCCCATAACCAACATCTGGAAATAGAGTGCAGGCAAGTAGTGGTGCAAAAATGGCAGGAACTCCCAAAATGCCACAGCATAGTGAATAGCCCAACCAAGTACAGTCTCAGTCAAGATAAAAACCTGAGTTGCAGAGTTGTCATCATCAATAGAAAATGAGCCACTTTGAAACTTCAACAAGAAAGCAGCACCACAGACAATAGTACCCAAGAGAATCAAACCAGATATCCACCAAGCTGCTGCATTACCAAGCAAATAGACCTCCTTGTTACCCTTCTTCCAAAAGTTCACACCTTGAAGCATAAGAGGCCAGTACTTAGGATCCTGTTCGCTCTCGTGCACAATCTCCTTCTTCGATCTAATCTTAAGAATTCTCTTGTGCACAGCTATTATTCTTTCCCACAAGGAGGCTTTTGGATAGCTACGAGTTCCAATAGGCGTTTTGAACTTGTTGACATTCTCCTCGATGACCCAAAGGGATTTAGGTTTCTTACCTCTCTGTGCACATGTCACTTCCTGTTGCTCAAAAGCATAAGCTGGGAGCTTCATTTCTGGAGAAAAAAGATAGCACGACATTAAAGTGTGACGTAAACGGAAAACTGTGTCCACAGCAATGACCTGATGCTGTGCTATACCTTTTTTAGATCTGTCCTTGTCAATCTCAACAATGAAGTCATCATTGAGGTCACCCTCGAAGCCAGGGAACCCATAGCCGCTCACCTCTTTATGCCAGTCTTTCAGGGAAATTGGAGGTGGGTGGTCGTGCAGATGAAGCCGAAGTCCAGTGAGTGAATGTTTGAGCCGTATACGATCTCCATGACGAATAGGCACTGCACACACAGAAGAGTCTACTCCAATGGTGTTGTTTGGGGTGCACTTAGAAGTGATGTTGTGCAATCCTCCAGAAACATTACGCAATTCGATTTCCCAGACATTGTTAGCATCCAAATGTGGATAAAGGGTGATTTGCTGTTGCTTAGAGCCTGTTTCCCAAGAGTGGTTGTGACTGTGAAGATAACCCCCCACAGTCTCGACATGGCGAAGAGTAATGTGAGAGAAGGCCGCAACCTCAGCAGGAGTGCTTTTGAGAAGAGGGTTATTTCTAAGGGCAGAGCGAAAGTTTGGAGGGTAGTAGAGAGCATCCCCTGAGTGGATAGGAGTGGCATAGAGGTGAAGAGCGAATACAGTGAGATAGGTCGTAATAAATGCACTGGAAAAGATCCAAAGTCTAACAGAAGCTTGAGCCACAAAGGAGAGAGGAGATATGCTGAGATCACCAAGAACAAACCAAAGCAGGATAGCAGTACAAACAAAAAGCCACACAGGAGTGGCAAGGGCATTCCATGTTGTGGCCAGAGCAAGTCCAGCGAAAGTTGCCAGAATGCTCACAAATAAGCCCCACTTGACTGACAAAGGGCGAGTGAACTCGATTTTCTTGTAGCTAAAGACAGCCGCAGCCACAAAGAACACTGCAAGTGGATCAGCAAGAGCATAGTGGGATACCGTGGTGTGTGAATTCTCAAGTGCAAATATAAGAGCAGTGGAAAACGCTACTACCGTAGAAACCCTCTGCAAGCGAAGAGTGAGGAACAAAAGAAGAACCGCAGCTACTCCAAAAGATGCAGAGAAAATCCGAAGAGAGATTATGGGTATAACTGGAGATCTGGCCACAAGAAATGAGGATGCAATGGCATATAATAAGGATGAAAAAGGGGGTCCTGAAGGAGTGAAAAAAGAGCCAGAAAGATAGTTTTTTATGTCGGCCATAACCTGTCCCTCTTTGAACACTGGCTCTACAGGGTGCCCATGATGCTGAAAACGAAAAGCAATAGCCACCACAGCTAGCACAATAAGGAGTGCTTTCTCTGGCCGGTCTCTCGCAGGGATTGGGCACGGTACTGGAGCCGCGTAATGACGTTTTGGCCCAGTAGATATTTTGAGCATTAAGGATTGGTTTCACGCGTAGAATTCGATATGACGAGATTGTAAAACCTCAGGTTCTTTCTTTGCGTTGCGTTTTTCGGTTTCTGTCGATCTCAATGGATGCCTGAAAAGCACGAATATTCCAGGTGAAATATAAATATGTCTTGTCAAAAAGAGTGTGAACTGGGGATTTGACACTACTTTCTCAGTCCCAAACGTAGAAATGATTGATTTCGTGCCTAAGAATTCGCGAAATTTGTTTTTAATTACAGTTTCATAACATACCTGGATTGTAATTATTCAGAAGGGGCTTTTTCCATTTATGTACGCATACAAAAAAACCTACAGCTTTCAATAACTAGTTATTTTAGATGCAAAGATTAAAAACTATTCTATTAGTAACAACATCTGCCACAGAGTTGAGACTATATGCATTGGTGCCTTATGTCTGTTTGTTAGGCTTTGGCCAGTACTTTTTATATTTCTCAATCCATGGGTGCACAACAACCTCCATCAACAGAATTCGCTTGTCTGCATCGTGTCTTAGTAGTTTCCGAATCAAGTCTCCAGCTTCAGGTGTTATATGCTTAGGTAGTTTCAAGTCTACTTTTGCTATTCTCTTATAGGTTGCACTCTTATACTCTTCCTCAAAAGGTGGGCTGCCTACAAGCAACTCAAACATGAGAATCCCCAAAGCCCAAACATCTATTTTTTCGTCATAGTGTTCTTTTGACTCCACCATCTCTGGTGGAAGATAATCAAGTGTACCGCACATAGTTGTTCTTTTAGAGGAAGGGGCATGGACACTCCAACCGAAGTCAGAAATTTTTATAATGTTGTCAAAGTCTAGAAGAATGTTTTCAGGCTTGATGTCTCTGTGTATGATGTGCTTTTTATGCAAGTACATGAGAGCGTTGGCCATCTGAAAAATGTAGTGGGAAGCGTAAACATCATTAAACTTGCCTTTCAGTTTGAGAAATTTGTACAACTCTCCATGAACAATGTATTCAAGGATGAGATACACTCTCTTTTCATCATGAAAGAACCCGAAGAGCCGGAGAACATTCAGATGGCGAAGATTAGACTGAATCTCAATCTCGCGACGAAACTGCTTCTCTACTTTATAGTCGATGATTTCCTTTTTCTCCATGACCTTTAAAGCACATACAAAACCTGTTTTTTTGTCTCTCACACAGTAAACTTTCCCAAACTTCCCTTTTCCTAACTTCTTGCCTATTTCGAAGTCATTGAGGGAGTACTTACGGGACGAGGGGGTATTATAGTTTTCAGATGGCGCGTCTAAGGACCGGTTGAATACTGAGGTCTTGTGAAGTTTTTCTGCAGGAGACATCGGTGGATCCATACGTTCCGGTGTAGCGTTCTCGATCTCTACCGAGAAGTTGATGTTGCTGAGAGGATCCCAAGTTTTTGTTTGTTTTTTGAGAGTCGATGAGATTTTTGTGTTGCCATTGAGCTGGAGCTTGACTAGTGGGTTTCGAATCTGGTTAGTAACTGATCAAACAGAAAGAGCAGATGTGCGCCCTTGGAAGTGAAGTAAGTAGCTTGTATAGGTGAGTGTCGACAGATCTGGTTTATCTTTGTTTTGAAAGCCAACATGCACAGACTCAAAAAATAGGGCCAGCCACAGAACATGACTATTCTTTGACAAAAAAAAAGAGGCACTTGAAGGATAAAAAACGCTCCGTTTGCTTCCTGGACCGTGGCAAAGTCAAAGGCTTGTTTAGCTGCACTTTATAATCTGTCCCAGCAGCAATCATTACCATTCTTTCAACGTTCACGCAGAGCGTTCGGCTCTTTGTAGTATATTGATGTGAGTCACTCACCTTTCCACTCTCTTCTGAGTGATTCTCGGGGGCATCAACATCCATTTTTTCCATGGTGGTCGAAGTTTAGACAGGAGATTTTTGTTTTTGTTTTAGTGCAGCTTTATGTAAACAAAAGGCACATAAATAGTAATGTGTGAAATGGGGCACCGATGCTAAATCTTTAATTATACATAATTACGACTGTGCATGTCATTTCAAGTCGATCTTTAGGGATATTCCATAACTAAGTCATTTTTTAGATATTTCAAGAGTATTCTGCAGGTGTAACGTAACGGCTGAGGTACTTGAGCCTCATTCGGACTCAAACTTGGGGAGTAGTGCTACGCGACATTAACAACTAGGCTATCTACGTATAATTCACGGATGGCCGCTTACTTGATTCTCAGGCATCACCCTCTAGATCTTATTCAGATTCATTCGCTAGTACACTTGCACAACAGTAAGCTCGCCAGTCACAACGCGAAGTCAAGTTTTCTCATGATCTTCATTCACAAAAATATGATTCTATGGTCGACGGCGCTATAATATTGCCTGTTTTAAACGTTTAAATGTGTTTGAAACTTTTTTAGAAATATTTGCAACGACCCACGACGGATCATCAGAGAACTTTAATCAAGAGGAGGAGTACTAACTCTGTAGAAATGTCTCTAGTTTTGGAAGATCTTTTTTTGGGAATTTTCGGTGCAGACAATCTAGTCCTCAGCTGTTAAAACAATCATATGTACTATCTTCGTAAACTACAAGAAAATCCGGTCAGCCGGTAATAGAATCATTGCTTAATAATTACAGTATCGTTGAGATACCGCCCTTGCTTACATCGAAGCAATTTTTCACGTCTTCAACCGATCCCCATGATCACCAACGCCCGTGCACACAACCGGGCTCATCTGGGATTATTATAAAGATAAAGAAGTAGAAGTAATCAATCGATAATGAAGTTTGAAGTCCAGCTCCAAGCACAATTGAATGACATTGACTCTATTCTGATACCGGACACACCATCGGACCCTTTTGAGTATACTTTTAAGGTATCTTGTGTCCGCTGCAGAGAACACCATCCTAAGGAAGTTATTATTTCCAAAGGTGAGTCCATAGATCTGAAAAGAAGCGTCGCTACACACAATTTCTACCTCAAGTGCAACTTTTGTCGGAACGATGGGTATGCTACTATTATTGGTGACGCTGCTGCTTATACAGTCAGTGGTGAGACCACAACCGTGTTGCAGTTAGACACCAGAGGAATTGCTTTGGAGGAGTTTATACCTAATGGTTATTTTTTGGCAAAGAGTGCCAAATCTAATCAGATCTTTGATGAAGTTGAGTTGAACGATGATTGGTATGATGTGGATGAAAAAACAATGGAAGAGGTGTCTATCACAGATGTAAAATGGAGCGTTGTATAATAACTTTAGGCTTTGTCTATTTTATGTACTATATGTCTCTGTCCAGTGTATTGTACCCCTCAGCTATAAAGGTTTGATCTTCAAATCAATAGAAATAATTTTTGGCATAGAAAATAAAAACGTCATCAACACTTTCAACAATCATTCTTTAACCGTGAGAGGTCCTCCATTAGCACGAAAATATTTTCCATATGTTATGATCAGTTTGATATAATTCAAATCTTGGCTGGAATGTAACATCTGAGCAATATCGAGATCCTTTTACGATGGAATTTGTGAATATTGTAAGCTTACGAGGTGATTACTCATGAGCAGAGAAAGCTTCAATTGAACAAAATGAAGCGATGCAATCTACGAGCCACTAGAACACAGCATGAAGCGCGCACATTTCTGCCATTTATGTTCAAAACCACTCCTATAAAAAAGGGAGAATCTTAGACTATAACGTAATTCAGATATATATCCATGGTCTTACTTTCGTTGGATTTGTTCTCTTGGCACCCATAATACAGACAAATGCAATACCAGAATCCATCAGTTAGTTTGCTTCTACAGATGTTGAAAAGGCTTTGCCTGTCGGTTCGCGGACAAAACCCAAGAATTGTAAACTCTCAGAAAAATGGTCAGTTATGAAACTGATTTCAGTCATCTCACTGATGTTCTCACCTTGATACCTTTTCACGTAGATTTGATGCAGTTTTCGACTGATTCCAACATCAGGCTATGCTTTCATGCAAAAGGTCCGGTTCTAGGGTAAAGATTAGTCAAGTAATCTATATTACTCTTTTTCAAGCTTCATAGTAAACACTATTTATATTTGTGCCACATTTTCAAAAATGTAGACATTATCTTTGAAGTAAAGCAGATTCTAAATCAAGTTCACAGTAGCTTGAACACAACTAATTCTGCAAACCCAACTCTTTTCTAAAAAAAAAATGGCTTTATTAACTCTAATTATAATATTTTTGAAAGCTTTCAATACAGCAGTGTTTATCAAAAATTCTGTGCATAAAACTTGATGCATCACGATTCTACAAACTGCGATACTCCAGCCAAGCAACACATATAGGAGCAAAAGGTATGTCAAAGACTGCGAGTACATGATTGAGGCTTTAAAGCTTTTTTTGTAGTCGTCTTGCACTGCCTCGAAATTGATACAGATTTCAAAATTTAGTGACACTTTATTGTGGAAAATAAATGCAGTTGATTTGTATTTTTCAAAGCTACACTTCATCCGTAGCATAGCCATGCTTTTTTCGCGCCGAGCCAAGCGCTTCTCCCTTCTTTCTATTACTATAATAATTCTCATATATACCCTCAGCTCTTTGCAAAACACGCGTTTTTTCCCTGATATACCAAAAGACAAAGAAGACACCTTTGAAGATCACTACGAGTCCCAGCTCAAAAAGCTTAACACGCAGAAACAGGACCCAAAGTTGCAATTAAACTCAGATGACAGCATAGACCCCGTCATCCAATCTGTTAATCAGTATCTTCTTTCCAAAGATGTTGATCTTGAAAAACTTAAGCTTGCTTCTAAACGTCCCATGGATCCCGGGCGCTTGGAAAAGTTCCAAGAAACTATCGGACGTGCGTTCAGAGCTTATAAAGAGGGCGAACCCTCGGTAAAACCTCTAAAAGAGTATAAGAGCGATAAGCGGATCTATCATGCAGGCTTCGACACCAAGGGTGATTCACCAGCTTTTACCGAAAAGTACCTCAAGCAGTTTTTGACCATGAATGACGAAGATCTTTCGAAAATGACTCAGTCGCACGCTCATGTGAAAGACAATCTTCCGGAAGCTTTTCCAGAAGGGACCTTTTCCGGAAATGGTATTGTGTACGTCGGAGGAGGAAAGTTCAACTGGCTTGTGCTCCTCTCCATCAAAACGCTTCGTTACCTTGGTTCCGAGCTTCCTGTGGAAGTCATGATACCAAAAGCTGACGAATACGAATTAGATCTTTGTGGTCGTGTCTTCCCTGCTTTGGGTGCTACTTGTGTTCTTCTCCCTCATATTTTGGGCGTAGATATTGTTAAAAGCTTCACATTTTTTGGTTACCAGTACAAAGCATTGGCTCTTTTGGCATCTTCATTTGAGAACGTGCTTCTCTTGGATTCGGACAATGTTCCGGCTGTTAAGCCTGACTACTTATTTGACTCTGAGCCATATGTCTCAAAAGGCCTTATCTGTTGGCCAGATTTCTGGAAGCGTGCTACATCGCCATATTTCTACGACATCTCTGGGATTACTGTTCTGAAAAAGCGTGTGCGATTTGGTTATAATAATTATGGGATATATGATGCTGGGATTATCAACAAAAAACTGTCGAGGATTGGAGAGATTCCACTCCATGACAGAGAAGGATCTATCCCAGATCCAACCACGGAGTCTGGACAACTTCTCATTTCGAAAAAAGCCCACGCAAAAACGCTTCTCTTGGCTTTGTACTACAATTTGTATGGACCTTCTCACTATTACCCGCTTTTTTCACAGGGCTCTGATGGTGAAGGTGACAAGGAAACGTTTTTGGCCGCTGCAATTGTGCTTGGTAAACCGTACTACCAGGTCAACAAGTTCCTCAACGCATTTGGCCACTTTGATGAGGAACGCAACTTCATTGGTTGTGGTATGGGACAATATGATCCAGTGGAAGATTATGAAATCTTGCAGCATAATTTGGATCAGTTGGACGGAAAATTATACCAAACGTTTGAGGAAGCGGAGAAGGCTGGAGTTTCCTTGTGGCAGAAGGAGCCAAAAATTGTGTTCATTCACGCCAACTTTCCAAAGTTGAATCCGATGGGGTTGAAAAATAAGGGCAATTTGCTCAATAAGAAGAAAGAGAGAATCAGATTGTACGGTGAGGGGATGAGAAGAAAGGTGGGATACGATTTTGAGCTAGTCCAATGGAACTCTATGGACTATCTTATGTGCGAGTTAAATATAAAGGTGGATGCGTTCAAGGGACAATCCAGAGAAGACGTCTGCCTGGAAATAAAGCAGCAGTTGAAATTTTTGAGGGCGAGTGAGAAGGACTTGGATTGAAAATATCCTTTACCTTGTTTGAGTTTAGTGATCATTTCTCTAGATGAGCTGAGATCACACACTTTTCTATTCTTTTGATTTCCGAAACATTAATACAATAAAGCTAAACCACAGCGCCACCAAAACTACACATTCATTTAACTGATCATATACATTCCTTGCATCATTAACTTGCATAACGTTCATTTGCATCACATTTGCATCACACTCATTTGCATATTTTAACAGGTCTCTGACACTCTGTTGGCTCTTGGTTGGCTCTAAGTAGGTTGAATATTTGCTCATAGCTTAGTAGTAATAATAATAATAATAGTTAATACTGTATGTAACACTCTACTTGTGATCATTGGACATTAATTTGGCTCAAGAAATATGAAATGGTATTCCACAACTCTGTGATTGTCTTGTGGGATAAGCTAATCGAGCTCATCGCATCCTCATGCTATACTAAATCTTACAGGTATCTATATCTCAGCTTCCGACTCGTACTCATACATAATCTCAATTTTTGAGTAATCGCTTGTGGTCCAAGGGCAAGAAACACTTTGCTCGGGTATAGGTGCCTCATATATATGAGCAGCCCTCTCCATGAATACTTCTGAGTCCGTCTTTCTCTCTGGATCTTCCTCGAAAACAGACTCATTGTAGATCGTGTCTTCGAAAGAGAAAATATCGGACATCTCTTCTGAATCAGAATACTCTTCCACAGAGAAGTAATCTTCACAGTCAGAACTGCAAGGCTCTCCGGCAAGGATATGCTGATTAGGGAACGTAAAGTTTTCTTCCTCAGCTATGTTCCTATTGACGCGCATGTGGTCCGATGGGATGTTTCTGGGATGAGAAAGCATTTTGTGGGATAGATTTTGTCAAGAAAGGCTTAATATTATACCCCTGTTCTTTCCTTAAAGATTCCTAATTTAGTAAGAAAGTTTACACCGGTTTGAGGGAAACTGCATTTTCAAAGCTGCTTAGCAGCATAAGAAAACTCCGCAATGCCCCCAAAATGGGGAATCATTCAAAATATGCAGATACCACAAATGGGGTCAAAAATATTGCTCCATGTAGCAATTAACAGGAGTTTATAAAGAAAATTTCACAAACTACAACACAAACCATAACATGAAACTAAAGAACTATAAAACGCCTTAATCGGCAACCAATTAAACTCTCCGGAACATTCTTAGATCGTCATTTATCTCGTCGTCGTCATCATCTCTTCCTTCGTGTAACTTGAAACTCTCGCCAATAATTTTGTTCAAGTCTTCATCACCATCAAAATCTATGAAATTGAACTCCTCCTGTTTTTCCTCCAGCAGCGAGTCTGAAGAAACAGCATTTTTACTATCGAACGGATTGCTGATTCTCAGTTTTTCGCTCTTCACAGCATTAGCGTCAGAGAAGATGTAGCCCTCCTGTCCAAGGTTCTCCACAAAGATGCTACCTTGGCGGATCTCACCCATTTGTCTGAAAGAATCCATACTGCCTCTAGGGCTGTCCAAGTCGATGAGCTGGATACTGTTTCTATTGTTGTTGCTGACTTCCTTCTCCATCTTCTTGACTCTGCGCTTCTCCTTGTGGCCTTCGTAAAGCCCATTGAGCATGCCCTTGAAAGCATTGGCAATAATAAGAAGAACAAGAAGAACAGTTAGAGAGGCCTGAAGTGCAATCAACACAAAGCCAACAACAGTCAGTCTAATCTTAGACAAAGAAACAACGTCGGTGAAAAGGAAAGTGAGAAGAAGACTGATGATACGAACCACCTGGATAACAATATTTAATCCGTTCCCCATTTTCGTGTTGAAAGGAGTAAATACACAGAAGAAAGCACATAAAACTACGTCAATGGCAAGTTGCCCAAAGATCTGGATCAAAGGATGACCCACCCCAAGCGCAATGAAGGCATTACGGCCAAAAACAGCAGCAAAAGATGGAATAAAAAACCACCAGAACTTTACTTTGAATTCGTTGTAGAACACACCGTACCGCTGGATCCAAGGTTCATGAGTGAAGAGACTCTCGGCACCTGAGGCCACAGACTTGGCCTCGGATTCCACGTCAGAAGTTGCGCGCTTCTTGGAAGCAACGTGGGCCAAGTACCAAATACGAATAGCATAAGCAATCAATATGAGGGTGAAACCAGAAAATGTGAGGGCAGCCAAGAGCACCAGGGCCCACGAGTCTCCTACGCGGAACTGGTACAACAGAAGAAGCACCCAGGCACCGTACAAAATCACGATTACACGAATGAGGGTGATACGAAGAAAGTTTCTGTAGTTTTTACGGAAGTCCTGGAACTTTGGTTTAGGAGGCGGCTTTGGAAGGGATGGAGTTGAAGGTACCAGGCGCATCAGAAGACGCGTGAGGAGTCTTGAGCCTCTGGTGAGTTTTTTGATGGAAGGAGGACCAGAAGGTGTGGAGAAAGACGAAGACGAAAGCTCATTCTCGTACTGGGCCCATCTCTCTTCAATATCCTTCATTCTACGGTCGTTGTAGTACAACTCGAGAGCCAACTTGAAGAGAAGAATGATGACCACAATCACCAAAAGAATTATGCACCACCAAATAAGTAGCGTGCTAAAGCCATTTGTGAAAGGAATGTGGTTCTTCTCAAGATAGGCCTCCATACCAGACACGTATTTTGAATAGGTTGTAAGTGTAGTAGCTCCTGTTCCCGAGTCAGAAGACTCTCTTTTGTATACGAAGAAAGAACCAGACTCATGGGTGTAATGAGTGACTGTGTCCAGGATCGCGTCCAAAAAAAAGTTTCTCTTTTGGAGCTCATCGAAGGATCTTTTGGTGGAACTGGTAAGATTGGCGAGTGCATTCTGTGAGCCCACAGCCAATGGGTCTTCATACAACGTGGTTTGCTCAAGAGTGTTGTAACTGGCCAATGTTAAGTTCCCGCCTGTGTGGTTACGCATTCTGTCGATGGCTGGTTCTAAGCCATTGAACTCGAGAATACCACAGGTCCATGAGAAGTTACGCGTGAAAGAACGGTACACCTTTGGATAGTCTACAGAGTACACCCCGTTTACAGACATGGTCTGAAGCCAGTTTAGAAGCACACAAAGCCCGGGAGCATGGAATCCACCAGCCGCGGTGTTAGTGCCTGGGCCAGCTGTGGCACCAGCAGCACCGTGACCAGCGCCTGCAGCTTGGCCAGCAGTAGCTGCATTGCCTTCTGCCCCAGAAGGTGCCGGTGCAGGTGTCTGCAGGGCAGCGGAAGATCCCATTGCCACGACAAGCGCAACGATAGCCGCCACCGCAGTACCCCATTTGGCCTGAGATACTTCCGTGGTATTTCCGTTGGTGATGTCGGAGCGGAAACACCCGAGTTCTTTGGACTCAGAAGTGTCGGATACATCGAAAAGTTCGATATAAATGTTCCCCTCGAGATCCGGGATGGTGAACGCAAGCTCCAGCACAGATGATACATACTGGGAAGGCACAGAGTGGTTCCCTGTGATAGTCACATCCTGGTTTTTGGTGATTGGGCAGAGCTCCAGTACACCGTACTCACAGAACTTTACTTCACGTGTAGCCACGTTTTCCCCATAAACATAAAGAGAAATTTTTGCTGTGGCATTCACGGTTTGTGTGGCTGTACCTGTGGCTGAGTAGTAGACCGAGGACGTGAGCCGGTCGAAGGAGAATTTGAAGTCGGTAACAGTTATTACAGAGGAGGAATCTGGCGCACAGTTGAAAGACCCGGTGGAGTCTATAGACGCCAGCATCGACGCTACTAGTGGGAGCGCTAGAAGCGATACTAATGGGGTAATGGAGAACCACATTCTATGGATATTCTAGAGTATTAAAGGGATCGGCTGGTCCAAGCCCGGGAGGTCTGATTTGGTCTAGTCTATGGGACAGGTATCTTACCAATGGCCTATCCGTCACTGGCTGACTTCTCTGGGTAAAGTCGTTTTGTTAAATCTGGGGGAGGGTGGATTTAAATACGCACTGATTGGGAACAAAGTGTGATTGATTAATTAATTTTTCTGTGAGCTTATGCAGGGGACGAAAAAGGATACGAGATCTCCTTAGTGACTGCCAAAGGAGAGCAGCTTAGTGGTTGATATTGCTGTTTCAGGTAATTCAGTCTAATTATATATAGTTCGTTGCCCTTGGTTTAGAGAGAAGCGCTCCATAGAAAATCTACTAAGAGTACATTAATTAGCTGAAAAGGGAGGATAAAATGCGAGATCGCAAAAATCAAAAGCAAAGTGTGTTTAGGAAGATTAATGTGATGAGCTGATATATTGGCCGCTATGCCCAGCATCTAACTAGGGGGTAACTAAGGAAAAAGGTGTGAGCAAAGTTGAAAAAGCCTGTCTCTTTATGCTTTTCTTTTAGTTGTGTCGATCGTTATTGTTTAATAAATTGTCAAGACGCAGACGATCTGCGTAAAGATTATATTATTTACAAACCTGGAAAACCGCAAGAGCTCTGGACTAGAGCGGAAGAGTACCTAACCTAGATGAAACACTATATACTGTCCAAAGTATCCCTATTTTCGTATTAGTTACGTCTGAAGATTCGTCTTATATATATTGTGTGAGCAGACGGCCTACATGAATTCGGCTTCATTTGTTGGACAGGCATGATAGAACAGACGTAAATTAATTTCACTTTATACTCACTTAAACGAAGAATTCTGTTCTAGTGTTTCATTTCAGCTACTGCCCAACCACTCTATCTCCATAAATAGCACATCGTTGTGTGCCAGTTGGCATTTATTCTAGAATAGGGTTGCTTAAAATGCGTGTCTCACACCAAAAAAAGACTGGTTCACCAAAATTCTAGAAAATGAGAATTTATGTGTATCAATTTCACACGTAATGCCACCAACCTATTTTCGAGCTTTGAGGGTTACAATCGTTTACAATGGAAAACAACTGTGCATATATTACAACTATTAGAATTATTATAACTTCGCTTTCATAGCACTTAAACGGTACTTTATTTCCTTTAAAACTTTTGTATTTGGATTCCACTCATCGAAATCTTTCAACATCAAGACAACGTCACTTTTTCCATTCTCCAATTTTTCCAGACTCACATACATCAACCCTCTCAAACACCATGGGAGATGAAAAGGATTTTCTCCTAATTTGTCTACTCTGAAACTTTTCGACTTGAGAGGTAAGTTATTGTACCCCATATTAGTGTATAGAAAACTTTTGATCCCAAGCTCGTATACCTTGAACTCATTATAAATCTTCGAATGACCCCCCCCTGTCAATGGCCCGGCCAATGCGTTGGATATTTCGCGTATCATCCCATGATCATTGAAGCCCTTATTTTGAAGTAGAAGAGAACAATTCAAGATCCGAACAAGAAAATTTGGGGTGTTTGAGTCCTTGTCTATGTAAATGTATCTCGATATGTTCGGATGTTGAACGTGGGAGCATATAGATGAGTACAATGGAACAAGCTGATCGTCGATAGAACCGACGAATGCGATGCGAACATCATTGGCAACCAAAAGTTTCAAACTATGAAGATACTTTTTGGAATGCACAGACTCAAAGTCCTGAAATTCAAACAATTCCAACATAGAATCGCTCTCTACTCTTGAGTATGCCTTAACAAACATTCTTTGCTTTATTCCATAAAACGGGCCGTTGCTGATTCCTGCCATTGCCAAAACCCCAATGATCTTACGCTCAGCATTACCTATCAATCCTTTCTCTATAAGCAGCGCCAATAAAATGATCGAAACAGGTGTTCCCTGGGAGTGAGCAGCAATGTAGATCATATCGTACAGATTTAAGTCAATCGCAGAGAGCACCTTAAGGAAGTAGTCTACTCTATCAAATACTTTGCCCTCTAACTCCAACGCAATCTTCGAAAGTGTGATTTCTGAGCCTCTGAAATAATTTTTGTTCTCTTGTAGCCATAAACGGAACGAGTTCTCGGCCTCTAGCATAAACTTCCGAGACGTACCAGTGGGCTCACCAATAAGAGGTCTGATGTATTTAGTAGGGAAAAAGCCATGTACCCCAATTATCAAAGCATTTCTAAAGTTTGTGTTTGGCCGAAGGTTTCGTGTGCAAACAGGCTCATTGGATGAAAGGCCAACCTTATGAAGAATTCCGTTGATATAGCTGAACTGGGGATGTGAAGCTTCAAAAGAAGGAACGACCACGTTTTTAGTGTCTTTTATGCTAGTGCTCCGAGACTCATCTGTTGGTATATCACCTCTGAGATCGAGTGTTTCTGAGTATAAGGTGTTTGGCTGAAAGGAAATATCTGTCTTGTCAGAGGGCTCTATAGAAGACGTCGATCTGTTCGGCCAGAAAGACCATATAGATGAGGAAGTATCATTTCCGTTTTCAATGTTGTTCTCGACGTTAATTTCAGAATTATTTGGCACTCCTGTCAACTCACTGTTTTCTGGCTCTAGAGGAGGAGGCGCAACCTCGCGCTTCTTCTTCCACGCAAGCCACTTGTTGAGATCCCAATCGGAGCCGTTTTTTTTGGACATTGAGATGGGCTTCTCAGCAGAAGTCTTATAGGATTTGTGGGTCGATGAGTTCAGAAAGGGATATGCGGGAAGATGATTTAAAAACATCCGCACACCAAATACTCTGACTGAGGAAAGAGAGGGCATATTATTCGAATAGGCATAAAATGACATCTGGTGACTAAGCTTTTTCAGAGAAAGCTTGTTCGACGCACACTTTTGAGCGAGTTTTGTAAAGTAGGAAATTCCTTAGCAATAACTTTTATTGTTTCGTATATCGATTGGCATGCCTAATATCCCAAGAAGACAATCATTTCGATCCTTTCTACTATAAATGACAATGCAATTTGTACATTAACAAATCATCATAATATAAACAAAATGGTTTCAATTCCGCCACTTCTGCAGCCTCACAACTCAAATTTACAAGTCAATAATATACAAAATACATCCTAGCACAATTAAAATTACAGAAGGCTATCGCAAAACCACTCCATCGTCACTTAATCATCTTCTTCTGATATGACGTCGCTCAAGGGACTTGAGGATTCAGACGCTGTTGTTAAAGCGTGATTCATCGACCCTTGAGCAATTCCATTTAACTCAAAATGTTTAGGTCCATCGAAACCTGTAAGAATCTGGCCATTCTCATTATCTTGGCATTCCTCAGGCTTCCGTATCTTCACTATATTCTGAACTTTTTCATTTTCATGACCATCCGTTGAGCTCAGTGGAACAATCAGCACTGCAGATTTTCTTCTTGCACAAGGCTCCGCGCTTGTAGAACGTGATTTCTCAGAGTATTGTTTTCTGCCACCGCCTGAATGCCGTTTTTTCAGCAGCTTAGGCAACTTGCGATGCTTTTTTTTCACCGGCTCTTCAAAAGAGTTCTGCAACTCGAAACTATCCGTCAAATTATACGAAATAGTCTCTGTGTTCCTCTTTCTCATTCTCGTGGCTCTACTATTGTCGAAGGCAATCAACAGAGGAGAGTCAGTTACGGTACTCACATAATACTCGCCACCATTATTTGTCCAGGACACAGAACCATTACCAAAAGTTTCACGAGTTACGTCCAAGAATGAAAAAACAGTTTCTGCTCCCTTCTGAGTATTTCCAGAACCAGGCTGCACAAAGTTCTTGAGACTGATGATTCGAGAGCCAGGCCTGAGCCCCTTCAAAACAAAGCCCACCTCACGGTTAAGCTCTGCTGAGAAAATGTAGTTGTTCACCAAAACAATGTCAAGTGTAGGCGCGATATCCTTCACCCATTGAGAGTCTACAAACGAAGAGCGCAACAAAAATTCAACCTTGCCCGGCTGAAGTCCAAAATAAGCACACCTTTTCTTAAATTCATTGAGTTGTATTTCACAAGCATCCAGAGCCGGTCCCATCACCTCTACACCATAACTATCGCACCCAAATTCAAGCGCTGCTTGAAGAGTGCAGTTCCCCACCCCACTTCCAAGATCCATGAAACGGTCTGTGCTTTTGGCTCCAACCTTATCAAGCATCACAGAGAAAAGGCTTGGAAGAATCTCGCCATACACATTGTTAGAAAACAGTTTGTAGATTCTAAGACTGCGCGAAATCGGAGAAACGGTGCGCAGATAGATCTGCTCGATAAGTTCGTGCAAAAATGCCCGTGGAAGCGTCTCTATAGTGGCCAAATGAGGAAGAACCTCGCCATATACGTGCGCTTTGTCTAATACATAGCTAAACATGGCAATAGCCTTGCGCACACCTGCAGAGTCTTTATACACGACACTGCGGCAGAAATCTCCAAGTACACAGTACTGCGGGCGATCACGATTCACAATCTCCAAAGAGTATCGCTCAGGAAGATACACCTCCGCCACAAAGCGCATGGTACGACCAATCTCGTACATAGGGTTCAACTCCTCGTCTTTAGGACATAGCAATAAGTATTCCTCCCTAACGGTTTTTTCAAGTACATTGTCCAACATCACTTTCGGCTCCTCACTCTCAAAAAAGTACAAGTAGTGAGAGCGTTGCAGCTTGATGAAATCTATGCACAGAATAGGAGTGTGCGAGCGTCCTGGCAAAGTAAAATCTATTGGTCTAACTAAAGGCACTCTACTCGTGTCATTGTCGGTGGTAAGTTTCTCGAAGTAGTCCAAGTATGGGTCAGGGCTTGGTTGCTTTGATTTCGCAACCGCTGCAGGCTTAGAGCGCGAGGCAGCAGTCAGCTTCCTAAGTTTTCCTCGACTATCAGGTTTCTTATACTCGTCTTTTAAAGGTCGATCAGAAACTTTTATAACCTCTGCCTCTACTGTAGGTGTCTTCTTGTTAGAGGCACTGTATGTCTGTTGGCGAAAAGTCGAAAGCTTGGGCAAACTCATGAGAGGGCTTTTTGTCAAAGGGGTTGCAAGAAAAGTTTGTGGCTTTGGAGAATCAGCTGATGAACATGGCACATGTTCTGGAGCCATAACGGGAGAATTGGTTTGGCGGTTCTCTTTGTCAGCATTCTCATTTTTAAGAATTACTTTTTGATCTATTTGAGTGGTCTCTGCAGGCCTACTGTGCGCGGAATGAGTGGAGCCTTTAATTATCACTTCATCTATTTTCTTATGTGTGATGCCATTTGAGAGGGGTGCTGTGATCCTCGGCATCTGTGAGGCCAGACCTGTCAGTTTTGCGCCAACAGACTCCTGAAATAAATTAGGCACTATTTGCGATGACTGTGGCATATTGCTTTGGGGGCTCCCCAAAACATCAGTTATACTACTCATGACCGAAGCGATTGCCACAGGAATTTGTACAGAAGCCGTTTCAATTGGCTTGAGGGTAGTCAGGATAGGCAGAGAACCAGTCTCGAGATTCTGTTGGTTTGGAGTAGCGCTACTTACTCCTGATAAACCTATATGAACATTTGAAGCCTCTTCAACACATTCCCGCTGTTTAGAAGAATCCAATACATTATGAGCTTTTGAGACTTCATCAATTCCAGTATCATTGGGGTTGGTTCCCAGAACCGCATCGTAGAAAATTTCCAGATCGTCGCCCAAATCTTTGATTAACGCGGTTGTGGAGCGCGCAGCTCTTTCTAGTGTTAACTGGTGGGGTTGCGGGCTTTCTGAGTGCGTAGTAGCCTTATGACTCTGATAAGGCTCTAATTTCACCTGTATACTTTCGACAGATGTTTTGGCGAGTTTAGCGTTTTTTTTATTCTTTTTCAATGGCGGCCTTCCTATAAGCTTTGGAACGTTTGGTTCTGCTTTTACATTCACTTCTTTCATATTCACAACGCGTCCTTTACAAATGCGCGATTTAGAGCTAGGGCGTCCTTTTCGACCTCTCTTTCTACCTGACGCAGACGCTTTAGTAGGAGTAATTGAGGCTTCCTGTTCAAACCTCTGAGTGGCTCTTCTAGATCGCTTGACTGGGAGGAAGCCGCCTTTATCAGTCTCCATAATATAAGAAGCATCTAACAAAAGAGTTCTCATGAGCTTCGTTGTAGGGCCATTTCCGCTTTTGAGCGTTTTACTTGTTGGCCTTTTATTTAATGCTTCGGTGACAACTTCTGGCCCTTTTCCAGGTGTCAAAAAGGGGCTAGCCTCCTTCGGAGCACAGTCTTGTGGCTCCCCTGACCCTGCTAGGGGATCAGCTTCCGTCATGGCACTAATTGATACGCATGCGTTGAGTGAGGGTTGAAAAAAGTGAACGCATATGTTGGTCAGGGATTATGTAATCTTGTGCCTGGCAAACACAATCGAATAAAAAATAGTCTATGAATTTTAAAGCATCTCAAGCAAAATCTTGATCATTTTTCCTGTAACTGTTATTTTCCTGAGATATAAGCAGCTTCTGGAGGTCAATTAGAAATCATGAAAGTGGGATTCGAGGAGAACATAGACAATTCCTCATTTTGATACAAATTCAATCTACAGATAGATACAGGTCATTAATAGCAACATCTTTAGTCAATGCACACATTCATTGTTATAATAAGTCATAAAAGCTTATCTTCAGTCCACCCTCACATGCACTAAAACCTCCATAAGTCTTTCCACCACCTCCACATGCCATGGTATAACTCCTTTACTTCTCGAAACTTCACCGATGGCTGCTAAATTTCGGAACTGTCCCAAAAGGTCTCTCAACAACACGCTGTGCTTCATGAAATTAGGGTAGCTTAACAAATTGAGCTCAAAGACTGCAACCAGCTCGCCAAATACTCCATTCTTCCCTGGCTTCACAAGGTACCCTGTTTTGAATGTGATCTTGTTCGCTGAATTTGGCAAAGAGATCGGGTTTTTAAGCACAACCCCATAGAAGTTTGCCGCAGAATCGGAGATCTGAGCCTCTAGAGATGCGTTTTCCACCTCCGGAAGGGTAAACTTCTGGGTTTCCTTCTGAGTTTGAAAAATCTCTGGTGTTTCAGAATACTCAACAGACTCTCTCAAAAGTATTCTGGGACTCAGATTCACTGTGAGAAGTATGATTTGCACTTTACTACCGTGCAGAAGCCTTTTCCAGTGATCCAACTCGTCATCCAATATCACCCCACCCAAACGTGTGAGAACCAAAAATGCTCTTCTTCCCCCAGTTTGTGCCTCAAAATCAAGAGTTTCCTGCCACATTTCGTTGGTAACCTGCTCAAACATCTTCCGAACACCCTTTTTCGGCCCAATCTTCTGAAATCCACCGAACGGATAACAGAACCAAGAGCGTACTCTTCGCTGGACGCCCCACTGGTCGGTCCAGCATGCGGCACACCAATTTTTGTCTGCAGACCTCTCGTAAGCCAAATGCACGTACAAGTCTTCGGAGCCCATCTTCGGGGCCACAGGAGACGCTGTGAGCGCGAAATTCACTTGGGGCGGTGAGCGTCTTGTTAAGCGCGTCACCTGGTCACAACAACCGTATATAGAAAGAACAAGTTCTGTGAGACTACTCTGTGTTGGGCCTCTGTAACTGTTCTCTTTCAAGTAGAGCGACTGAGGAAAAAGGTGCATCTTCGTATTTTGATCACCTCCTTCAGCCAAAAGGTGAGCAAATGAACCAGAAAAACGAACAGCCAGATACTCGTCATTCTGTGGGTCCAGAAAAAGAACCACGAGTCGCAGTTCTTCAAGCTCTGGAAAGTTCTTACCCAATGCAACCATCTTACGGTCTACAGCATCGTAGAATTCGATGATGCTGGTACCTGTGTACCCAACATCGAGCACGCCATTTATAACACCTTCAAAAGTCTCAGAGCTGGCTAAATCAGCTCTCCCTAGACCGCAGCTATTATAGCTTCTGACCAAAGCCTCTACAAAGGTCTCCAGAAAATGTAACGGAGCAGGGCTACGGGATCGAGGTAAAGACGTAACAAGAAGAAGAGTGACGTTCTGCTGAGCTCCTAAAGGCGCTAGTGCCAAGGCACGCCACATTCTAAGTGCGGGAAGGCCTATAGTGATCTCTTCCGTGCCCCTTTTGACACGACAGAGTGGTGACTCAATGTGAAAAACGGTTTCGCAGTCATCATCATCAGACTGAGGCATAAGAGCATCACCATCTCCAATGTACTCTGTCAAACGCACATCTCTCATATCTGGAAATAGCTCGTGAAGAGCGCTTTCTATGCTCTGAGGCGATACAAGCGGAGAGTCTTCTTCGTCCAGATCATAAAAGTGTTCGAAATCGGCCGTCAGGATTTGGGCATCTTCCAGAGAGTTCTCCGCAGCACAATTGTGTTCTGGAAGATTCTGAATACTATTCTTGCGAGTGCTTATTCTGAATGGAGAGTGTGCAAAAACATCACACAAAACAGGTATGATCGACTGGAGATCTGCCTCTGCAATAGCAGGGGTATTGCTATAAAATTTCTCTGGAATAGTGTATACGGGCACCCACTTGGTTAAAAACTGGACCCAGTTGGACACCTCGTACTTGGTCTTCTCTCTTTTAGAAGCCTCGTCCGAGAACATCCTCGTTGCTGGAAGCTCCGGAGTGTTGACATTGCTGTAGTTGGCTGGCTCACTCTTGGTTCCCACAAGAGCACTTAAACTATGGTTAGGGTACTCCGTGTTTCGAGGGGTAGCCTCCGTCATCACCTCATCTTCTTCTTCTTCATCGTCTTCATCATCGTCATCATCGTCATCGGCTTCACTCTCAGACTCGCTATCCGAAGTCAAATCCTCGTCTGAAGAGTGCACCACAATAGAGAAATCTGTGGAGTCTGCATCATTTTTAGTATCCGTTCTACTCTCTTTCTTTGGCACGTGAAACTTACCACCTTCGCCATATTTGGTGTCCACAGTAGCACGAATAGCCGGGTTAAACTTGAGCGGTGAAAATACACTTTGTGGGGCGCCGATGGGCGAGTTATTTTCTATAGGCAAAGGAGCACCAGGGTCACTATATGGAGTAGGTGGAAGGCACATTTCATGCTTAGGAATATCAAATATATTTTGTTCTGGTTCAAAAAAGTGTTCTTCCATACCTTGTTTTTTGAAATCAGCTTGTGAGCCGATTTCCTCCATCCCCGGCTCCTGGGGGCTCTTCTCTTTCTCCTCACTTTCGCACTCTTTCTCATCACTCTTCTCAACCTCTGTCAGTGCTTTCACTTCTTCCTCATCATCAAAAAAGTTAAAGTCAGCTTCTCCAATCTCGTTTCCTTCTCCAAAAAGCTCCTCGTCTAAATTGTTCCAGTTAGAGCCATCATCATACACCACTGGAGAGGGTGTCTTGTGTATAGGCAAAACCGCAGACTCTTCCTTTTTTGGCAACACAACCTCCGGAAAAGGTGTTCTAGACTCAGAAGCCGGGGTTTTCCCTGCAGAAAATGGGGTCTTGATCTCCAAAAAAGCAGGTTTTTTTTCTTCCTCTTGTCTAGGCACACTCAATTCCATCTCCTGAACCTTTCCCACCAAAGCAGACAATTCAGAATAATCATCCAACGCTTCTAATGGATCTCTCTGAAGCACTTTCCCTGATAATGTGTTTCCTACTTGCGCATAACAAAGGTCTAAGGGCCACACAACAAACTTTGAATTCTGCACCGGCTTAAGGTATTTCCCTATTTGGGATGTGAGACCATTTAGGTGCTTCAAATCTGGAACAAGCTTCACCCACCTGACTTCTGTAAGAGTCTTGTGGAAGGGTATACCCAAAAGAAGGTGTAACATTATGAGAAGATTCTGACAATTACCAGGCGTTGGAGTGAGAGATTCCGCCAATGTCTCGTGCGCAAAGTGAGCTCGGATTCCAGATGGGGCCAAGTACACTGCAAAATTTGCATTGGAGAGGGCTTTTGGGGGGATTTTTGAGTGTTTCAAAGCAAATATCGCAGTTCTCTGCGTGCTGCACGAAACCACAACATCTCCATTTGGAGCTATTTGAGGATCTATGAAAAGATAATCTACCTTGGAAGAAGTCGCTATGAGAGAAGCATCACCGAAGGGAGTTATATGGTTGGACATGGAAAGGTTAATTAGTATTTTCCTTTTTATCAGAGCTAGTAATACTCTATATATGGCCTTTGAATCTGGATCCTTAGACTCCCCCAGGAAAAGCAGGGCTGGAGAAACAATGTTAGTATCTCTGCATGCCATATTGAACTTCTGAACAGGCACAGGCACTTCCCCATCATTGAGACCAAAAGCCCAAAGCTCTTTATCAGACTGGTGAAAAAGGCCCTGTTTATATTGGTTGCGCATATGTAGCTCTGCCTCAAGAAGGATTTGGTCATTTTTTGACAGAGAGGTTGTATATATTGCGTACTTTACCTGTTTGATCTGTAGTATTAGTGAAAGGTTCGTAGGTGTAAACATTTTTCTCCTCGAAGGACTATTCTTTTATATGAGAGATATTTTCAAAGGCCGGCTTTGGAAATAAAGTCGTTCATATACTCGGGATAAGAAGTCACTTTGAGGTTTGTTTTAAACAGCGTGTATCTTGACCTCGGCGGGACTCCCTCTTCTAGCTGTGTTGCGAAATTTTTGGTCTAAAGAGCCAAATCTGATGTATAATATGATGTATAGGCTTGGGTCCTCACCAGAATTATTAGACTTAGTCACGTGCGTACCAATATAAGCGACCGTACAAACCAGAAAAGTCAAACCACTAATTTAAATTCTGCTTTTTGTAGCTTTACTAGAAGCTTTACTTTGGAATGCCTGACTGAAACGTAGAGATTTGGAATCCGACGCTCAAAGTCGGTATTCTAATTTGGAGCTTTAGTAGGTCATCAAGAAAACACGCAAGGCGACACACACACAATCATCTGAAGGAACAGAACAGCTTCAATTCAAGGGCACATTTTGCAGAGCTTAATGGCATCATTAAGCCTTGAATAAATTGCTCCTTTAAGCTTTTGTGACAGCTCAAAGTGGGTTAGCCTCAAAGTTCAATATTCACAACGTAAGATACTAATACAAATAAAACTCCCAATAAAGGCACAATGAGGACCTTTTAGAATTCAGCATGCGCTCTTCCAGTGAGCTTACCATCAAAGACTCCAGTATCGGAGCTTCAACAGGCGGGTAAAACACCTATTACATGTCAAGGATACTTTGCCAAAATTCGTAAATGGAGAATAAGTTTAATCTACGATTTAGTTTTTTAGCCCTTCATTTTCTATCAATGAGAGACCATGTCTGAGCTCAAACGGCATTAATGAACGGATCCATTTGCTGTTCTCTACTATATATAGTATACTTATAGTTGAAACATGTCATAACCTTAAGGGTTCGCTCAATTTTTTTTGGATTCAAAGTTCACTGTATATACAATATAGCGTTTTCTGTCGATTCTGTCTTTGGATACCTTCTAACAGTCCTCTTCAGCATATGTCATGTTAGTTGAAGTTACATATAGCTGTAACAGGTTATATCTTCGGGGGAAATTTCGAAACTTTTATCACCGGATGTCCCGAAAAAAGACCCTGTTTCTCCTTATGAGGGACCCATGCACCCAAACCTGACGTGAAATTAGAAGACGGTAAAGCACTAAAATTATAATATTTCGGATAGCTGAATTAGACTATGATATATATAAGAATACGCTGATGCTCCTGAACATGAACTTTAAGTGGGTTAGGTAACTCGAATTACAGAACAGCAACCCCTTCCTGTCACGTGGAGCTTTCTTGGATGCAGCGAAGGAGTTGAGGTCTAGCCCCAGAAAGCCGAATCTAACCACGGGTTCAACAAAGTATGTGTATCCGGCGCAACAGTGGATATTTCTCGCTACTTTGAGCGGCGTAGGAATATTGTCTCGCCCATCGACGGCAATCGACAGTAAGTTAAGGTAACGGTGCCAAATTCCGGAATGGACACTAAAAATTCCTCAACTCGCGCAGTATTGAGGGAGGAAGAGTCTAAATGTATAACGAATGTGATGGAAAAGCGCTAACAGAAAGCTTAAGGATAGTATACCCATATATCCCGGGGGCTATGAAACCTTCACCTGCTCCAGCACATGCATGCACCTCCTGCAACGCGATCCTATCCTGCGGGCACGCATGCATCCTGCATGTCTCAAAACAGGTTGACAAGCCTTTAAAAGTAGTAAATTTCCCAAAAAGCTAGTTTGCACTCAGTGGGACAGGATGTTTTCTATATTCTCGAAGCCAGCGTCTAATGCAACGCCTAGCACAAGTGTGGCTACCTCGCCAACTGAGGCAAACTTAAAAAGAACTGCCACCGTCAGCACCGTCAGCTCGGGTATTAAAGCTGAACAGGAGCGATCCGATATTCTCCAAGAGCAGATTGTTATTCTCTCTGAAAAGACAGCTCAAGCCTTTGACAAGGTTGCTGAAACAGAGGCTGAGAATAAACGTCTCGCGGAGAAAGTGAAGAATCTTGAAGCCCTCTTGAAGGAGAAACCAGCCATCAACAAAAGAAAAACTACAAATGATGAGCTTCTTGAGCTTAAGTTGAAGAACACAATGTTGACTGATAGAGTAAATGTTGAGTCCAACGAGGTGATGAAACTTAAAAGAGAGCTTCGAAGCACAAAGAAAAGTAATGAGACCCTCCATGAAGCCTATATAGATTTAAAAACAGAGAACAAGAGACTTCTTTCAAAGAGCAGAAACTTGGAGATTGAAAACGCGACTATCCGGGAAGAGAACGCAAAGTTGAATGCCAAAAATGACACCATGAGCAGTGATATCCTTGGACACGAGAGGGATCGCTCTTTATCTTCAGTTTCTTCCGGGTCCTCAACCATGTTCAGTTATAGCAGAGGCTCTAGAAATTCTTCTACAGATGAAGTCAATCGTCTGGTGATGGAGTCCTCCCCAGGGAAATTGGAAGCCCAGCTTCAACAAGAGCGCCAGAAGAGGCACGCTTTGATGAATAGTTTCAAGCAATACCAAGAAAAGACATCTATTTTAGCAGATTTCAATACAGGATATATCAAACAATTGAATGAGAAAATTGAGGAGATGAAAGTCTCTGAAGACAGATTGAAAATGAAGGTTGAAGTATACCAGAGGAACGTCAGCATGATGAGATCTATGGAATGACAGAGGTTTTGGTTTCTCTTTTTTCTTATCTTATTGCTCAAAAAAGTTCTCATTAATTACTAATAATACAGATAGATGATGGCCATGATCTATCTTTTCGATTCACCCCTTTTAATCCTGCCCATTGCTCCCACATACCTTTTCTATCCCACTTACGATTCTTACGATCGCGCTAGCTCGGAAATAGGCACACTAGCGGTTTCAAAATAATTTACTCGCTCCCCTGAAAATTAGTGCTGCTTCATATAATATTATAGACATAACAAATGATTACATGTAGTAGGTCATTTTTGTATCACAGTTTTGATATGTCCTACAAACTTGGCACGTAATCATCTTTTCTGTTTACGTTCTGGGATTATAGTTTGTGGTAGTGCATAATTGCTGCTTCCAAAATAGGCACTGTAAGGGTCTAATTAGGTACGATTCTGAGACATATTTCCGCTTTCGGAAACGTCGTTATGGACGATTTAAATCGATGCCGCGCTGCCAATTTAGACTCTTGAACGGCGATTAGCCCCAATACTAGCATGTCATACACAAAACCGTGGGCCATTCTAACCACATGTTAAATAAACTGAATACGTTTTACCGTAAATAGCACACGCACTAATTAAGCTGTGCAGCATGATGACAGTTCTTCAAGACGAATCCGTCGATCACATCGCAAATCAGTTTTGAAAGGTCCAAATTAGAACACGAGGTTGCTTTTTGAAGACATGTCTCAAGTTGAAGACGCAAGTGATCTATCTATAGCTTTAATCGAGAAACATGATCTAGATAACGGTCCCAAAAATTATCTGTTCCGATACTACTTCAAGATGTAGATAACCTCACAAGTGAAAATTTTAGTCTGCACTGCCAGATCGTGGTTAATAATTAGTAGCTAGAACTAGAGAACGAGCATTTTAAGACTTGGCTGAAAGGCATCAGTTGTAATCCCAGTCATATTGTTGTTTGAGGTAAGTGCGTAAATGTGAACAGAGGTTAATGTAAACAACGAGGTTATTACATCTACTGTAATTTATTATTATCAAGTGCAACGATCCAGCAGATTGGAGTGTTCCCATCACTTGCTCATTATCATACAGATCTCTGTACAGGCTGCACAAATTTCTGTTCTTTCCTTTATTGGCAGTTCATGACAAGGATAGGTATTCTTCACCTCATTCTTATAGATCTGCCAAGTAATGTGGTGATCTGCTCAAATCCCTCGATTTGCGAGATCGATCGCAGTAGATCACAAAACTAGCTTCTCTACATAAACGATCCAGAGTACAAAGAATTCTTATGAGATAGATAGATAAATGGGAAAGGGGCACACTTCTATTGTCAAGTTTTGCTTCTGGTAAACCCTATATTTTTGCACTCGGCTACCCAGCTGTGACAATTGTGCTCCAAAACGATCAAGGTGATAGCTAGCTTACTTTGCCATGATTTGTGTAATTTTGAGGAAACACAGGACGTTTTAACGCTGTACTAATTTGCAAATCCAACTATCATCAATCCACGTTCCGATTGTCCCCTATCAATTTTCTGTCTCTTCAAATTCACAAATTAAAACATCCGATGGCCGCCGTCACCACCACTCTCAAATCTCTTGTGGATGGCTCGTCCAACCATCTCCTTTCCTCCGCTTTTGGCCCCGACTCCCTAGGGATTCTCCTCATCAGCGACCTCCCAAAGGAATATGCACTGCTTCGTCAAAAGGTCCTCAAACTGGCCTCGATTCTTGCAAAGCTTGACAAGCAAATTCTTGATAAAATGGAGGTTCCTGAGGCAGTCTGGGTTGTAGGATGGTCTCTCGGCAAAGAGTCTCTTCTTATCAACAACCCTGACGGCACGATCACTAAGAAGCCAGATTACCTTAAAGGACTGTATTACGTAAACTGCTCGTTCTACATAGATGATGCTCTCGAAGGCCCACCTGCCGAGGAGCGCGAAAAGTATTCTGACTTCAAAGCCTATGTCACTCTTAACCGCTGGCCGGATCTTCTGAGTGTGCGTCTGGCTGTGTTGAACGATTTCAAAGAGAACTGTAAGAAGTTGTGTAAGCTCATCATTGATATTGCTTCACACGTTGCTGATGCGTGTGACGTATTCATTGAAGAAGAGTTTGGCTCCAGTTTTGGCAAAGGTTACCTTTCGCAAGTGGTGAAAGGCTCCTACACTACCAAGGCTCGTCTCTTACATTATTATCCAAAAACACAGGATGACCAGGACACTAACACATGGTGCGGTGAGCACTTGGACCACAGTTGTCTCACTGGGCTCACAGCTGCCATGTTTCTTGACGAGTCCAAAATTGGACAGAAACTGTTCGATGAGCTCTGTAATGAAGACTTAGAACAGCTTGAAGAATTGGCTGCTTCTCCAGACCCTAACGCGGGTTTGTACATAAAGAATCGCCATGGTGAAGTGGTCAAGGTGAATATTCCTAAAGATTGCTTAGCTTTCCAGACAGGGAGTGCTCTAGAAGAGATTTCTAGGGGAAGATTCAAAGCTGTACCACACTATGTGAGAGGCTGTGAGGTCAAGGGTGTCGCACGTAATACTTTGGCTGTATTTTGTCAACCAAACTTGGGGGACATAGTGAATGATAAGGAGACATTCTCTGAGTATGCAAAGAGAATATTGGGAGAGAACCATTAAACTGTTAAGTAAATCACTTTATGATGTAATTCTAGTATTCTACGACTGTAATCATGCATATGCTATTATAATACACTATTCTATTCCTTTCTTCTTTTAAACAAGAAAGTGTCCTCCATGCCAGGAATCTCACTAATCTTTCTCGCCCTCACCCACTCTTTCTGCTTCACATCATTCATAAGTCTATTAACATTCGTATCGTCATCCATTAAAACGCTCAAAGAGATATCGGAGTTTTCTTGCTCCGCGATTTCCTCGAATAGCCATGCAGACTCCTTCTCGTTGTTTGCGGATAATCCCATATCCTTGACCAAGTCCTTGAAAGGCTGGACCTGCAAGTCGCTTAAAATGGTCTCTATAATCACGAACTCGTTCTTGTGGCTGAAACACACTATCTTCAATTTGTTTGTGTAATCCTCTTTAACCCAGGTTGCTGATTTGATTGACACACGTCCAAATTCAATGGCGAATCTAGGGGACATAATTATGGGTTTCGAAAAAGCAGTAAAAACAATCAAGTCATATTCTGTAACCACAAGAAGAACGCTGGGAAGAATCGGGTGCCACATGAGATCTAATATGGTTTCTTCAGTTTTAAGAATTCCACATATGCCAGACTTCTTCTCGAAAACAGCACATAGATCCCATATAAACACAGTCCTCGGCAAAGATTGCACCATAGTGGCAACTAAATTGAGCATTTTGGCGTACGAAGAGAAGTATGAATCACGGAAGTATTTGTTTTCAAGAGTAGAAAGATGCCTGTACTTTTCAGTAAGCTCTACTTTCAAGAACTTAATACCTTGAGGAGTTTGGGAAGAAGGCAAAACTGAATCTATAATGACCCGTTCAAAGTCCCGATCTGCCTGGATCCAGAAAGCTGTGTTCTCTCCTTCAGTCACAAATCTATGATCAATGATTGCAACTAGTTGAATGCCCAAATGAGTCGAGAAAACCTGCACCCTATCGTTATTATCAGCCACCAAAAGAGCTTCCGAAACATTCTCCAAAAGCGGGTAGTTTGAGTCATGGTTCTCTATATTTAGTCTCCTCAAAGATACCATGCCCCACTCAAAACACACGTCGTATATCGTCAAATCTGTACTCAAGTCATACACAAGTATGGGTCGGAAATGACCAGCATTTCGCGACCCCCCTAAACCAAAAATGTTGGCCAAGTTGAGATTCAAGCTTGCATCAATGTAGCCACACCACTTACCCGTAGGGGACCAGTGAAAGTGTTTCACGTCCCGCGTGAACTTTAATCTTCCTAATGGAAGAATTTCGCCTGGAATACAGCGAAAGCTTTCCAAATAATCATTCCCAGAACTTCTCGAAACAACACTATATGTATCCTCACGTCTTTTGTGAAATTCTGTGTGTCTTGGAGTCTCAACTTCGTAGAGAAATCCGGGCTTGGATACGCATAGAACCCTGCCTAGAACAGAATTCTGATACCAGATTCCTATAAAATTCTCATCTTTCAGGCCCTTTAACCAAGTTATTTTATCCATTCGAAAAGATTTTGCATCAGACCGTACCACGAGATTGAACAGTTCATCTGTGATTGAAACGACACATAGGGCATCAAGTTGCTTGTCTAGCACACATATCCTTTCAGAGCTCCCAGTTTCAGAGTCAGCATCCTCCCATGTTATTTCTATTCCACTGGACAGATCATTAGGGATATTTTGAAGATTTTTCTCGCTTAAATACGTCTTATTAGTGCCTCGTATTGAGTTTTCCTTAAGAAATCTCGAAATATTGCCATCTGGATCAGGCTCAAACCGTGCCAGATATTCAGAAAAAAGCCTGGATATGCTTCGCTGATATATAGAACTGTATGGGCGATTAGAAAGCTGACGCACTATGAGCTTTTTTTCGCCATTTTTTGCAGAGAGAACATAGGCAACATAGCTTCCGCATGGTGAGACTGATGGGTAAGAATTACTCGCTATCTGGAGCTTATTGAAGATGACTATTTTGTTCTCAGACATCAACGCGGAGAATAAATAAATAACGCGAAAAAATTAAACATAAGCATAGCTCTAAGTACATCAAAAAATCACTATGAAGTATTTTTGAGCCTGAATTTATTATTGTAAGTTTATCTTTTTTGATTAAACGAGATGTCATACATTCAGCTCTACAAAGCAATTCTATCATGATTTAAATTCCCACTATTTGCGCTCGTAAAACTTCTTAAAAACAAATGTCAACAAGTTGATGGTATCAAAAACAATAATCCCATTATAGATCCCCATTCGTTCCTTCCCCTCGTACTGGTTTTGCAACAACTCATCCAAGGTCACTCTGCTTTGTGGATTGCGAACTCCCGTAACATGAGCAGCGCTCTCCATATACACCTTGCGTCCTGTGTCATCGATCATCCCACCCTCAAGCTCAATCACAAAGACTCCGACCTGATCACAGCTGAACACAAAGTCTGCCTTAAGCAAGTCCAAATGTTTTATGCCATTGATCTCTACCAACACTCCGTGCTCATATAAGTACCGCGCACTATATTTGAACACACCAAACTTGCTGGCCTTATTCTTCTTGCGGAGAGCTCTCTGGAAGAAGAATTGTTTGGAGAACGGCGTGGTCTTCGCAGTTCCAGCCCCGCTTTCTTGAAGCGCTGCCATCGATTTGTTGATGTACTTGTGATACGTATCCAAAAGGTTCTTCAAGTACTTCTCCTTCTCGTCAAGTGACTCCAATGTCTGGACCGAAAGGGACAACTCCTTGGCTCTCTTGATGCGCTGATCGTGAGCGGTCTTGATGTCGAACGCAATCTCATCTAGCAAAGACTGGAACTTGTCGTCTCTGCTCACTCTCTTCATGGCCTCCAACTCCAAGATTACTTCCAAAGCATGAGACTTGAGCTTGTGGAACAGCATCGTAGCTGCGTTCCTATAAAAAGTCGACTTACTAAACTCGTTAGGGGCTCCCTCCTTCTTTGGTCTACCATCGTAGACCATCCCCTCAGCCTCCAAGATTTCGCTGTAACGAACCTCATCAGCATCAGAAATCCGCAGAAGAAGCAACTCTAATAAGTTACGTCTGCCCTTTTGAACCTGCATAATATACAAGATGCACCGCTTGGCATCTAACACCATCGAGCGGGTCTTAACCCCGGATAATGCCTTTACTGCAGGATTAAGCTGCAATACCACTTCTTTATCAAAATCGTGCGAGCTTCCCACACCCCCCATCTTGCCGATGTAAGCTCTGATTGGGTCACCCTTTTCCGGGGCCAAGTCTTGGACATGATCCTCCAAAAATGCACGAAGCAGAGCCAACTCGCCGTTGGACACGACCACGTAAGGTTTGGTCTTGCTTGTCAAGTCGCTGTACAAATTTATCCCGTACACGCTCTCGACATCACCTCCACTTAGAACACCTCTCAAAATGCGCTTCACAACCAGCTGAGACGACGCCACAAATTCGTTCAATGGCTGAAGAAAATCTGACGTAGAAAACTCCTGCAGCTGGCACACATGGTCAAGCACGTTGATTACGCTCGCCAAGCTTTCTTTCAAACGCATCGTCTCCTTGGCAGAGAACGTGATTATAGGGATGTCAAACGCCTCAGGCGACACAAACACCGGCTCAATGTAATAAGCTACAATTGTTCTCATAGCACACTGTGCAGCACAGTCTGCACCAAAACGAGCCAAAGTAGCAGAGTGTGCTGCGTAGATGATGGAACGAATATGAAGAGGGATCTTCTGCAAGTTCTCCTCCAAAGTTACAAGAACACGGAACACTGTCTCTCTAAGAAGACCAAGGTTGGCCACAAACCTCTGGCGAGTGTCAGGGTCCTGAATTGCTTCTTCAGGGGAAATATTTAACTTCTTTGGAGATTTACGGCCAGTTTCCGCCTCTTCTGCCTCCAAAATTGAACGATAAATTTTAACTGGATCACTCTCCATCAGAAGTCCGTCTATTTCCGATACCAGGGTGATAAGGGGACCAAAAATGGACTTTGCCACCTTCCTCTGAGCCTCGTTCTTATTGAAACTCAACAAGAGCCGCAGCCACAGAGAGTCCTCGGCGAACGCGCTGAGGTCCTCAAAAGCGTGTAGCTGTTTCAAAGTTGAAGCGAGAGCACTACAGAGCATGTTCACAAAAAGAAACTCGCTTCTAGCAGCATTAGAGGCAGCACTATCTACTCTTGGGTCAAGGTTCTTCACAGAGTGAGCATTCTGAGACCGAGCTTTAGTACCAAACACAACCCGAACAATCTGCTCAGTTCTATTTGTAACAGAAGCATTGCCTCTGTAATTCTCAAAGACCCGCAAAAAATACTCAGGGCATGTCTGGAGGACATAGACCACCAGCTCATAGACTTCATACTTTTTCCGGCGAGCTTTTTCTGTAGCCTTGCTCCCATCAGTGCCTATCTTACGTTTGAACTCCTGGTCAAACATCCTCAGAGAAGAACGCTTGTTGTGGCTAACAATCTCATCCAAAGTGATCTTATTCTTCACAAGCAACGCAATCTTTGCATCAAGCTCGCTGCAATGGGCCTCAAGTTGAGCATTGTGCGAGCTCTTCTCGGAGATCTCAAGTCCAAGAGCCTCCAAACGCACTTCTTCCTCAAAGTCTTTCGAAGTGTCATTCAAGAGATGGGCAAACTGGCGCACCACAGCAAGCAGCGGCTTCTGTGTAACCACAAGCTGGCGGTACGCATCATTTTGGTAGCGGGCTCTGAGGTAGCTCTGGATAAAGATGACCTCTCGGAGATGAGCCAGATAGTACTTTTCCATAGTGGCTATGCGTGTGCGTACCAAGAAACCCTTGCAAACTCGCTGGAACAGGGCCACACAAAGCTCCTCATCCCACACAGAGTCGAGGAAAAGCTCTGTATGGAACCGCGAGAGAACACCTCGAATATTAGACTGAAGAGTCAATACACTGTGACTCTGGTGTCTGAGAGAAGTAATAGTGTGTGCTATTGAAGACCGCACCAAAGCACCTCTAATAACTGCTGTGAAACGACCCAACGCAGTGGAGCTCGCCCTCAGCGCACTCACAATAGAGCGCCCTATGGATGTGCGAGCCAAAGCCCCACGTGCAACACACTGTAATGCCAAGACCTCGTTTCTTCCTTTGTAGACCTCATAGTATACGTCCCGCATACGAGCTCTGACCAAATAGCCTCTGATGACACTCTGGAGTGCAATCTGAGCAGATTGCGCACCATGGTCCAACGCAAAGTACTCGATGCGGCGGTTGAGGAGAAGTCTACGCAGAGCAGCCTGTAGAAGCACAATCTTCTCAAGAAGATCCTCTCCAAAGCCAGCAAGGTATGAGATATTCTGTGACATTGCAGCTCTCGAAAGGCCGCCTCGCGTGATGCTCTGGAGAGCCACAACCTGCTTAGAGCAGCGCACCAACGCGTGCTCTTTCTGTCGTATCGAAGCCCTCACAAGCGCACCACGCATCGCAGCCTGAGCAGGAGCTAGAAGCGCGCCACAATCCTTAGCGTCTAGCATCGCAGACTCTGTGTAGAACCGCAGAATCTCGCCTCTCACAATGGCTTGGAACACTACAATTTGGTTTTTCTCGGCTCTCAACACCCGAAGCATGCACATAAGCTCCTTTCTAAGAGCGCGGCCTCTATATATGGCTTGAAAAGGAATAATATAGCGCTCAATATCTCTGGAAGAATGTGTCTTTTTGTGGCGCTTAACTCTTACAGAAGAGTGTTTCTTATGAGTGTGCAACCCATCGTTAGAGATTGCTCTCACAAAAGAAGCTCTGGCTAAACTCTGCACAGCCACAATGTCTGCCACGAAGGTGTTCAACATGGTGGTCTTCACAAAGACCTGGAATCGCGCTATGAACCCGCGGCCGAGAGACTGCACAAGCACTATGCTGCGAAGCGCAAGGTCAAGCTCATCATCGCCCAACTCCAGGTCCTGTTCCTGAATGACAGTCGTATCTTCTATCTCCGCCACTGAGAAATCTGTATACTTGGGCTTCTTGATGGTCTCCACTCGCCGGAGGGTAGACTGAGTGAACTTGACGGTGTTCCTCTCCTCAATCTCAGAAGACGCATCGCTAGCCTCAGTCTCGACAATAGCACCCAATTTTTTGTCTCTAATCTTAGGTATCTTGATTGGCGAGATCACGAGATTCTCGGAAAACTGACGCAAAAGAGGGTCCTCTATATCATTTGTGTTATGACCCATATTTGTAGTGTTGTTTGCTTCAGTGACAGACTGCACGTTGTTGTTCTCAGCTTGTGCACTGCCACCAACCAACTCCTCGCCTATTTTGATATCCAAGCCTCTGAGAACACCCTCAAAACTGGCCAAATCTGGCACACTCGCTGTCTTGAGCTCGCGTTCAGCTCTTTTGATCTCAGCCTCGTCAAACTCCAACTGACCTGCCAAGTTCTGAAGTTTAGGCATTTTGTCGTGCTGGCTAAGCATGTAACAAAGAGTATATAGACACACCACGGCCTTAGGCACGTTTTTCCCCTCGTACAAATCCGTCAAATCGAACCGGAATAGATCAGCCATGTCGATGTAGTCCAATAAATAGAAGAAATTCACAATGTTCTCTGTGTGTTTGTATTCTACACCTCTTTTACTAGCCGGAATCACTCTCTTAACAAGCTCAGGAGCAAATTTCTGAGCTATCTGGGCTAAAACAACTCCATCACGAAGCCCATCACGTGCAAGCGCGCTCACTTCACAAATCTCGTGACCAAGATACTCTTCAACAAAGGCTTTTATCTCTGCCAAGCGGCAGAGATACTCGTAGCCTTTGTTCCCTGTTGGTTTGGAGCCACTAGGTGAGGGGTTTGTCTTTCGAAGAGACGTGGTGCTGAATTTTTGGAGCTCCGATATGAGGGGGTGGCCAAGCGGGTTGCCTTGCTCTTCAGAATTAACAGCAGACAGACCAAATCTGGAAGACTCGCTTTTAGTAGGCGAATTTCTGAATTTCGAGACGCCAGAAAGCGTAGGGCTGCGCACGTTTTCTTTGTTTTCAAGATCCACTTTTTTTAGGCGTGCTTTTGAGTACATGTCGGAGGGTTTGTCTTTGTTGGTGCTCGGGGAGTCTATCTTGGCGCGGGCTCTCACAGGGGAAGACTCTGGCGATTGGAGAGGTCTTTTAGAGGAGATTGGCGAAAGCTTCACCACATTATGAGCGCCAGAATCCGTGATATTATCAAGATAGCGCGCTGCTAGCGTGCTGATCTTGGAGGGTGATGGACTCAGCATCTGAATCTCAGCAGTGGGTGTTTTTTTTTGTGTGGGTATGGAATATTAGAAAACGGTTTTGATGTGATTATGTTCAATATTTTGAGATTTTGATTTTTTTAAAATAAATAAACAGACCGATCTGGAAAAAGGGGGTGCTACACCCAGACCCTGAGGTTCCATTGCGAATTGGCTCCCACAGATCGTAGAATGACTGAGCAAAGGTGTTCTGACGCTTACGCAGGATCTTTTTGTGTTTTTTAAAGTCACAAGGACAAATTGTCGGTCGCGCTTATGAATTTTCTCATTTACTTGAATCATTCTTTTTGGCTGATGTTTCGGATTTGATCCTCAAAAAAATATTAATATATTATTCTCGGTTGATCTGCGCACTGTGTGACTGTCACTGGACTGTCGCTCGTAAGCGATCACATCAGCAGCTTTTCAACTTGTAGTTTCCAAAATCTGGAAGCTTTGTTGCTGAAATACGTTCATTGACTTGCTCACTATTCAAAATACATCTTAATGTTCTTTATATTCACTCGTCTAGGTTCGTTTATGTTCGTTTATGACCCCCAAATGGCAAATAAGGAGGTAACTACAAATATCGAAATTCACACGAGTTTTCAGAGCAAATGTTTCATTCTCATTCCTGAATTCCACTTAATCCTCAAAAATGACTTTTTCTTTCAAGTCAAGCGTTAAATGCATCAAATACGCAGCGCAATTAATAGGATCAATAGCGTAAAAAGCGGCACAAAATCCTCAAATGCAAAAGAAAAAAGGCTTAAATATGTTTTCCATATAACATTGGTCTTTAAGTTCTCTGTGTGACGCCTTCTAAAGACACTTCACGTGACCATAAAGGAATGCTGAAAATTTTCGATGAGCTGAAAAATAAATATCCACTAAATATCAATCGGAGCGTCCAACGCTGAAACCCTCTAAAGTATTCTTCTGATACACATAAAACACAATATGTCCAAAGAATCAAAATCGCTCCCCTCACTGCTCGTTCCCGTACAGCCTACCCCCCTTCTGTCCAAAGACAAAACGACTCAACGTCTTATAGTCGTGCTTTCACATGCTTGTTTGGAAACTCACAAGGTGAGCACTGCAAACCAGGACAAATATGTTCTTTTGAACTGTGATGACCACCAGGGACTTTTACGGAGAATGGGCAAAGATATAGGTGAGGCTAGACCAGACATCACCCACCAGTGCTTACTCACTTTGCTTGACAGTCCAATCAATAAAGCCGGTAAATTACAGGTTTATATACACACAGCCAGAGGCGTGTTGATAGAGGTGAATCCTAGTGTGCGTATTCCTCGTACTTTTAAGAGATTTTCTGGTTTGATGGTTCAGCTACTTTATAAATTGTCTATCAGAAGTATGAACCTGAAAGAACAGCTTTTGAGAGTTATCAAGAACCCAATCACAGATCACTTGCCAACCAAATGCAGAAAAATCACATTGTCTTTTGATGCCAAAGTGCAAAGAGTACAGGATTACGTGCAGACGTTGGATGAGGACGAGTCTATTTGTGTATTCGTTGGTGCCATGGCTAGAGGTAAAGATAATTTCGCTGATGAGTTCATTGATGAAAAGATTGGTGTGAGTGACTATCCATTGAGTGCCTCTGTGGCTTGCAGTAAATTCTGCCACGGCTGTGAGGACGCTTGGAATATCATGTAAGGAATTTGCATGATTGATCCGTTCTATACAATCTGTTTAATGACATGGACGATTAGTTGTGGCGCTGGTATTGTTCTAACTGGTTCTGGCGTATCATTGCGAAAAAGTCCGCATTTATAAGTTAGTATAAAATTACTTTAGAGGTGTAATATATTCTTTATGTCTTTGAAGCTAGAGAGATGTTGTAGTTTGATCAATTTAGGTACGTGCGCACCGTTCAGTCTTGCTCATGCTAGTCTATTGAAGAGTACATGAATTGCCAGCTTTTCATTCAATGTACCCTTTTAGCTGAACCTGCCAATACTTAAGATTTCTTTTTCAAAAGCCTTATATTAGTTACGGCTTATGAGACTTATAACTGAGTGCGGGCATACCTACGATCCACAGCACCCCACACAGAAACACTAAAAAAGCAAAAAGTAAAGGTACTACCAACAGAGTAAAAAGTAGTGAATACTGACCGTTTAGTTGTTCATTTGTGAACTGTATACTCTATCGCAACCTTTTACTCTTCAAATGTCACAGCATTTACACAAAACGGTCTGACTTCTCATAAATCCCACGCCGCACAAGAAACAAACATGAGTAAAAATCTTTGCCCTCTCTTCTGCCATCCCAACCCGGCACCCTATGTCATGTAATTACCCTCTCTGCACCCCCTACCCCCCATGTCCCCAGTACTTAATGCATAAGCACCACAAAAGCATTCCTTATCACATCATAAAACAATGCCCATCTTTGAAGCCCCAGCCGTGTACTCACAGAGTGCGTACCTCACGGTTCAGACGTACTTTATGGAACACCTTGGCCTCAAGCCGTACATCGATCACCACAGCACAGACGCAAGCGTGTTACCGTTGACCAAGACACCGGAGGCATTCTACGTGCGCAGAGACCGGAAAAACCGCCACCGGGCCGTCAACGTGTTTCGCAGCGACGGGACCAAGGTGTACACCATCGAGCGCGAGAGCCCTTTGAACCCTGTGTGGGCTCTCAGAGAGTTTCCGTCTAGAAAGGAGATTGCAACCATCCGCTGCGGCTTCTTTTCGACGTCGGTGGACTGGCACAACAAGAAGGATGTGCAGCACCGTGAGGTGCGCGACGAGACCGGTGTCCAGGGCAGCTTCAAGAGCTTCTATCTCGCTGACGGCGCTAAGTACCAGTGGGCCCGTGGGTCAAAGTACTTAGTGCGTGTCTTGAATCCAGAAGGGGGTGACGAGGAGATCCGCGAGCGCATTGCTCGGGTGCGCTTGATGCGCCAGTTCAAGTTCGACTTCGAGTTGTTGGTGGACACCACCGCCATCGACGTGGAGTACGCCTTGGCGACTGCATTCATCTCGATGATGGTCCAGTGGGGCTGCGGTGACATCACCGAGACGAGAGGGCCAACCTACGTTGGTGAGGCTTGAGATGGGAGTCAAAGCGGAGGGAGTCCAAGTAGGGTGTTGGCTTGTGGTATTAGAAAGGTGAGTTTTAGAGTATATCTTGCTAGCCCAGGAGAGCGATACTGAGCTAGTTAGTTTTTGGAGAAGTAATTGAGAATCTTTTGCCTTGTAGGACATCTTGTTGTAGCATCTAACTAATTGGGTAAGCTTCAAGTGTGAACGAACTACTTCCTCGGTTTGAACTAAAATTTGAAGTCTTGAGTTGCTCAATCTACGGTAGGAGTTGCTGGACTTTTATTGTGAGTTTGTGTATGATGTTTGAACGTATGATGTGTATGATGTTTGAACGATCATTTTTGGGTGATAAATAAATTGAGTCTTCTAGAGACACGAATCGTTTTATAGATCCTTTCACTCTATCGCTCTATCTCAAGTTAAAATGGAGGCTCATAATGGTTATTTGATTAGCCGGTACTATTAGAATATATTCTTATTTACAGCAACGTTCATTAGCATATTCCAGAAACAACATCAACTTTTATATTAACAGTGACCATATAAACACACTGTACATTTTGAAAACACTATTGGCCCTTCGTCCGTTCTCCACCCTAATCCGTTCCGGCAACCTGCTCGGAATAAATCTTTCTGAATTTTTTATCTACCAAACACTAAAGGGAGATTTCAAAATGGGTTGGTTCTGGGCGGATTCTAATGCTTATACTTCTGAGGCGGTAAGTTAAAACTGTTGCATGTCCGCATATGTGTTGTCGTGTCTGTATTCTTCTTGTGTGCTCAAATATTTCTTTACCATCTCATCTACGGTTTGTTCAAGTGTTTGATTATTAAGCTGTTTCTATTGGCCTACTTCTTCTTATGGATCTTTCATTTGCTTAAATGTCGTTTTTAGAATGGCTGTGAAAGAATTCTGCCTAAAAGTTCTACAGATGTCATGACAATAATGATCTTCCTCGATGAATACTACTGAGACCTTATACTAGGCTACTTGAAAAGCTCACAACACACGTAAAAACACTGTAGCACAACTAACAAGACATGTCCTGTTTCCCATAAGAGTTCTGCCTCTGGCACGTGCCCAGTTGCAAAGGCTCCCCCTCCAACCTGTCCAGTGTCCAAAAAGTCGTTCCCTGAGTCGGCTCCGGTGTGTCCTGTAAAACACAAGGGCTCAGATATCAACCCTCTCAACAATATGCCTGCTCTTCCCTCGACCAAGTTCCCTGGGCAGAAGTTGGACCTTCCTACAGAGAGGGTAATCTCCACCATTCCTCGTGGAGAGGACGACTCTGAAGGTTTCTGGGAATATCCTCTGCCTCAGCAAATGTTCAACGCGATGATGAGAAAAGGAAAGGGTGATGGTGTAGAAGAAGATGCTGTAGAGAGTATGGTCGATGTGCACAACTTCTTGAATGAGGCTGCTTGGGGCGAAATTTTGGGATGGGAAAGACTGCACTTTGTGGACGGAAAGGCTAGTCAAAGTGATGGAATGTACGATAAATTTGGTAAGAAATTGGAGGATGGATCTGCAAAATCAGATAACTCGAAAGTTGATATTCGTCTTTTGAAATTCACTGGTAGACCAGATGATATGTCTCCTAGAGCACGCTCGTATCTTCTTTTGTCGAAGCTTTTTCCATCTACTTTCAATTCTAACCCTCCTTTTGATCGCCATGACTGGACTGTATTGAGAAGAGTCGGTGTGAACGACCAAACCGGGGAAAAACAATGGAAACAGGTGCGCTACGTGATTGATTACTATGGGGGCCCTGACACAGACGACGGTTTCCCAACTTTCTACTTGGATGTTAGACCTGCTTTGGACGACTTTGGAAGCTTCTACGACCGGTGGAGAAGATGGACCGCTCCAAAAGAGTAGACATATCTACTCTTTGAAATTCACTTTTTCTTTATAAATAGTTCAAGGGTTGGTTTACTGTATTTGTAGATGTACACATAATTATTTGGATTAATAACATTTGAAAAGAAAAAATTGGGAGCTAGCAGTGGCCAACGTATCAGCAACATTGTCTCATGCTAGGCTTCAGGTTATGTCATTTCAACTCTGTGTTACAAGAGATATAAGTTTTGTTGTTTCTTTGCAATGAGTTGTGGCACCCCCTCACATTCCCTCTTTAGGAAGTTTCGCCACTTAACTTTAGGTCCAATCATTTTTCCTTATGCAGAAATAATCATGTGTTTAGGGGGTGTCACACTTTCCTCAAACGGTAGAACTATCAGACCTATAATTAGGTTATATCACTTATTGTAGACTACGATCGTATCATAAATCGGTACTCATTCATCACGTGGGAGTGGTTAGGTGTGCGCCTTAAGAACGTACGTAGCCCATGGCCTCATGAAATACACAATAGAGTGCAAACCGCTAGACATTCAAGATTGCAGATAATTCCATGCTCTATATATATATATAGCTGTCACTAAATAGCATTCACTGTGACTTCAAGCCAAGAATGAAAGAGCCATTGAATTAAGCTCAATGCTCAAAACTATCACACAGCAAATCAAGGAAAGCGCTTCAAATTCATAATCTTGGCTTATCGTTCAATAAACCTACCAAAGTTTTTGCGTCGGGCGCGTTATTGGCCCGTGTACCCACATGCCACATACCCCCATCCACGACCAAAATTTCTCCAGTCACATAGGCACCAGCTTCACTGAACAAAAACACAGTTCCATTCGCAATGTCTGTGGTTGTTCCCATTCTCTGCAAAGGGATATCTCTCTCAATTTCTGAAACAGACAGACCTCCCTTGAGTCTCTTCATTCCCTCAGTCAAAGTATTATCGTTGTCTCCTCCGTTTCCGCCTATAGCTCCTGGGGCAATGCAGTTTACCCTGATTCCCAAAGGCCCAAATTCGACAGATAACGCATTCAGAAGCGCATCGATCCCCGCCTTAGCAGCCGACACATGAGCCTGGAGGGGAACACCCGTGTAGTGAAGGTTAGCAGAAACCATGACAATAGCACCCTTGGTCTTTCTGAGCTCTGGAAACACAGCCTTGATAGTGTTATAAGTTCCAAGAAGATCGATCAGAACCACGCTCTTGAACGCGTTCAGCAGAAGATGGTTGAAATCTGCCAAGAAGTTGCCGGCTGCTCCACAGATCACGTAATCGATGCGCCCCAATGCCTCCACGGTCTTACGCACTGCTTCTACTAACTGCTTCACATCACGAACATCAACATCCCCGATAGAAACCACTTTCAGGCCATGGCGTACTTCCTCGATTTCTTTGGCCGCCGCCTCAGCTTTAGATGAGTTGCGACCAACTATGGCTGCATTACATCCAAGGGCAACAAGGGCTTTCGCTTGCACTTTGCATATAGTACCAGACCCGCCAGTCACAAATGCCACCCGCCCAGAAAACATGTTGGGCTTCCACACAGAGTTCTTTGCAAAATTGGCGTCAACAATCATATTTCTCCTGGGTTGAAATGTTAGAATTCAATTCCGAGCAAGCGTTGATCTTTTCACATGCAGATCTTTATTAAGTGCGTCCTGTGGGGCAGTGGGTGCGTACGTTGTGTACGCGTATCAATGGATCTAGTGATGGAATGATATCGGTTCTTGTGATTCGGAGAGTACTTATATTATATGATCGCGAGCAAAGTATGTGCTGGAATACACGGCTATTTTTTTGGACTTCGAGCCTATGATCAATTTTATCGAGCGACAGGAGCAGGTGTAACCGTAAAAGTGAGGGGCGGGCATGGATGATCGGGATACAACTCGAATACAGGCCAGGCCAACCTTAATAGGATATAAAGCTGCGGGCATCGATCACCAGTCCAAAGGGTTTAGTTTACATCCTCAAATCCATTAGCACACTGCATGTCTCATCACGTAAGAACAATTACCTGCTAATTGGCAGCTACTTGTTGCTATTTTTCAAGCAGACAACTATAAATTTGCGAATAAGGCGCCTGAAATCACCAAATTAAATACAACTAAATACAGAGAACTACAGCAAAATATACATGATGTAAATTATCGATCATTCTTCTCAATTGACTCTTTCGCCCACAAGTCTCTTTATGACGGCATTCCCTTCATCACTGGCTCCAGTCACTTTCAGGAGCACTTCCTTCAAGTTTTTACTGGCGTGGTTGGTAGAGGCCAATTGTTTTAATACATACTCCACTATATCTTTCCCTTCATCTTCTAAATCAAGTGCACCCTTCAACATGAAGTAGTGAGAATAGTCGTTCTTCGTACCAGGAAGGTACAATTTTGAGAACGCCTCTCTGACTCTCTTACGTTTGCACAATTCAGAAATCACGTAGTTCATCATCTGGGGCGTGCCTTTCTGTGTCTCAAGGTAAGTCTTGTAGCACAAGAGGGCATTACCCACCTCCCCCAAACCAAACTCGCCCTTGATCATCGTGCTATACACAGAAGCATTGTACTGGAACGTGTTTTTGAACAGCTCAAATACAAGTCTACCGGCCTTTGCATCCTGAGGATTACGCATAAGACCATTTATAATAGCTGAGATGTTGAAAGGCGTCATTTTGAGCCCGTTCAGCTTCATCTCTGCGGTGAGATCCTTGAGCATCTCAGAGTCAAATTTCAAACCTGCCTTCGCGCTCAGATTCACAAGCATGCTGAGAGCAATCGAGTATGTAGCAGCATCTGGCTTGATGTTCTTTTCCTGAAACAGAGCAAGAAGTTCTTGTGCAGTTTTCATGTCAGACATTCTACCAAACTGGCGCATAAATGTGTTGATAACTTTCGCAGATGGTTGGAAGTTTTCTTTAATGAGATTTTTATAAATTGCGTAGGCCTCCTTTGTGTTTTGTCTCGAGTACTCAATAAGGAATGCCTCGTGGATTTCTCCCGTGATAGGCACATTCTTTTCCGTCAAAAGTTGGTCGTACACATTCTTTGCTTTTTCAGACATTTTGGCACCCCCGTAAGCCGTGATCAAAGCTGCATAGGTCCCACTGTTTGGTTTAATTCCAGCATTCTTCTGCATCTCGTTGAAAAAGAACTCAATCTTCTTAGGACGCAACAGAAACTCACCAGCAAGTCCCAATGCAGGGAGAAGAGCATTCCAAGATTCTACACTCTTCTGTATTCCGTCTTCGTCCATTTTTTTCCATGTTTCGATTACATTGTTCACGTTCCGCAATCTCGCATGAATCTTCATCAAAGTCACATAGTAAACTTCTGGAAGTTTCTCCTTCTTGAACTCGGAAATTCTTTTGCACCGCTCAACACTTTGAAAAAATCTGTTAAAGTCGCCCTCATTTACATCCTTCCACATCTTCATATACAATGCAGGATCCTGCAAATTCACACGGCCATACTCAAGTTTCAAAATCGCGTTTCTCATAGCAGCAAAATTGTCTTTAGCACCAGCTCTCAAAACATCCTGAACCATTCTTCCATCTGGTGATACACTGAAAAGCTGATTTGTCTGCTTCAAATCAGGTTCCAAATTGTTTTTCACAACATATCCAATATAAGCAGCAAGCCCATAACCCTGGATACGGTACGCTCTTGAAAATGCCTTCTCTGAGTACGTGTCTTTCAAGCTCACGTATAAAGATAGCGCATCAGAGTAACTCTGCTTGTCCAACAAATTCTGAAAAACGATAGCTGCCAGTGCAGAACTGCTGATTCCATATTGTAGGTATAATTTGAAGATTTTCAACGGGTCTGCAGACAAAACTGGTATCGAAGCCAGTTTTTTGAGTAACTCTGAAAGCTCATTTTCTAAAAGAGTGCGTACTGCAACAGAAGTCGTCCATTTTCCGTATCTATTGTGGGATTTGTTGAGCTTTTCTAAAAACTCAGAAAGCATGAGAAGGGAATCTGAGGGTTCTGAGGATTCGATGGATTTTTGCAATTTTGGCTTGAAATCATTCACCAATTTTTCAATGGCGATTTTACCTTGGGCTCTGAACTGTTCTTCACTGATCTGCGCCTCAACAGGCTTAGAATCACCGAGGGTAGATGCTTTAGGAGCAGCTTCTGTAAAAGCAGCTTCAGTTGAAGCAAAACGCGCCGGCGTCGAAAAAGCACCCGATCTGACAGCCAATTTTGGGGCTTGGATGGAAGCTCTAGAAGCCCGTTTGAGTGTGCTTCTAAGCATTTTCAGACCCTAGATTTGAATCTTAAAGTGACAATTGCTGGTCTGTTTGAGTGAAAAAAATTTTCACGTGCTCAGAGTCCGAGGGGATCAACGACCGGTCACTTACCAGAGCATGCTAAGTTTGAACATGAGAACATGCAACAGAATGTCGATTTGAAGCTCCTCTTCTTATGAGTTGTTTATTATTCTATGTGAGATTTTTCCACATAATTACAATTCATATATATGTATTTGTCTATAGACTTGTGGAAACCCGTGAATTACACGAAACCAAGCATGGGTATTAATCTATGCATCCTATGTGTCTTTTTGCAATATCGTATGCCTAGCAAAACACTCTTACCTTGACAATGCTCATAAAGCTGCAAATATTGACTCCACATTTCGACATCCGGTCTACTTGACGGTCTACTGCGTCAGGCTCATACGGTATACTGACCTATGATACCCTCAAGCTCAGATATTCTTGAACAGCTTCTATTAATGTCAATAGGGTGTGAATTTTCAACGTGGTTCTCGATCACGCTTGTCAATGTTCAGAAGTTTGACCTTAAATTAAAACACAGACAGAAAAACATGAATCTACTGCATCAGCACCACATATGTCTACATTTGAAAGTATGTAGCACCGTAAATCTATCTATACAGCTTTCTGTGAAGTTTACTTTCCTTCTGGACAGCATGCAATGAAACTACACTGCAAGCCCCTGAAAACCCTGAAAAGACAAACTGATCTTCAAGGAAAATCTTCGCAGTTCCTTTCATACTTTCCTTTCTTTGAAGGGACAAGTTCGGTTCGACTGAGTAGGATCTTGATATGTGTTGTTCATGACTGCACATACTAGAGACCCAATTCAAACTGTTCGAAATGGCATTATAAAAGATGTGGTCCTTAGTTCCATCTTTAGAGTTTAAACCACTTGGTCTGTACCAAATTACACGGCTTTTTTGATTGCACCAATCCCTTTTATTTCCGATCATCGCAGATCAAACATCTTAGAACCCTACCAGCAAGAACTAAGGGATAAGACATACGACTACCCATACCTTTAGGTTTCAATCTTGTGAACCGCTTACAGTACAATTTAAGTGTGTTTACCTCAGAATCTAAACAACTTCCAAATGTGGTGAACACCTTTTCAGCGTTCGTTTGCGTTTATAAAACAATACAAAGTGTGCCTTGCAGATATCAAGTTAGCGTTTGTCTCGACGCAGTCTTTTAGCAGTATTCGGCATAATAAGCTGAATTGATTTTAGAATGACTTCAACAATACGTATATGCAGGGTTAAAAAACGTTTAAAAAAAGGCTAAGTCATCACATCAGGGTGATTAAAATCATGATGAGGCATGACTGGTTTGTTCTCAATTGTTTTTTCACGGAAAATTTTTTTGGCAAGATTTATAAGCCAATTCAAGTGGTTTGCTAAAAAGTTATCCATGATTCTGTGGGACAGATGCATGCATGTGCCACCAATGCATGGGACAGCCCCTGTATACCACTTTCGGTATAAGGGGATCTACAAACAAGTGAGAGTGTATTTCCTAATTTAGCGATGACTATGCCGTATCTGGGAAAGCAAATCGGATGATCTCGAATTACCGTCCTGCCAACAGTTGCTTGTTGACTTCTCAATGAATTAAGTCATACGCACCATGGTATTGGTCTTGAGTCTTTGAGTAAAAAATTGGGCACATCCAACGGAACCAGTTCAATGAATCATTGAGTTGAACCTCATTATTTAACTCTTTTTCACACCACCCGTGTCTCGCAAAACCTTATCATGTGCTACGATTGTTCGGTAAGATATCAGTGTGAGCGAAGGAACAGCTCTGCATAGTTTTATTGTAGCGTTGTATATTGGCTCACTGTTAAAATAAAACACAGTAAAGAGCAGCAATATCCAGACTCTAAGCGCAAACTCGCTGAATGAGTTCTTGATTAGCGTCCAAGAGCAGATCTTGGAATTGAGACTAAACTTGAAATGGAATTCACACTATGTTTGACGCTGGACGGACGAGCAATGAATAATTCTACCGCTGACGACACTACCAATTCTATCACTGACTCCATATAACTACCCTTAAAAGGGACAACCTAAAGTTTCCGGTAATTATATTTACGGTGTATACCCTGGCTAGACCCTGACGGCGATCGCCTGTTCCTAATCTGCAAAGGGTAATCATGATGAACCCTGGGAGGCGCAATTAGTATAAACAATAGTGTAATAATGCACTCATTTAATTAATACTAATTATCGTTAGATTATGTTAGATTATAGTACAGTGTCTGTGGAGCAAATCACCCTAAAACAAGTTGTTTATTAAAATTCAACAGGCTACAAGTGCTAATAATATTTCATTGATATTTACTATACATACATACATGCGCTACAGAAAAATAAAAGATCCATCTAATGATTACCAAGATCACTCCATCTAGAACAAAGAACCGGCAGCGCAAGACACCACGAATAAAAAAGTAACACATAAACCAGAATGAAAAAGAGCGCAATAAGAAACTTACCAAATCAAGCTCTCTTTGACATCGAAGCCAAAATCGTAGCCCAAAGATTGGGTACTCTCTCCCGCAACAGAAAACTCCAGGTTGAAACTGACACTACTGTCAGTCTTATCAAAGTCAAACTGGCCGAACTCTTTCTGCTCAGCAGTGTATGCGTTGAAGTTAAGGTCGAACTGTGGCTCCTGGAGCAAGTCGATAGGACTCTCCATTCTAGTGATTAGCTCCTCTTGTTGCTGCAACGAGCCAACCAAGCCCTGAACTGGAGTAGTCAGAGGAGTGAATGGCGTTGTCAGAGGCGTGAAAGGAGTCGTCAGAGGAGTGAATGGTGTCTGGAATGCATAGTTGTCGTACTGCGACGCAAACAGCGGCTGGCTCATTGGGTTCACAGCAACAGGAGCAGCAATGTTGTAGCCAGGAGTGACCGGCGTAGGAGGAAGAGGAGAAGACACGGCGCTCTGCAGGTCCTCGAACTCACCACGCTGGCCAATGAGGTGGATTCTGCGCACAGTGGTCAAGGCCTTGGCGGCCTCATCCACCCGCAAGAACTCCCATAACACAATCAGACGGATATCCTTCTTGAGAATGTTAGCTGGTCCGGCCTGCTCAGGTCCAGTTCTAAACACAATTTGCTTCATGGTGATGGCTCTGATAGCAACGTCCTTGTGCTTGTCGTCATCAGCTTCGGTCTTGTCGAGAGAAGCGAAGAACGGACCCCAGAACTCTGGAGCAAACTTCAAGCGGAGACCCACGTTCTTGACACCGCCAAGAACCTCGGAAGACTCGACGTCAGCGTGGTCAATCAAACGGACAACCTCCTGCCCAAACAGGTAGATCACAGTGAGCACAGACCAGCCCAGTTCGTTGACACTGAGGCCCTTAAGCAGCAAGTCGAGATGTGTGTCATACATACCCGCTGGGTTCTCTGCACCAAGGTGCACTTTGCACATACCGTGCAACAGAGGGATAGAAGAAGCAGAGAAGAGTTCAAAGAGGCCTGGGAAGCGCAGCTCGACGTTCACGTTAGGCTTCAACTTGAGATTGGTGTCAAACTCAAGCGACTTGAGTCCAGAGAGGGCAGCACCGTCACACGACATCTGGAAGCCGTTGAGAGCAAGCTCACACACGCTCTTAGCGTACCCAGCACGGCGCTTCTTGAACTCAGCACCACCCATTGACTTTTGAAAGGTAATACGCAGGAAGACGCTCTCAAAAGTTCTAAGAGAGTCTGGGTCAGAAGGACCGTTGTTGATGAGAGTAATAATAGCAGCATTCTTCTTGAGGTTCTTGATCACTTGAATGTGAGACAGAACCTGCTTTCTGGTTCTCTGCTTGCCGGTTTTCTGGAAGATGAAGTCGCTGATGAGCTCGTTACGTCCACAGCTGCGGCCAGAGACCTTGATTTTGCTAAGACCATTCTTAGGAATGATGCGGAGAGCCTCTTCAAAGGCAGCCTCCACTTCTGGCCCCCAGACCTCGCTTTCATCCTCCGACTTGCGGTCGAACTTGGCCTTAGACAGAACGTCGGAGGACGAAGACGAGTAGGAAAGGTTGCTCTCCATGTCGTCGAACAGGCGTTTTGATGAGGACAGAGGTTCCTCATCTTGCACCTGGTAGATCTGGCGGCCATCGTTGGCAATAGAAATGTCCACAATCATAGGACGAGGCATACTGATTGTTCCTATGAGTTGTTATGTTGCTGTTGGTTGAAAGGAGGGTTGATAGAGATACAGATAAAGGAGGGACTGTGATCTCAAGCTGGAGCGTAAGGAGTGACTTCAGCAGTTGAACGTGAATGAGTTTTCAGAGGATGGGGCTCTGCAGGCAGATGCTCGGCTTATATGGGCGTGGTGGGCTACTGTGGGACGGTATATGTGCATGCATGTACACGCATGCGCGCACGCGCACTCTTGCATGCGTGTGTTTCCCATGGTAATGTGGGACGGCAGCAAGAAAAATCTTAATGCAACCGCTCAATGACCAAAAAAGTTTTCTTCGTAGAGGAGACGTAAAGAGACCGCTAATAATTTTAGACGCGTGCTTTTTCGAAACCGTGTTCTTTTTGCGTCCTTTTTTCAATCGTCACCTTTTTTGCTATTTTTGCCAAAGTTCGACCTGCATCGCCCTGCGCTGTCCCACCGTTAGCGGTGATTTCCGTACCACAACGCAGTCATCACGTGCAGCCGCGAAGGGGAATGTGTAATCTATGGGAGAAGTTCCTGGACCTCAACGAATCTCCTGAATATCTGATTTTGAAGAAAAGTCAAGGTTTCTACGTATTGTGCGGAGTGTTCTTTCTAAGCCGTGTACTTTTGTACTTAATTAATATAATAGTAGCTTATTGATCAAATCTCGGATCTGTCCCTATTGGTCTGGAACAATTGTCCTGTAAGCTCATATTAGTAGCTTGATATATGATTACTCAATTTGCTAAGGCTGTCAAAAGGCATCATATCACAAGGTTTTGATATAGACTTCGCTCCAGAAACAGTGTTTTTAGGTAACGCGCTTGACAGTCAAAGCTTATTCTTAAAGTTGCACATCGGATATTTAGGGTGTGCTACTGTATGACATCAGTTGAAAGAGCCGTCTTTGAGGGCCTATCTGAGCTTGTGAGCACAATCTGACTGTATTCACCAAGTAACCAAGCCAATATATCTTTTCTTCCCAAGTGCACTTTCTGAAAGGCATTGAAGCGCGACATCAGTGACTAAAAATCCGATGAGAAAGAAAAACTTCTAGAGATTGCTTTCATTTATTCTTATATTCTATATCTAATACCTTTTAGAATGATGGACAGAGACGGATTAAATCCAATGTAAAGAACCCAATCCAAAGTTCACGGTTTACGGCAAAGAGAAGGGCACAGCATCGTAGAACCTTTTTAAGCCACACATGCTAAGCGCAAAGTATAGGGAAAATGTTATGTATCAAACATAGAAGGAAATGAAGGAGCAGGATACTCAATTCCAGTATTGCTGTTCTTTTTGTTGGTCCCATCCGCTCAAAAATCTTGACGTGAAAGAACGTTCTTCTCTGGGGCGCCTTCTTTGAATTCCGAGTTCTGGGCCTAGCCTCAAGCCTGTAATTCTACAACTGGGATATGCGATGCTTCCGTGTATTTTCAAACCCATTTTTCGTTAACAAGTAGACTGAACCTCATCTCATCTCAACAACAGACGCAACTCCACAGGAGACTTAAGGTAATGCTAAAAGGCAATATGCGATTCATTTAAAACTTAACGATCACCGGAAATGAGATTTCACTACACTTACACTGTACTTGTTGGTTTTTCTCCCCCTCGCGAATATTCTTGGCAAGTGTCAAAAGAAACATCACACAAAGCCTCTAATTCAATCGGATTTCTCTAGATACATTCTTTGATTCCTAGACATCTCAAAAAAGATATCATTTTAAAGCTGGTGGGCCTACGTCCTTTTCCTTGTTTCTTTCTGTAGTGCGAGTGACATGCTCAAAAATGCACCCCCATATGCACGTTAGTCACCCCATAATTTACAATCATCCATCAGAAAGAAACCCTTAAAATCACATTTGACTAGCATTTTATAAAGTCGTTTCTCGCGCTTTCAACGCCTCCTAGGAAGTCTGTAATATCCACCCCATCTAGGACGAGAGGCTCCTCATTCCGCACATAAAGATCATCACGGAACAAAATTATTAATTTTCCATAATCATCCATCGGAGTCTTCTGTTTGGTTGTGCTATAGTCCGCGGGTATTGCGCCAATTCGCTTTATACTTTGCTATCTATCATTCCAAGCCGCTCTATATAACACATCTCTCTGTTTTCAAACTCTCAGATCCCGCTCTATGAACAAATACGCGCCTCTCGCGGGTGAAATCCCCCTCGATGACTTTTCTAGCGCGACCACCACGCTCACGGTCTCGGGTATGACGTGCTCTGCGTGTCTGGACTCCGTGACACTGTGCTTGCGCCCAATCCCGGGCGTGCGCTCAGTAGCGGTCTCGCTCATGACCAATGAGGCCGTCATCAAGCACGACTCCTCAGTCGAACCAGACGTGCTTCGCGATGCTGTGGACGATATTGGGTTCGGCGCAGAAGTTCTGAGTACCATCAAAATGCTGTCCCCGTCATTTCCACAAAACCGTAAAAACAATACTACAACACTCTCTGTCCACGGTATGACGTGCTCGGCATGCAGTAGTTCTGTTACGGCAGCACTTAAGAGAGTTCCAGGTGTGGTGTCAGCTAAAGTGTCTCTTTTGACAGAGGAGGCTGTAGTTTCGCATGGTCCCGAAGTGACGCCAGCATCTTTAGTCGAGGCGGTGGAAGACTCTGGGTTCGATTGCAAGGTCTCAGACTCGCCTTCGGAGTCTCTAGCCGCAGAGGTGCAACTCCGCTACTACGGCGCTCCTCGAGAGCCTCTCACGACAAAGAGTCTAGAAGCACTTTTTCTAGAGTCTGTATACACAGAAAACGGTGTTTTGTCGGCCTCCGTTGACCTGCAAAATAGTACTATTCGCATCTCGTACGATGCAACCCAAGCTGGAATACGAGACATTGTGGCTTGTATAAACGAGCATTTTGATGTAGATGTGCTTATTCTCAACGGCGCAGCTGACTCTAACACCTCTCAGCTCAATCTCTTGGCCAAGTATAAGGAGATTGGCTTCTGGAAAAGCTCTTTCGTCAAGTCTGTGGTGTGTGGAGTGCCCGTGTTTGTGATGTCACATTTCATGAGAAAGCATGATATGAGACTTCTTCCTGGCCTCTACTTGCAAAGTGTCTCCTCTTTCTTTCTCACGGGCTATCTCCAATACTCTGTGGGTAAAAGCTTTTATCATCTGGCATACCAATCTCTCAAGCATGGGTCTGCTACAATGGACGTTCTTATTGTGACGCTGACCACTGTATCCTTTCTTTTTTCGTTTGCTGCTATCGTAGTATCTTTCTTCTCGAGTTCTAGTAAGCCCCCAATGCTTCTTTTCGACACTGCAGCCATGCTTTTCGTCTTTATCTCTCTAGGCAAGTGGATCGAGTGTAGGGCTAAAGGCCAGACCACGTCCTCTCTTTCTGAGCTTATGAAGTTGCTTCCTTACACATGTAACTTGGTCAAAGAGTCACGCGAGTTTGTGGTTCTGTGTAAAGAAGACTCATTTGATCCCACTTCCTTTTCCAGAGACAGTATTCTGGTTGATCTTATTCAGATAAATGATGTGGTAGCCATTTCTCCTGGCGCAAAAGTGCCTTGTGATGGTACAGTCGTTTTTGGGGTCTCTGAAGTGAACGAGTCTCTCCTAACAGGTGAGTCTCTTCCAGTGCCCAAAAAAGTCGGTGATCTGGTTATTGCAGGTCTGTTGAACATTTTGAACACCATCTATGTTCGTGTGACAACAGTGGGCTCGCAGACTGTGCTTTCCAATATCATTGGTCTCGTACGTTCAGCTCAGTTTGAGAGAGCGCCTATCCAGCGCTTCAGTGACAGAGTTGCACTGAAATTCGTACCAGGTATTGTCCTTCTTTCGATAATCACTTTCCTCAGCTGGTACCTGTGTATTTGTCTTGGTCTTGTGTCTCCCTCGGTGTTTCATAACACCAACGGTGCCCTCTTCAACTGTCTCCGGATCGCGATCCTGGTGGTTGTGATTGCGTGCCCATGTGCCCTTGGTCTTGCAGCACCAACTGCTATCATGGCTGGGACCGGCGTCGGTGCCAAGAATGGTATCTTGGTCAAAGGTGGAGACGTTTTCGAGACTTTGACCAAAGTCGACTCCGTGCTCTTTGACAAGACCAACACTTTGACCACCGGCAATATGGCAGTCGTTTCGCACTCTTTTGATGCGTCAGCCTTGGAAGCTGTCGGTCTCACCGAGTCCAGCTTGTGGGCCGTTGTCTCGCGCCTCGAGCAGGGCAACGGACACCCGATCAGTGTTGCATTATGTCGCCACGTAGATGTCGCGTCGTCTGATGCTGTTGTCCTGGTCATGGGAGTTGAAAACTTAGTCCTGAAGGGGATTAAGGGAATAGCCTCTGTGAATGGAACGACACTATCTTTTGTCATAGGGAACCGTCGCATATTGGAAACGCTTTCTGAGAAGGCCGAAGCAGACTCTGCAACGGGAACGACTATTCATGTGGCTGTGAACGCAAACTACATTGGTAGCATTACCCTTTTAGACCAACTTAAGAAGGACGCACGCAACGTGATTGGCTGGTTGGAAGAGCACTCCATCGAGTCATTCATCGTGAGCGGTGATTCTTTCGGAGCGTCCAGAGCGATTGCATCTTCTGTGGGCGTTCCTATTGCCAACGTCTTTGCAGAAACACTGCCAGACGAGAAGCAAGCTATTGTAGCTCGTCTTAAGGAGGCCGGTCGCACTGTTCTTTTTGTGGGGGACGGTATCAACGACTCGCCAGCAATTTCTGCAGCAGATGTTGGTGTTTCTTTCAGTGAAGCAACAGAAATTGCAGCTTCTGCAGCAGACGTGATTCTCTTGGAAAGTAGCACTTTGTCGCCTTTGGTGATGGCATTGGACCTCAGTAAGAAGACTTTTAAGACCATCAAAATGAACTTTTTGCTTGCTAGTGTTTATAACTTATTGATGGTGCCATTGGCGGTGGTTGGTGTGGTACATCCGTTTTTGGCTGCTGCTGCTATGAGCTTGAGTAGTGTGTGTGTGGTGAGCAACAGTTTGCGGTTAAACGGTTGGCAGCCAAATACACTGTCCAAGGGATGGGCTGTGCGGGATAGTGAGAACCTGGTGTGACGCGCCTTCACTGTGTGGGCGCTTTCAATTCGAATTTGTTTATATTCTTTAATTGATTCTAATGTTAGCATGTTACAGTGTAGTTTGACGTGGTAATATGGATTCTGTAGTATTTTCTGAGTTCGGTATCCATCAACGTCAAGAATGGTGGGCACCAAATGCAACACTTATTTTGCAGATGTCAACTACGGCAGAACCCTCGCTAAGTTGGTGAAATAGCAACTTAGCAAACGGCTTCATCTGCATCCCAGTCCTTGTCAATTGTATAACAATAGCAAAAAAACGTCCCACGGTGACCTCTTAGTGTCCCACAGCTCTTCATGGGACGGTTCCCATGATCCCCACGACTCAACCACGGAACCAATTTTCAAAAATGGAAGCACAAACCAGTACACCCCCTTCTATTTTTGGAAAAAATTGATCTCATCGTCCTTTGTGCATATGCCTTTTTTCGGACGTCCATCCTACCTGCAGCCTCGGTAAGCTGGTCCCAGGTCCAAGGAGCAAATTCTTGGCTAGGTGCTATTTTTAAAAAATGAGTGCATTGGTTTCTTCACTCAATCAGGGGTCTTCCCTGTGTGTATCACGCGAGAAAAGATCCTACCCTCAATCGTCTAAGTAGTCAACATGTGGTTTCAACTCTCGCCCTAATGATACTAGTACCGGCAAAGGATTTATTACTGGAACCAGAAAAGGACTGGCACAGTAATCTACTATGGTTTAAGGTTAGTTACACTACTTATTCATCTGTAAAGATAACTTGAAGATAGTCAAGTTTATTGGCAGTCAAGGGATGTATTGTGTCAAGTACAGCCCTGAAGCGACCAGCTAACGGGAATGTGTCAATATCATTTATTGCATAAGCTTCAGCCGAGATTCCATTTATCAGGGAGAAAAGTCGCAAGGAAATTTCTCAGAAGACCCTAGATCTGCGGCTGAGCACAAGGAAATGTGCCCAAGCACAAAATACCCTGTGTAACACGGTTGACCATCAGTTGTATCAAATCGTTTTTAGTCAAGTGCCACTTTATTGCATGTTTGTACACATATGATAGTGAACGTATAGATTATCAACTGATCCATCAAAAAGATTCGTAACGTCTTGAACTATATTTGAAAGTCATATAATGGGACAACCCCATATTCTTGAGTGTTATATAGCTACATTCGATAATTTTCTTTCAAATGGGTTGTCCCGGTATGACCTCCTTTTCAGAACACATATATATTTATATCTTTACACGTATGAAAACGCTTCGCCTATTAAACTAAGCTCATTCTGGTTATTTTCGAGGCTTTTGTGTGTTCTTCAGCGAAGCTTACCGTTTACAGATTTTTGTTGTCTGTGACGTATTTTTGATAATCTTTAGAGAAGCCCAAAACAGATGATCAATGTTTTATCAGTTGAACGGGCCTTAAGTATATTTAAATAACGTATCCATTGACTTCAGCGGGTTTTTTCATCTTTGAAGTTCACGAATACCAAGCCGAAAGGGTAAAGCCTCAATGCTTAAAATCTCAAATCTCGAATTTGAACGACCTGATGGGTCGCTACACTAAACAAAACAAACTTCATGTTTTAAGGGGCTTTTGAAAGTACACGAGCCTTCCTTTATTGCTTATTTATCGATGTTAAAGTATTTATTTTTCGATTTTAACACACAATTTAAAAATCCTGGAATTATTCTCGAAAATTATTGATTTCAAATAGTAAAATGCTAGTTATTATAGATCAAATCTGAATCGGGTTGCAACAGATTCAGCAGCTTTATAGTATGGCTTTTTTCGCCGAATTCTTACCCTTGTAATTTGAGGGGAACGGCTTGTGATCCTGGAAATCGTTTTGGCCAAGAACCAATGAAATCGATGAAGCACAGCGCTTTCTACGTTTTAAATTTCTCAGAAAACTTCAAGATCTATCAAACAGATAGGTGAGAAACTATGTTATCGATTGAATCTTTATTTCTACACAGTTGAATAATTTCTGAGTTTGAATGCAGGGATTTTGACACATTTTGTAAACTTACGGAAGAAGTGGATTGTCAAGTAACATGAAACACATTAATTTACACAGATGTGGCGGAGCCTCATACAATAAGAAAATTTCTAGATCAACCTTGTACTATATCTGCTATTTCATCTTGAGATGAGACGGATCAGCACAGAAGCCGGTGCCACAAATTAAAATCACCAGATAGCGACGATATTAATCAAATAAATGACCTATTTTACCTCTAAAAATACAATACAAAAATCCAACTCAATAACAGACACAGTATGCCTACTTAATACAATTTTAATTGCCCAAGCAACGCTAAGACGGATCTTTAGGATGGGATACCACGTGCTTGCACCGCCTTCCGGATAATTAATTAGGGAGAAAAAAAGATGCACAAAGAAGTTTCTCATCTCATCCTTAAAAAAACGGCACCCCTCTAGGAAATTTCCTTGCCAAAGCAAGAAAAAGTTTTGTTCCAACGGGAAACCTATAACCAAGTGCCTTGTTTAAATTCTTAACAAGCCATTATAATTGTGCTATAGGTTAAAGATATCGGACTTTTGATAAGGAATTATCGCCACGAAAAATAGTATCTTTTGAAATAAAAACATTACAATGGGACTCTCATATACCCATATATCCTACCTTACCTTCCAGGCAACACTCCAGGTGATTTGCATATGTTTTGCTGGCTATCTTTGTGCTCGTTTTGGGATTCTCGCTGGGCTGGCGCAAAAGTCGGTCTCGCTTCTCAATGTCAACCTTTTCACACCCGCTCTTATCTTCTCCAAGTTGGCAGCATCTTTATCACTCAAGAAAATGGTTGAAATCTCCATTATCCCTGTTTTTTACGCGGTTTCTACGTTTGTCTCCGTGCTCTGCCTGCGTCTTGTTTCGTATGCCCTACGTCTCAACGAGCCAGAGTCCAACTTTGTGACCGCCATGTCTGTGTTTGGTAACCTGAACTCGTTACCTGTATCTCTTACAGTTGCATTGGCTTACACCTTGCCAAACCTTAACTGGGACGCGCTCCCAGATGATGATGCAGACAAAATAGCCCTGAGAGGTATTCTTTATCTCTTGATTTTCCAACAACTTGGCCAGGTTCTTCGCTGGTCTTGGGGATACAACACATTACTTCGTCGGAGAACTCCCAAAGAATTAGCTGCTAATCCATACCTGAAAACAGCAATTGACACAGAACTTCTGTCTGGCTACTCCGATGAAAGCGATTCTTCTGATGTCGTCAGACGAGAGGGGGGTCCTGTAGTGGATGAGGATGCTCATTCTGTTATTACACAAGAAGCTCGTGCTCTTGAAAGTGGCACAAACACGCCATACAGCGAGACCAGTAATGATATTTTCTACTTGGAAAATAGACCGACTTATAAGGAGTGGGCATATCATAAATTGCAACTGTTACTTGCTTTTATGAACCCACCTTTGTATGCAATGGCCTTAGCTGTTGTTGTGGCTCTGATTCCCAAGCTCCATGATGCGTTTTACGTGAATAACGGTTTTATCCAAAACACTATCTCTTCTGCTATTCACGAGCTTGGTCTGGTGTCTATTCCTTTGATTTTGGTGGTGTTGGGTTCGAACTTAGCGCCCGACTCTTCCATTGCTCCTCCTAGCAGAAACTACAAGAAGATCATCTTTGGTTCTTTGTTGTCACGTATGATTCTTCCTCCGATCATATTGCTCCCTATAATTGCCGTTTGTGTGAAATATATTCAAATCTCGATTCTTGATGACCCTATCTTCTTAATTGTGTCTTTCATCTTGACAATTTCGCCTCCAGCGATTCAATTGTCTCAGATTTGTCAGTTGAATGAATTATATGAGCGGGAGATGGCCAGTGTGCTTTTCTGGGGATACGTGGTAATGACTTTGCCTACTGCGATTGCTATTGTGGTGGCTAGCTTGGAGGTTCTTGATTGGGCTGGAAAGATCATGCTGTGAAGTTTGACGTGTTATAAAATTACTCTAATCAATCAAAAGCCTAGCCAAAGCTCATGAAAGTTACAAACAAAGAGCGTTTCACAAAATATCCATCATATGCGTGTTTTAATGTTGATTTTCGACATTTTTTGGAGTTGATTCTGTTCTGGTGTTGGGAAATATGTTATGTTCTGTTTGTTTTGAGTTTTAAGTCGTATACTTTTGATTACTATAAATATCATGTCTCGGATAATTTCAAGACCAGCCTACTAGATTTCATTTATATTCAAAATCGGTGTAGTTAGTACATAATTTTTGATTGCACAGGCGCTGCTCATGCTTTGACAGCGAAATAGAATTAGGCGGGGAGTGGTAAAAATCGTTGAGGATGGAAACAATAGAAAATCTATCTATTGCCCAACACTATACAGTGGTAGCTATATAAACTTGAAATAAAATACCCGAATGTAATAAACGCCGTTCTATAACTTAGATTTTGAATTTACACTTGCAGATCTCCAACATTTCATTTACAAGGTCATAATGAAATCAGATTTGAAATGGCTTATCAATGTAATCTGATTACAAAGGTGAAAAAAAAAAATGAATGTCACACGTGCCTTCATACAAAATCTGCCCCCGGAATGCCCCCGGAAGAGCCTGACTCATATTTTTCATTTTTCACGAATGACTTCAATTAGTCACGGGTCACAGATTTTTTCATTGAACTATATAAAAAAGAGAATTCCAAAATTTTCACTCAGTGGCTAACACTTTTCTCATAGACAGCAACCATGAGTAATCCAGAAAACAGCGGCTACAAGAAGATTTCCGAAGAGGCTAAGAAGACAGTGCAGGTGAATCCATATGGACCTAACCCAGCGGACTTCCTTTCGAATGTTTCTCAGTTCCAGCTTATTGAGTCCACACTTCGTGAGGGTGAGCAGTTTTCCAACGCTTTTTTCAGCACAGAAAAGAAGATTGAGATTGCCAAAGCTCTCGATGATTTTGGTGTCGACTACATTGAGCTTACGTCTCCAGTGGCGTCTGAGCAGCTGCGTGCTGACTGCGAGGCCATTTGCAAGCTTGGATTGAAGGCTAAGATTCTTACTCATATCAGATGTCATATGGATGACGCCCGTGTGGCTGTCGAGACTGGTGTTGACGGTGTGGATGTTGTTATCGGAACCCTGCAGTTTCTTAGACAGTACTCGCACGGAAAGGATATGACTTACATCACAAATACCGCTATCGAGGTTATAGAGTTTGTCAAGTCACACAACATTGAGATTCGTTTCTCTTCCGAGGACTCTTTCCGTTCCGACATTGTCGATCTTTTGAACATCTACAAGACCGTTGACAAGATTGGTGTAAACCGTGTCGGTATTGCCGACACCGTGGGTTGTGCGAACCCTCGTCAGGTGTACGACCTTGTGCGTACCTTGAAGCTGGTGGTGCACTGTGACATTGAGTGCCACTTCCACAACGATACAGGGTGTGCTATTGCAAACGCTTACACTGCTCTTGAGGCGGGGGCGAAGTTGATTGATGTTTCTGTGCTTGGAATTGGTGAGCGTAACGGGATCACGCCTCTTGGTGGTCTTATGGCTCGTATGATTGCTGCGGACAGAGAGTACGTTCTCGGCAAGTATAAGTTGCACAAGCTTCGTGACCTTGAGAATTTGGTTGCTGAGGCTGTACAGGTGAACATTCCTTTCAACAACCCTATCACCGGATTCTGTGCTTTCACCCACAAGGCTGGTATTCACTCCAAGGCTATTCTCGCCAACCCATCGACATATGAGATTCTCAACCCAAGTGACTTTGGTTTGACGCGCTACATCCACTTTGCGCACCGTTTGACCGGATGGAACGCTATCAAGACGAGAGTGGACCAGCTTAACCTTCACCTTACTGATGCTCAGTGTAAGGAGGTAACAGCCAAGATTAAGAAGTTGGCCGACATTCGTCAATTGAACATTGACGATGTGGACTCCATTATCAAGGACTACCACGCAGAAGCGTCGACACCTATGGTGAAGGCTTCTAAGGGACCTGAAGTTGACGAGGAATTGGTCATTGCTGGCGACGAGAAGAGAAGAAAAACGGAGTAAAAAAGGGATCAAGGGGTTAACATAGTGCTTTCAGGACTTCAAAATTATTACCTCACCCACGCATCTCTGCATACAAGCTTGGGAATTCATTGATTTATTTACAACTTGTAGAATAAAAAACTTACAAACACCACAAATCATACACAGTAATATACATTCGGAAAAATCTTTCTAACATAACACAGAGTAGAAACAGAAATAAAAAATGTTTGGGATGCTGTTTATTCATCTTCATTCATTTTCAGGCTCAAAAATATCTTTAGCCACATACATCAAATGCTCCACAATTTGACCCTGGTAACTCATATCCTCGGGCTTTATGTGTTGCTGAGGCAACAAGTTTGGCCCCCAGATGATCCCCAAGTTACGTGCAGACATTCTGTTGATTTCCTGATTTTCGTAAATCCGACACAAATGGAAAATGATGGCCCTCAATGTAAAGTAGTTATTGTCCGGCAAATCGAAAACAACCTCATGTAAGCGTTTTCTACGCAATGCCAGCTTTGGTATTTTGACTGCTGCCACAAATCTAGGGTATAACTGCTCCGTTAAAAGCGGTTCTGGAAGCTGCGCAAAATAGAGCTTGAGAAGAGAAGCTATGCAGTACATATCACTGTCGATGATATTGTCTGGATTACTGATTAACTTGTCTATCACCGATCTATCGGCATTGATGGCGTCAATCAACTGGTGTATTTTTGTGTTATTCCCTGAGGTCCTATAGATACCCTCGAGCTCAATCCCGTAATTATCAATAATACTGATGCACGTCTTCACCACCAATGGTACCAGTTCCCCCTCAAACTGGCACAAGGCATCCAAAGGTCCTCCAAAAATCTTTGGCATATTGCCATTCAGAGGCCGAAGACTGCCGAGTTCCTGTGCTGTAGGAAGCGCACTCAGAGACCGGTTGTCGTTCATGAATAGCTGCTGCCCATTTGCTGCAGAGGAAGGGTCCAAAGAGCCTCCAGAGCTTCCAAATGGATCAAGGGTCACAGAATTTGAGTTTGTGGACGTGTTTCCTGCAAAGTAGCTATATCTGTTTGAGGGCTTGTCCTCTGGCACCTTTGCAAGATTGGTGCTCGCGTTTTGTACAGGAGAGGTGCTGTTTTTCTTCTTCATAAGTAACAGACTCAGACGTTTGAGTCCATTAGAAAAAGAGCCGCTGCTGCTGAGAGTTTGGTCATAGCTGGTCTGTGTGTTTTGAAGAGCAGGATGCACTTTATAGTCCACCACGGTTAACGTTTTCGAAGGACCAGACCCTGAGTACTTCAAGAGATACTCGAACAAGTCTTTTTCATTATCCACAGATGCGGCCAAGTTTTTCATCGACATTTGTCGCAGATCTGCTCTCAAGGGCAGAATCATCACCCCCAGGTTCATCAAGAGGTTCTCACACCATGTGGCGTACTTTTGGAGCTGCACCGACATAGCCAAGTCAATCTCCAAAATCAAATCTTTGAGAGACTTAGAAGTGGCAGGACGATGAATGTTCAACAAGTCTTCTTTTTGACGCTTGGCAATAGCGACTTTGGTGGAGTAATCCTTGTCAGCAATCTCAATTTTTGCCATAAGCTCTTCTTCCTGCTGAGAGGTGGTCTTGGACTTCAACGAAAACTTCTTTGTTGGCTCGTTAGTCCGTACTCTCTCCAACTCCACGCAGAAGTTGTCATATCTCTGTTTTGCCTTCTCAGCAGCCAGAACCGCGTCAGCAACTTCTTTTTCACGACGCTTTCCATCGTCTTTCATGGCTCTTCGTTGCCTTTGCATGGTTGCCAGCAATTGGAAAAGCTCATCCAGCATCGTCAGAAGAGCAGTCACAAAAGCAGACCCCACACTGTGAAGCTTATCATCGAAGCTCACTATCTGCTCGAAATTCTTTGTGAAACTGTCCTGCCGAAGGTTCCCCGCATTGTGTTTTAAGTACTCAGTGGTGTTCCTTGCAAGCTTCCGCATTTGATAGTCGTAATCTTCCTGGAACCCGCTCTTACGCTTGATGAACTTTGCAAATTCTTCACAGTTAGTGATGCTTTCCTTCAACCGCTTCAAAAGCGCGTCTAAGGCCAGATCCAGATTGAGCACCTGCCGGACGCGGTCATCCGAAAGAAGCTCCACCAGAGCCTTGGGAAGATCCTTGTTAGGACTAGGAAGAGGCGCGGATGAGCTTAGGCCCACAACATTCACGGGCGTTGCGTTCAACATGCCATCCTTTTTTGGTGTTTCAGGCCCTGGACCAGACCCGCCCAGCAGAGCAGACTCGATCGGTTTAAGTGACGACGTTATATCTGTGTCGGAGGAGTTCATGGGACTCATGATGAGAGCTTTGCCGATTTAAAGGGCTCTTCTAGGAGGAATTCAGAGATATATAATTGTTGGCTGCATGTTTTATGATCTGGCCTATTGGTAAGGGCTCGTGATCGCGTGTCGGGGCGATGGGCAATTAAAAAGCTTTGCAAAGACAAATATACGAATACGCAACTGTTTATTAAGATTGTGCTTTATTTGTTAGTGTAGTTCTTTCTTTAGAAGAATTTTTCCATGCAAGATATGACGTCTTCGGAGTGCCCGCTTGAATGCTCACGGGGCTCAGTCAACTACCTAGTTACAGCCTTGTGGGTCTAAAAATGGGAAACGTTTGGTCAGATATACGTAATTTATGACCTATGGCTAATTCCAAGTACGAAAAGGCAATAGCAGGTGGCCCTTTACCTGTTGTTATAACCTTCCTTATACTCGCTTGAAGCGACTTACACATTTAGCTTCACAATGTGCAAACTGTATGATGAAGTTGCGCAATTTTAGATACGATAAAAATCAGCCCTAGCAACCTGCTCCGCTTTCAACGCACATGCAACGCCACTATTAACGTAAATCGAGACCAAATGCTAATATATCTATATAGATTCGTTTCAGGTACCGTCTATTTATATTCCTTTACATGCATTTTGAGTCCAAGTGGGACGTACAAAAGCGACTTACAGTGTGACCTTCTTCTAAAGGAACCTAAGATAAATAAAGTGATTAGATAGTTGTATTTAAGTGTTGAAACTCATTTGTAAAGCGTGCCTAACAAGAGCTGAACTGCCAAGCTTCCTTGAGATGTTATTCTCACATCCTCTTGAAGGGTGTAAGATGTAGTGAGAAGGAAGTTCACGAAACCGATTTGTCTAGCAAAAAGAGAAAGAATCAATCGATATTCCAGCATACTCTTGCACTTTGAAGGTCTAAAGTTTACATGTTTCTCAGAGCAAGCGAATATTGAGCTGATACTGGAATCACTAAAGTGAGGCCGTTTCAAGGAGCTTATCACATGACGCATGACATCTTTAGCTTGGCCATAGATTAGGACACTCAGATTTACTTGAATGTATTTTTCAATTGTCCAACTTAGCTTTGGGCGAGCTAATTTGGCCTTAACTTATCTCGAAATCTGCTCAAGTGCTTTGTTAATTCTTTTTATAAATCTAATCCTCACGGAATCTAGTCATCTAGTCATATAAAGCGGAACAAACTTATATCATCAGATGTAACTCATAAGATACCGTTGCCAAAATGCTTTCATCTCAGTTAAGCAGAAACTTCACAGAAAAATCATAGCACTCAGCAATCAAAAAAGGTGTTATATGCCTCAATTTCCACTTTTGCGCATCACCGAAAGTGAGCGCACGTCAACGTCAAATCAGGCAAACCTAAATTCTTACATTTACAACTTACAGCACGATATTTCATTCTTAATATTAAAGATCCACCGACCCTTAATCGGATTCAATTTTATCTGCTCCCGCTTAGTAAGTGCTGACGAAGCTCTCAGTGGCGCTCTTCAATTTGGCAAGCAAGTCGTCGGACAACTTACCCTCGGTCTTGATGGCCTCCAAGATCTCACCGTGGCTAGACTTCAAGTGAGCCAAGAAGTCAACCTCGAACTTACCAATGTTGGCAACTGGGACATTGTCCAAGTAACCGTTAACACCAGCGTAAATCAATGGAACCTGCTCCTCAGAAGCCAATGGGGCGTTCTGCTTCTGCTTCAACAACTGGGTCAATCTCTCACCTCTAGACAAGGTCTGCTTAGTGGAGGCATCCAAGTCGGAACCGAACTGCGCAAAGGCAGCAACTTCTCTGTACTGGGCCAAGAAAAGCTTCAAGGAACCGGCAACCTGCTTCATGGCCTTAACCTGGGCAGCAGAACCCACTCTGGACACAGACAAACCAACGTTAATAGCTGGTCTGATACCCTTGTAGAACAACTCAGCCTCCAAGAAGATCTGACCATCAGTGATAGAAATCACATTGGTTGGAATGTAAGCAGACACATCACCACCTTGGGTCTCAATGACTGGCAAAGCAGTCAAAGAACCACCGCCCAACTTGTCGGACATCTTGGCGGCTCTCTCCAACAATCTGGAGTGCAAATAGAAAACATCACCTGGGTAAGCCTCACGTCCTGGTGGACGTCTCAACAACAAGGAAAGTTGACGGTAAGCAACAGCCTGCTTAGACAAGTCATCGTAGATGATCAAGGCGTGCTTGCCGTTGTCTCTGAACCACTCACCAATGGCGCAACCAGTGAATGGAGCCAAGTACTGAAGTGGAGCAGCCTCGGAAGCAGTGGCGGCAACAACAATCGAGTATTTAAGAGCATCGTGCTGCTCAAGAGTTTGCACAAACTGGGCGACAGTAGATCTCTTCTGACCAACGGCAACGTAAACACAGTACAACTTCTTGGTCTCGTCGGAACCATCGTTCCATCTCTTCTGGTTCAAGATGGTGTCCAAGGCAACGGTGGTCTTACCAGTCTGACGGTCACCAATAATCAACTCTCTCTGCCCACGACCAATTGGCACAAGAGCATCGACAGATTTCAAACCAGTCTGCATTGGCTCGGACACAGACTGTCTTGGCAAAATACCTGGGGCCTTCAACTGGGCTCTCAGGGTGCCAACAGACTCAATTGGTCCCTTACCATCGATAGGGGCACCGAGAGCGTCCACAACTCTTCCCAAAAGACCTGGACCAACCTCAACATCCACAATTTTACCGGTTCTCTTGACGGTCTCACCCTCCTTGACAAGTCTGTCAGAACCGAACAACACAATACCAACCTGACCTGGCTCCAAGTTAAGGGCCATACCCTTAACACCAGAGGAGAACTCAACCAACTCCTCAGCCTGACAGTTGTTGAGACCGAAAACACGGGCAATACCGTCACCAACGGACAATACACGGCCAGTCTCATTAAGGTTAGACTCTTCAGAGACACCTCTGATCTTCTCCTCCAAAATAGAGGACACCTCTGTTGGCTGTGCCTTCGCAGACGCATAGCGACGGCCAGCAATCATCATCGCTGGGCGAGCCTGGGGTTAGTATACGAACATTACGAAAAAAAAACCGTTGACAATTGAAGGAACCAATTCGTTTTTAACATGCTGAAAAGGTGCTGAATCACATTAACCTTCTTTTGGTTTGTCAATAATCAATGACACTTGTCACTGAAAAATCCTCACAATTCTTCAAAAAAAACATACGACTCTGGTCAAGGCAATGCGGGCAGAGTTGGCGGTAGCCACTCTGGAAGCGGATCTCAAAACTTGTCTTGAAAGCATCTTTGGCAGATTAAGACTTAGAATAAAGAATTGGAAATTTGGTGGTTATATGAAAAAAGCATGAAAATCGCGGGGTAACCCGGTCCAGCGAATGCGGGCCCTGTGATTGGCCGGATCTGCACCCTGTTACCCGGGGGGTGAGAATTAGCGGTATATTCTGGGGCAGAATGACTTGACTATCGAGTTGTTGATGGTGGATTTCATAAATTTTGAATGTTATATCTTCTCTAATCATGCAAAGATCATTATTTCGTGTATGCATCTTATACGTTTATGCTTATGATTAAACTGATCGACAACCTGCCTCAATTTCGGATCAAACTTACAAGCCTGTAACGATCTCGTAGTGGGTCCCTTCGGCCTGGCTGTTTATTTTAAAGGGGTGGCCCCTTAGATCTCACTGCTCATGACTTTCAGGCAAATAAATTATTGTAATACTAAGCAATTTGGAATGATAGTGGTGATATATTCTCCTGTTGTTACACTGTGATTTGTTTTTATAAGATATCTATTGTACAGCGTTTTAGGGTTGACAGCTTTTTAGGGTCGTACATTCTTTTTCGGCTTGTGCTAGCCACTTAGAAATCGTGCGGTCCATCTAAAGTCAACGGGATTATATTCCCAAAATTGCCAATCAATAGTTTAAAGCAATGTGAGGGAGAGGCGAGATCATGCTCACTTTACCTAAACTGAGAAGCTTGAACCAGAATGCACGCGATAAACAAAACTTGTAGGTTGTCTATTCTGGAAAAACTTGAACGAACTAGAGCCTCAATTGATCGGCAAATAGGTTTTCACACTAACACAAGTGAACAATATCTTTACAAATTAGCAGACGGATAGCAAACTATTAGCTTTCACTGAACTTCAAGATGGATGTGCACCACCTCTATTCTCGGAACAGGAAGTGGTGAAACAAAACTATGATGCAATATTCTGGTATAGAAACACAGGTGATTAATGCGGCCTTCTATGTGGAGCTTTCAAAAGTTCCCCGTTTTCTCTCAAAATCGCTTTGCAAACTCAACTTAGCAACCGTCTCTAGACTTTGAAGGTCAGAGCATGCCACAAGGTCTAATGGCGAAATGTGTATCCACGAGATTGAATCTACTTGTACTCAATGTACTACCCTTGAACATGGGAGGATGACAATCCTCAGAGGTTGAATATACGTCTTTGTTAGCCATAATCGAGATATGTCTGTAATCCAAGATATTGAAGGTATTATATAAAATGTGACAATGTTTATAATATATCTTATTGCCTTACACACAATCAGCAAAGTATGTACACGTAGATTGACAAGATACAGATCATTCCCTGACTCTAGATTGAAACGCTGTTTAGACATGGAGAGGAAAGGTCAAAATACCACCATGGCAATGTCGTTTATGAAAATAACAAGAAAATTCATTTCTTGGGTCAATAATAACTGCGTTCCTAGTAACACTGATCTCGGATTTGAGATGCACATTCGAGCTTTGGAAACTAATCGAGAACACTATTTTGAATCAAAGAGAGCATATGAAAATCCTTGCCTTCACTCACAGGCTAAACGAGACTCTCGAAACCTCATGTATTCTCTACACGAATCTAGCCCAAGCAATATTATAAACGTTCAGATATATTCATATTTGAACATAGTGGGAACAGGCTTCTTTCCATTTTGACACAGTCAAAAATTAGAAGGATAGGATTCGCGGAATTATTAATCCCATTTTTACTCGGCATTCTCCAACACAGATTTCTCGAAATGATACATCTGAGATATGGTAGACTGTCTCTTCAACACCAGATATTCTTTCAATCCAAACTTATAAGCTTTCTCGATTTCCGCCTCTTCTTTAAGAGCTTTATTCTTCTGAAACTCGTATTTTGTCTTTCTTATAAAATACTCCCGAAAGTTGTAATTCTCGAACTTCAGTGAATCTTTCAACATGGCCCGATAAAGACCTAAGATGTTGGTTCTGGTAGGAGCGGCTGTGAACTGGCGGGCTAGGGCAGACATTGTTTTTTCCACAGTTCAAAGTGTTTAAAAGTGTTTTTAAGCCTTAAGACGGAAGTCCATCGGATATTTGAAAATGGTTATGTGCGCTGGTGTGAGGGGGCAACGACACGCAATACTTCTAGAGGCTTATAGATTGTGGAAATCTCGCCTAGCTGGGCAATATTGAAGCGTATTTTTGCCTTTCCATACTGTTTGTAAGTCGGTAACCTACCTAGTAGCCAGGAAGAGATATGTAACATATTTACAGTGCACTATGCCATGATGACATAAAAAAAAGGCTCAAGAGTCTAACATTTGCTTATGGTGTCTTTGGTTTGATATGGTGTGAGTGCTTTGGTGAATTTGTCATTTTTCGCGTCACTCAATACTTCAAAGACTTTCACTTACATTCACAAACGTGGACACAAGAGATAAATCGCTTAATATTCATAAATAGCTTTCATTTAGGTAAGGGAAAAGTTCGAATACCCATAACTTTTCAATTTTATATCGAGCCATAGAGTTCACACAATACTAACTTGAAAGCAATCAACGAACTAAAAAAAAAAACGAAAAAAACTACGAGCCATCTTCTAAAGTAAGATCTAAGTACTCAATTGGAATCTTCAAACTAAATTTGGGCGCGATTCCTGTTCAACTCCAAGAACGCCAAGCAGCTTGCACCTACAGACCTCACCCCAAAAATAAAGAAACAAAGCTACAACTTCAATTCACATTGAAAACGTACATTTTTTTAATAGTATACCAGTTCTGTGCCCTTCAATTGATATATCTGGCGCCTGCTTCGCCCTCGCTCACGTGCTAACACTTGTCACTTTCTGCATAATATTTCACCAGTATATTTCACCACCAACACCATGGCTTCAGTGTCCCCCTCCCCACCTTTAGCGTCGCTAAAGATCCTCCTCAAGCTCCTCATCCTTCTTTCCATCCTGGCGGCAGGAATCCTGCTGCGTCTTTTTTCTGTCATCCGATTCGAGTCCATCATCCACGAGTTTGATCCTTGGTTCAATTTCCGCGCCACAAAATATCTCGTGAATAACCTGTTCTACGAGTTCCTTAACTGGTTTGATGACCGTACATGGTACCCTCTTGGCCGTGTAACGGGAGGTACGCTTTACCCTGGCCTCATGGTCACCTCCGGTGTGATCTGGCACCTGCTTAGAGAGATCTTTATGCTTCCAGTCGATATCAGAAATATCTGTGTGCTTCTTGCGCCAGCTTTCTCTGGTCTTACTGCCTACTTCACATATACCCTCACCACCCAGATGAAGGACTCTGCGGCTGGGCTTCTCGCTGCAGCCTTTATTGCAATTGTTCCTGGTTACATTTCCCGTTCTGTGGCTGGGTCGTACGATAATGAAGCCATTGCCATCACGCTTCTTATGGCCACATTCCTGTATTGGATCCAGGCCCAAAAGACTGGTCTGGTACGTTCTGCAGCTGTTGCGGCTGTCCTGTACTTCTATATGGTCAGTGCGTGGGGTGGCTATGTGTTTATCACCAACTTGATTCCTCTCCACGTATTTGTTCTTCTCTTGATGGGAAGATATAACCACAAGCTCTATACCGCCTACACCACCTGGTATGCGCTTGGCACTGTGGCTTCTATGCAGATTCCATTTGTGGGCTTCCTCCCTATTCGTTCGAATGACCACATGGCGGCTCTTGGTGTTTTTGGTCTTCTCCAATTGGTGGCTTTTGGTGATTACGTCAGATCACAGATTCCTACAAAACAGTTCAAAGCTTTCCTCTTTGTCTCTGTGTTGATTGTGTTTGGTGTGGGTATTGTCGGGCTTGTGCTTTTGACTTATGCCGGCTACATTGCCCCATGGACTGGGCGGTTCTATTCCCTTTGGGACACTAACTACGCGAAAATCCACATTCCTATTATCGCGTCTGTTCTGGAGCACCAGCCTACCGCGTGGCCTGCTTTCTTCTTTGACAACCAGTTCCTCATTTGGCTCTTTCCTGTGGGCGTTTACCTTCTCTTCCAGGACCTCCGTAACGAGCATGTGTTTGTGATTGTGTACGCCGTCCTCTGTTCATACTTTGCTGGCGTCATGGTCCGTTTGATGCTCACTTTAACACCGATCATCTGTGTCAGTGCCGCAATTGCTATAAGCAAGCTCTTTGACATCTACTTGGACGCCAGAGGCATGTTCGGTGGCAACACTAAGACCACTGTACTCAAAGCCTTCTCCAAACTCACTGTAGTAGGTTCATTCTGTTTGTACTTGTATTACTTTGTGCACCACTGTACTTGGGTTACTTCCAACGCTTACAGTTCTCCATCTGTGGTGTTGGCTCTGCGTAATCCAGACGGGTCTCAGCACCTCATTGACGACTACAGAGAAGCATACTACTGGCTCCGTATGAACACGCCTGAGGATGCCAAGGTGATGGCCTGGTGGGACTATGGTTACCAGATTGGTGGTATGGCGGACAGAACCACGCTCGTGGACAACAACACGTGGAACAACACCCATATTGCCACCGTTGGTAAGGCTATGTGCTCTTCAGAAGACGTTTCTTACAAGATTCTTCGCCAGCATGACGTGGACTACGTGTTAGTGATCTTTGGTGGCCTCTTGGGCTACTCGGGGGACGACATAAATAAGTATTTGTGGATGGTGAGAATTGCCGAGGGCATCTGGCCAGATGAAGTACAGGAGAAGAATTTCTTCACATCTAGAGGTGAGTACAGAATCGACGATGGTGCCACAAAGACCATGAAGAATTCTTTGATGTACAAGATGTCCTACTACAACTTTGTAGAGTTGTTTGGCGGCCAGGCTACTGACAGAGTGAGAAATCAGAGATTGCTGGAGGCAAGTTCTCCGAAGTTGGACGTCTTGGAAGAGGCTTTCACCAGTGAAAATTGGATCGTCAGAATTTACAAGGTGAAGGACTTAGACAAGTTTGGCCGTGATTTGAGCGCAGCCAACGAATTCGAGAAGGGTAGCTTGAAGGGTAAGAAGAGAAGAGTGGTGAAGAAACCGGATGAAGATATCCGTGTGTAATCTGTTTGTATTCTGTGAATCCAAATAGTCAAAATAGTGAATATAATGTCTCGATTGTGTTGTAGTTAAAGTTTTTATACTACAGAGTGACATATTTACAACGTTTATTTGAATCATAGTGGAGTGAATATATATCTTTCCCTACATTCTGTACCAGCCCTGCTGTCTCTCAACTTTTTCTTCTTTGGCAACCTTTTTTCTTCCACCCCACATCAGCTTAATCTCTTGCAATCTGCTGTCCATGTCATTCAATCTCTCTTCAGGACAGTCGCACACCATGCTGACGAAGAACTGAGAGCAGCCAAATTTTTCTGCAAGGGCTTTTCTGGTATATTTGTAAGGGTCCTGACTTCTTAACTGGATAAGTTCCTGGACTTGCTCCTTTGTCAAGTGATACTTCTTCTCCGAACTCTCACTTAACGGTGGCATATAAGACACGTCTTCGGCGGTGTATTCTGGATTGGAGTTCTTTCTGATGTCAGAGTCTGGGAGAAATGCGTTTGGGGTCTTCTGAAGGGGCAGCGGAATGGACGGAGATGGTTGGTAGTATACGCCTGGCTTAACTTTCTGGGGCTTGAAATTGAATGCAGAACCTTTGGATTTGTATTTGTTCTTCACGACAAGGTGCGGAAGAGACGACGAGAAGCGTTTCTGTGTGACCTGGGCGTTTCTCAACATGGTGGTGAAATGTTGAAGTTTTTGGTGAAGTGAAAAATAAATGCCAAATAAATTACCCGGGTCCACAAGAAGACTTTGATTGCAAAGGACCACAAAATTTAAATATGAGTGATACCGAGTCCAATCTTGGGAAAAAACTCAAGTTCAAGAAGAAGTCAAAAAAGCTCCTCCTACCCAAAAAGAGCAAGAAGAACATCGTTCAGTTAGATTTTTCGGAAGATGAAGATCAATCTACATCAAAGCAAAGCGAGTCATCCCAGCCTCCTAAAAAGAAATCGAAACTTCAACAGCTTGCAGACAAGGAGGCCTCGCTGGAGAAGGAGCGAAGATTGTCAGTAGATGAGGAATCGCTACGCTCAGAGTCTCCGACATCAGACATTGACCAAGATCGTGACTGGTACGCAGGCGACGACTATGGAAATATTCACGGTGACGATTACAATCCGTTTGGTCTTGAAAACCAGGTTTTTTATGAGGAAAAAGAAGCGAAGCTCCGGATCAATGCAGTCAAGAGAATAACGTCAGAGCGCAAATCGAAACAGGAGGCACGCGATCTCTGGGAAAGCAATAGAATGATCACTTCTGGTACTATGAGAAAGAGGAACCTTGATCTAGACTTTGGCAGTGATGTAGGTGATACATTTCTGGAGATTATAGTCAAATACACCACGCCACATTTCCTCTCAGAAAGTGCTGGCAAAATAGGTATTATCGCTAACACTCAACGTGGGCCTGTTCTGCCTTTCAGAGATCCTGACAGCGACATGGCAGCGTGTGCTAAAAGAGGCAGTTTATTGGTGAAGGAGCACCTCAGAAGCACAGAACGGAAAAAACAGGCTAAAGAGGCTACGAGTATGGCTGGCACCACGCTCAATGCTATCTTAGGCAGAGATGATGAATCCGAGGATGGAGAAATGGAAGCCTCTAATGGGAGCACATTTATAGATACCTTGAAAAAGAGAAAGAAAGAAGGTGACAGTGACATGCAATCTTCAGAATTCAGTGAAAAAATGAGTATATCTGAGCAGAGGAAGTTTCTCCCGGCATATGCTGTTCGGAATGATCTTCTTCGGATTATAGCAGAGAACCAGCTTGTTGTGGTGATTGGTGAAACCGGTTCCGGTAAGACCACGCAGCTCACACAGTATCTCTACGAGCAAGGCTATGGCTCTAGGGGCATGATTGGTTGTACGCAGCCGAGACGTGTGGCTGCCATGTCTGTGGCACTGCGTGTGAGTGAAGAAATGGGCTGTACTTTAGGATCCACTGTAGGTTTCCTGATTAGATTTGAAGAGTGCACTCTGAAAGAGACGAAAATAAGGTACATGACTGACGGTATTCTTCTCAAAGAGACTCTTTCTGACCCTTTACTTCACAGATACAGTTGTATTATCATAGACGAGGCCCATGAACGAACCCTCAACACAGACATCCTTCTCGGGTTGTTCAAGGACATTTTAGCAAAACGGATGGACCTTCGTATAATTATCACTTCTGCGACAATGAACGCTGAGAAGTTCTCTAGATATTACGGTAATGCTCCTCAGTTTACCATCCCAGGGCGTACTTTCCCTGTGGATGTTCTCTATCTGCGGGTCATTCCGGAGGACTATATAGAACATTGCGTAAAGACATGCGTAACAGTGCATCTTACGAGAGGGCCGGGAGACGTGCTTGTGTTCCTCACTGGTAAAGCCGACATCGACACTTGCTGCGATATATTAGATGAGAGACTTAAAGAGTTATCCAATAAAGAGAATGATAGGCAGGGAGTTGGTAAGATCCCAAAATACGAGATTCTTCCAATCTATTCGCAGATGCCGGCTGATCTCCAGGCACGGGTCTTTGACCGCACGAAGCACGGAACTCGGAAAATCGTGGTTGCCACAAACATAGCCGAAACATCGTTGACCATTGACAACGTGAAGTATGTTGTAGATGCAGGCTATTACAAGATCAAGATCTTTAACAGTAAAATGGGAATGGACACATTGCAGATGGCCCCTATATCTCTTGCAAACGCTAACCAGCGCTCTGGTAGAGCTGGTAGAACTGCTCCCGGTGTGGCTTATCGACTATACACTGAGTCTGCAGCGAAAAATGATCTCTATTCAGAGACTATCCCTGAGATCCAAAGAACCAACTTGCTGAACACCGTTCTCATGTTGAAGTCTTTAAACGTCAAGGACATATCGCGGTTTCCTTTCTTGGACGCTCCAAGCGCAGACAGTATCACAGGCTCTTTGTATGAGCTTTGGAGTATGGGGGCACTTGATGAGATGGGCTATCTCACGCTGTTGGGAAAGAAGATGGTGCGTTTTCCAATGGAGCCCTCCTTGTCTAAGCTTCTCATTGATAGTGTGGCTCTTGGATGCATTGACGATATGATCACAATCGTGCTGATGCTTCTGGTTCCAAACGTTTTCTACAGACCTTTGGAGCGCCAGGAAGAATCTGACGCTTCTAGAGAACGGTTTTTTGTTCCAGAGTCTGACCATATCACTCTTCTTAACGTTTACTCCCAATGGAAAGCAAACAAATACTCTACTAGCTGGTGTGGAAAGCATTTTCTTCATGCAAAATCTCTTAGAAGAGCAAAGGATATCCGCTCTCAGTTGGTGTCGATTATGCAGCAACAGTACCCCAAGGCCAAAAGCACAAAGTCGGATTGGGACGTCATACGTAAATGTATATGTTCTGGCTATTTTCACCAAGCATGTAAAGTGAAGGGGTTTGGTAGATATGCGAGTTTGAAAACTGGGTTGGAATTGCACTTGCATCCCACCAGTGCACTTTTCGGTTTAGGGGACTTGCCAAAGTACATTGTGTATCACGAGTTGATCTTCACAAGTAAAGAGTATATGAGCTACGTGACAGAGGTTGATCCCGCGTGGTTGGCAGAGTATGGCTCAGCATTCTACTCTTTGAAAGAGGAAAAGGTAGGAAAGTTGGGGAGTGGTACTATTTGGGATGATTAATGTTGATGAGTACTTTATGTAGAAGAGTATCCGCGAGCTAAAGTTTGTTTTGTACAAAATATCTCATAGCTGGATATATGTTCTAATTCAAGAGCTATACACTGTAATTTTATTCAATTGTATTATACAATCATACTAGAAAAACATCTCAAACCGTTTTCAGTATAAGTTATGGGTGACACAGCTCTCTGCCTTATCTCCTGAAATTGTCTTCCCAGCTTCAATCCATGCATCAACTATTTGACCAGGCATCTTTCATAGAGCAGGAGGCTGCACATTTCGCAATTTTTGCGCTCGATGTCATTCATATAGCCACCAGCGCCAGCTCTGAAGCCGCTGTTTCAGCCACTAGCGAAACTGTTGTTGAGATTGAAAAATCTTCAAAGCCTGAGTTTGACTTTGCAAAAATCAACAGCGGCATCTGTATATGCGTCACCGGTCTCTCCAAGAGCAGCATTCAGACTTTGTACTCTAAACTAGGAATAAACCAAGCACAAATCGACGGTTCTTCATCGATAACCGCATTCTGTGTGCTTCTTTCAATGCTCAATCGCCCCAGAAAGTCATGGAACTCAGAACACTTATTCGGGATTTCCGACTATGAGAGTTCCTCTTTGGCTTTTCAGATGGCAACGTTCATCCACGCCAAATGGGGAGGTCTTCTTAAAATGGGAAGTTACACATTTCCTTCTGCTCGAGGTTCTTACTTACGTCTCAAAAGCATGGCCAAACAAAAAGAGCTTTCTAAAGATAAGAGGGCTTATTCCAATAAAGTCGCGTTTTTTAAAGTAGAGCTGGTTTTACAAAGCAAGCACTATGAATTTCTTATGGGGGTAGATGGAGTAGTTTACAATATAGAGAGAGATGATCACGAAGAAGCGGATCTTGATAAATCCAGGTTGGTAAAAAGACTCCTAAGCTCGGCCCCTGGATGTCATGTATATGACAGAGATGTCACAAAAAGATGGGGTATATACACTACAAATATACCACAATCCAAGCTAGCAAGGGACTCTGTGAAAAAGAGGTATCCTTGGTTTAGTAAGAAGCAGCTAGCCAGAATGTGTGATGCTTTGATTGAGTGTAACCGTGTGATGGATTGTTTGAGTGGTTCAATCCAAAAGCACATCACCAGATTCACAAGTGAATTAGAGGTTCCCAAAATCTATCTGACTGAGGCAGGAGTAGAATCATCTTCATTTTACGAGTCTGCTGTGTTTTTGCGCAATTTGAAGAGATGCCTAGATGACACCTGTGAATTGACCGTGGATGAATACTTGGGATGGTACGGTAAGCCAATAGAAAAATTCCACAGCTGATTTCGGAGAGCCTGCTAATTTTTTGAGCAAAGAAATGTTCTTATCATGAGCTCCCACTGTTGCTAGTTTTTAGATTCTTACCATGCTGCTCTACCTACACTCGTAATATTCTCTCTCAGAACTTAAACAAAAAACCAGCACCATTGTTTCATATGCTTCCATTTCAAACCATCTCTATTTGAAGCCGTTAGTTGCGCCTTCGGAAGTTCGGAAAGGTCAAGCTTGGTGGCCACTCAATTTATAAACTCGAGGTTTGTATCAATCTTCAACTAGAAGTTTGCTTTTCACGAGGGTTAAATGTGTAATGCTCATACAATGATTTTTTGTATTCAACCCCTCTTTTGCGTTGTGCAAATGCATCAAAAGACCTCAACCAGCCACGCAGCAAAGGAATTTTACGATCACTTGGTTCCAAAGCGGAAATAAGACTAACTGACTGTAATGTAAAGCAGCACACCTATATCCCGTGTTGCAGCCAGGCTGTACAATTGGTCTAGACTATGGTCTAGACTCTAATATGCTCACGTGACCCTTCAAAAAAACCCCACACACACCCACATAATTAATTTACCCACTCACCACTCACCTCAAAAATGCTCCGCCGATCAACACGCTCTTTTTCAAGGACATCTGTTTCCTTCCTTACCACCTCCCACACTCCCCTCAACAATTCCCCCTCATCCGCATCTCATCCAACTCCAGATTCCCATCCAATACCACGCCAAACCCAAAGAGGGCCTCATAAAAAAGAACTGAAGAAGGACGAACTCAAACTCCTTGAAACTGCCTATAAGAAATATAACCACATAAGCCATCGTCTGCTTGAGTCCACCTATCTCTCGTCTAACGTGCCGCCCCTCGAGACCGCCCTGGAACTTTCTTCTTTCCTTAAGAGCAACAGAAAAAACGTTCAGTTCGCCTCCTTCTCCAACTTCAATAATTTACCTATAAATTTTGGCCTCAACCAAAATATACCCTTAAGAAACGAAGCAACTGGCGAACAGCTTCGTAAGGTTGCGGATTCCTTCAAAGCTGTTCCTATAAAGTACAGTTTTGCCTACGGTCTGAAGGTTTTCCTGCAAAAAGATAATGATGGCAAGGCCAACCAGACAGATGTAATCATGGCGACAACTTACCCTTCCCATTTTCACCTGTTGAACCTTTACAAACACCCAGAGCACTACTCCTTTCTCGGTTCTTTCGGTGCGGACCTCGTCACAAAGGTCCAGAACGCTGGCCCAGGAGTGTATTTCAATCCATATGTGAAAATTTCCGATAGCATCGTGAAATATGGTGTTGTGAGTGTTCAAAAATGTCTCTCTGATCTCCTTAATTGGGACTCGTTATACCTTGCTGGTAGACTCCAAAAACCTGTGAGAATCCTTAAGGATGACGCCAGAATTAGATTTGCTGTACAAGAGAATTTGAGAAACGCGCTTGCCGTTGCTCTTCTCTTGTCACGTGACAGAAAGATGGATACAACCCACCTTTTCGAGACAATTGCGAGCCTCAGCTATCACGGGGACATCCGCACTATGATTGGTGGAGAAAACCCCAAGAAGGCGCACAATATTGTTGCTACACAAGGCGATGAGTTCAAGGCTTTGTACTCCCCATTGTTAGACATTTTCAAGGACGATGGCTTTATTGTTTTCGACCAGGAGAGTATGATCTCGATTGGGGGCTCTCCAGAGTACAGGGCCTATCTTGTGGACAACTTGCCTTTTAACTTGAAGAGTAACCTCTTCAAAACTCACGTTGCATCTCATAATGTGGGCGTGGGTATTGACCAAGACGCGCAAGATGTGCTCTCTGGTAAGGCTAGACCTTTACTTTACGACATTTTCCTGAGCTCTGGTATGGGGAAAGCTCTGGCGAAAACTGTCGAAGAAGAACCTATTTATAAGCCTTCTGAATTTGTTCTTGACCTCGTGAACTCTCCAGATTTCGAGAAGATGCTTTCCAAAACATTACGCGGGATCGTGTTGTATCCTAGTGTGGTCCAAGCAGTGAAGGGTGTATTCACAGCTGGGTTCAGTAAGAGTTGGAGCTACGCTGCTGAAAAACGGAGAAAGTACAATGAAGGAAATAAATAAATCTCAAGGGAAAACATAGTATCTTCTCGTAGGTAGCATATATCAAAATAGTAATGAATATCATTTTACTGTAGCCTACATTTGCTATGCAAACATCAAACATTTATTTTGTCCAAAAAGCGTCTTTGTATTTCGTTGTCAACGAGAAAGGACAAAGGGATAACTTATATACCGTATATAGAAAATCAGTAAGTAAACTGTTGTTTCGAACCATGAACTGGCTTCAGAAGTTATACCAATAGTTGCTGGAAACTATGTAGCAATGATATGTCAAGAGAAGAACATTAAAAATCAGAACTCGCTAAAATAGTTTTGATAAGGATCCTCGCCAGTAGCACCATAATCTGACTCGCTCTCTGGATAGTAATCAAACAAACTAGTGTCCCCAACGCCAGCAGCCACCGGTGGCTCATAAGGTGTAGCAATGTCCTTTGCATACAACTTATCCCATACAACCTCTGCATACCAAGGATGACTCTTGATGTCCTGGGCACCATTTTGCAAGTTACCCAATCTGCGAGTCAAATCTGGAGTAATAAGCTTGACAAGCAAATCCACAGCTGCAGGCTCCAAAAATGGAGGGTAATGAACCTCACTCTGGAGGATTTTCTCATAAGTTTTGATTGGCTGGCGGTCGTAGAAGGGTGTGTAGCCAGTGAGCATTTCAAATATGAGGATACCCAACAGCCACCAGTCCACAGATTTGTTATAAGGTTTTGCAGTGATGACTTCTGGGGCTATATAATCAGGAGTTCCACAAAGAGTCCAAGTATAAAAAGGCACTTCTTTAGCAAAACCAAAATCAGTAATTTTTATGTGCCCATATCTGTCAATTAATATATTCTCGGGCTTCAAATCACGGTAGATGATATTATGCAGGTGGAGATAATCCAAGGCTAAGACAACCTCGGCAGAGTAAAATTTAGCCACGGGGCTTGGAAAACGTTTGGACTTGCGGAGAAGGGAAAACAACTCTCCGCCTTCAACGTAATCCATCACAAGGAAAAGATTTTTGGCATCCTGAAAGGTACCCCACATCCGAATAATGAAAGGGTGATCAATCAACTTGAGCATCTTACGCTCATCATTTGTGTGTTCTACTTGCTTCATTTTGACTACTTGGGCTTTCTTGAGCACTTTTATAGCATAATATCTCCCATTGTGAACCAGTCTCACCAAGTGCACCCTGCCAAACGAACCAGTCCCGAGAGTCCGCATAATCTGAAAATCCTTGAGAGCGTACTTGCCTTTTGTAACCAGCAGCTTGTTGGGAAGATACAGCACTGTGCTTGTGGCATGAAGTTGTTGCTCTTGCCGGAGGGCCGCCTGGGCCTGAAGCTCGTGGTACGTGGGTATCTGGGTAGGTCCATTGGGTGGAAGGGGTGCTGCTCCGGGGATGGGCACAAATGGGGCTTTAAGGGAGTCGTAATTCATAACAGAAGGTGTAATGGCAAGTTATTGATGGGTATTTCGGGTCCCCCGTTGATTTGCTGTGTTGGTGAAATAAAATAAGTAGACTAATCAACAAGTGCAAAAATGAATTTCAGGGGGTAACGGGGGGCAACAGGTGGAGGGAGAAAAAGGTGTGAAAGGGAAAAACAAATAGCACTTCTGAGAACCTTTTGACTTCAAATTTGAATTTAAGAGTTTTTAGAGGCGTGTAGCAGATCTGTGGCACTTTCAAAATTTTTATCCAAATACTCAAAGGCCAATTGTCTTCGTCTAATTTAGTGTAATTATGAGGATAAAACATCAACATTCTTGTCGCTAATGGAGCACTCGGGATATCAATAGTAGCCGTGCATAGACGGCTAGGATGATCCTGGCAGGATCCTGCGTTAGGTCTGCACAGATGAAATGAATAAATGCATTCAATTATGGGTGAGAAAATGTGTTGAAGGCTCTAAAATATACACAATTTTTGATATTTTTTTTGTAATTCAGCCGATTTCCGTAATTGGGTTTCTGTGTCATTCAATGCCTCTCAATTATTCGTATTCTTACCTATATAGCTTTTTTCAAGCGGTCCAATTAGGTTTAGAAGATCGGACATTCATTTGGATAACTACAAGCTCAATTAGGTCGGAAGCGGTGAGAAGCAAAAACTTGTGAGGTCCACAACTGCATTCATTTGTTTATTTGTATATACCTTGACATCGATAGAAGATTCCGATTCTTTGGGGCTGTAAACTCAAAGCTAACTAGATTTTATCAGCGAACGCTCACTGTCTAGCTTAGAATGTGTCACTCGTAAATCTATCGTAAATGACATTGGGTCGACTATACAATATTGAATATGCATATAAAGTAAATTTCTCAAAGAAGTGTGTGAGCTTAAAAGTGACAGTTGTGGTCGATTTTCATTTTCTTGGAGTGTCATTTAGGGTTTCAATTACCAATTTCTAAAACGCAATCCACGGAAGTTTTGAAAATCGAATCACGTACTTTATGTTCCGTCATTTGAGTTGAGAAGATTATTTCCTACGTTCCGTACTCGGTATACGCTGCAACTTTTGTTCGACAGTATCTAAAACATTCAAGTCAAACGAGGTTTAATGTTAGAGGTTTGAGATTCCCTTACTTATTAGTGGTTTTAGATGCAATCAATTAATGAGTCATATGCTTAATATACAAACTCAACAGGTCAGCTATCTAGGATGCTATAGCTGGAGTTATGTGACTTTTATGCTCTGCTTGCGTCTTTCCTTGGCCATTTAACCACAAATATTCTACAAAATCAAAAGTTTTATAACATACAATGAAAAGATAATTTAAGAAGTAAAGGTTTCATCAGAAATAAGTGTCCCCACCTGGCACATGATTGAACGTAATACTTTTAGAACACATCACACGCACATACAGATGGTTATATGCATCCTCTGACTTGTGTTTTTGAAATCATGAGAAGTCATGATTATATAGTTTTTAGTTTTGTCAATAACGACCAAATTTTCTATTTTCAGAAAACAGTCTTACAAATGTACTTTTATCTAAGCTGAACTCTAGTGAACATAAGTAATTTTGACCGATGGACATTTGGCAGCCCGATGAACCTCACAAAATCAATTGGGTTCCCCAATCCATGTCTGCACTTTTTAGCGTTATGTTATAAAAAAACATATGGCAGCCTAAACTTCTATCAAAATCTCTGGAGCGACAATAAATACCAAATAAGCAATCCTCAAAGTTTTAGAAAAAGGCTTCATTTGGGTTGCGTTCCGGACTCAGGCCCTGCATTTCCATGTTAGACTATTTAAACACTTTTGAACGTTTTATTGCAATCTAAACACACGTAAAACAAAACCATACTTGTGTCTTTTCTCCGAATTTGCGATTGGAAGAATACGCAATTCCGAGCATGACAAAATGGACACTCTTTGTCTGTTCTCGGTAAGGTCGGGTCTGCGCCGATATCCTGTACAACGCCTGCCGTTTCTCCCATGTCTGCTTTCAACTCGTGTCTGTATACCTTAGGGTCATCTGCAAGCTCTGTATAGTTGCAATTGCGACAACTAAATAGAAGCCGACTATGTTCTCTATCTTCTTTTGGATACAACATATTGTTGCTGGTTAGTATTGCAACAAGAGAATAACTGTGAAAATGCTTACCAGTCAGAACAAAACTTGAAGGACGTCATTGGTTATATTTATGTATGTGCTGGTTTGTATCGATGGACTTGATGTAAATTATGTGAAAAATTCGCCCCGGGTAATACTTCAAATTTTCAATTTTCCAACTGCTTTAACGTACAGCACTCCACCATAAGATAATGTTTGCCATCCGTGTGTCCTGCAGAAGTGCAAGAAGCGCTTTGAGAAGGTGTGTTTAGGGTCTGCCGGATTTTCTGGTTTTAAATTGTGTTTACGGGTCTTTTATTGGGAGTAAATATATGTGTTGTGCTTAAGCCCATAACTCGATCTAATGTTTCAAAATATTCATCGAGACTAAAAATTACTCATCTTTGAGAGCAATAACTAACCAGCGTTCCAAGACTTGCCCGTCTCAACTCCACTTCCGTGGATTCAAAAATTACTGCTATTGTGGATCAAATTTCTACTTTGACTCTTTTGGAGACTAGTTCTCTTATCACAGAGCTCAAATCAAAGTTGAATATCCCAGATATTGCATTCCCAGCTGCCGGTGCCCCAGCCCCAGCTGCTTCCCAAGCTGAGGAGGCAGAGCCAAAGGAAGAGGTTCAGGAAAAAACTATTTTCAACGTTAAATTGGAGAGCTTCGATGCTAAAACAAAGGCTAAGATCATCAAGGAGGTTAAGGGATTGTTGGAGTTGTCTTTGGTTGAGAGTAAGAAGTTTGTGGAGGCCGCTCCTAAGGTGTTAAAGGAGAACGTTACCAAAGAGGATGCAGAGAAAATCAAGAAAGCTTTGGAGGCTGTGGGTGCCAAAATCGTTCTTGAGTGATGTGTGACTGATTGTATATAATATGCTTTGTGAAGCAAGAATATCGCATTTCTATGATATACTAATGGCGTATATGATTAGCTAGTGTATGATATATCAGTAAATATTAGTCCGTTGTAGATGTTCTTACCAATTTCGAAAATATCATATATTACACATTGAATTTTGAGTCAAAATCTCATACTCCGTCTCTTCTCCTCGTACGAGATTTCATGGTTAGGGACTGGTCTGGAAGTTCTGGAGACAAAAGAGCCAGATCGTCTACCACCCTCAAATGAGCCATCGAAGCTCCTCCGATAACTTTTATCAAATTTGCGATAGTCATCATTTTTCACACTATCTTCACTTCTAAAACTATCATCATATCTATAATTGTCGCCTTTGTCAAAACCTCTGTAATCATATACCCTTTTCTCGTATCCATTATCATAGCCATTATTATCGTAGCCATTACCGTAGCGATCCTTACCTGCATCATAACGCTCATAACTGTCTTCATATCTATCTCTTCCTTTAAGACTATGTGCCATCATGGTGTTTGATCTCGAAGACGCTCTAGACTTTGAGGACGCCCTTTGCTTCAACTTCTCCAAAGCCTCGAGCTTTCTTAATTGTTGTCTGTGCATGCTGATCTGCTGAGAAACGTTTCCTTGTCCCAGCATAGGAGACAGAGGCAGTGATAATCTGGAATCTTCGAAATCTGCCAGATCATCATACAAACTGTCTCTTTGAGAAAGAAACTGTTGAGGATGATGTTCTGCAAAATCATCATCAAAACCCTCTATGTACGAATCATCTCCATTCTTTTGAGAGGATCTTATAGTTTCCAACTTATTGCTTCCTCTTCTACTCCGTGAGTGTCTGTGAGAACCATATTCCTCGTGGGAAATATTTGGAGAAAGAAAGCTGTTGTTGTACGAAGGCTGAGTGACTCTGACGCTATTCATAGAGTTACTATTCTGCATCATACTTGGGCTGTTTCTAACGCTATTGCTTCTACTAAAGCTTGAAATTCGCCCGAAGCTGCGGTCTCTGGGAAGCATCCTGGGAGTAGACCCGCCACTCCCAAAACGTGGCCGCGATACATTTCTGGGAACATAATCATCTGAGAATTCAGAGCTCTCTGAGCCAGGGTCTGGATCTTTATTCTTTTTATCCAACGGCTCATTCGGCTCATTTCTTTTGATCGTTTCGTATACATCTTCTCTCTGTACTTCTTCGCGGTACAAGAATCCATTGCGCCCCTTTATTGGCGACTCTGAAAGTCCTGAAGAATATCCAGACTCAGAAGTGGTCTCATCCTTATGCATAAACGGGTGTAATTTCAGTCTGCGCATGAACAGAGGCTCTTCAACAGGCAACTCATCACTACCGTTTGCAATCTTTTGCACCAACTCAGAGAGTGAAAAGAAAACCTCTTGAATTTTGTTAAATAAAGGCGTGGACGCTGTATCTATCAACAGCTTTTCTTTCCCGTCTACATCCACCCTCATTTGAAAAAACACAAACGTAGTTTTCAACGCATTTTCAAGAGCCCTTTTCTGAGCAGGAGTAATTCTGTGCAGAGAGCGAAGTAAGCTCAATAACTCTGGTTCAAATGAAAGTATTTCCTTAGACCGTTCAAGTATTGATGGACAAACAGTGCTACGTGTCGCGGATGTAGAAACCATGGAGGGCGTAGGAGAGCCGGACGCAGACGAGCCGAAGTCAAGTTTGCTTAACTTCCTATGAGGGAAGTGTGGCACTGATCTTTGAGGTGTTTCGGGAGTTGACATTTTTGATTCCTAGGTGCTTAATTCATGCGCCTGAGAGGGCCAAAAAAACTTAAAGCTCAAAAAAATGTTCTTATTCGATATTTTTTGACGACTTCAAAGAGTTTTTGTGGGCCCTAGGGAGCAGTTGTTTCAACAGCCGTGGGTAATTGCAAGGTAGAAGATATGAACAAAAGCACATCAAAAATATTTGTGATTTAATCAAATGGATGACATAAGAAGCAGATACCAAAAAATGAGACCTAACGAAGACATTTTACGATTTGTTTGTGTCCAACAGTACTTAAATTGCGCCTCTATTCAATATTCTTTACCATTGGCTTTGTGAGCTGTAGACACTTCATTCCGTAATATATGAAAAAAAAATAGCAAAAATTTAACGACAACAGCAGGATTCGAACCTGCGCGGGCAAAGCCCAAAAGATAACATGAAGTTATTCAAGTCTTTCTCCTTAACCCCTCGGACATGTTGCCTAGATTACGAGTTGGTTGATTTTAGCATACTATATCATCATTCTTTGAGAGTTAACGATCTTTACTCTTATAACAGGTATATGGATAAAATCAGCGCAGAAAGCTTTGAGAGTAATTAGTTATATGTCCCAAATAGTTAGATTTTGCTCCAGCCTCTCAATAATGAGATATTAATGCAAATGATCATTTTTAATCAAATATCTCTTCTTTATTCAATGTTAGATTTGAGACTATAAATCTAGTTCGTGAAAAGAGACAGTATTAAAAAATTGAACAAAATAATAGAATATCGAACTTGCAGATTTATTTGAAGTATGAAGGATATATGGCTTTATGTATCTTTCGACAAGTGCCTGTGTTCACACTCAGTACACTGTTCGAATGGAATTGGACTAGTTCAGAAGCAAGTGTTGAAGATAGGCTGCTACATACAGGGCTTTCATGAGATCTGCGTCTTCACTTTCTTATCCAAGTCAAATCATGTGAATTGCAGTAATGGCGCGGTGCACAAAACAGGCCCAAGAATGGCCTTAAAGTTGAACAGAAATCGAATAAGCTAGAGAAGATTCAGAGACCCGTAAATACTGATTTCTGTTATGCCCTATTGTGTACACCGATCCCGAATATTAATGCGGCTCGATAAGTTTTGCTGACTGTCTCCTGTCAATATGCATGTCAAAAGTTCATTTCCTTTTGTACTCATATAATTTCTTGAAACTTACGAAAATGGTTGGTTGATCAGTGTCTTAAATTGAATCAAGGAACGAAAAGCTTTGATAACATTACTCACGTGTTAAAGATGACAGAGCTCATCGAATAGTTCAGCTATATATCGACAGCTTTTGCGAGAGCCAGGGGCGACCGGCCTCCTATATACTCTCACAATATCAGGAATTAAACAATACGCAAACACTGACTCCCATACGTTTCATATGATATCATTCACACATATATGAAGCTAATGCGCTTACATTGATTCCTCATGGGTGCACCCAATAGTATGACAGCGAGGATGGCATTTAAGAAGAATCATATTGGTATATAGCACTTATATTATAATTTTCTTATGTATGTTTGTAACGAGTTATGGCAAAAATACAGAGATCATAGACAACCTAAGGAAGTTGCAAAGACTACATTGACCATTGAAAACGGTTCATAGAGCGTTGGAATGTTTGATTGATAGAAAGTGTAAGTATCAACGGACCAACTGTAAGAACGAAACTCAGGATAACCGTCGTTATATCTGCAGGGTACTAGAAATTTCTGTAAAGTAAAATGGCGAAGGACTGCGTCCATGATAAAAACAAAGAAATTGCTAGGTAAAATATGCTTATCGAGACACTTTTTCAACTCAATTAGACTGAAATTATACATAAGACGTTAAATATCCGGTTCTTGCGCGTCTTGCCCCTTGGCCGGGTAATGGCTGAAAATTTTTCTTTAAAAATCGCCCCCCCTACTTTTCTATAAGCATGTCTGACATCTCCAATGATATGAAAAACTTGAACCTAGACGCTGCTCCGGCGCGCCTGGGCTCGTACGTTCCGCCACACGCGCGGAACAGAACCGGCGGCTCGAGCGGACCACGTAGAGGTGGATTTTCTGGTGGTAGAGGAGGATTTGGTGGTGGATACGGAGGAGGAAGAGGAAGCGGCGGTTTTGCAGGAAGTAGAGGCGGTTACGGTGGTGGCCGTGGTTTTGGCGGTGGTGGCCGTTTTCAGGACACCAAGTTTTCAGGGAAGTTCGTGGATGGCAAGCATATTCCAGGACCGAAGAATGAAAAAGTGGAGCTTGAGTTGTACGGGGAGCCTGATGATCCTCAATTCCAGTCTACTGGGATTAACTTTGACAACTACGACGATATTCCTGTTGAAGCCTCGGGCAAAGACGTTCCTGACTCGATTGATTCCTTCACTTCTCCACCTTTGGAGCCATTGCTTGTAGAGAACGTGAAGCTTGCTCGTTACACCAAGCCTACTCCCGTGCAGAAATACTCTATTCCAATCATTGCTGCGAAGCGTGACTTGATGGCTTGTGCGCAGACTGGTTCTGGTAAGACTGGTGGTTTTCTTTTCCCATGCCTTTCCGAGTCCTTCAAAGAAGGACCAGTGTCTACTCCACCTCTGGATGGTTACCTGCGTAAGGCTTATCCTACGATTTTGGTGATGGCCCCAACCAGAGAGTTGGTGTCTCAAATCTACGAGGAGGCCAAGAAATTTGCCTACCGTTCGTGGGTTAAACCTTGTGTTGTCTACGGTGGTGCTGATATTGGACAACAGATCCGTAACATTGGTAGAGGCTGTGACCTTCTTGTGGCCACTCCGGGTCGTTTGAATGATCTTATTGATCGCGGTAAGATTTCTCTCGAGTGCATCAAGTATTTGGTACTCGATGAGGCTGACCGTATGTTGGATATGGGTTTCGAGCCTCAGATCAGAAACATTGTTCAGAATTCTGGGATGCCAGGTGTTGAGGACCGTCAAACCCTTATGTTCTCGGCCACTTTCCCTAAGGATATTCAGGCCTTGGCCCGTGACTTTTTGAAGGAATACATTTTCCTTAGTGTGGGTCGTGTGGGTTCCACTTCGGAAAACATCACCCAGAGAGTGATGTACGTCGAGGACATGGACAAGAATCTGGCGCTTTTGGACATCCTCCTGGCCGCAGAGAAGGGGCTCACTTTGGTTTTCGTAGAGACCAAGCGTATGGCTGACCACCTTCTGGATTACTTATATACCCAGAACTTCCCCGCAGCTGCTATTCACGGTGACAGATCTCAGCATGAGCGTGAACGCGCTCTTGAGGCTTTCCGTAGTGGTAGAGCTCCAATTTTGGTTGCTACCGCCGTGGCTGCCAGAGGATTAGATATTCCTAACGTGACCCACGTTGTGAATTACGACTTGCCAGGTGACATTGACGACTATGTTCACCGTATTGGTAGAACTGGGCGTGCGGGTAACACTGGTGTTGCCACTGCTTTCTTCAACAGAGGAAACAAAAACATTGTTAAGGACTTGATTGAGATCTTGACCGAGGCTAACCAGGAGGTCCCTGATTTCTTGACCACCGTCTCCAGAGAGGTTGGTGGCCCGAGAGGAAGAGGTGGTGGTAGAAGCGGTGGTAGAGGTGGGAACAGAGACTTTAGAAGACAGGGTGGAGGGGGTGGCTACGGTGGAGGATACGGGGGTGGATACAGTGGGGGTTACGGGGGTGGTGGATACGGGGGAAGCTCTTATGGTAACTCTTACGGGAACAGAGGTGGGTACGGCGGAGGCAGTAGCACTGCCGGTAGCAGCTCCGGAGGAGGTAGTGCTGACTGGTGGTGAAAAGACAGAAGCCAGATTGAGTTGGACTCATTTGCATTTTCTCGATAAAGAGGTTAGAAAATCAAGACAGGCTATAATTTCAAGGCTCTTAATACATTGAGCACATTTGGAAAACAGGAGGTTCGACACAAAAACTGAAAGAGGAAGAAGTATTGATCGATTTGAGGCACTCACTGCCTAACTATATAAGTTGCATTTTGAAACCATAAATGCGATATTATGAGCAGCTTGAGAGGACGGGGGTTTTCATAGAATAACGCATCGGCGCTTAATATTCATACCTTATTTGCATATCCGGAGCGCGCGCTGCTCTTAATCTTTTCTCCATCCAACTGACGGTAACTCGAGGATGTTGTTTAAAATTTTAACTGGTTCTTATTGGTTGGTTACTGTTTCTTGTTGGTTCTGCTTGTCATGTTGCATATGTGTATATTAGTCGTCAAATCGGCTTTGTGCTGGGTTAAATCCCAGGTAAGCAAGTTATATATGTTGATGAAGTTTTTGTAGTACAGTGGTGGATGAAGTTATCAATTCATTTATTCAGTTGCAGAAACTAGAAGCTCTCTTCTAGCGAACTGACAGGGTGATTGATTTTCCTCTGGGGTCGCAGTGATGCTGACCTTCATGTCTGGAAATGGCTTTACAAGAGCGGCTGTCAAAAGTGAGTGTCACAGTAGTGATGTAATTCATGTCAGCGTGTTTTTTTGGGCGGATTACTTTCGGGAATGAATCAATTATATAGCTGTGATTTGTATCTTTTTGCTGTGAATGCATTTTCTTGGACCACAGTGGTGCCTCTTCGGCACCTTTGTCTTATGCTGTACCGAGCGAGAGTCTTTTGATTCTTTTGATTCGAGGCGTTTTGATATGAAAGTATGTACTACCCCTGTTTTCATATGCACCTTTAATACAGTCCACCTAATTTTCTGATTGTAGTTGTATAATTGTGGTCAAATACTGGTGACCAAAAGCCAAGTGCTTTAAGAGGATGTTAAAGACACATTAAAAGTTTCTCTTCAGGTTTCGAGGTATGAAGGGAGAATAATAAAATACAAATTGAAGAATGAATGAGACACTTTGTATAATGCCTTAACATATACTGGCTCATAATGGGTATAGTGCTATGAGTTTGTTGCTCCTATAACCAAACTATAAAAAATTAAGGAGACATTCCACCCGTGCCATTGATTAGGTAATTTTTGAGTTGCGAATTTTCTGGAGCCTTTGTGTCTATGAAATGACCAGTAAAAGAAAAAACTCAATTTAAGACTACTTTAAGGTTGGCCTAATCCATTCAGGTCACATTAATTGCGCATAGATAAGATGGCTCTGAATTGAGCCCCTTGAAGAGAGAACTCTGTATTTTGCAATTTCCAAATAAAAAAAGACCAATGACCGCAGCGAAGCGCCCTAGGGAACGTCGCCGGCGATGGGACGTCAAGAAACCCAGAACAGACCTGTATAAGCCACCTTCTGATCTGTATCGTCCAGCTGCTGACTCTTATAGGCCCCCTGCTCCTGCTGTGAAGCAAACTCCTCCTCTTCCTACTGAGGCACCTGCAGTTACAGTAAAATCTTCTAAATGGAGTGAGCTTGAAAAATCTACAAAGCAGCCTACAACCCCGACATTTAATGAGATAAAATTGACATCAGAGATCTTATCTATATTATTACCAGAAAATTATGCTGTTGTGGCTCCTCCTTCGGCTCCTTCTTCCCCCGTAAATGCACCCACAGAATATAGTATCCCTACAGCATCCACAGCAGACACAAAAGTGCTCTCGGACTCGATTGTCACCTCTATACCTGGAACAGGGGATTTAGATTATGTTCTGGAGGCGGACACCAAATATTTCGGCAAGCTTCTCTCTGAGAAGGAGATGTCCAAATCCTCTCTCACTGCTGATGAGATTCGCGACCAGCGCGTTATGCGCCTTCTTCTAAATATAAAAAATGGCTCCCAGGTATCTAGAAAAGCTTCTCTTCGTACTATAACAGAGACAGCGCGAGAGCTTGGACCAAAAGCACTTTTCAACCACATTCTTCCTCTCCTTATGGAGCCATCTTTATCAGACAGAGAACGCCACCTTCTCGTGAAAGTCATATCGCGTGTTCTTTTCAGACTTGATGACTTGGTGCGTCCATACACGGAGAAGATCCTCCGTGTTGTGAGCCCCCTTCTCAATGCTCCTTCTCAGATTATTAGACTTGAGGCGCGTGACATTGTTCTGGCAGTGGTGAAGGCAGCAGGACTTGCCCACACCGTATCCACTCTTAGAGGTCATATAGATCTGCCCGATGACTCCCTTAGGCAGGCCACAGCTCGCACATTCGCTGTTGCTGCCTCAGCACTTGGGGTTCAGAACATAATTCCTTTCTTGAGAGCTCTTTGCAAGAGTAAAAAACTGTGGTCTGCAAGGCTCACTGGGGCCCGTATAGCCCAACATATTGCTATACTTTGTGGCTGCGGTGTTCTTCCTCACTTAAATGCTCTTGTACGGTGTGTTCTGCCAGGGTTGGAGGACGAAAATGTTCTGGTAAGAAGAGCTACAGCAGTTGCTCTCTCCTCACTTGCTGAAGCCTCGAAGCCATATGGTATAGAAGCGTTCGAACTGCTTTTGGACACACTTTGGGATGGTTTGAGACGCCATCGTGGCGGTGTTCTTGCTGCTTACTTGAGAGCTGCGGGGCATATTATTCCGCTCATGGAGCCGGAGCATGCTGCGGCATCTGCCGCAGACCTCATGAAGGTTGTTCTTCGAGAGTTTGCCTCGTCGGATGAGGATATGAGACGTACAGTGTTGGTTGTTGTCCAGGAATGCTGTGGTGTTGATGGGGTTTCTGCAGAAATGCTTCGCACAAAGGCTCTACCCGCTCTTGGAAAACACTTTTGGAATCGGAGAACTGCTTTGGATCCCAGATCTCTGCGTTTGGTTGTGGAGACCACTGTGGTGTTGGCCAAGAAAGCGGGCGTTCCAGCAGTCACAGAATTGGTGTTACCTTTTCTAAAAGATCTGCTGGAGCATCTTAGAAGAATGGCAGTAGAAGCAGTTCTGGTCATCTATAAGGATATAAGTTCGCTCTTATTAACAGAAAGAACCGAACAGCGCTTGGTTGATGGACTTCTCGTGGCCCTTCAAAAGCCTCCTGTTATGTCACATACTGTCACCGCTTTTGGCAGGGTCACCACGGCACTCGACCTCCATGCAAAGCCATATCTTCCTCAGATTGTGCTGGCCGTTCTTTACAGAGTACAGAACGAGAATCCTGAAGTTCGCCAACAGGCTGTTGAGCTTGTGGGGGCATTGGTGGTGGCTATCCGTACTTGTGGAGAGGATGAGCTCCTAACCAAACTTTCGAAAGTGCTCTACGAGCTGCTTGGGGAAGCCTACCCAGAAGTTCTTGCCGAGATATTACACACACTCTGTATTGTGATAAGTGCGGCCGGTGTGGCAGGAATGAGGCCACTGGTAGCCGAGTTGGTACCTAGTCTCGCACCTGTGCTCAGAAACCGACACGACAAGGTCCAGGAGCATGTGATTGCACTTGTAGGTCTTGTGGCCGAGAAGGCGGCAGAGCACGTGCCTCCCAGAGAATGGATGCGCATTTGCTTTGAGTTGTTGGACCTTCTCAAGCTGACCAAGAAACTGGTTCGCCGTGCAGCGAACAGCACTTTTGGACATATTGCACGTGCAATTGGTCCACAGGAGGTCCTTGTTACCTTGTTGAATAATCTTAGGGTACAGGAACGTCAGCTCCGCGTGTGTACTGCTGTTGCCATTGGTATAGTTGCCGAGACGTGCCAGCCGTTCACGGTGGTAGCACTGTTGATGAACGAGTACAGAACGCCAGAAAAGAACGTTCAGAATGGCGTGCTCAAAGCCATGGGATTTATGTTCGAGTATCTTGAAGGCAGTATCTCTAGAGACTATATACATGCTGTGGTCCCTATGTTGGAAGATGCTCTTGAGGATAGAGACCAGATCCACCGACAGACGGCCGCAACGGTTGTAAAACACATGGCTGTTAACAGTGTAGGGCTTGGGTTGGAAGACGTGTATACACACTTTTTGAATCTCTTGATGCCCAACATCTACGAGACTAGCCCACACGTTATTGCACGTGTGATTGATGGGTTGGGTGCCGTGAGAATGGCGGTGGGGGTTGGTATCTTCATGGGCTACATATTAGAAGGTTTGTGGCATTGTGCACGGAAGGTGAGAACTCCTTATTGGCGGTTGTACAATGAATGCTATATGGCGGCAGAGGATTCTATGGTGCCATACTATCCGGCAGGTTGTCATGAGGAGGGGTCTGTCTGGGAAGGAGTTGATGAGTTGAATATAGTGTTGTGATCGGTCTATATCGGTTCTTGAACTACCTACAACTTGTATAATAAATTTGGATTTTAGATTGTATTAATGTCATTTTCAATCTAATAGTAACTTACATCTGTGAGGCAATGAATGCTTACCGTTTATAATCGCATGTATGATCTACCATTATCGTAGATCACAAAAGAAGTGTCCGTAATGATTGAGTCGTCTTCGGACGAATAATGGCATCAATGATTGGTATACCGATAAGGGGATCTACCGATCTAGATTTGTGATAGATGCTGCGCATAGAAAAACAAATGCAATTCTCCATATTCAGTAACTAAGACATCTTAAATGATAATTTGAACATTGGCCGAAACGGCGCCAATTTTAACTATTATTGCGGCCTTGTGTATAGATTTATGGGGGATATAAGTGGCGGTGCAAAACTGAAGGACAAAGCCAATCTGAATACGATCCCAGATCTGTCAAATTGGTTTATGTAGTCGTATGTCAAGCCAATTTACAAGGTGACCAAGGAGACTCTCTGGTGGTCCAAGAGATGCCTTTGACGTTAGATTTGATTACATCGTAATTGCAGTCGCACACAAAGCAGAACGATCTTTCTGCAATTAAGGGCTAAGTTATAGGTCATTTACTGTCGTGTATAGGTTTCAATATCCGTCATACGCATGTCCAAATAAAGTAATGCTTACCCCGATTGAAAGATCGTTGCGATTGCATAATAAGACATGTCTTATGGTCTGCAACCGTCCGTTACCAAACTTACAGGTACATATGATAGCTCGAAAATGGTATTTTACTAGTTGATTTGAAGTTTAAGCATCCTTGAAGAATTGAGGGTATTGAAGGTCTTCGATATGGAAAGCATAATCGCTACACGCAGTATGACTGGCCTGGTCATATATGCATAGGCCATATAGATACTTTGATCTACAACATCTTTAGTACCGACATTATTGACAGGTGCCTTGATCTGTCCAGGGTAATAAAGGTAACTGATCTTACAAATACTCATTCTCGCTGAGAAAACAATGAAAATCTCCCCTGATGGATCCAATACAAGGTAAAATTCAACCTAAAGCTCAACTTTAGGGATCTTGGATGAGGAAAGTGCAGCACAACTCGCGGATAACGGCGGCATACAGAGTTGACCGCCGATCTTATGCAGTGCAGTCCTGCACGCACCGATCGAAGATAATTGACCTACACTGACATGCTAATTTGAGCATTTGCTTGAGTGTTCCTAGGTTTTGTTCTATTATTATTCTTCTGGAGTACATACGTGGTAGTAAATGGCAATTTTGGGAACCACTTCAAGGCTTTGTACTCGCAACTCATGATCTATGATACTACTTAAATTACATTCACATTCCTTGATATACATCACAATCTCCGCTACATATCACATACATGTGTTATTACTTACTCCACATACATAGTACGTTTGATAAATCACAAACAGCAGTCCACCCCGACATGGGCCTCAACCGCCCGCTGACACGCACGTATAAATAGCCACATCCCCGAGGCGTGCTTTCACCACTAATGCATTGGCAAAAGGTTGTTGCTGTCTTGTGGACTCCCCAAAAAGTTATAAATTCCCTGCCGTCGTCTCTGGGACCTCCAACTTCTCAGCCCACACCTTGGTACGGTTGTCATGCTGAGTGTGAATATGATTATTGTCTAGAGTTCGTGGATTGCAGTTATAGCTGTCGAGACTTGGACTACAGTGACTATACTCCAACGAGTTGTCGCTACGGTGGCGTTTGCAAATGTGTAAGTGACCGCTAAAGCCATTGATTCACATACATTTTTTCATTAACTTCGCACTCTGTGAGTGCACTATCCTGAAGCACCTGGATTTGCGTTTTGCGCTCAATTCCTCTGAGAGAAATCAGCAGCGAGGAGAACTAGATTGAGAAGCTGTCATGTATGGCAGGACTGGGATCCTCGGTGGAATTCGTTAATTAACTCGCATAAGCCTGTACATAATTAGTGACTGAGGATAAGCTAGCGCCAATCGTGCCTACAACTATGATAAACTCATGAGAGCCTCAAAACCTATAACCGGTATCTATGCTATATAGGAAGGTACTAGTTGGTTGCACCAAGTGTTGCTTAGACGAGTCTTGTCCCGATTAGGTGCAGCCCGCATCTCTGACGTGATTAAAACGTATCAAAAATAAGCGGGAGGTGCTTCGAGAAGAATTTATGGGGAGAGTTTTGAGGTCTAGATAAGTTAAACGGCTGCTGTACCTTTTTGGATCTGGTATCGCACAAACTTGGTAAAAACACAGCAACGAAAACAATTGTTAATTGCAACATGGAAGTAACTAATTAGAGTGATTGGTTATTTCTGATTATGAGATATGAATCAATGGATATTCATTATTGTATTAATTTGGAACTATTAGAATGTACAACGTAAGCATGATCAAATAAATGATACTTAACACGACACGAGTCAGATAATCACTCAGTCTGATAAAAACTCATCCCATCTTTGTATATATATGTATACATAGCTCACAATATAATTCAAAGAGTCAAATCCATCCCGAATTTTGAACTATTTCAACTATCCAGACTTTTAAACGCTCTACGGTTGATACGTTATAAACCTATTATATTTACCCAATACATATATACTAGCAACCACCAAACAACAATAGTTGACAAACAACTCCCTCAGAACTCAACTTTCTCAGTTAACCTCCTTAGTCAACCTCCTCCACAGTAGGACCGCTCTCACCACCTGGACCTGCACCACCAGCACCTGGGAAACCACCTGGTGCTCCACCTGGGAAGCCACCGGCACCACTTGCACCACCAGCACCACCTGCCAGGTAGAACTTGCTCATGATAGGGTTAGCAACACCCTCCAATTCCTTCTGCTTGTCCTTGAACTCGTCAGTGGATGCAGTCATGTTGTTGTCCAACCACGAGATCGTCTCTTCCACGGCCGTCTCCAACGCCTTCACGTCATCACCAACTTTTTCCTTGAAGCCAGACTCGCTGATGCTGTTCTTCAAAGAGTAAGCGTAAGACTCCAAGCCGTTCTTGGCACCAATTCTCTCAGCCTCACGCTCATCCTCCTCCTTAAACTTCTCAGCCTCTGACACCATTCTCTCAATGTCATCCTTCGACAATCTACCCTTGTCATTGGTGATGGTGATCTTGTTGGTCTTACCAGTACCCTTTTCGACCGCGGACACGTTCAAGATACCATTGCTGTCAATGTCAAAGGTCACCTCGATTTGAGGCACACCTCTTGGGGCAGGAGGAATGCCGGAAAGCTCAAACTTTCCAAGCAAGTTGTTGTCCTTGGTCTTGGCTCTCTCACCCTCAAACACCTGAATAAGCACACCAGGCTGGTTGTCAGCGTAGGTGGAGAAAGTCTCAGACTTCTTAGCAGGAATGGTGGAGTTTCGAGGAATCAATTTCGTCATCACGCCGCCAGCTGTCTCAATACCGAGAGACAAAGGCGCAACGTCCAAAAGAAGAAGGTCCTGGGTCTTGGACGAGGTGTCGCCAGTCAAGATAGCTGCCTGTACAGCAGCACCGTAAGCAACAGCTTCATCTGGATTAATCGATCTGTTTGGCTCCTTACCGTTGAAGTAATCGGAAACCAACTTCTGGATCTTAGGGATTCTGGTGGAGCCACCTACAAGCACGATCTCATCAATGCTAGACTTGTCAAACTTGGCATCCTTCAACACCTTGTCGACAGGATCAATAGTCGATCTGAAAAGGTCACCACAAAGCTCCTCAAAACGCGCTCTGGTGATGGAGGTATAGAAGTCGATACCCTCATATAGAGAGTCGATCTCAATCAGGGTCTGCGTGGACAGAGACAACAGTCTCTTGGCACGCTCACAAGCTGTTCTCAATCTTCTCAAGGCTCTCTGGTTGCTCAGGAGATCCTTTTTATTCTTTCTCTTGAACTCCTGGATGAAGTGGTTCACAAGACGGTTGTCGAAGTCTTCACCACCCAAGTGAGTGTCACCAGCAGTTGCCTTCACCTCGAAAATTCCCTCATCGATGGAAAGAAGGGATACATCAAAAGTACCACCGCCAAGGTCAAAGATAAGCACATTGTGCTCACCCTTACCGTTATCCTTCTTGTCCAACCCATAGGCAATGGCAGCAGCGGTAGGCTCGTTAATGATACGGAGAACGTTCATACCAGCAATCAAACCGGCATCCTTCGTGGCTTGTCTCTGGGAGTCGTTAAAGTATGCTGGAACGGTAATTACAGCATCCTTCACTGATGTGCCGAGGAAAGCCTCAGCAGTCTCCTTCATCTTAGTTAGCACCATCGAAGAAATCTCCTCAGGCGTGAAGGTCTTCAACTCACCTTTATACTCAGCCTGAATCTTAGGCTTTCCTCCCTCGTTGATAACCTTGAACGGGAAGTGCTTGACGTCGGTCTGTACTTCCACATCATCGAACTTGCGCCCAATCAAACGCTTAGCGTCGAAGACGGTGTTCTTAGGGTTCATAGCTGCCTGGTTCTTCGCAGCATCGCCAATGAGACGCTCCGAGTCTGTGAAGGCAACATAGGATGGCGTTGTTCTATTGCCCTGGTCGTTGGCAATGATCTCAACGCGGTCGTTAACAAAGTGGGCAACACACAGGTATGTTGTTCCAAGGTCAATTCCGATAGCTTTAGACATTTTGTTGATGAGGCAAATGTCGGTTTTCCAAGGCCTTATATAATTGAGCAAAAGTGTGGAGAACCTTCTGGATAGCAAGCGTGGGAAGGCTCTGGAGGTGCATAGAAGGTTCGGGACGGTTCCAGCAGGCGCGCGAAAAATTCGAAAATAGCCTAGTACCTACTTTTACTGTACAAATTATGCTTCTCTCATTTATCATGGCTACTTTACATAGTTGTTGAAGCTGTATATCGCCACCGTCTTACTTTTGCTGTATAGAAATTTCTAGCAGAACAGGTGAGAATACTCGGTCATAACGGAAGTTATGCTTTAAAGGGATGAATATATTCTAATTCAGTATTCTCACTAAAATTTAAACGGCCGGTGAATTGTGAATGAACAAGCAAGTCCCAGTCATGTAGATCGTTCTGTAGTCGCCTTTTCTGTAATTTGTATGTCAAATTTGACGTGCATAAGCTTGTCCCTCGAAGCCTCAACTATATTAGGAGTGAATCTCGAGGAAAATGACCTATATTGGGAAATATAAAATAGGCTCCTATATACGATCACCTGGATTTAACTAATTTGACCCTGGTGAGTTTATATGTTGCGAGCAAACTTACGCAAACTCAAGAGATCTATTCATTTAGGAACATTTCATTTACATGTTAGAAACTATACGTTTCAAACTATAGTTTTTCTTTTTTAGAATACCACCATCTAATAGCCTCATCCAGCCGTTCTATTCCCAAATCTGTAGAGATTACTTCCCACAATTTCCCCTCACAAAAGCGTCTCTCATCATCTAAAAGCCCTCCAGTTCTAATTTGTGTGTATATACGGTCTAGCCAGATCAAGAAATTATGTTTTTCTATGTAAGGTACAGTTTTTATGAAGCCATATATGAAAGCTGCCTTTGTGGAGGGTGGCAAATCGTTACCTTCATCATTCTTGTCAAGATTGAGGATTTTGTGGCCTGCGGCCTCATACCTCACCTTTTGATAGATCTTGTTCAAAAATGCCTCCTGAATCGATTCGTCAAGTTCACCAATAATGCCCCCGCTGTGCATCAAACTGGCAAGCTCAGAAAGGGCTAGAATGAGTTGATGAGAACTTAAGACCAAAGGAAATTGGTGTAAAACCAAGTCCAAGTACTGCAACACATATTTGGTATTGAATCTTGCCAATCTTTTGAGCTTGAAACTTTTCAACTTAACAGAATGACAGTTCTCCAAAATCGCCCGCGTCTTTGGAACCTGCTCAAAATCAACGCTGAGATAAGGCCTTCTTATGTATTCAGTACTAACTAGATTGATGACTTCGTCATAATACTTAGGAGAGCACACCATAACCAAGGCCTCCCAATACCCAAGCAAAAAGAGGAACTTAGATCTCTCAACTTGCGCCGCTATGTTACGAAAGTTGATGTTTGATATGAAAAAATCACTCAATGCTTCTTCAGAAAGAGTTTGACCTGGTGTAGAGGTTTCCAATAGAAGCTCAACACATGTGATATACACCTCTTTGTAGGCTTTAAACCCACCAATTCCGATACGATCCACAATGAAGTGGTAATGAAACATCACTTTGAGGCACTTAATAGATAAGGAGTGAAAGGCTAGTCTTTTTTTCACTCCATTAGCATTACTTTGGGAGAAAAAGAAAGTGTGTTCCCCCAAGTAAGGCTCCGAAAGCAGCATTTCAATGATTGCCTGGAATATAATCACAGAGGAGAATGCAATTTGCTTCAAAACGTCCCAATATGGTTCTATATGACTGAGTTGTGCATCGTGCTGGCGCGCATTATCGCAACACGTCTGGTGTACTTGCGTTGAAAAATTGAGCATGAAGTCAAGGGCATATTGGGCAGTTGCAACGTCAACTAGACACGTTTGAACGAGAAATGATAGTCTGCTGAAGTGACGAAGTACAGGTTTCTTCAAAAGATTATGAAGTCTGTTTTGTACATTATTGTTAATGAGACTGTGTATGTATAAAGTTTGTGCAGTGCCGAACCCGTAGGTAGATGTGTAGAGAAGAGGAAGGGCAAGATCTGGGATTTGAGCTAGTGGAAGGGAAGAAATGAGGTCCTTTCCGTAAGACGAGTAGATCTCTTCCGACTTTAAAGTTTGGTGGATTGTAGAAAGACAAAGGAGGTTTAAAGCACGGGTTTCATACGTAGGCCTCTGAAGTGCACTGGAAGATTCTATGCGACAGAAGTTCTGCACTACTAAGGACAACGTTAACTTGTCAAATTGGTGGTAGAAGAGGTGATCTTCCGGGGGAGAATATTTGTATAACCTTTTTCTGCAAGTAGATATGCCCAGAAGAATAAGACTTTGTCTGAGAAGGACTGAAAATGTACCTTCTTGGTTGTTAAGTACTGCGGCGAGAACTGCATTATAGAAACTTTTCAATGGCACAGTAGGAACAGATATAATGATCTTTCGAGCAAAAATTGAGGAAAAGAGGTCCATAATAGAGTAAGCATCATTGAAGGACGAAAACAGAGGCAGCGTAATAACAGAGGCAGTAAGACTTGTGATTTCTGCTGGGGTCTTCAAAATTGGGAGGTAGTAGCCAATGTTGGAGAGAAGAGTCTGCGGAGACTTGGTAGAAGGGCGAGCAAGAACCGATAGAAGAGCAGTTAGCTGCAGGTCTTCGTAGGACATTGGGTGAGAGCGAAGTTTGGATGTGTTCCAAATGATGTGCAAAATAAAAACAGTTGAGCTGGTGACCCCAGCCGGTCTAGCTAGAAATTTAAGATTTTGCCATGTATTTGATTGATTTTACCACTCTAAGTATCTTTCATGGTTATACAGGTAACAATTATCATTTCCGCACAATTTTGAGGAAGTTATGTGAGCCTACGTAAAGTGCCAAAAATTTGATATTATTTGTATGAATCATACAATTCAAATAAAAATGCATAAAATGTGTGAATTTATTAGTGGGCTCCTTTCCGTAAGCCAAAGCACCCAAAACTGAAAAAATTAACTAAGAGCCATACTGCTAGTGCCTCTAGAAAACAGTTGGTCACTTTTTAAGAAAAAAGAAGTCCAATTTTGACCGAGTACACTTGAATTGTGATTCTCACGCAAATATTACCTTTAGAAAATGCTATAAAAGAAGACTTTGTTCACCAACTGTGAACCATGAAACATATAATATACATAATAAGATTACAATGTTAAGTTTTGTACACTAACAACCCCTTCACATGTTCCCCCTTCTTCTTACCCTCCCTGAAAATTTTATATGAATCATCTCATCTCATCCAATTACCCAATGAATTCACAGACGCTCGGAATCCTTGGTGGCGGTCAGCTTGGCCTAATGATGGTTGAGGCTGCGGCACGCCTCGGTGTCAAAACTGCTGTTCTTGACGCTGAAAACTGTCCTGCTGCCCGTTTGGCGTCTGATCACGTGATTGGGTCCTTCAAAGTCGCCGACGACGTTCGCGCGCTCGCCAAAGTAGCAGATGTGCTCACGATTGAAATAGAACACATCAATGTGGCAATCCTTGAAGATCTTCAGAGGGAGAACCCAGACTTGGTGATTATTCCTGCTCCTGAAACCATCAAACTCATCCAAGACAAATATCTACAGAAGGCGTATCTTGAAAAACATGAGATTTCTGTAGCAAAGATGGAAGCTGTGTTGAACTCTGATGATGGTGTCAAGAGTGCTGCCGCATCGCTTGGTCTCCCACTTCTTCTTAAAGCACGCACCAATGCTTACGATGGAAGAGGTAACTATGTTCTTGAAGACGTCAAGGACATTCCTGCTGCTAGGGAGGCCTTGGGGGAGAACACTCCCTTGTACGCTGAAAAGTTTATTCCTTTTGCCAAAGAGCTCGCAGTGATAGTAGTGAGAACACAGAAAGGAGAAGTCTTTGCTTACCCCGTAGTAGAGACCGTTCATAAAGAGAATATTTGTAACACTGTATATGCTCCAGCACGCGTTTCTCACAGTGAGCGTTTTGCCGCACGGGCTGAGGCTGTTCGTGCAGTTAGTGCTCTTCCAGGTAAAGCAGGCATTTTTGGAGTTGAAATGTTTATTTTGGCAGAAGGAACCATCCTTGTTAATGAGATAGCTCCTAGGCCACATAACTCAGGCCATTACACTTTGGATGCGTGCGTTACTTCTCAGTTTGAGGCTATTGTCAGGGTCGCCGTGGGGCTTCCATTGGCCAATGATTTCGCTGAAATGACAACTGCAGACACAAACTGTATCATGTTGAACGTTTTGGGTGCCAGTGAGTTCAACGGTGAGTTGGAGGTATGCAAAAGAGCATTGGAAACTAAGGGAGCTAGTGTCTATTTGTATGGCAAAGAAAGTAGACCAAAGCGTAAAGTTGGCCACATCAACATTGTTGGAAGTCTGATGAGCGATGTGGAGAGTAAATTGGCTTTCGTAGAAGAAGGAACAACTTTCGAGGCTACAGAAAGCACTTTGATAAAACCCCTTGTTGGAGTCATCATGGGCTCTGATCTGGACCTCTCAGTTATGGCCGATGCCTGCAACATTCTCAAGAAGTTTGGTGTGCCTTTTGAAGTGGACATTGTGCTGGCTCACAGAACTCCTCACAAAATGTCCTTGTATGCGACACAGGCCGCTGAAAGAGGCCTTAAGGTTATAATTGCAGGTGCCGGAGGAGCTGCGCACTTACCAGGGATGGTGGCTGCGATGACCCCCCTTCCTGTGATTGGGGTGCCTGTGAAAGGATCGAGACTTGATGGGGTAGACTCTCTTTATCTGATCGTGCAGATGCCAAGAGGAATTCCAGTCGCCACTGTGGCAATCAATAATAGTACGAACGCTGCTTTGTTGGCTGTGAGAATACTAGGGGTCTTCAATGGAGAGTATATGAGAAAAACAAGAGCTTACTCTTTGGAAATGGAAAGCATGGTTGGGGACAAATCTCAGAAGTTGAAGGAGGTCGGATATGAGAAGTACTGATTGAGCATTATATTTTTCTTTAGTATGGTAACTACTATTGCTGATAAAGAGGTATTAATTACTTTTGAACGGCACAATAAATGTATAAACTAGAACGTAATCGAACAAGTATTCTAATAGTGATCAGCAGCACCTCATGAAACGACTAGAGTATCAGTTCTCGTGACATCGTTTCGGTGCGGTTTGTAAAATCGCTTATGGTCAAGATCGCTCAAGCCATTTTTTGAAACACAACGAAAAATCTATCGCCACAACAGAAGCATCATGAAGCTTAGATTTGGGCAGATTTCAATTCTATCCGCATATAACGTACCTAGACATCTCTCGCAAAAATAGTTGGACTAGCTCATCTGGCTCAACGACCGGCCTAAACACCCCATTTGATGATAAAGAGATATGAATACTCCTGGTCGACAACGTAACAGTTTATCGAATAACAATCACAAATTAAAACTCTTTTTTTTTTTGGGAGGCATCGTAAAGCGAGTCCTCATCCTTTTGCGTCTCAGACTCTTCCAGAGTACATATGCATGCCATAGTGATTAAATGATACACACAAATAATCGAAACAATTGTATCGGGCATTCACTCAGCCCATGTCCGAATTAAACCGAGAACAGAAACATACCTTTTCAGAACCTTTTCATTCATTAACTAATTCCCACAATTTTCGGTTGAATTTCTTTTCACCCCTGCACATTTCTTTTACCCCCACTATTTTTCGACCCCCCGGGCTGGCTCCTACTGCACGCACGCAATCTCTTTTCAGCTCATTTTGTGCCCATGTTTTCCTTTATAAAAACTGGAAACCAACCTAAGTGCTTCTTATTACGTTCCTAATCACTGCGCCACCTCACCGCCCGCAAGGTATACTTTTGTCTGCTCTCTATTGATCGTTATCACGGAATTGTTACTCCTGTTACATCCTAATATTTTGTGATTTTTTTACTATTTTGAGATAAAGCTGACGCCAAATTGTGACATCCTTCGGCGAAATCCTTCCTGATACTCTCTTATTGACTTTCTGCTACATTCTTCCCTTGCTCTTGACTTTTGCACCAGGAGCAGGCTTTTTTATCCTCTCTTATAACACGCTCTTTCTTACTTAATTGCGCCTATTACACTTCTCTATTGTCTAGTATTGCTCGATTAGTGCTCTATAACTTTGAAAATGCCCAAGAAACCGCTTGTCGAACACACTCCGTACCCTCTCTATTACTCTCCTCCGGCTCCAAAGAAGGACAAGAGAAAGCTAGCGATAGCCAACAAGCTCTCGTCAATGGAGGACAGGTTTTATGATGACAAGAACAAGCATTATCAGGGCGAAACTGCTGCCATCCAACAAGACCTTGCACAGGCCCAAACAGAAACTGGCTCCTTGTTTCTCGAGCGTCTTCGAAACTCCCAAGAGAGGCGCGACTACGAGCTCACGCGACTTCTTCATTGGGAGCAGTATTTAGTTTCACGTGTTGAATCTGAGACACGAGAAGACCTTGATAATATTAACGAAGAGTATGCCAATTTCATCAAGATTATCAAGGATAAGCTCTACGAGAAACTAGTCAGGAAGATCAAGCTTCTCAAGGAGGACAAAGTTCTCAAAGATCTCGCGAATGTGAACCACTACACAATTGACTTGGATCTTATGGAAACAAGCCATAAAAGGTTAAGAGAAGAGCCTTCAGTTCAGGAGCTGCCTAAGAAGCTTGTATCCATAACAGATGGCCATGCTTCTGATAATGACAGACGCACAAGACGCACCAGAATGGAGCTGAGTTACAACACAGACTCAAACTTATCAGGGAATGACTCTCTGATTGCAGGATATGTATCTGCACTGGGTAAGCGCAGAAGATTCCAGACTGCTCGCGCTGCTGCGGCCTCTGGTGGGACGCATAACACCCGCAGCTATCTGCTGGCCTCAGAAGAGAATTTCTTGAGCGACAACAACAGCTTGAGTGAGATTTTGTTCGGAAAACAGTATCTGAGTATTGGTGGAAGCAAAACTGGTAAAGGAGGTCCTAGAGCCAAGCTGAGACAGTTTATGGGAGTTCCTGGATTGAACACAGAGGATGTGGATGAAGATTTGGTAGTTTTGGAAGGGTGTTTAGGTACAGGAGGTGTTCTTTTCTCAAAGAAGTGATTCTAACTCATGGTTCCTTTCAAGCGGTTCAAATTGGAAGGCGTTTTCTCACGATGTGATTGACAGTTCAACATGTGCATGCTATTCCTTATTTAGAAACAGTCTGACGTGGCTAAGTGCCAGTCTCATTTTAAGGCTAGTTTTGTCGTGTGGTCAAGGGATTATACAACGCTATGCATGCTCATTGGATTGAGTGAAGTGTGTCTGATTGGTCTCGCATGTAATTTTTTGCTCTTTGATTCATTCTTCGTTCATCCACCACCGTACCACAGACACGCTGTTCTTCACCCTAGGCTTTTTTCACAACTTAAGAAAGCCTTTAAGTGGTTATTTGGTTACTGTATAGATACTAAAGGTTTCACATTCTCATAGATTCTTGTATTCTACTAATTTAATGTCATTTATTTTGTGTAAATGTAAATGTAGTCATGATACAATATAACAATAAGGTTACCTACGGTTTAGATGTTTTCTCTGAGAGTATCATTGGTCAGTACGCCCCTATTTTGGTCTTGTTGATAAAGGTCAAGTATTTCGGCGATAAAATTTGTGAGATTAGACATGTACCCAAGCAGATTTATATAAATAGCGACGACTCCTTCAAATATACACACATGAACTATCTAAACTTAATATCAAAGGGAACAGTTACTTGAATTTTCGATGTGCTGTCAGTGCTCTGATACTGGGCCTCATATCTTGCAAACCGTACTCGCAGAGAATGTTCAAACTGTTCTAAAATACAAAAAAAAAGACCTCAAGACTAATTAGGATTCTTAAAGAGCTTAAGTTAGAGATCATCCCGTCATCAAATAGTGTGTATTCGGTTCATATGATTCGATGTGCTTGTAGATAGATCTGGGAACGCCTGCGAGAAATAAAAGTTTGCCCCTGACAAAACGAATAATCTATATAGAATGAAAAACTAGGGTAGCATCTAAAATTAGCTTAGAGACGTCTTTTGTTTCTTAGCATGACACGTACCCACACAAACAGGCGTGTATGGCCCTTAGACAAAAAAAGACAAAGAACACGATCAACGCACAAGACTGGTATCAGACCTTAACTCCAAACCTGTTTTCAAATAGCGCAAGTTCAAAGATTGGTCTGATTTGACTCAAATCTTTCAACTAAAATTATTCGAATTTAAAACCCACCATGAACTTCCTCCCGGGAGAGCCCACATCGTCTCCCCAGCTGACGGTGTTTACAAAATGGGCACACCACTCGGTATTTTGTTACTGTTCCGGCAATAATCTTATCATTTTAACGAGCCTTTTATCGCAGCTCCAAACGGTGTATTTTGACAGTGATATTGCCTGTGTTGACGTGAACCCCGCCACGGGCATGATAGCGGTCTCTACCAAGACAACAGTGCATGTATACCGTCCTCAAATCACAAAGAATCGTACAGAGTGGGTATATAGCTTGGAGTTCTCTCCAGATGGCCTGCAAATTAATTCTCTTTCTTGGGGTAATTCTGCAGAAATTGCAGTTGGTACAAACGAAAATGTTGTGTTGATGTCAATTGGTAAAAATCCAGACTCTTCATTTACTTCTTCTGAGGTGTGGCGACACAGTCTTCCAAACCCCTGCTATATACTACGCTTTTCACGCAACTCCGAGCTTATAGCGTGTGTTCTGAGATACGATAAGCTCGTGAAGTTCTTTTACAGAACGAACTATGCAAATAGCCAGTTCAATATGGTTTCCTTGCGTCATTCTGACTATGTAACCGATCTCAAATTCAGATTCATCGATCAGTCAAAAAACTCAAATGCTCTTTCTAGCAACTATAACATCCTTTACACAGTCTCTAATGACAGTTATGTGCGTGTATTCCTCTCATTTGAGTTCGAAAAAGCTAAAAAAGTACAACACTGGGGCTCTCTTAAACTTACAGACTCCTCGCTTCGTCAGCCTTCCCCTTCTGCTAGATTTGTGAAGATCATAGATAACTTTTTTTTCGACTATATGGTTTCTCGGTCGCTACAGCGCTTTCAGAACGTTTCGCCTGAGCTCAAGAAGAGTATAGAGAAACTCGTAGAGTTAGAGCTGGACTTGGTTATGGTTGTGGACAGTAAAGGAGGCGCGTCCTTTTACCTTGTGGTGAACCTCAACCTGAATCCACCAAAATCCATTCTTTTCAAAAAGCTTTCATTCGATGAACTTGACAATGGAGTTGTTTCCCCTAACTCTGTGTCTAGTTTTGCTAGAGGGCCTGCGGTATCATTTCCAGACGGCTTGTTTCCCTCAGGCCCAACTGATGTGTATTTCACAGATAGCATAAAGATATACAAATTTGCACGCAACAAAAATGTTACGTTTGCAAACTATAAAGAGTACGAGCTGAGCGCAAAAGGCGAACTTTCTGATGAAGGAGACTTAGCGTTTGTGATACATGATCTCTCCAAGAAGACTCTCAGATATGTTTATCTCAGAATAGACAATCTTCTTCAGTGCATCAACTACACAGAACTCTTTGAGACAGGTCTTGGGAGCTTTACTCCTTCCAATGCTAGCAGCATAAACTTCAAAAAAGATCAGATCCCACAAGCTCATCTCAAAAAACTGTATATGCCGTCATCATCCCCCTCCCTCAGAGCCTCCCCCTCTTTTCTTTCCATACGCACCCCCTCCGTTCCTGCTTCGCTCGCTCCCTCCTGTTCTGCACAAACCCTCATTTTGAATGCCACTTTAGGAGCCAAGATTTCCGGGCACGCCAAATCAATCCAGCGCATGTTTAAGGACATCTCTGGTGATGCAGCTCTCTCCGTGTCTCGCTTTAGTGAACACAAGTTGTGGATGCCACTTTCTTTGGAAAACGGTAAAATCACCCTCCAAAAGAAATGCACTCTCTACACGCCCAATGAAACGGTTCTTGGTGCTGTTTTGGTTAAGTCAGGCGCTTTCATTGTCATCTACACATCTTCTCACAAAGTTTCGCTTTGGCGCACAGAAGGGCTTAAGTTGGGAGAGAAAATACATGAAATTGACGAGAGCTTGAAAGACGAGTCTCTTCTCTCGCTCTTCCACATTCCAGAACACAGAAATGACTACCAGACAAACACCCATATCATTGTAGGTATCTTCACGGAAAAGGGCCAAACACAAACGAAGGCTTGGAGACTTGATACCTCACATGCCACGCTCTCGTCTTTCCCTGTAGATCCGCTTCCATGCGATTCAATTCAAGCGGTCTCGGCTGTGGACCCGGTGGGATGGTTTGTTCTGTTGGATGACTATGCACGTGATGTGCTTGCGGTAATTTCTGAGAAGGGTACGCTCACGTCTCTCTCTGTGAGTGTTTCGGATCACGTGGAGTGGGTCGTTCTCTGCACTTTGAAGACCAGCATAACAAATGCGTCTGCTGTGAAGGGCTCTTCAGCACACAAAATCGCCATTGCCAGCGGAAATACACTTTATATATACAACACGTCTGCGCCAATGCTCGAGTTCTGTGAGACGTTCTCGGATGTCGTTATCGATCTTGATTGGACAGATATGGCTGTGTCCAAATCCAGATCGCGTAACACCCCTTCTGTTCTTTCTGTTGGGTTTTCAAGTTACGTGCTTCTTTTTTCTCAGCTTAACTTTGACTATACCAACAGTCTTCCTTCTTTTGCTCCCGTGCAGAAAGTTGATCTCTCTAACTACACGCCGCATGTGCTCAACGATGCAACATGGCTCGGCCGCGGGTTGTTAGTTGTTGGCAGTGGAAACCAGCTTTTTGTGGCTGACACTCGCTCACCAGGGCTGTTGACTGCTGCAATGGTGGCTAAGGACACATTCACAAGAAAAATCGTTGGTGACCGTTCGCTCGATGCGAACGCAATCGACTCGGTTTGCCGGCTTGTATCGATCCTCAATAATACACTCCCTGTATACCATCCGCAGATGGTTGTGCAGTGCGTATATCATGGCAAAATGGAGGTTGTGAAGAAAATCTTCCTTCGGCTCTATCTTTTCCTCAAAGAGGTCAGTCTTTCTGATGAGGTCTCTGTAAAAGACCAGCTTCGGAATCTTCCTAGTTCTCTTGGAATTCCGGTATCGGATTTCTATGGTACAACAGAGCCAGACTCCTCCTCTGAAATATACACCACCCAGAACCTTTCGAAATGGTCGCCAGCCTTAAAAGACATTCTCACAAGGATTTCGCTTCCTGTGCTAACACGCCATCAGCAGATTACCCTCCTCACTGTGGTGGAAGCTCTGGAGTTCATGGAGAAAATGCGTCCAGATGTTAATGGAACGAACTTCATTTTGGGCTACTTCCTTTTTCGGCTGCACTCGAAAACTCAACGGTCGGTCAATACACGCGACACTCTTTTTGCGCTGCGGTGTATGGACAAGCAGGTGCTTCTCAGTGCGGTCGGCTCCAGAAACACTTGGCAGAGGTGCAGAAGAGCAGGCATGGCTTTGTGGTTAGACTACGTACTGCTTTGTCTGCAGTTTGAGCAAGTGGCTCATACAGAGTTCCTGGTCTCTGAAGACCCAGGCGAAACCGCCTTCTTCGAGAATGGTAAGAGAAGCCCTATAAACTCCATGATCTTCTACTTGGCTCTCAGAAAAAAACCAGTGTTGGAGAAGCTCTGGAGAATATGCCACGGGCATCCAGAACAGCAAAAAATGGTGCGGTTCTTGGGGTTCGACTTTCTGAACCCAAACCATCGTTTGAGTGCACAGAAAAACGCCTTTGCATTGCTCAGTAAGCACAGACCTTACCTTGCAGCCTGCTTCTTTCTTTTGGGGGATAAGCTTAAGGACTGTGTAAATGTTCTAGTGAAGAAGTGTGAGGACATAGACCTTGCTATAGCAGTAGCCAGAGTATATGAGGGGGATACTATAGGCCCTGTGTTCACGGGTATCCTTTTGGATGTCTTGGTTCCTATGGCGTTGAAAACAGGCGATCGTTGGTTGATGACCTACATCTTCCACTCTTTGGGCGAAGAGAGAGCTTCTTTGGTTTCTCTAGTAAAACCTCCACCAGAAGTCATAAATCACTGTTTACCAATTATTGATGCTGGTTTGAAAGTCTCTCTCGAGCAGAGTTTGGAAGCATACGAAAAGGGTTTGAAGCCAAAGAAAAATGGTATTGTGACGAGCGAGTCAGACGGGGTTGGAAAGAGCGAGGATAGTAACGACATATACCTTAAGATCGACCCGATCTCTGTGATTGTTTACCAGGAATTTAGAGATGCGCTCATAAAGAAGAAGAAGCTCCTGAAGGAGATCTTACGGGCTGTAGACTTGTACGAGTTCGAATTTGTAAACAAAATAGCTCTTATATATAGTCGTATGGGGTGTGACTACCTCTCTGTCGATATTTTACGTAATTGGAGATTCACGAGAGACGAGTTTGAGGAGATGGATAAGGAGAAAGTGGAGAGTATCGGGAGTTTCAAAGTGTTCGAGGTGGAGAAGCCTCCACCTCCGCCAGAGGCATTCCAGGAGTTCAATATGGATGCATTTGGCTTCTGAAACATGTATTATAATTGCATTGCTGAATATATTCATTATTCTTTGTAGATCAAGTTATAATAGACTCTGTACACAGCGGTAAGCGGAAGTCTTTACTTGTAAAATTGAAAGAAGTGGGCCCCGCAAAGACCTTAAGATGAAATGAACTGTAAGATCAAAAACCAATTGTGCGTGCTCCGTATGTTTCTGCTATCCTAATTTTACATGTGCACATATGTGAACCACATCAACAACAACTCAAATCGCACAGCCCCAAATTCTATTAGCCACTTTAGTACGTGATTAAAAGGCTCAAAGGGCTTAAACATCCTTGTACTATCAATCTCATTTTTTCTTATCGAGAAACTCGGTCCCTGTTAGCCCCTTCATGGTAACTGTTACCCTGTCCAGAGGCCAATATTGATATCATCAACTTAACACCTCACAACCCACAAGCCGAGCACAATGGACGAAACCCTTATCAACACCATCAACAAGCTTCAGGATGCGCTTGCCCCGCTTGGGGGTGGTCTGCTGTCTCCTGTGGATCTTCCACAAATCACGGTAGTTGGCTCCCAGTCTTCTGGTAAATCTTCTGTTCTTGAGAACATTGTAGGTCGTGATTTCCTTCCCCGGGGTACCGGTATTGTCACCCGTCGGCCTCTCGTGCTTCAGTTGATCAACCGGCGTCCTGGACCTTCTTCTGGAGCTCTTCTCAACTTGGAAGGCGAAAACAACCAAGAGGAGTGGGGAGAGTTTCTTCACCTCAAAGGCAAGAAATTCTTCGACTTCGACGAGATAAGAAAAGAGATTGTCGCAGAGACAGACCGTGCCACCGGAAAGAACGCTGGTATTTCTCCAAAGCCAATTAATCTCCGGATCTACTCGCCTCATGTACTCACCCTTACTCTTGTGGACCTTCCAGGACTCACAAAGGTGCCAGTTGGTGACCAACCAAAAGACATTGAGAAGCAGATTAAGGATATGTTGTTGAAGTTCATTTCGAAGCCTAACGCCATCATCCTTTCTGTCAATGCTGCCAATACAGATCTTGCTAACTCTGATGGTCTCAAGCTCGCAAGAGAGGTAGATCCAGAAGGCTCCAGAACCATTGGCGTGCTCACAAAGGTGGACTTGATGGACAGAGGTACCGATGTGATCGATATTCTTGCAGGCAGAGTCATTCCTTTGCGGTACGGTTACGTGCCTGTGATCAATAGAGGTCAAAAAGATATCGAGCAGAACAAGACAATTAGAGCTGCTCTCGATGACGAAAGACAATTTTTTGCTCTGCACCCATCTTATCTGAGTAAACTGCACTACTGTGGTACTCCGTACTTGGCCAAAAAACTTAACCAGATCTTGTTGCACCATATCAAGTCTACATTACCCGAGATCAAGATGAGAATTGAGACGGCCTTGAAAAAGTACCAACTGGAATTGTCTCTGTTGGGTCCTGAAATTGCTGATAGTCCTTCACTGATTGTTCTTGGGGTTATCACAAACTTTTGCAAAGACTACACCAGCATTCTTGATGGTGAGCTGAAAGACATCAGTCTGAATGAGCTTAGTGGCGGTGCCAGAATTCTGTTTGTATTCCACGAGGTGTTCAAGAATGGTGTTAATGCCTTAGATCCATTCGACCAGATCAAGGATGCAGACATCCGTACCATCATGTATAACCTGAGCGGTGCGAAGCCTCTGCTTTTTGTAGGCACACAAGCTTTTGAGGTTCTCGTGAAGCAACAAATTCTGCGTTTCCAGGATCCAGTTTTACGTTGTGTGAACTTGATTTTTGACGAGTTGGTGCGTATCCTCTCGCAAATTCTCTCTCACCCTCAATACCTGCGTTATCCTGCGTTGAAGGAGAAGGTGTCACAAGTGTTTATTGTGTATCTCAAAGAAAGATTGGTACCTACCAACGAGTTTGTGACGGACATCATTCATCTGGAGGAGAATTATATCAACACTGCTCACCCAGACCTTCTTAAGGGTAGTCAGGCCATGTCAATGGTGGAGGATAAGTTGCACCCGAACAGAGCTGCAGTGGACCCAAAAACTGGCAAGCCTGTTGTGAAGCCTGCTGCTCCTGCTGTTGAAGACAAGAACGGGGGTTTCTTCGGCGGCTTCTTCTCTCTGAAAAACAAAAAGCGGTTGGCTGCTATGGAGGCTCCTCCTTCTACTTTGAGAGCCTCTGGTAGCATGAGTGAGAGAGAAAGCTTGGAAACCGAAGTGATCAAGTTGTTGATTCAGAGCTACTTCAACATTGTAAAGAAGAACGTTGCCGACATTATCCCAAAGTCGATCATGTTGAAGTTGATCAACAAGCTGAAAGACGAGATTCAAAAGATCTTATTGGAGAAGTTGTACGGAGGTGATGTGGCTGACTTGATTAGAGAGAACGAGTTGACTGTGCAGAGACGGAAGGAGTGCATGAAGATGGTGGAGGTTTTGAAGAATGCTAGTGAGATTGTTCTGAGTGTATAAGCTCACGATTTCTCTACATTTTGAGGATACTTGAGCATAACTGGTAAACATGTGAAGGTGATAATTGCAATACAATACTGGTGTGTGTGTAATTTCATAATGTGGGTGGGTGCCGGAGTGGATCGCTCTTGGATGTTTATATTCAGGGTTAATACTCAATCCGTTATATATCTATATAAGTCAGTTATTGGCCTAGAGGGGGTTGGCATTGGTTTATGGTATCTATATTTTAATTGTCTAGTGCTGTAAAATTTTGAGAAATGGATATAGTGGCTCTTAGTTTTCCTCTACTTAGAAGAAACGGCCTACAGTAGAAGGGCTATGCTCTTCATTTACAAGGATTCTTCTACAGCAGGCTTCTGTAGATGTTGCTGGGAAAGTCCAAAACGTTAACTATATTTTTATAGACGAAGAGTCTGAGCAAAACCTTCTAAGACTCGAAAATCAGATTCGAAGAGCTAGGAAATGTATGATGACGTAAATCACAAATGGTTCCGAAAAACCCGGTTTGAAGATAGCATCCTGCCACATATTCTGAATCGAAACCACTATGACTTGACCAGAAAGATTGGATATAAAGGAGACTATGCTTACAAGACCACAATATACCATATAATTTACCATTTTTCAAACATATAATTCATAAACCAAAAACAAGTGCCATATAATATTTGCAAGAACCATAAAAATATTTCAGTTTTAATAACCTGTTATAGTTGTTGAGATTCTCAAGAAGATCATAAGTCTAGTCTTCACCAGTGTTATCTGTCATGCTCGAGAAATCCAACTCGAAGACGTTTCTCAAGAATATTCCCAACAATCCAAAAGCAACCAAGGCACCAACATAAACAAAGTACTTGTTTTGATCATTGATACCTTTAGGAATCCACTTCTCATAATTAAGATTACGAAGAGCTCTCTCGAAGCGCGACTGTCCTTGCACCTCATGGTCTTGCGTCAAATGCCTTTGGTTTTCTGCGTACTTTCTAAACATTGGAAGTTCATTGAGAGAAATTGCCATCTTGGTAGCTTTATTGTGGAGTGGAAAAGAGGAATGAAGTGTCAGCGTAGTTTGTAAATTAATCAATTAAACCCGTCAAAAACACATGACTTATCTTGCATACACAAACGGGTTTTAGCAAGAAAACTTCAACAGAGGTTGAGGACTCGAAAAAAAAATTATAGTAACTTTATCACTGATATTTACGGCAAAACTTCGGGAGATATTTGCGGTTAAGAACAAATACAAAAAAAAGTCAGTGGAAGGCCGGACTCGAACCGGCGACCAACAGATTTGCAATCTGCTGCGATAGCCGCTACGCCACATCCACCGAACGAGGAAATATTTCGGTTGAATCTACAGGTTTTGAGGATCCGAATCCAAGAAACCTAACAAGTTTCATACAAAGCACCAACATGAATACACTAATACAGACATTACATTCAACCAAAGTTATTAGCATCTTCGCAAAACTCACTCAGAGGTTGATTTGTTGACATATAGAAGGCCAGAAGGATGGAAAAGTGTTGATGAGTGCTGAGAAGGTGCGAGCGAGTTTATGCGATGCAGTGTAGGAATCCTGATCTCCCACCTGATGTGAGTAGCTTATGCAATGTAGAAGCGATGGTCACTCTCGAGGGCGTACCTCTTGCAGCTTTTACTGAATCCCAATCGCATCAAGTGCGTAAGATTTTTTCTCGAACTGAATGAAAAAAAAAAACTGGAAATAGCATACAAACCAAGCCAGAAGGTCACGGAAACAATGGCTCGATGTGTGAGGCAGAGAACGAAAGAGATTTGTGGTGCACCAGATCGGAGGTTCGCTAATTATGACAGAATCCTGAATAATGTCACCAAATGCTAACGTCAACTGAGTGAGGTGAGAGCCACGGTAAAACGCTGAGTTCTATGACTGAAAAGGTCAAATAGTTTATATGCGAGAATCAATTATTTTCCTATCTGTTCGGTGATCAATTCAAGTGGGGTTGTAGCATTGCATTCTTAATCATGAATTCCAACACGCTCGAGCTATAGATCAATTAAGTTTTGTACATATGGACAGCTAGCGAGAGTATATACGGGAAAGACTACTTGCACTGGTACCATTCTTTGTCTCTCTCTATACACTTTCATCGTGATGCTGCGGCCAGCTCCCAAAACACTTGATTTCTTTGAATACAAACAGGAGAACGAGAGAAAGAATTCTTCCCACTTAATTTAGATGCTGTCGGAAAGAAAAAAATCAATTCCTTAACGCTTTCTCTTGTCTCAGTTTCCAGCTTCTCACTCTGCCCTCTAGCGCGACCTGCAGCTGCATGCATCAAAGGGATAAAAAATATCGCGTTTTCCAAACATAAACATACATCGGCAGCAGGCCCCAGTTAGGATAAAACCAACCGCTTTCGTCACTTAGCCGTTCTGCGTTATCTGATTGCATGACAAGAGAGACAAAACAAGAGATTACCGGTCATTAAGATCAGATCAATCAAGGTCCCCCAAATATACTCAGATCAGATCAATTAAGTGGTCAGAGACGGTGAAGTCTTGGGTGTTCAAGCCCTAATATCCGATTGGTTAGAAATTCAGCACATAAAAAGAACTTTGAATAATATTAGCTAAAAATTGGCAAGCAAAAGGAACCAACAGTTAGAGATCATTGACTCTGTTCCTGCTCTTTTTTCGAAATCCATCAGCTTAGTGAACGCTGATTGGCCCGCAATCTAGTCTCTTGTTCCGGAATAAAGCTCGCATGATACTAGTCACAACCTTCCTCACGCTACCTCTCAGCGTTGCCACTATAGCATGCTCCATTTTTCTCGATGTTTGTTACGCTCGCCCCCACTACAGCCTTCATACGTGTATAACACTTCTCCTTGTGGCCCAGTTCCTATACTTTTTTTGCGTACTATTCATGCTTTCTCAGCGGCTTGCTCTGAAGCTCAAATATGCCACTTCCACAGACTCTTTGAAAGCGTCATTAAAGGCCGGTCAAAGAGTTTGTGTGTCCTTCTGTGGACTCTTTTGCGCGATCTCTTTTTCTGCAACGGCAGCGGTGTGCGCTATCTTCCTAAGATCCAAATCCATCATCCTTTCCGAATCAATTCCGTCGAATCTCTCCACCATCCTATCAATTTTCTTTCCCGTGACTCTTTTTGACGCTTTCATCAAAGGCCTCTATCTAACGCTGGGCATTCAGCTGACTGGAGCACACCCACAGCCAGAGGACCCAGAAAAAACTGTATCTCCCCAGCAGACGCTAGCAGAAGAGCCCAAGGCGACTCCAAAAAGCTCATGCCCTGATCATCTGGACTCTGACTTTATTGGGTACAGAGCACATGTAGAACGCAGGGTGACAACACTTCCTCTCTCGGAGAAGCGCCTCACTCTTCTCAGTGCCAACATGACTCCCCCGCTTAGTGATGATGGCACTGAGGAAGACCGACGAGTTCTTCTGCCTATCAGAGAGCCTTCAGAGGAGGGCTCCTCTGGAAGCTCCAAAAAGTGCACCAGGTCGCCTCTTTTGGGCTCATTCCACAAAGATGTCCAGGATGACCTCCAGCTTGCGTCTAGGCCTGATCAATTTGGTTACAAGCGCGTTTTGGCGCGCAAGAGATTGTCTTCAAGCTCTGCCTTCCGAAGCAGCCTGGCACCTTCACTGCCCCCTCCAGATTTCTCTCATTTTTCTGCTCCAGAAACTCTTAAACCGTTCCACTTGTCTCGCAAATCCTTGCGTAAGTCGCCCGAGAAGATAGTGACGAGCCCCATCAGCTGGCACTCGAATTACGAAAGCGACTTGCTGCCAACCATTCCAACGAACACTCTCTGGCCCTTCAGTCGGAACTCTGTGTCGACCTCTGGCTCCAGATTTCCTAGTAGAGGGTCCAGCTCTCCTATTTTAGAGGAAAAAGATAAAGTGGAGAACGACCACAAGATGTCAGCTAAACGCTTGACTTTCTCATCTGCCGTGGAGCCTATTGCCTTGGTTTCGGGGAGCCAAAAGAGCGATAACATGGTGTCTACAGAGTTGTCTCACAAGGTGTCTCAGGCAGCGTCTTTGGTGTCCGAGGCCTCAAAGGCTTCGGGTGTATCTAAAGGTGTGTCTGAAGTGTCTAAGGGGGTGTCTGAGAAGACAATGAAAACAAGCCACACAATTAAAACTTCTACAGACTACACCATCCAGACCAAGTCTAGTCCAAAAACAATCAGTTCTGTAAAAAAGACTACCGGATTGGCGATTGAAATTCCTTCTTCTCCATTGAAGAGCATGGGCGAGAGCCATAGCGACAGCTTCTTTTTCACTGACGACGTTTTTGAGTTTCCTAGGAAGCTTGTGTTCGAAGACAATGACGTTCCACCGCGGTCCCCAAGGAGGGAAGAACGTTCTTTCAACGATAGTATGGTTGCACCCTTGTTCAGCTACAGAGAAGCTGAGATTAACGTTCTTAACAACAGAGGCGAAAAAAGAAAGAGCCTTCTTAGATCAGAGCTGCTGTCGCCTAAGAAGCGTTCTCCTTTGAAGACTTTGGGATCTTTTAGACATACCAAGAGACTGACAGTTATTTTTGATGATGACTTCGACTTCCAGTTAGAGAAAGAGCTCCTGTTGCTTGAAAAGGAGGGTGAGAGAAAACGCAAGAACTTCAGTGTCAGTAGCATTAAGCAGATGATGAATCACATTAGATCGATGTCTGACGATTTTCCGGCTGAAAGAAAGGATTCACTCAGACATCCACAGCATAAAAGTATGGATGTGAGAAGTACAGAAAATGGTGATAACTGGTATTGGACTTTTGCAGGCCAAGCTGAGGATAGTCTCATTAAGGATGTTGTAATTAATACTAGCGATTATGATTACAAGTCCGACAACAATTCTGGGTTGTCTGGGATGAAGAGATCCAGATCAGAGACTATCCCAACTACTATAGGGGACGGGACTAGGGGAATGACTTCTTCATTCTCTATGTATACCCCAGGAAAGGTGAACAACAGCGAACGGAACCTGCTTCTTTCCAAAGAGGGAAGTGAAAACTTGACGCGAAAATTGGACATGCTACTTCCAGACGATTCTTTAGGTGTTTCTGAGAAGTCTGTGGTGGTTCCCTCTGGATATGCTGGAGAATATGACAAGGAAAAATGGAGCACTATACAAAGACGCTCCGTTGTAGGATCGTAGTTCACTTCTTAATATTGTTGATACCATTTGAACAATAATGCCTTTTAATACCTATTTCAAGCTTTGATACCTTCATTTGCGATTTGAAATTGCAGTTTCTTCTAATATATGTGTTATACTTTTCAGATGTAGAATAATTTGGTCGGATCACATCACTCAAATGCTCAGGGTTTGTGGTTAGATTTTTGGACCCTGAAATTGTATCAAATGTAACTCAACAAATTTAGTATTGTGTGCAAGTTTTTGGGGAGAGTATGAAGTACACATAGATAGAAACGGAACACCCACTGTTACTGTAGGCTCATACATTCAGCTTTGTTAGTCATTTGTCGCTTTCCTATGACGCTGTGCGCATCTCCTATTTTCGGACTTATTGTTCACCCCTGTCAAATCTGCCAGATTTAAGGATACCCGAAAAACTATATATAGGGGGAAAAAATCGCCCATTTGTCTTTAATGACTCAAACACAAATGTGCTCACAGATCAAATCGACATCAAGATTTCAACCTGTGAGAACAATCAGCTTCACAGAAGATGGCAAGTTGGATACCAGCCACGAGATTGAGCCTATTCCATTTTTGAATCAAAAACATCCAAAAGGCTTCTTATAAGAGTTAACGATAAGTTTCACTGTCAATTGGTTCACATAAGTGCTAGAGATTACACGGATAGTGATATAATAAATCAAAAACACGTTACATACATGTAGACTAGCCAATGTGTAGCAGCTTAACAATGGTATCTAGAAACTAGCAAACTATGTGAACAATACCAAAACACAAAGATTCATACAAGCCATTACACACAATCTGAGTATATCTTTTAAAATCCAAGGAAAATGATTAACGTAATGTTTACTCGTTGCGCGAGTTTTTTGTGTCGTTCAAGTCGTCTTCCAAACTTGTGTGATTCCCATTATAAACCACCTTTTTGTCTCTATCTTCTCTTCCTAAATCAGTCAACGATGTGATGCTTCCATTTACGTGTGAACTGGAGCTATAAAAACTATTGAGATCTTCACTGGACACATTTTCAGAGCGTGTGGCTTCGGCCTCGTCCTTATTGCCGTACCCCAACATGGAATAAAATGTGTTTCCTATAGAGCCTAGCCAGCCTTTGGATTCATAAGCGTTTGTGAAAATTTTCTCTGGTTTCAAAACAAGGCTTGACCGGGGAACAAGCCCGAGTTCCCGAAGCAGCAACTGCTCATCTGTTACACTGTATGCTCTTTTGAACACTGCTTCATAAAAGACATAAGGTTCATCTCCGTCATATCGAGTTTCGTCCACCCAATTACGAACCTCAAGAAGAGCGTCACTTGGGTTAAAATCGCTCACCAACTTCTGCCCATCTAAAAGACGAACCTGTATTGTGCACTTGGTATAATTTTTCTTGAGGCCAGAAAGGGGCGGTGAGAGTGGGATTGGCTTAGGAGACACAGGTGTCTTTGTCTTTTCGCGACGACGAAGTTCTTTATCCTGTTCAACCAATCTAAGGATGCGGTCGCGCTCTTCTTTTTCCACTTTTTTTCTTTTGAGGAGTTCTTTTCTATAGCGCACTGCAGCTTCATCCGCTATTTGTTCTTTCATGGAGGAGTAAACTTTGGAAGACGGAGAGGTTTTCTTTGTTTCTGGCTTGACTTCCGGCTTATGTTCTTCTTTATTTACTGGTGTTTTCTGCGCTTTTCCTGTTTTCTTCGCTATTTCTGCAACTCTGGAGGCGAACTGGTCTGGGGACACTTCACTTGTCATGAGTCCTATTAACTTTCCCATCTGCACAAAATAAACCGTAGATGGAGGAGGTGAGGGAAATATCTGAGAGAAGAAGTTGTAGTCTTCGCTAGGCTTTGTGATTTTGATAGCAACAAAATTAGCCTTGATAAGGGAGATACTTTGGGAAATGAGAGAAGTTATCCAGGTCTCACACGACTCTGAGGCATCAGTGATGATAACCATCATCGGAAGCGAGTTCGAAACAGATTTCTGGACTGCTTCTTTAACAGAAGGCGTGTATATGCTTTCCATGTGGAGATGTAGTGAGTTGTGATTTATAATTTGTAGATGCAGACTTCCATAATATAAGTACGACTCGCATGTAATTATTGATCTACAGCACCGCAGGCAAATCAGAGAATATGCTGCTCAGATTGCAACCGGTAGCAGCTCTTTTTTGTGTTGAACACATCCTGAATCCATAACATAACAAAGTAAGACAGTAATCACTACAACGTAATAATATAGTACACGTCTATTTCACACAGTGCATTATAACACCACCCTTAATCTCAAATCAACAACTTTTCTTTCAATTTCCCTCTGGGATCTTTCCATCCTCAAAGCGATTTCATTTTTCTCCTTCTCATCCAAAACGCCATAACGTTCACACAAATCTCCATCTACAACCCCTTTTCTGGGAGCATAGTATCCTCTATAAATCGAGTGATCTCTACCCAAAACTTTAACATCCTCCACCTTAGACACTTCTCTTTCAAGCTGCTCGAAAAATGAAGACTCTGTTTTTGTATTGAAAGGCACCAACACCCCAATGCTGCCCTGTAATCCAGTATAAACCACACACTCATTCAAACCAGCTGCATCTTTCTTCTTGTGGATTGCCGTACAAATGTCTCCTATATAGAAATGACACGCCAAATCTAGCTTATTAGGCGCGCCATTAGCAACACTTGCCTGACTAGTGATAAAACTTCCCAGAGGCTCTTCATCAGAAAGCTCAGATACACTCTTGGGACACCGGACCGCCCATATGTTGCCGAACTTGTCCCCTCCAAAAACAGTATCGTAGTCCACCATCCCTAAAGCTGTTACATGACGAGCCACAACATCATCTGCAAATGGTACAAACACGTTCATGGCAGGTTTGAATACAACATATGTTATAGACTCACGCAAATCACCTACGTATACCCGGAAACCCTGTGTTTCAAGTTTAACAATGCTTGTGATGCTTTCTATTTTACTTTCAGCCTTTCTGAGAAGCTGCTTCTGTCCCAAATCATACCACCTTAAGAGGTTACCCACACCCACGAGAAGCTTACCTGCAAATGAAATAGCGCAGTATACCGGCCTCTCGACTTTTGTTTTGTGCATGAACTCCAATTTATTCTCCTTAGATATTGTGTAGCAGTAAACATATGGATCTTTGTCTTCCAAAACACCGACAACTAAAAAGCTCCCATGCCCAAAGAACTCGATACACTGCAAGCAAGTGATCTTGCCCTCAATATCTGCTTCCTTTCGCACATCCTCGCGTTCAATGCATGCCAAAAAGGTGCCATCTTCACTTTGGCCACCCACATAATGAACACCTTTTCCAACACACAATTTTCTAGCGTCGGCCCCGATATCAACCCCCACCGTTTTGAATTCGTCGGCGGCCCCTTCGAAAGCTACAATACACATCTCGCCCCCTCTGACGCCAACAAGGCCATTTTCGTATTCCTCCAGCGAGAAACTAGCACCACTCTCGAAACCGCCAGAGAATGCAACAGGAACCAGCTTGAAGCCTGTACTCTTGGATGAGAAGACCACATGCGACGCCAGGCCACATGAGACCATCACAGCTGCTTCTCTCTCCTCATTCAAAGTCAATTCTATTCGGCACATTCGTACGCCGTGTGGCCCTAGATACTGAACAATACGGTCGCTGATTTTACCGGTAGAAGGCTCAATAAGGGTGCGTACGTAGATTCCGTTCTCCAAACCAATATGGAGTGTTATGCCTTCACGCATGTTGCATATTAACACGCTCAGCGCATTAGCACTAAGTTCCTGGGTCGTTACATGTTCGAGCAGTTTAGTTACTTTGGCCAACGTGAGGGTGTTGTTGTTGCACGCAACCACCAAGAACGGGCTTCGAAGCCGGCCCTCAGGGATATCTCCTAACAGCAACAGAGTGATTTGGGCAGCCATTTCTGTGCGTGAACCAATCTCAGAGAGCAACTCTACGTCATTAAACTCAAAATAGACAATTTCCCTATTCAGAAGCCCAAGAACCAATTGGTGCGATGTCAGAGAGCAGCACATGATTTTAATTCCCGCAGGAGGAAACCACTCTTCCACCATTTTACCCTGTTTTATGTGGATAATACCGTCAGCATGTATTTGCATAATCAGAGCAGAGCCCATTTGAACCACTTCTAGCGAGCCGACTTCAGTTTTGAGACCGGAGTCCTCTACCTCTTCCACAGACTCTCCCAAGGACAAAACCATGGTTGAGCTAGCTAAGGAAAGAACAAGGTATTTTTCATATTCGTCCAGCGCTTGGGAACGCACAGCGAACACGTTCTGAGCTTTATCAGGAAGTTCAGATACAGCAATCTCGTCTACAGCCCAGCCACGCTCTAGAAACCGGAGTTGGGAGCGATCACCCGCACACGTGAGTGCACATATGGACACGCGTTCCGCATTAGTGGTTATGAGGGCCAGTGGAACAGGGCTCGAGCGCAAAAGCACGTCTACAAGCTGAAGGTTAGTGAGCTCTACGGCCTCAAAACCGCCATCCACCTCTTCTTGTGTATGAAAAAAGTCTTCGGAAGAGTATATTATGGGGTTGGTACCGATTCCTATGAATTGATAGAACTCCGCGTCACCCCTCTCTGCATCAGCATAGAGAAATCCAGAACGAAGAACAAGCATATTTCTGCACACTGGGATTGTATCAAAGTACGAAATGTCCAAGGCTGTAGACGATTCATTCCAACGGAAAGTGAGTTTGAAAACGGCGCCATCTTCCAGCTGGAGAAGCGCGAAAAAAGAGTCTTTCAATATGTGCACCGTCCCACAAACCAAACTAGGCCGCAGTTTCTTCTTACAGAGGTCTCTAGGTATAGGTACCAAGCACGTCGAGCCATCTACGGAGTGATAGGATACGAAGCCCTTGGAGCCCACAAGAACGCCCAGGGGACCCGTCTCACCGCCAGGGAGCGCTAAAAGGAAATTACTGGTGTCAGGAACCTTGATGGCATGCTTTTTCACAACGTGGTTGAGGCCCAAATCTAACTCGTAGAATGTGAGAGATCTGCCTTGAGAGCCGCACTCGAGCGCAGCGAACACTGGATTTTCATAACCAACATCCAAACCACAAGTTGCGAGTGTGAAAACACGGCTCCTATTGGCCTCGAGAGGCAGAGAGATTGTTAATTGGTTTTCTGAGTCTCTATTAAGTACGTATACTAACCGATTTTTCTCAACAGCTGTGAGCAACACCGCTCTTCCTTTAGCATCCTGAGTGATATATTGACCTGGAGAAAGCCTTCTAAGGCCTGTTTTCGCAAAAGGTTCATTGAATACAGGAATGAAGAGCATTTTCTTGGTATCAAATTTAAGCACACTGAACATGCCCGAGTCTGAGGTCAAGAGAAGATAGTCCCGTGATACACCAGCAAGACGATATGAGGAGGCACAACGAACAGCGGCAAACACAGGCTGCTTCAATATCCGAGTAAGTTTCCCTGTAGTGCTACTCGCGGTGTATAACTCAATATGGGAGGCTGTAATGACAGCAATTTCTTGGGACTTTCTCCCCTGGAACAGCCCAAGAAGAGAGGCAACAGCCAGAGTGGGGGGACGGAGAGTGAGATGGTATAGAGAGAGTGACATGCCGAGGTTGGTAGAGCAGTTTGCCTACATGGATAATTTTATTCACGTGATTTTTCAGCTAAGCGTGCAGCAGAAGCTCACTCGGGCTTTGATAGATTTGAAAGTTTAATTCTAGATATTTTATCGATTTTCAATAGTTTGTTTATTACATGTATTAACTTTGGGGTGTTACATATAGAGTGAAAACATATTTCCAACAATAAAAACTACACAATAAGAAAACCACTTTCATGAATTAACGTCTAGACACTCACATCAATTAGGAAAGTCATCACCCTGGGCTTCGCCTCTCATGTAGTTCCCCAAGCTCAGTCTCTTGACGAAAAATCTTTTCCATGTCTTCAGATACACCTTGAAACAGCCGTGGCTTCGGAAAGCACGCACCTCTGGTTCGCCGTTGAAACGATATAATCTGTCTTTATAACTTTCGAGATCCAACAACCCGTTGTAGTACAAAAACGCAACATTGTAACGTCCGAAATATTTGTACGACAATTTGAGAGCACCAGACTCGTCACCGAACTTCCAAATATCTTCAAAATCTTCATCTGGCGTAACAAAAGGCTCACTCTTGTCTTTCTCCAATAATTCAATGGTCTCGGTCACAAACTCGGGGAAATCTGGGACAGTGAGTAAGGTTAAAGGATACTTCTTCAGCTCAGACTTGTCTTCCAAAGGAGTTCCAAAACCTTCATTCTTGTCCAAAAACACACCCAAACGCTTGTTTAAGCCTGCTAAAACGCCGTTCTGGTGTGCTTTCACAATACCTCCGTTGCCGTCAATCACGCTTTTTCTGTACTTGTCACGGTACTCGTCAATGGTCTGCTTCTTAGCACCAGTCCACCCGATGGTCACCAACAGATCAGGCTTCAAATCACGGTACTTATTAGAAGGCTTACCCAGCAAAACGTGCAAGAAAAAGTGTTTGATACGAGCAAAAAAGAGTTCGGTGAAGCCAGACTCCTCAGGGTTGACGATTCCCACGTAGAAGCACACATAGATCAAAGCACACTTGAGCAAGTGGAAAACAAAAAAACAAACCTGACCCATTTTTGAGAAACTGTCCACTTCGGTCTCCTGAATGAGACTTTGGATAAATGGGTAATCATCGGTACCAGTCGTGGCTCTGGCAGCCCATGCAAAACCTCGAAGAACAAGGTTTGTTGGGCAGTTTCCAGGAGTTGGGGAAATAAAGTCAGGAAGATCCAAGTACAACCACGCAAGAAGATAGCCGACGAACAGAAGGTGGCGCACGTGGTCGAAACGCCACTCAGGAAGCACCAACTGGTATGGCCACACGTAGTCCAGAACCGGGTCCAACTGCGACTTTGGAAAACGCTGGAAACGGGGGTGGTCCAGGTTGTAGTTAAAGAGGATGTTACCGTCGGCACCCAAGAATCCAGGTGCGGTCAGGTAACCGAAGCGGATTGGCTCAGAGTCGTAGAAAATGGATGGTCTAAGAGAAATAGGAAGGGTCTTAAAAATCCCGTGAAGGTCTGAAAAAGTGGTTTCCTGAGAAATGTGGAAGGCATAATCTTTATCAGGGTCTTCGTTGAATCGCACGTAGATCTCGAGGTCGTCAGGACGCACCTCGCTAGAATCAGTCATTAGTTAGAAATGGAGGAGTTGTCAATTATTTAATTTGCACGCTAAAATTTATGCGGGGCTGAAAAAAAAACTACAAAATATGTAAATGTTATTGTTTTTTTGACGTCATTCAAGTACCCCACGAAACTGGTTGTGTGCGATGGCCGATGCGTAATAATTACCAATTGCTCTGAACTTTTGTTTCAATTCCTTTTAAGACTTCTGGTCACGAATATACCCAGTAGTTAGATGTCGACTCAAGATGATCAAGAGCCTTTTAAAGGAGTTACTATCGCTATTGATACCCATCATGGCTCTTTCTCTATACATGAACTATCCAGCAGCTTTTGGTGAGTATCGCTTGATATCTGTGGTTTAAACTTCTCTATTTCGGTCAAAAGATATGACTCGAACACAGTCGATCTAGAGATTCGGTTACAGTTCATTCTTTGTTCACTCCTGAGTGCAATTTGATAAAATTGGCTTTGCGTCCAATATCCAATATCTGTCCATTGAGAAGCATTAAGGCCATTTAACTATGTCATAGTAAACTAAGACTAATTTTTCACATATTCCTCGAAGAACTTCTTGAAAAAGCTTTTTTGCATTGTGTTTTTGGTAATTCGACCTGCTTGTGCTTCGGAAAACGCGGGAAGACGGGCAATATAAAATGCGGACAACACGATTAAGTAATGGTTTATAGCATCTTTTGCCGCTCGAGTTGTTCAAAAAGTTGCTCTTTTGGGCCTTACTTATTGTCTATTAGTCGTTGTTGAGGAGCTGTCCGCAATGTTCATCTCGCATTATGATCAATTATCAGGCATCTTGTGTTGGAATATGTACCTTAAAGTATACTAACCAGAACCTGGTCTTCTTCTAAAGAGTTTTGGAGACAATAGCTATACCCGTCTTTGCGATATCCTTTGTTTCTCTGTAGCACAAGTGTTTCTAACGGCATCGTTATTTTATGGAGTAGCATTTTTTATCTTGTGTTGTATGTCCATACTTGAGATTAGATGGTTGAAGGTTGGGGAGTTTATGGCAAAAGTACTTTTTGAATGAACGTTGTGATATATGTTATAAAGGGGGAATTGATGATGAATACAAAAGTTTATGATTATCTTTTGTAAGTTCTGGCTTCCAGGCTGAGTTTTAGCTCTCTTTTGTACTATTCTAACAAATAGTACGTTGATAAGGATGAAGTTACGTGAAAGTTTTAATGAGCACTGATCGAGATACAGGTGACAGCCTATCTAGCAGACATGCTCAGTCATCCACATGGGGGCTTTTTTTTTCAAACTTATGATCTCTAAGAGGGCTAATAGTCTTTTATACATATGTTTTGAGGCATAATCTCCAAGATAGAATCGTTTTTAGTGTAATAAATCGAGTGCCTTACAGACAGTTGTAACCTATTAAGCGGCAACTATATATACGCGGCTCAAAGAAAAAGCACTAGCACTAGCAACATTCAAAAGTCAACAGCATCAATTCATACATGCGGATACTTTAAGCGCTGATGTATAGTAGATAACTTTTTTGATGTGCGGCGTGACTCGGTTGACGATCACGAAAAAAGGATACTAGCACATGAATATACGCAATGACCTTGGCCAGTGTTAGCAATGAAGGAGCACCAATCACCGAAACCGATGATGCGCCTCAGAGTAAGTGATTTTTCTAATCTATATGTAGCAGTAATGAAGATAATGTGTTTCGGATAAGCGGTTGGGTTCGAGTCATAAGATCGATGGGATACATAAGATGCCAAGAACAAATTCAGCAGCACACTGCGTTAAATGGAAGTGGAAAATACAGCAGTAATACCTTTAAACAGTTTTATACGATCGTGTTAACACTTAAAGTTTCGAGTGTGTAAGCCCACCACTGTCTTCAAATTCTTGAATGAAATTATATTTCTCACACAGCTATGGACACATTAACTACTGAGGAACGCCAGATAAATGGGAATGAGCTTGTGTGCTCATCGTTTTTGATGAAGCGTCTGACGCTTCAGTGGAAGAAACTCTGGTTTGTACTTCGAAAGAACAGCCAATTTGCAATCTACAAAGATGAGGAAGAGTACAAGCCGCTCACAATTATGAACCTCAAAGACGATGACATTACAGTGTCGAGGATTGTCAAGAAAGACAACGAAAAGGATAGATTCCAGTTTGCCTTGTTCAGTCCCAAAAATAAGACAATACATTTAAAGGCGTTGAACGAGTATGATTTCAATAACTGGTTTTTGAACCTCCAAAAGATGTCCTCCAACGACATATATATTAACGAAGATAACAAAGGTAATGAGGAGGAGAAAGGAAAAGAGAAAAAGGAGGATAAAAAAGTGGAAAAAAAGGTAGAAGAGGAAGAGAAGGAGGAAGATCATGATTATGAAAACGACGACGACTATTTCACTTCCGACAATGAGCAGACTCCGAATACCCACAGGTTTAATCCAGAGGAGCCTATCTTAGAAGAAAATGAACACCAGCTTTTGAGAGCCGAACAGAATTTGGTGGAGGAACAGTCTTCTCAAAACAAGATGGATCTCGAACGTATCCAGAATTCTGCTCCTGCAGATTTTATGAAAGACTACGTTATCCAGCGGTATCTGTATAAGTCGCCGCAGCACGTGATACAGAAAGGGTATCTAATGAGATTGAAGAACTTGAATCAGTGGAAGAAATTCTTCATAGTGCTCACAAACCGGAACTTGGTATTCTATAAGATTCACAACTACAGTGAGACCAAAAACATTGATTATGAGACGTTGATAGGGGAGTTAGACACTCCCAATTGGAGAGAGTCCAACAGGGTTAAAGTTTTTCCAGCCAAAATCATCGATTTAAAGAATTTGGTGGATGTGGTAGAGTTGGACCCTTTGTCTAAGTCCAAGAAGAATTGTCTTCTCATAATAACACCTACAAAGAGATATCGATTCTGTACAAAAACAGGAATGGAGTTGGTGAACTGGTTGATATTGTTCAAGAGTTTTTTGATTGTTCGAAAAAAGGAACTGGTGAATGATCGGGAAGTGAAGCAGTAATGATTTTTAATGTTCTTTCACTGTATATGTGCGATTTGTTGTTTTTTGCTGCTAACTAGCTCATAATTTGTCATTGAATTCATTGCTTGGGTAATCTGATCAGATTGTGTGCTCACGTAGACTATTATACATTGAAGAAAATGCGCTATTATTATTAACAAATTAACTGTGAATTATGTGTGCAACACCAATCATCTCAGGAATATCATACCATTGATTTTGAAACCCGCTCTCCATCTTTTCCGACTCACAAGGGATTTTCTCGTGTTCCCATACCACCATGTCATCTACCTTTCCCTTTCTTTTGAGACTTTGTTGTTGGTCTTTCTCGTAGATTGAAATGTCCATATTTGGGAAGTTCAAAGACTCTCCGAAAAACTTTCTACCTCTGAAATAAGAAACATACACCTCAGAAGGCGGGTCTTGGTGATTGACGTGTCCATTGAGCTTTTTCTCTGGGTAAACAGCGTAGAATGTGTCTTCTTTCACCTCCCCCTGTGTGACAGGTATCACCGGATCCCTGTTGGTTCTCGTGTTCGACTTTTTCCACAAATCAACATTTTCGACTTCTGTTGATTGTATATGACATGGAAGGATGTTTACCGTTGTGTTGTGGAAGTTCATGGTGTGGGGAAAAACGCGAAATCCAAACGCGAAAAAATCGTGCATGAGAGAAGAGAAACAATACTCCAATCTAGTAAAAGTAATTATATCATAAAATAAGGCGTACACTTGAATATCTAAACCAGATGAGCTCTCATATCATAGCACTTACACATAGAGTCAACCTGAAGAAGATCTTGTGATTAGTCAGACTTTGCCCTCGCCAAACTCAAGTTTACAGCCATCAAACCAGAAGAACAGAAAATGGGTTTCAATGAATCTCTATTCAAAATGCTCGGTTCACAGACTTTGATTATCCATTCAGCTAATTCTGACCATCAAGATTGTCTGCAAAATTATTTCAATCGAACAAGCATGGAAGCCAATGAGTACCAGGACTCTGATGAGTTCCATTTTGTAAAGAGTATGTTCCCAGAAGTGATCGATGAACATATCCTCATGGCGCTTGTCGAGTATAACGGTTCTGTTGAGTCAACCATGGATCACATTCTTTCTGTGAAGACAATCCAGAATCTCCAAATAGAGCCGCTGCCACAATCAACAGTTGAAAAGGAAGAACAGTTAGTTGCACAGAAGCCTATAAGAATAGGAGGGAAGAAGAAAGGCAAGAAAGATCCTACAAACTATCCTACACATTCAAAGAAAGGTTCTGTGAAAACCAGCGATTTCCTCGATATCAACTTTAATCTCCGACTTAATTACCATACACTTCCACAAAGTCTCAAAGTCAAGCTCCGTGCACAGTTTGAGCCTCTGGAGACCGCCACAGCTACTTGGTCCAAACTCGCTCGTGATTCTAGAAGGCTCTCGGACCTTATGTGGCTTCTTCCAAAAACCACCAATTCGATTTTGCATGCCAACAATGGGGATTTGGTGAAGTCAATAGTATCCATCCTTTACAGAGAGGAACATGTGATTGATATTCTTCGAAGTGTCGGAAAAGAAGCAATAGAGGCTGGCCAAAGCGCATTTTGTTTGATTGAGTCGAACCTGGATCTCTTTGTTCTTCCTGAATTTAATGACGAAGAGCTCCGCTCAAGTTTGGAACAATATGAAGAAAACTACCGCAAGCTTCTGGATCTTTTAGCATTGAATCCCGTCGAGTTCAACAAGATTTCTGCGCAGTTTTGGAGTGCGGCATTTGTGTATTTTAAGGGTGATTTTGAAGCTACACTTACCGTGGCCTGTGTAATTTTGGCTGAGGGTGGAGAAGAAGCTACATACCTGTTCAGAAAGACGGAGCAAGATGTAAAGAAAGCTGAAGAAGAGGAGTCTCAGTGTAAATACAAGCATGATATGAAGTCAAAGACTCCTAAGGTAAGATATAGTAATCGTGTGAGAGGAATGGAGTATTTCCAGCAGTATGTTGTTGTTGATTTGCACGGGTTTTCGCTTGAATCCGCTATTTTGGAGGTAAAAATGCTTTTGTCCGATTGGTGGGCAGGGGAGTTGAAGTATCGTGAAAGTCATGGAAAGATTAAGGAAAGGACAAAGACAGCAGTTGGGGTAAAACCTGTAAGGATAATCACAGGTAAAGGAGTTCATTCGGAACATGGATACTCTAGAATACGAAGTAACGTCTACAGATATTTGACCAAGAGTGGTTTTATATTTCAAGACGATTCGGGTCTGTTTTTAATAGAGGGCAGAACTATAAAATCGCTTCAATTAAATTCGTGACTATGGGAGCATTATGGATTTGGATGGTCTAACCAGTTGCGGCACACCTATGGACCTATGGATTTAATATCAGTTGATCTTGCCTTTAAGGAGCGACCAGATATGCATTTAAGATTGAGAACCAGATGCCTATTCTCAATTATCAAAAACAATAATAAAATGAATAACGTACTTCTTTTTTTGGATTACAAAGTTGTTGAATTATAGTCAATAGATTTTATAGAAGATTGTTAACTATTGGTAGTATATCGAAGGCCTATATGTATCTTCCGGGTTTGTATATGAGCTCGATAGCAAAAACAATTACAGCATTATGATACAAAAACATATTTTGATGCTATATACAGTTCCTTATTTCCCAAACACAACTGTTCTCACCGTGCTGAAAAAGGTCTCCTTGTTTTCACCCTTGATTTCTCTCAATAATCTCTCGTAATAGTGAGGGTAACCAGCAGGCTTTCTCAATTTGTCTCCGACATCGTAGTAGTCTCTAAACTTGTTACTTGTAAGATTATCCAAACTGTGAACCATCTGTTTCAAACCATCTTCCGAGACTTTCTCGCCAAAGACTTGCTTTTTGATCTCATTGGGGTTTCTTTTAGAGGAGAACTTCTCAAATATGATTTCTTTAACGGTGGGCAGCTTCTGTTGAATGACATACTTTTTAGAAGCACCCGTTAAAAGTCTGAAGCGCTCATATTGTGATTCTTTGAAAGAAATGGAGTACTGAAGACGCTCAGATGGAAGCTTTTCTATTTTAGATAGAAGCGTCTGACCTATTTTTCTTAACGACATGTCTCTTTGATAGTCAAGATCAGGATATAAAATTTTACATCCGCACACCAACTAATCGATTTGGGCGGCTCAAGCAATACCTGAACGAAAAATGTTTAAAAACATAATAAATAAGCAGTCAAATCTATATGAATTAGAATTGAGTTTCAAAGATGTTTACAAAGAACTAGATGAATACCTGAATTACGGTCACAGGGCTGAACTCTGGACGGGAATCAAATAACGTGTTAATACCAGTCAGACAGAGAACCGTTTATCAAGAGCGGACAGATTAATCGCCCATCCAGTTTGGCTATCTTAGTTCAATCGTACGGCGAATCATATTCCAATGTCTTTTGGTTAAATCTGGTCCACTAAAGTTAGCATTATTGGATACCAATAGATCCTATAGCTAGCTACTGATACACAAATTGGGAAACTGCGCCTCTTCAAACGATCGTTGTGCTTGTGTCACGAAAGATCGGCATGAGATTTGCGAGGGATTAATCCGAGATGCGTATCTTTGGGCTTTCTTATACCCAAGTTGGGTAAGACAAGAGTTTAGTACGTCGTTAGCTCGACACTAGCCTAGATACGCTCGCGTTTATAGTCCAATGAGACGAAATTTTGCGCAAAGCTAGTCAAGCACTAAAAGATTTTATGCTCTGATTCCGAATGATCTACCCTGTTAGGCAAGGTGATGAATATGCATGTTTAAAACAGAGAGCGCATGGCTTAAAATAGCCAATTTCCAACAATAGAGTGCGTTGACACAGACAAACCTCTCACCAAGACCATTCATGGCTACTATTATTCTGCCATATATGCCATAAATGGCGTGGTTTTATTTATACAACTGGATCTATTGTCTCCAGAATTGTCCTTTTTTTTATTTTTTTATTTTTTCAGCACGGTTGGTATCTCAAGATTATCTAACTACAGAAGCATCATGTAATATCCATTAACAAGCGAATTAAAAGAAACCCAAGAGCGGGAACAAACCGTAGTGTCATAATATGCAAAACCTAAACCAACAAGATGCCGGCGAGGAGCCCAACAGCAGCTACCGCTCCTTGTGGGTCGACAGCTACAGCGCCATTTTTGCTAACTGTAGTACCAGAGGCGGCAACGATTTGAGAATTCAGGTCGGTAGAGTACAGAATCACAAGTGTTTTTGTGTCAATGTTGTACAGCGTGGAAATCAGACCACTGATATACAGAATACTTGTACCAGTAGCGGCATCTGAATAAGACAGAGAGTCTACTTCGAGCAGCTGAGCAACCACAGACGCAGCAAGGAGAATCAAGTTGGAGAAGTGCATTTCTCAACTGTTTTTGGGGCCTTTATTATACTGGTGATCCCTGGGCGAGACGAGCCATTTTATACCGCCTAGCTTGGAAACAGGCGTGCATGCGTGTGCGTCTGCTAATGCTGGCTTGAGCATGAGGCAGAATTGATACCTAAGTGTGCATGAATTTTATTCTAGTTTGATGGGATAAAAATACAACCAATCTTTATAGAAACCTGTTATATTGTTGTTCATCAAGAGATCCTTCTATAATATACACTATTTATTTAAAAAAAATACCTTGTTTCAAGCGAGCCCCATTTCTGTTTCAAATTCTGTTTTAATCTTTGCATACCATTCAGTTAACGTCTCTCCCGTCAGAGTTTTATGAAGGGCCACTATAAGCACAGTCATGTTATCGAACCCTATTCCTGTGGTTGAGTCTGTGTTTTTCAAAACCTTATCAATGATCATATCCGATACCTTATCCAACCGAACTCCAGTAGCAATCTTTTGACGTATAAACCTGGTTAAAGTAGCATTTTTGAACAGGTCCCATATACCATCACACGCAAGAATGAGGAATTCATCGTTCAGATAATCTATAGTAAGTGAAATTATCTCTGGTTCCACGGTTACTTGTGTTTCCTCACTAGGGAGCCACACCTCTTGTAACCCCCTTCCACTTCCTTGAAATATCTGTCCATCCTTAACATATATCCGTTTTTTCTTGAAGCTGAAGTCACCAAACGCTCTCAGTAGCGCCAACAGACCATTGACTCTCCCCATTGTCACGCCACCGCCGGCATCCTGAATTCGTACTAACTCGCCAATGTTATTTGGTTTATGATCAAAAGAAAGGTTTTTGGCGGCACCTCCGGTACTCAATACGCACCTCGAATCTCCTGTGTTACACACGTGCAAAATGGCATTGTTCACCACTACAAGAACAACAGCAGTAGAACCTGCATTCTGATGGCGTTCATATATGTCCAGGTCACAAGACAAAAATGCATCTCTGAGGATCCCCGGCACGTTATTTTCAACGTTTGGAATATACCGCTTTTTGAAATGGTCAATGATGTAATGAGGTAGAAGCTCGGCCACCAGTTGGGCTGTTTTGGCACCTCCGTGACCATCAAAAACTCCAAAAATCTTGAGGTTCACTATCTCTTTCTCCGGAGTCTCAGAGCTGGTCAGAGGCGCTGAGACTTGGAAAGTCTCTTCCACTGCACAATGAGCATCTTCCATCCCATGACGCCATCCCTGGCACAGTCCAATAACGTAGGAAAGGTCCTGGCACTCACAGATTGTTGTTTGTTTTTCCGTGATGGGGGTCGAAAGTAGCTGACCCATGTTGCTTATTGGTAAATATCAACCCAAAATTATAGAGCTTGGATAAAGATTGAAAATTGGACCAAGTCAGGCAGACCAAGTCAAAGTAGGTCCGGTGTCAGAGCGGTGGCGTATGATTTGTGTGTGGATTGGGGAGAGGTTTTGATTTATTTTTATAAATAGATCGATGGTTGTGGATAGTAAGTTGGAGAAGGCTGATTCGTTGAGCTGACAGATCTTTTCTTTAAGTTCTTCCTTCTGCATGAATATTCCTTGTAGGTTTTTTTCGTGTTTTATTTCTTCATAGATGAGTCCAAGCCAAGTCTGGATTGTTTTAGTCGTCGATCCGTCTCATTAGTGTATACATCCCGAAGAAAAGAAATGCATGCTGATATTCCGTTATTACTTTCACTAGACCAACCTATTTAAGTGTGAATCGGTACTCAACTCCGTGCTTCACTATAACATTTTAGTTAGTCTGAGTCTAAGTATTGTGCGTGAAATTGATGCTTGCGATCAAGGTGCGCATCACGAGCATATGAAAATATGAGTTCCTATATAAAATATATGTGTAACTCCTTTGGGCCATTACCATTAAACACTGCTTGAACTCCTTTACCTTCGCACATAAATCTATATGTCACTTCTACGCTCGCAGATCTTCATACCAATATACAGAAGAGACTTCAAGTATTTATCAGTGAAAATATGTCTATCATCATGGTCTCTTGTAGTTTATTTGCGGATGAAGCACTGGCTAGCATCCCAAATTTACTCAAGTGACGCACCAGAAGTTATGACTCAAGATATTGGTGTGTGGAAGGATGTGAGGGGAAGAATACCATATAACTGTTTGGATACTTACACTAACTTTGTTTAAATAATAATGATTTACGTTGCTTTCGTAGTCTTGAATGCCCAGAACATGTCAAACTTTCCGTTCGATTTTTATGACAAAGGGGACGTACAAGAGCTCAAGAGAAACTTTAACACAATAAAAAGTATCATTCTTGCAAAATTGAACCAATTCAATGAGCCTTTGGTAAACCGAGTGTCACAACTGTCCAGTTTTCAATCAAGACACAATAGGTGCCAAGCTGGTATCCACTGTATAGCACAAACACACTCATATAGTCAAAAAATCCCTTTAGGTAGCCAAGTTGAAGTCAGTAATGGGGACTTCATGTACCGCGTTCTTGCAAAGTGATAGCAGTTGAAGAAAATCAAAGCTAGGTCATTACAACTTCATATAGCGGCGCTTCTTATCAATTAGAGTGGCCAAGTCAGCCGAGGAACATTGAAACATCACCAAACCTGAGACACGTAGTGAATTTCGGCTGTGCTCAATGTCTTAGTCGCGCTTTAAATTCCAAGCTCATACTGCTAAATACAAGTTACACAATCCATACGCAGATAGTGTTATACGAGCCTGTAGCAATTTACAAATGATTATATTCTTCACGATGCCAGATCAAAAGGGATCATCGGTTCATGATGAAATTTCGCTGACAGATCCGCCGATCTTGGAACCCAACGGTCGGTTAGCCATAATTTAGTATTTCAGCGCTAAGCAATCCATTAGTATATTGAGATGTCCCACTTATACTTTTAGACACGTTAAAACCAGAATTGTGTGCGATAAACCACTCTTCATTTACACATAAGCACAATAAGACTTTATATATAAGACACAATACAGACCCCACATGCCACGTAAACTGTCAAGAAGGGGTTGAGAGATATAAAAATTATTAGAATTCTTCTAAATCCACCGAAAAGATATTTATTTCAAAAATAATACGTGCTACACACATACGGGCAAATCTCAAACTCACCCATATTAGCAAACCGCACATAAAAAAATCAAGTCTTCACACGCATCTACCCTGAGAAAGCGGCGCTTTCTCGACTATGCTCCATACCCGGGTTGACATCCTGTACAACCAGCTCTCCGGCCGCAAGCTTCTCAACGGTATAGAGGTTCTCCGGAAGCTTGGGCTGGGGCAGTATGGAAAAGTAATTCTAGGACGTGATCTAGCCGCAGACCGTCTTGTTGCCGTCAAAGAGATTCTGAGGCGACTGAAAACAAAAGTTTTAAAGCGAAATGGAACGGCACCTCTACCGGACGCCCTCCCCGAGCGCATTCAAGATGAATTGGACGCAATGCACGCGTGCGATAATCTCAGCCCCTATGTCATCAAATTGTTCTCCATTTTCAATGATACACGCTATACAAATATATATCTAGTCTTGGAGTATTGTGCTGCTGGCGAGGTCATGTGGCAGGACCTGCAAGCCAGCACATGCCGTAAGCTCTCCGATGCCATAAGGCTTGCAGCTGACATTGCTTTGGGTCTCGAGTTTCTCCAGCTCCGGGGTGTCATCCACAGAGATATCAAGCCTTCGAACCTTCTTATGGACGCGTCTGGTGCTGTGAAGATCTCGGACTTTGGAAGCAGTTTTCTTGTAGACAAGACCCTCCCAATAGCCGCTCAGCAAAAGGCCCTCAATAGAACCGTAGGCACCCCGATGTTTTTGGCTCCTGAGTTGTGTGCAGTGCGTGGTGGGCTGACTAATGGCTCATCGGATAGCATTACAGACAGCATAGTATATGCGGCGGGACAGCAGAAAGATCTTGAACAATCAGAGCCTCCCCTTCTCGACTACAAGCTCGATATGTGGTCTTATGGGGTGACTTTGTACTGTCTTGTTTATAACGCTCTTCCATTTGCCGCAGACAATGAGTATGAGCTCTATTCTAAAATCACCAGTGAGGACATACAATATCCTAATACCTCTTCCCTTATACTAACAAAGCATGACGTGACTGTCTTTGGTCTCTTCATAGACTATCTCCGTAATTATGTGCTTGTAAAAAACTGTGCTGAAAGGGCAGACATTTTCCGTGCAAAGACCCACAGTCTATTCAACCAACTTCCGGATATACAGGCCTTCCGCATGGCTAATGACCGGTATGCTACAAAGTCCTCGCTGGGCCTAGCTGGTCTGCGCATCTCTCTGCTCCGAACTCTCGAGTCTGTATCCAGCAAGACCGCGTCTGTGCGCTCGAACGAGCGGCTTCCGGCAAGTGCAAGCAGCAACAGTATTGGGCGGTCGTCGACAACTTCGTCTGGCTCCAAAGGCTTGGGAGGCCTTCGGAAGACGTTCTCGAAGCTCCGGCTTCTCCGAAGCACCTCGGGATCTGAAGGAGGTCGGCTGAGAACGGCTTCTGGCGAGATGGCGAGCCTGGGCTCTAAGCGCTCGGTCTCAAGCGGCACCAGTGCGCCGGAGCTCAAAGAACTAGAGTTGGAAAAGCCTAGCTTCACTAAGCTTCTAAGGAAGAAGTCATCGCAGTTACTTTTAGGCAAGCCCAAACTGCCTTTCAGATTGGGCAGCAGAGCCAGCGTAGAGGAGTTAGGCTCTCCAATTCGTTTCCGGTACACAAAGTCAGAAAAGACTGGCTCCAAGCTTGCATCTACGGTAAAATTAGTGGACGCAAATGATCGGCTCAGAACCCCCGAACCGTATCAAAGAGAAGACCTTCTTGATCTGAAGGAGGCCGAGAAGATTAAGCCTCTCCCTAGTAGAAACGAGTCTGTGTCAGAGCTCAGTCTAGGCTCTTTTGAAAGCCGCGAACCAAGAGGACAGCTTCAAAACTTTTTTCACAAGTTTACCCCGGGAAACGGACTGAGGACGTCGTTGAAAACAAGCAGCACGGACACATATGGCGAATACACCGAAAATGACGATGATGGGTTTGAAGATGAAGAGGAGGAGACACAGCAGCAGCAAAACAACACGCTAGACACAAGCTATAGCTACGGGAAGTTGGTTCCGTCGGCGAAGACTTACAACCTCAGCCGGTATGTTTACAAGCCGGAGTTGTATGACGATGAGTCGAGTGATGAGAACGACGAGGCGCCTGTCCGAACCAATTTGTCGAACTTGTTACACATGGACCATAGTGACGAGCTGTTGGGGATGAGAGGGAGCATTTTGAATGAGGAGGATGAGGATTTCGAGTTCACGGAAGACTTTGATGAGGGCGAGCTCAAGTCCCCACAGTTTTCGCTGGTTTCACAGAAGTTTATCAATGGAGGACGGGGTCAGGGGGTTGCTAGCGTGGATGATTACATGAGAAGTTTGGCTTAGGGACATGTTATAATATATTATGTTATGTTATTTGTAGATGATGCTTGATCTACCTGGCTTCTATGATCAAACGTTCAATTTAGTTATAATGAAGCTACACAGTCTATACGCTCTTTTAGTGGAGTAATGTACATAAGCTGAAGGAGAGAAGAAAAACTAACTGAAAGAAGCATCGTATGGCAAGTCCAATACGGTGGTGTTCTTTCCCTGAGCAAGCAAAGCAGCTACATTGGCACCTGCCAAGGAAGCAGTCTCCATGGTAGAGATGAAAGTCTCCATAGTGTTCAAGTACCACAAACCGTCATCAATCTTGAAGTCGGTAAACTCGGTAACAGGATTTTCCACAGGATAAGGGTTCCAAAATTTGCTGTAGGACCATGTAATCTTGTTTCCTCTTCCTCTCTTTCCGTTTGGAAGAGTATCGCTCAAGAGATTTGTTTCAATGTAGTCAATGGACATTTTATTTTGGGTGAAGATTTTGTAGACGTACTCCTGCTTTTCCTCAATATACCGAAGTGCGTTGACCGAGTGAAAAGGAATGTAGTTTGTGGTATTATCTGTAGTCAAGACCATGTCAATGGAAGTGTTTTTCAGAGCTTGAAAAAAGTCTGTGGAGATCTGATAAGGGGTCAGGAACACAATAGCATACAAGTAGTTATACTGAGTATCAGGAATTTTGGACTTGATCTCCATCTTCAAATCATGATCCAAATTATCAATCATCCCGCTTTGATAAATGGGGTTTGCAATGATGACTTCGTCAAAGGTGTCAGTCTGTGTTCTGCTCCCACTAGCACTCTTATAGCTTAACTCCCAGCCACCTTTACTTTTTTCAAATCTCAAAACCTCTGAGTCGAGTTTAATTGTTGCACCTGAAGCTTTAGCCATGCTGCTGAAGATCTGCCAGTTACCTCCTTGAACCAGATAGCCCCCCTCTCCGGCAGCACACACAAGTGTCTCCAAGCCGTGGATCTGGTCCAAGTTCGAAGCATAGTTGACTCTTGTCAAGGCTTGGAGGTAGTCATTGGCAAAAGCTGAGCTGATATCATTTTGGGAGAGGTAATCTTTGCCCTCAACAGAGTACGCCTTGTCGAGCCCAGACACCTTCCCAGGTGTTTCGAGGTTCAAGAATGGAAAGTGCGTGTCGTAGTACACGTCAATCAACGTGCTCACAAGTGTAGAAGTCAAGTTTGCCAACCTCAACACAGATTGTCCGTAAGTAGCGTATATTTTCTCAGCCGATTCCCGATTATGAGCATCATCTCCTTCTTCAAGAGAGAGTACAAATTTCTTGCCGTTCCAGACGCTCAATGTCTCGAACGTTCTGTTGAGGGGAGTAAGGTACTCATCTGAAGAGAGGGTAAGCCCAAAATCATTGACAGCATCGACAATGATCTTGTTGGCATCCAGAAAGATACTTGCCCCGAGCTCGACCGGGTATTTTGGGTCGTTATGTATGTTGACAGTTGTAGTTCTACCACCAATCCGCAGGTTCTTATCAAAGATTGTGATCTCAAACTCTCCCAGACCTTTTGTGTACTTGTTCAAGTAGTAAGCAGCCGAAGAGCCACCGGGCCCACCGCCAATGATGGCGATTTTCGTAGTGTTAGTGTGAGGGCCCGAGTGAGAGAAGGCCAGAGAAGCAGATAAAAGAGTAAACAGACGAAAAAGCATAAGGGTTACAATGGTACAGACCCCAGCTTTTATAGAGAAGAGGGTACGATCACCGCATGATCGGCTCTCCTTCGAAACTCGATGCATGGTTGTTGACATGATAGAATTAAGTGAGGTACTTCTTAATGTAATCACGAGACGAATCAGCAGATTATTTAGCTTTTTAAAATATACTCCAAATACTTTCAAAATGTACCAAACTGAAGTTCAACCGTTCCCGACTGGGTTTGGTTCTTGTTTTGCAAATGTTATTTTCCCAATTCGTGCTTCAATGACAAGAACCTGCGGGGATCCATTTGACTAGCGTGTCTAAAAGCTTATGTAAAACACTGCCATATCCTTAAAAGTGCAATGAAAACAAAACCGCTTATATATATAGTAACAGAAATTTGAAAGAATGTATTTTAAGTGTTTTCAGCCAATCCCTCCCAGGACGTCTAATGCAAGACTGGACGAGACGTCTGCAATATGTGGTTGGTCCCTTTTGTTGCATATATCCAGTTGTATACGAAATTCATTGCCTGTTCAATTTTTTGATTTCGCAAAGTTTTGTCTTGGTACGCAAAGAAATTTGAAGCTGTTTATTGTTGGAAAATCCGTTGACAGCTCGATTCTCAAATTCTACAAATAACAAACGAGGAGATTGAGTTCAAAGACTAAGAATTACAAACTCCTCTTTTTCAAATAAATTGGGCAACTTTTGAATAGAAAGTAACGCATCCAAACTCTAGTTGGGCGGTTGAAAATCCAATCGACGCGAATCGCCTTCTCATTAGATTTTATTGTACAACCCGGGATAGGAGATGTGTAACTTTGACGCGACAGTGCCTATGATAGCTGGCACCTCCAAGATGACTGAACGCAGTTTCTGTTTATGAACGTGACTAAAATGAGCCAGTTTAAGCCATGAAGTTGGTTTCTCCCAATCAATTATATACCAAAACCAGACTGTCGGTGCACTTAAAAAGAGGAAAGACGCAAAACTCTTCTTCAGCAGCGAACACAGGCTTGTTTGCGACTCGAAAACTTATAGTATTACGCTATCTAACTTCAAATTTAAGCTAGGTTCACAAATGGCAGCTGACGTACTTACAGCGTTGAAGAACGTAGCGTTAAAACCAACAATAGTCTTACATTAACGAATTGCTACAAATGTCGCTATCCTGTGAAAAGACAAATTAAAAACACAATCAAACATGAAAAGAGTACTTATTCATCTGGTAATTCTTTACAGTTTGATTGCATAAATAGAAAGACGTGATGCAACCTCCTAACCATCGCCCATAACCGGCTTATCATCTAGATGATAAGATCATTGAGGAGTCGATATTTCTAACTATGCCCGGTCTCACTGCCTCGCAACTTGAGCAATTCGAACAGGAGGGATGCCTCTGTATCCCTGACTTTCTATCATCCTCTGAAATTGAGTCTCTACTTACAGAAAGTCACAAACTTTTGGATGAGTTCGACATGTCACAACATCCTATGACCAAATTCTCCACAGACACAGACAATCACGTTGGGAATGACTATTTTCTCGATTCGCTGGATAAAGTCTCTTTTTTCTTTGAGACCGATGCTTTTGATGCCAACGGGAAGCTTACCCGTTCAAAAGAGAAGGCTATCAACAAAATTGGACATGCTTTGCATAGTGAAAACGAAGAGTTTAAAAAACTCAGTTTTAGTGACAAGGTCAAAGGTATATCTCGTAGTTTAGAGTTTAAAGACCCTAGGATCATCCAGAGCATGTTGATATGTAAACAGGATCGAATAGGTGGGGTGGTTCCATCCCATACAGACTCACAGTTTCTCTACACGAAGCCACTCAACTTGTGTGGCCTCTGGTTTGCATTAGAAGACTGTACTGCTGAAAACGGGTGTCTCAGATACAACTCTGGCTCTCACAAGCGGTTCCCAGTGACAAAGCGATTTGTGAAAGTTGATGGAGGAAAGGGAGGATGTGGCTTTATTGATCTTGTAAGTGAGGAAGAGAAAGCCAAAATGGACATACCTGAAGATAAAGAGGAAGACTATAAGATTGTAGAGTGCAAGAAGGGTAGCTTGGTATTGATTCATCACTCTGTATTACATAAGTCAGGAGTTAACAGACTGGCAAAGCTGAGATTTGCCTATGTATTTCATATTATTGAGGGAGAGTGTGAGTATGATGAATTGAACTGGTTGCAGATTCCTACGAGTGGAGGAACAGAATTCTCTAAGTTATACTGAGAAAGCGTTTCTTATGATATGCTGAGCAATAAAACCTTACAAAATTTTCTATTGTAAATAACCATCGCTTGTTTAAAGTGAAAAACCAATCTATACATTCTATTTTATCACAGCAAAGAAACATCCTCAAAGTACCCGTTTGTATCGTTTGTCTTGAGAGTGTCGGTGAGGGTCAAACCGTATAATTCACCATGCAAGGCCAAGTAATCTGGGAATCTCTCCAACATCAGTTCTGTGTTGGTAGGGAAATCGTATAGGGCATTGTTGGTAATAACATCGAGGGTGGTGGACATAGCGTTCTGCTTTTGCACGATCGCAATAACGTCTGTCACCGCGGCGTTAAATTCTGGTGATAGGAAAGTACTGTCTGTGATGTACCGGCTCATGTTGTCGTAGCCCTGCTTTATGAACTTGCCCATGTCTGTGCCCTGATCGGTTCCCATGGATATGTATGAAGCACTCAAAAGAAGAATCAGAGTAGAAAGATACTCCTGTAACAGATCAGCACCTTCGGTACGGGTAGCATCACCGATGTTCACTTCCTTCTTGTTCTCGGTGAGAATCATAAGAATCGCACGAGCTGCATACTGGTACACTGCAATCGGCTTAAGGAAATCCAAGAGATAGTATGGGTCCACCTGGCCGATAGCCCCTCTTGCCTCCTGGATGAGCGTAGTCAAGAACTGAAGCTGATCTGTATTGAATGCAGCCAATGGGTTTGGAAGCGGATCAATCGCGAGCTTAGGTAGCGTCATGTTTTTCGCTTTAAGCTTGCCCAACAGATAAACGTCCATTGTGAGGGTTTCGGAATCCTTATAGGAGTTGAAATCACTTGTGGAAAGATGAGTAAACCCAAAAACCTTGGAAAAATCGTTGATGGCACTCTGAAGGTTCAGAGAGTCAATGTAAAGATTTGACCACGAGACCGTCTTACCGTTCGAGAACGAGACATCTTTCTTTGCACACTTGGTCATGTCTGCAGGATCTGATGCACAGTGGTAGAAATTGTCTTTGCCGTTCTTGTTAACAAGCCAGTAGCCAAAGTCAGAGCCAATTTGAGTCTGGATCAGCTCCGTGTATGCCTCCCACTTAGTTGTAAACGTCTTATTATTTTTCTTGGAGAGCTGGTTCGAAATTACGTCAAGACTCGCCTCTCCCATATTGATGTAAAGGGTCACCATAGCAGTCGCACGACATCCATACTTGACGTCTTTAAGCTCTTCAACAGACAGAATGTTAAGCTTGTCATTGGCACAACCATACATGTCGACATAGTCAGTATCTCCTGAGATCTGACGTTTGGTAAAATCAATGCGATCGAATGGAAGCACGAGACCCAGGGCGATAGGAATCCACGCCAATGAAAGTAATCTCATGCTGATGGAGTTTGTAATTCAGGGCCATGTTTTGTTTTTATAGTCCTGCAATTTTCGACGGGTCTGCGTGTACCCATGGAGCAGGATCTGAAACAGCACAAAGGATTCTTGGTGTACAAAACATCACTGGGGGTCGGGAAATTTTGATGAAAATTAATCTTTCAAGAGCTAAATATGGTTTTTTATATGAAGGTTCAGTTTTCCATTCTTGTAGATGCAGCCGTTCTTTTGTGATTGTTTCAAGCAGTGTTCATTTTAACTTCATAATGTTTTTAATGTAATATGATAGAGATCTGATGTTAAATTATAGCCTAAAACGTACTTACCATGCACATGTCTTCGCATACAAACCCAGGCATCCTTGAGCCCGCTTAGTGTAACCATATATACTATAGTTGTATGTTCTTCCTATGATACGCTGTTAATCTCGTCATGAGCTCTATGAGTAGTTTGGCCTAGCAAAATACTTGGTATAGCAGACTTTTTAGGTCAAAAATTTCGACCGAATATCGTTGCTTGAGGTTGGTGTTACGGTGTGTACCTGTGACACAAAAAGTGGGGCTGAGGAGATTAATATGAGAACAAGTTTACAAAATAGCAACTACACTTTTGTTCAAAAGTACACAATCAATACATGTTTCACGTCACTCGTATGATTTATGCTTAATCTGTTTTCTGATATACGCTCATAACTCAGTTATAATCAGTATCTCAGATTTATGATCATAGCTAATCTGATATTCGCCCTGGATAACTTCTCTTCGTAAACTCATAACTCTCACCGTACAATGCAGAATCACGGATCCCCCACCTCCCCCCTCTCCTTCTTCCACCCCTCCGCCCCACTCTCTCTCCCTACACGCCCACTAATCAAAACGTTGTCGTACAACTTGTCATTGCTAAGAAGCTTCTTCTCGTTCATGTCCATCACATACACTGCATAGAGCACATCCTTCCCCTCGATACCCTTCTTTTTAGAGGCGTCTAAATAAGTCACAAGATCAGCCAAATCCTGCTCCGAAATTACGTTTCTAGGAAGCTGCTTGTCCGGCTCCCGTGCGTCTATGTACTTTCTCAGCAAGTCCACAAAGCCATTATCCCAGATACCCATCACATAGCTCATTTTCTTGCCCCAATTATTACAGTAGAGTAATGGCTCGTTGTAAGCGTTTTCACACGAGTCCAAGTGGATCCACCGGCGATAGTTTTCTGAGTAGTACTCGGTCCACACGTGGTCCTCGTTGCACCAAACATAGCGCACTGGTACCAGCCCTAGCGCCTTTAAAACAGCATAGAAACAGTTTGCAAACTCACCACACCGTCCTTTACGTGTTTGCACCAATTTTATAGGATCGTTGTATCTTGGAAAGCGGTACATATTACCACACACATTACACTTATACACCTCTACTACTCCAGCTCCATGTCTCTGTTCTTCGGGAAGAGGAGCCAGAGATCCAAGTTGCTGGATCTTATCCTGATCTGTGTTGCCGCACGGGCAAGTATCTTTGTTCACCCATGTGAAGAAGTCCTCTTTGAACCATCTAAGAAGCTCTTTAACTAAAAGATCTTCATAGGCATCTTCACCCCCTATTTTCAGATCGACGATGGAGTGAATCTCCTCGAAGGGAATGGCCTCTAACACGGCCTCCTGAACAGCATCGGTGAGGTACTGGTCTGTGATATGACTGAGAGATGCAACCTTTTGGGCGAAGCGATTGGTGCGTAAGAGTGCAGATACATGCTGTGCTAGCTTGGCCTCTCTTTGCTCATAAAGACCAGGTAGCAGATCACGCTTTATTCTGCGAAGCTCATCGGCAACCTCTTTAATATGATCTGGGATTGGTGGCATGTGTTATTTAAAATGTGAATTGTTTTCTAAGTACTTGCGTTAAAGGCCCAGAACTAAGTGCTTTATTGGCTACGCTCAAGTGATTTGTTATAGCAATTAGATGTTTCTCTACTTTGTCAGAAGGTTCGTCCGTAATTTACGTGATTTCACACAAGAAGAGTAAGTCAGGATCTAGCTGGAATTGCATCTTGCGATGAGATGTCTTTAAATTACTCCAATATTAGCGCCGCAAAACATTTTTGAAGCTTTATCCTTTTTTTTTGCTTCTAGTAAACGAGCCCCTTCGAGGAGGATTTAGCAAGGGACTTGCTAGAGGGTGCGCACATGTACGCAAGAAAAGCTTCGAGAATTTCATATACCAAAAATGAAACTGCTACCGACGTATTTTTTTGGTGTACATCTTGACGCTGACGAATTTTCGTGACTCACTGATCAGTTGCTAACATGACAAGGTCAGCCGCTATGAACAAATCAGGACTTTGGTGAAATAATTGTCGTATTGTACAATCGGTGGAATTCCCCGCTTAGATTCGCTACAGTGATCTACGAAGATCTTTGAGCGTTTTTTTTCGCCCAAATGGGCCTGTAGATTAACTCGTTTATCAGATGATTTGATAAAAAGTTTAATGAACTACTTTGGTATCAGCCCTAGTTTCAGTCTTCGACATTTTTAATAAAACAAACATGCGACGCAGCCTTGTTTATTTCACAGTAGAAGCGCACTTCTACTCCGAATTCTCGCTACCATTGTATGCATTATGCTCCCCTTTCCAATTTTAGGACACTACAATTCACATTAGCAACTGAAAAGAGGCACAAGAACCAAATGCCGTCTATAAGAGCTGTAAAGATGTCACAAAACGTTGTTAAATAGCCGCAAATCTTGGTTGCAAAATTTTCCGAAGGATTTTTACCTCAAGGTGAGTTCAGCTCACTTTGTATCATAACAGATCTACATGCGTATAGTACACGGTGGCCAATATTGGAAAATAGGAGTAACACCGATCTCAGAATATTAGAGAGAGACGGAATAGAGATGGGCCCGCAATTGTGCCGATTGGTTAAAATTACGAGACAACCTGTAGATGCAATTATACAGCTAGATTACATCAAACTAACCGTTTTATAATAGGAGATGAACGGTTTAGAAATTTTAAAAGGGGATTATTACCGTTGTAGAAGCATAAACAGTTACATACTTTGACTCCTTCCCTTTGGCATATTCTGACTCGTCCCCCAGCAAGATCCAGCGGCATCCACCAAATTTGTGATATGCGAGTTCTTACGACTAAGTCTGGGAACTATATTCACTTTGAATTCAGAATAGTTCATGCGCATACACTAGAGATATACTAACTACGCTTAATTCCAGAAGAGGAGATAAGTACCGCCGGAGCATGGCCGGTGGTCACAATTGTCACAACATTTGGATGTGCGTTCTAAAGCAGTTACGTGCGGATCCCGACGCACATAGTTAGACAAAAATGGGCTAAGACAAAAGAGTAGATCGCAAAATGATACAAGCGAAAGAATAAGACTTGTATGCTATAGACAAGACAAGATAAGAAGTACGTATGAACCCACATTACCTCATTATGTACATACTTCGGTATTTACGAGCATGCGGCCGACGGCAGTGCAGTGCGAGCTGAGGCAAACGTACATCGGAAAAGATGGGCACAATGAGTGTTCCAGGCGTAGGAGGCACTTCAAACGAGTCTTATGGCAAGATAATTGAATTCACAGATATTTCATCTGTAATACAAACGGAAAAGCACATAAATATGTACATTAGTCGTATCTGCAAAAGAGGCCCAAATTTACTGAATAAGAATTTGATGAAAATTTTCACCTCAAATACAAGATATCCAAGTAAATAGTTGAGAACATTGTAAAGAGTGGATATAGTTAAACATTTCCAATAACGGTCTGCAGATGCACCACCTCCAAGCGAATGTACCAGGAAATGCAGTAGCCGAAAGGGGTAATGGGAGGTGGGGGTCTTACGAATACTACAACGGGATTTCAAGCGTTAAACACGAGTTCAACCCGCAGATGTCCCTTTGGAAATTAAGCGAATCCAGGCAAGAATGCGACCAGATCTGTGCGGCAGGTTAGCCGGTGCGCGCATCGAATATTTCATTTTTTTTTCTTTTCCTTAACATCAACTCGCTATATAATATATGCCGCGACCCGGTTTTTTTTCTGTCCATGTCGCCCCAGAAAACACCAAAGCGCATTTCTATCAACAGCCTCAACAACACGGCTCCTTCTGACGGGTCAGAGCCTCCTCTGCCACGTGCTATTGGGGCCAAGATCCAGCATCAGTTCAAGAGCCAGGAGAAAGTTACTCTTCTTCAACAGGTGATTGCCCATAACCCTTACCGAAACAAGAGAACGGGCTGGCAAAGTGTCAAGAATGGATATCTTCAGTGGAAGAATGTACACCGGCCAAAATACGCCGACCCTGCTGAGGATTATATCAAGCGAAAAGTTCAAGAAATTTTGAGGCTATACAGTCGTTCTGGCAAAGAATCACTCAAAGAAAATGGCTTCACCAACAAGGACTCGCCAGAAGCCCAGCTTTTCCTTAGCCTCATTGAACAAGTGTTGGCTTTAAAAAATCAAGAAGTGGACGAAGAAGAACCTCAGCCTCAAACTCAACCTATACTACAACAGCAGGGAAGTTCTAGTGCTAGCAGCAGTTTTGCCACGGGTATAACTCAGCAATTTTCTGAGTTTGATTTAGCTGAAAGACTGAAGCGCAGAAAAGTAAGTACACCCGTTGCGGTAACTTCATCTCCCATTTCATCTTCCGCAACAAAGAAAGCTAGACCACCAGTAAATCGTCCATTAAATTTTGGTCAAACCCCATATCCACTGACACCGTTACCAGGTCTTCCCCGGGCCGTACCTATGGTGCCTCCTATGACTGCACTGACGACTAAAATTGGTGAATTATCTGTCGATGAATTCATGCTGTTGATGAATAAGAATAATCAGTATTTTGCCCTGACCTTCGCTCAAGAATTTACAAAATCCATTAGTGAAACATTGGTAGGGATGATGGGAAGTGCCATTAAAGAAGCGATTCAGGAAACAACAAAGAATAATTTGGACATTATTAAAGCCTTGAGGAATTAAATGTTTGTTTAAATATGCAACATTTTCAATCCCATTTTATACTCTATACCCTTTCCCATTCTCTATCTAATTTACATAGGTGTACACTATATTTGCTAATTCTCTTGCTATAAAACTCGGCTCTGTTTTGTATCATTATGTCGTTCTATAAAAATGTAGTAAGAATATGTCACATAGTTGAAATTAGAAGAGGTGCGTCGATGCATTCGAGGACGCATTTGAAATGTGCAATTTAGTACTTGAAATCACCGCATAAACTTAGGTTACGCAATAAATGGTAAAAATGTTCAAATCCAAGGCCGCTCATGCGCCTTGGCCGTTAGCTCGCTTACAACATGGCTCGTAAATTATGCATCTATGAAATTGGTTTCTATGTACAAAAATCCGTTTGTCCCACTAACCGAGCAAGCGTCGTGCGTTTTCCTCTTATCTCACGTCGCATTAAAACCCTAACTTTTCGGTTCCGTCGTTGAGTGTCACGGCCGCAGAAGCTTAGCGAGTGTACATACATATATCTAACATATGAAACCGTTGGAATGAGTGACTAATGATGACATTTCTAGCCCAACAAAGCTTTTTGCATCGTAAATTCTCGTTAAACGTCCTTCTCGCTTAACGTTCTTCTCGCTTAATTCTCGCTTAATTTTTTCAACGGATTTACGATGCGTTTGAAATTGGCTAGTCCGTTTCGGTTTCTCCTGACTTACAACACGTATTCTATGCTTATCTGGCAAGCAATACAATACATCCTCAGATTTAAGTGTTCATGCGTTTCGGTCCGCTTTTGCCAGTATTATGTACGTTGAATGTAGGTTGAATGTGAGTTGAATGTAGGTCCCTTCGCAATTTTGGAATGACGATACCGCACCAAAAAATCCTACGATTTCAATAATTAGTTCCCATATATTATACTCAGCCTAATCTAGCCAGACTCGACTTCCATACACAAGCTCTCTCTAAAAGCTAAAGCTAAAGCTAACTCTCCCCTTTCTACCCCTTTCTCATCATTTTGACTCCTTCGTTTTTTTGGAGTGCTGCTTTTTCTGTTTAGGCATCTCGCAGGCGTGGTCTTCTCTAATTCTGTAAGTGACTGTTTTCGTGAAAGCTGGTCCTGTGAACTCCTCCTCGGGTGTCTTCTGCTTAGTTTTCTTCAGAAAAAAGCGCATGATGTTTAAACTGATAGCTCATTAACGGATATTCGGAGTTTATAAAGCGTTGGCTGATAATTTTCTTTTTCTCTTGAAACACCTTAAATGGGGCACTCCAATTTTAGAAGTGAAGCGAGATCTAATTATAAGCGAGCCTGTAGATAGTACTTACTACATCTATCATATATTATATTATTTTCTATTGATATCCCAGTTTTATCTCCGAGGTCTAGTACCCTTTCCCGTCATCTGAATGTGCGACACATACCAAGTGCACCCTTAAAATTAGCCATCCTTAAAACTGCGATCAGCAACTGGTAATTCATTGATAGATCATAACTTGCTAGCCAGTTTAACTAGTTTAAATGACAAACTTTTGCAAACTACAATAATTCAGTTTATAGAAATGATGGCGGGCTATAGTCCATTTAGCCAACGAATCACACTCGCCCAAATATTGTGCTATAACAATAATGGATATCAATTGGACAAAGTTTCACTGTAGATTGAACGCACATTTCCGCGCTGTGTTTGGATGTAGTGCATCTGTAATCGTGCTAGTTATGCGCCCTCCCATACGAAGATAAACCAGGACCATCGTTTATAGACTTGCCCTCAAAAAAAGTGCTCTATTTCAGGTCTCCTTTTCTCTGACGTTTATTCCATCACTAATGGATACAATAAACTGATCTTGCGAGCACTAATCTGCTCTCAAGTATATAGCAGCTGGTACGGTACTGAACACACAATAAGCGTCATGCCCGGCCTTATCCGTCAGTGAGCTCCCTTGGCAGTGAGCGTGTTTCGACTATAGTCAACAGTGCTCGACTAGTACCTACTTCGAATCACATAGATTTTCTAGTCCGTTGTTCTAATAGACATCTAAGTTCATGCCAGTTGCGCCGTTAATACGATTTACTTTTCTACTCCTCTCCTTCTCAAAGCACAGGTGGTGAGTAACACAAGTACTCTAATCACAGGTGATCTGATCTGATCAAAGTGTGACTACTAAGGCACTTCTCACTCATTTTTCAAAACGAAACACTTATCCTCCCAAAATGTTGTCCCCGTTCGAGGCCCTCGACTATTTTTTCCATCCTGTATTGTCAATCAAATGTAGGAATGCTAAAGTGGATGATTTCCCCCTCTTTATTATGAAATAATAGCAATCCACGGTAAACGCGTACACTCTTCTCTCAAATCAAGCTTCATTAATTCGTTAAAATCACGTATATTACTTGAACCTTCTATCGATATCTTTTTCTGACTGCTCAAGCGATGAGAGCCTGTGAGAATATAACTTAACCTAAAACTTGTATCTGTTCTATTGTCTACGTCCTTTGCAAATCATAAATCGTTCATACTCTAGCTATTTCATTGTTCCTGACCTATTCACAAACACTACTTCTTCCCCCAAGTCCGATTCGTGCGTACGTTTGGTGCTGTAGGAGCAGGTAGCACCACAACTTCCTCAACCAGTTCATTAGAAGTAACACTGGCTATAGCAGGGTCTGGAGTAGAGAAACTGCCTGCTCTTGCGAAGCCACTGTCTGTTCTAGTGTTGACACCTCTAGATGCCGACATTCTTCTTGGTCTTGAGCCGCTGTTGTTCCAAAAAAATCTGTCAAAGATTCCACTCATTTTCAATTGTTTTTCTACAAGATATCCGTATAATTGGGTAGCTTTATATACCATCTAGTGAGGGGCCAGACCCCTCTGTTGCTTGCTTGACCAGACCTGACATGGGTCGCACACCCCCTTTACCGATTTCAAATTCCCCGCTTCTGATTGGGCAAACGGGGCTCGCAACCAACCATGAAATAAAATTGTATGGGGAAATTAGATACATCCATCATGCTTACCGTTCGTTCTCTTAGACCTCTCACGCGCACCTTGCGGGTATCATGTGTTCCAAGAGTGCTCGTCTCCAAGATTTCCACCGTTAACACAACTTTCAACGAGGAAGACCAGATTCTTGTGAACCAGAGAAAACAGAGACCAATTTCTCCTGACTTGACCATTTACAAGCCCCAGTTCACATGGATTTTGTCTGGTCTTCATAGAATTACTGGTGTGTTCCTTGCGGCTGGCTTCTACGGTATTACCTGTACCTATGCCGCCGGTGCCATCTTTGGCTTCCCAATTGATGCAGCGTCTGTTTTGCAGACCATCCAGGATTTGCCTGCTGTAGTGAAATATACCGCCAAAGCTGCAATCGCTTACCCATTCGCCTTCCACTTTTTCAATGGTATTCGTCACTTCGTGTGGGACAGTGGTAGAGAGGTTACCATCAAGGGTATCTACAGAACTGCTTATGTTTGCTTGGGTTTGTCTGCCGTATTCGGCTCTTACTTGACATTCATTTCCTGAGTATATATGTTAATGAGATGAGATAATATTATAGCACATTTTTTGGCTGTAGAAGGGTTTTTTAATGGTATTTTAAAGGGCGGTAATGAACATATCACCGAGCCCGGCCCCGAGAAAAAAAGATAGCCGGTTATAAATCGAAAAGTGGTATTGGCACGACTTGTGCTTTTTCTATGATTTTTCATGAAACAAAATGAAGTTTAAGCTAAAGTCGTCGTCGTACAGAAGTTTGTGATTGGTGTCAGCAGTTTTCTTTTGACAAATCTGTCAATGCATGAGATGCATAAAGAGATAATCAACACAGATAATTAACACAATCTTTGTGTGTAGCTTATCTTTTGTAGCATTGTGAGGATTTACTTGATTGCTTGCATTTAGAAACTTGTGTGAAAGTATAAGATTACGGAGTCTGGACTTCACAGCAACTAAAGAAACGTTCCATGTTCTAGCCTAAGGCTTACACCACATATTTCTACTACAAGAGATCAAATGAGATGATAGCTTTCATGCTATATCATGTACCGATATCCGTGTTTTGAAGCGTAGTTTTTGTGATTTAAATCTATTTATGAATCATGAATGAGTTCATTGAAAACGTTAGATCTGTAATTTACTTTCATATGTACAATACAGATTATAAAACAAAAGCTAGTGCCCCCTACTCTTGAAAGCCATCGAATTGACATATTGACTTGCTATTCACAAGTTCTAGACTACAACTGAACCGTATCACATGAATTCAACATTCAAAATCTAGATGAGATGCTTAATTCTATCTACAAGCGAGCAAGTATACGTGTAATCCATAACCGCGGCGGCGAAATGCCTTCTCAATTGAGCTCCACTTACATTGCACCAACTCCTTGATAACAATTGACAAACTTTGGCAACCACATAATACTCTTGTATTACAAATTTTCAACTACAACCGATCCCACACCTGATTAGCCACAAAATGATCACTCAACTTTCCTCCAGCAGCTATACTAGAGGCAACTCCTGTTCTTGTGTTTGTGACTACGACCCTATAGCTTTGGTTAGATTCGCTTATCAGATCCATAAAACTGCTGTCAGGCAACGACTCTGTATCTAGGAGAACGCCAAAGTTTTTATAGATTTTGAGCTTTAAAACGGTAGAATCAGGGTTTTCCTTCACATCATTACTTAAAACATTGAGGTTACGAAGGTCTTCTAATTGCAGTGTTTTCTTTGATATCTGAAGATTAAGCTCATTTATCTCAGACTCCAATTCTGTATAATTTCTCGCAATTTTTGATTTGAGACTGTTCAACTCGTTTATTTCTTTGAGAACACGAGTTCTTTCTGTAGAGCTTTCCAAAGCCTGTATTTCATTGAGTTTTGATTCATACTCGGAGAGTAAAGTCTTGAGTATTCCCTCTTGTTTTTGCAATTTCTCAAAGCGCAAGGACTCAAGTGTATGTATCTTCTTATTAATCTGTGTTACTATTTGGATATCAGGCTCAATCTCAAAGCTTTGTATTGTGGATTTGAGAAGACTAGCGGGATTTTCAAGCATTTTCGTGTTGACTCTCGATGGATGTAAACACAAAATTTACGCGATAAATTAATCATCACGTGCAGGTGAGAAATGTGAATTCTCTAAGACGTCCTCAAGAGCTTCAAGAATTCACCATTAGACGAAGATGTCTGGAAAAACGCTTCCTGTATGGTCTCTCACTCCAAAGGAGGAGAAAGAGGCTTACGCAAACTGGAGAAAAAGTGCTTATGCTCACTGTGATGATATTGTGAAAAGTGAGTATACTATTTGATTAATCGATTCCTCTACTGACCAGAATTCTCGATGTGTTCCAAACAAGCAGGCCTTTTTGTCACTTTTAACTGCCGCGGTCTTCATAACGATATGTATGCGTGCTTGGAGGCCTACCAAACGAGGGATAACTTGGATCTAGAATACGACAAGATTATAAAGAGAAAAGGCGAAGCTGCAAAACAGTAGAAGCGCCGTGTACATAGTCAGAGCTTTGGCTTCATGCCAGCTACTCCAATAGCTGAATTTCATGTATAGGGAAAGGTTGTAGGTACTGGCTTGTTTGAAGGTTTCGAAGGTATCCTAGAAGCTCGGAAATGTACTGACAATAAAGGATTACCAAATCGCAATCGTAGCCTTCTATATGCTAGAGAGATAGATGAATATACCTGCTCCACCCTGAATTTTGGAATGGTAAAGAGATACTTACAGTAAGCCACTGGGACACAAATGAAGCTGAAAGTTCTCGGATAATTTGAAGAATTTTTCACTTGCTCTATTCCCATTTCATCCTTTAAGTATAGATAGTTGAAGGCTTTGAATCATAGCTCAATAAGTGGTTTCAAAGTTGGCACCCCACTAAGGTGCACAACATAAATGTAACACAAACTGAAGAAATCTTAGAATTTTATGGGCTTTTCATAACGGCTATCCATTATTATTCCAACTAAAAAAGCGTTTGGGATGTGTCGCGTCAGCTCCTTAATTGCCTTCCCTATAAAAAAACCTCTTCCCTAAAACAACAGTTCTTCTAAATTCATAACTTATTCCCGAAAGAAATAGAAATGAGTGTTATGACCTACGATCGAAAGTACATGAGGGCATTGCTCTCTAATACGCTCTCCAAACCCTTGGATTTCCCCTTGGAGGCTCTCTCTGGGTCTACTTGGGCGTACCCATTTATTGTGAGTATATATAAAAAGAGACAAGTTACATACTAACTAGGGAATCTATTACTTCCTTACCCATCCAAACTTGTGGACTCCTGCTCTTCGCATTCTCATCCCTCAGATCATCATCTCTACTTGTGTTTTCACCTTCTTCCATATCTGGTTTTACCCCCCTCAGGCCATTGTTGCGACATTTTTCAACGGCCCTACGGGCTTGATTACCTCATGGATTGCTATTCTTCAACAGGCTGGTATTTTGTCTCGGTTCATCATCGAAAGGACCATTTTGCCTGGCCCATTGAAGGAGATCTTCGACTCAGTTCTTCTTCAGGATGTCTCGTTTAAGCTTGGACGCGAAATCTATGGGCTCAATGAAAGAGAGCACAAGGCTGAGCAGGTCTTGAATGAGACTCCTTTCAATGTGCTTGTACAGCAGAGAGCTGCATCTGCTTTTGCTACGTGGATGGTGTATATTAGAAACCCATACTACTGGATCAAATTCTTTGCGATTGTGTTTTTTAACCTTATCCCATTTTTTGGGCCTTACGTGTTGATTTTTCTCAGAAGCCCTGGAAAGGCCAGAAGCTTGCATGCACGGTATTTTGCCGTGAAGAGGTTCTCTACAGAAGACATCAATGTATTTTTCAATGCCCACCGTCCGTTGTACACGAGCTTTGGGATTGTGGCGTTGAATTTAGAACTCATCCCAGTTATAGGGATGTTCTTCACTTACACAAACATTGTTGCAGCAGCCTTGTGGGCTGCACAGTTGGAGAAGGAGAGCGAAAAGGAAACAGAGGCTAACATGATTTAAACTGATATTATTGCTAGAAATCTATGCTTTTACTGAATGTAGCCTATAGATTTGTCTGTCGATATACACATTTTACACCTACATATTACACCAACTGACTGAACACAAAAATATTATAACTGAACGACGTTGACTATGTATTTTTCTTCCTATTCTCAACTTCCTCTGTAGGTAGTGTACCCGTAATTCGACAACAACAAAGGAATATGGTAATGGTCAGTCTCCTTCTCCACCACAAAATGTATATCCACAAATGGGAAAAACGTAGTTGCTTTCTTTCCCTCAAAGTAGTGTTTTGTATGAAATCTAATCTTGTAAACTCCTTTCTTCAATGAATTCCATTCGTAGTTCTGACAGATCCCCACTCCTTCAAAATCTCTGTATTTTTTGTTGACAATCCACTTTGAAATACGACCATCGCTGTTAGTCTGTGCCACGGCAAATGGAACAGCGCCACTGAGCTCATCACTTTCAAGACTTTCTGTCAGATTGTTGCTCAAAAATAGGGCATCAGTACTGAGCATATAAAGAGCGCATGTGACGTCCAAGGCAGGTCTGCCACTAGTAGTGTCTAAAATATGGCAAGTGATCGGAGGCATTAGGAAATTAGATTTTTCCCGGTTTTGATCCTGGTTTTAATGTTGAAGATTTGATAATTTCATTTTCGGCCCCCCGATTAATCCACCAGATTGGTAAGTCCTGCAGATAAGGGCGATGTAAGGAATTAAGATCAAAATCTTACAGTTAAGGCTGTTAGTGTTACTGACTGTGATACTTATACTTCGTAGAGATGCTCTTTGTTTTTTTTTTGCTCTCGTAAGTATCTCATAATCGGCTATTAAAAAAATGGTGTGGGGTTGTAAGACCCCTACCTGGTATGAAAATGTTCTTTAGAGTCAAAATGGGCCCCAACTTCTGAAATCTGGTACTCATTATACGAAAAAAAACACATACATGTGCTCAAGGCAAAAACACCAACCAGCAATCTCCATCTGAATCAATAGCTACCACAACTTACTCTTTTCACTGATCATATTCAACGACAGATCAATGAAAATAAGCCACACTCTAAGATCTTAGTGACACCCTCGTTTCTTGTATGCCTGGTTCCCACGTGCTCGACCTATAAACCCCCGTACTTATCTAATAGGGACAATCAAATCAAATATATAAACACAAAGCTTACCCAATTGAGGACTTTTGAGACACAATTAAATTGAAGAAGCTCCACCAAAAGGCCTGTACGTTGTAAATCTCACTCAAGCATCACAAATATTGCAAGCACAACATCAATTGTAACATGGCACCACCGTTATACTCACCACTGATCCGAATCGTTAATTGAAGGACCCCAACTCACCTGTGCGCACGTTTTCTATCCGCACGCACCTACCATTCCCCCCCTAAACCATAAAACAATACAGTTTAATAAATCACCAATCCTCAGCAATTTCTGTCAAATACTTTAACACCCATCTTGCTGAGTATCCGCCATGCACCCCATATGACCACGCCTACCTTAGACGAGCTCCGGCGCTGGTTCGCCGACCAAAGCATACTTTTTCACCCCTCACTCGAGCTTCACAGCACACCCTCCGGCTTTCATGTCTACGCCTCTCGCCCTATAGACCCTGCCACGCTCTCGTATACGGAATCCTTTGAAGATGACGACGGTGTGCGTCACGTGCTTACCCCTATGCCTCTAGTGCGTGTCCCTAAACGCTCCATATTCTCCCCTCGAACCCTGGCCATCTCACGGCTTCTCGTAGACTGTGGGCTAGACGGCTTGGTTGGTCTTTTATTGGCCTTTATTTACGAGCTCGATCTCGGTACCTCGAGCAGGTGGCACCCCTACCTATGCACGTTTGATCTCTCGAGAGACGTTCCGCCCCCCCTCTGGCCCCCCGAGCAAAAAAACTGGCTACGGGGCTCTGAGGCCGCAGACTCCCTCGACGCAGGACGTGTCACCGCTATTGTGGGTATGTGCGAAGAGTTTGCGTCCCACGCACAAGAGCTCGGAGTGCCGCCTCCCCGGGCGCTATCTGATCCTGACGAAAACGCTCGCCTACGCATAGTCGGCGTCTTGGCTCTGCTTCTCTCTGCACGTGCGCTCACTGTGGATCGATACCACGGCCTCTCGTTGGTCCCAGGTGCAGATCTTTTGGTGCGCAAGACCGCAGCCAACGCGCACTACGAAAGCGGCTACGAAGTCTGCATTTTTTGTGGCAAGGCGGGTTGTGGGCACGGAAGTAACTACGTGGAGGGCGAGATTGAAGAAGACGAAATAGAGGAAGAAGAGGAAGATGAAGACAACCTTCCAGAATACCTCAAAAATCACAGAGACAAAGCGGGACGCATCTATGCACTGGACTGCTGCGATGTGGTGTTAGATGAGAGCGTTGAGGCGGGAGGAGAGTTTCTGCTTTCGTTTGGCGAGTGTAGCAATGCAGTGCTCTTATGTAGCTTTGGGTGTGCAGAATTCTACAATGAAAATGACTGTGTATCTCTTGAGGAGGAGCTCTTTTCATTAGAGCCTCTGGTGGTGTTTGTACGCAGACTTCTGTGGTGGCAAGACAGGGGATATGGCCTTTTTCAGCGATACATCCAAAGCACACGAGGCCTAGATGATGAGGAGATGGCCGTATATGTTCCAGGCGCCTGGACTGAAGACCTCAAGGTGTATTATAGACGATTTCTGAATACACTTTTGGGGGTTGCAAGATTACTTACGATGAACGAGGCTGTTTTTCTGGGCGTGGAAAACGTGGAAGAAGAAAACCTGCATGTTATGGGGGTCTTTATGGAGATGGACGAACTGTGCTACCTATTGCTTCGAGAGCTTTTGGAGCGACGGTTGGGACGGTTGCTCCAGGGAGAGTTGTACGATGTGGGTGCAGCTGATGAGGGATATTTGAAGGGCCTCTTGGAAGACCCAAGAGTGGGTGTCTCTGAGAAGCGCAAATTGTATGCCTCGATGGTGGTCGGTGGGGAGGTGGAGGTGGTGAGAGTGGCTTTGAACGTTTTGAGTGAGGCTCAAATCCAGTGATTGGCATGGATGACTTCCGAAAGAAGTTATGCATATACATCACCGTTTCCTAAACTAATTAGCTGCACATTGAGTGTTTCGGCATATGTTTTAGTTTGATAAATATATCACTTGATCCAGCTCATCTTCACTCCTCTTCACTTCTGACAGTCCACCCAGCTGCCTTATGACCAAATAGCATAGTCACATATGAAGTTCATTTCTAGTCACATTATAGAGTATTAAACGTTTACGAAACGATGTAATTCTGAAACCTACGAAAAGATCAAAGATCATAATATTACAGATCATAGTATTTACTTGCATACATCTCACAACTACATCCTATGCCATTCTCAACTTTGGAACCCCTGAGGAGGAATGCTTCCAACGCTCGCCTTAAACCTCTGGATTGCTCCCTCGAATTGCCATTGACACTCTTCGGCCAACATCCCCGCGTATTCGATGTTTAGTCTGGTTTCCGCCATGATTCGCACCAAAATGTCCTTTTGTTCATCTGACAACGCAGCCGCTATGTGAGGCGGAATGTTTACATTTACGTTAGGCGCAGCCACCGCTGGTGTAGGCGCTGCCCCCACCACAGTAGCTGTTTTTTCTTTGGCCAATTGTGCGTACGGTCTCACCACCATCATGTCCGAGGCAACCACATACGCACCGTTCGCAGACACAATAAACCAGGTTCGGTCAAACAGCCTTGTAGTAAAAGTCTTGCCGTTATTTTTGCCCTGATACCCCCCTCTGCCCAGGTACCCTCCCCTTCTTCTATTTGAAGTATGTGTGTTTCTAGGCTGTTCTGGAGCACCCGTCTCCTCAAACTCGCCATGCAAAACAGCTACAATGCACGTGTCGCTCGCCTTCCACGCCTCAATGTTGTATCTGTCTGGGTGCTCCTGCTGCACGTGTCGTGTCTTTGGTATGGCTCTGAACGCGCCCATGATCTGTTCGCCTCCCACAGCAATCTTCCCTCCCGACACACGGGTGAGATTACGCAGTTGCGGGGTGTAATATTCCCACGAGGCCAACTCTCCTGTGGTTGGAGCTGCAGAATCGTATGATAAAGAAAACTGTGACTCTGCCGTGTAGAGACTCGCCAACAGCGCTCTGTTGTTATCCCAGCAATTCAAAAAGTTTGTGATGAACTCGCCCAGAAGGTTTTGCACAATATCATCTTCGAAAAAGAAAGGCTGTGTTGGGAGAGGAAAACTCCAAATTTGTTTAAGTTTTTCCTCGTTACGGACAGAAACGCCGTCCAAAGTTATGAGCCGTGGGAAAAGGCGCATCATCTCGGTAGAGTGCCCAGGGTCGGCGGCAAAGGGGTTACCCTGCACCTCGAGAGCCTTGAGGCTGTTAAGCTTGTGCCGAAGAGGATCCAACGCCTTTAAGCCTGTGAGCATGTTTCTGGCGAGCGAAAGGTTTATTAGAAATGGAAAAGACTGGGATAATGCCGAGATGTCTGATCCACTGCGGATATTATTTTCTGCCAACACTATGGTGTCTACACCCCCAGAAAATGGCTTTTCTTCAGCCACTTTCATCAAAGCAGTGAACATTTTGGAGGCTGTCACGTTGAAAAGACCAGTCTGTGCGAGCTCTGCGTCCCCAGCCATGTTTGTAAGATCAAGAAGCCGTCTTTCAGCCATGAACCGCCGGCCCAAAAATGACCGGAGCACCATAAGCGTGCTCATGGTATTGGAGTCCGACGCAACAACAATTTTCAACAGCTGGCCGGCAAAACGAGCTCCTGAAAACTTTTGAAGATATTCTGCATTCTGTTGCGTCGGAACCGAGGCCCGGATGGTCTCTCCGTTGACCGACACATCTCGAAGTCCAATGTGTGTTTTTCTAGAGATGAAGCTCACCAAATCATCGCGCGAGGCGTTGGTCCAACCCTGAATTTCCACCCACTGTTTCGACTGATCCGCGTGATTGGCAATACGCGAGTTAAGCGACGTTCCCGGGGTGTGCCCTTGGCGACGAAAAGTCATTATTGTTGTTTTTTGTGTTTGTGCTGGGCTTTTTAAGCTGTTCTCTGCTTTTAACCTTTTCTTCCAAACAGTCTATATAATGTGCGTGGGTTATACGACTCGACAACTTCTCTGAGCTGGAAAACTGAGTATGAGCTTACCCAATTGGAAGTGACGTCGTGTGCGTTCCGGAAAGTTACCTGTAACAATCTGTCTTGAAGGGTTTTGGAAAGGAAATTTTTCAATTCTTACTAAGCGCACTGCAGTTCTCTTTGTGAAAGTCTATAAAGCTACTGCTGGAAATGTTACTCGAATTTATAGATTGTAAGGGGCATCCCTTGGTTTACGCTTGATATGGTCCTGCTGTATTTCTCGTATCTCGAATAAGGGCCAATACTTAACAGATCTACATAACAAAAAATTCTAAAAAGATTCTTATAGATTCAAATTATAGTTTTTATGAAGCTGTCGGACATTTTGTAGCCCAATCAAGATATTTTGACTGATTCGGATGAAACTTCACACCCTAAGTACAGACGCGTAAATTATTTTCGCGTCAGTGAAAACAATATCAATATATACTTCGACTACAGATATTGTATGATAGTACAATGTAGAGTACAATTTAACTGTTTATTAAGAGTTATGAGCTCCTAACTACGATACTTTCAATCCTATGTTTGAAGATTTTAGCTCGTAAAAGAGCTTTTCGTAAGTTTTCAAGTGATGATCTTGAGATTGGAAAATTGAATTGATTTTCACTTGAAAACAAACAAAAAAAAGAATATCGGCTTCATTTATTAACATTCTACTCAAATTTGAAGAGCATAAACAATTCATGTCACTCATAACTACGAAACCTATTCTGAGCATTTTCATTATTGCATGTTATCATTACAGACCACTCCTTTGATCTTTTTTTTTAATGTTCTTTCTCGTACTACTCTTCCCTTCTTTCTTTCCGTTTTTCTCGCTTCTCTTCATTTTATTTATCTTCTTTCTTTCTCCAAAGCCCTCGCTGTCCATCTCCATCACACTTTCTCTCTTAGCCTTTGTTGCTTTAGTCAAAGAGCCATTAATCACTCTGTTATCCGAGACCTTCTCGTACTTTTCCATTTGTATTCCTATTCTTTCTTCAATATTCTGAACCTTTTTCACATCTTTGTCGGTTACAAAACTGATACTCTCACCCTTTCTTCCTGCTCTTGCAGTTCTACCTACTCTATGGATATAGTCTGTTGGATCTTGGGGCAAGTCGAAGTTAATCACCATCTCCACAGTAGGTATATCCAACCCTCTGGAGACCAAGTCTGTGGCGACTAATATTCTTGCAGCCTCAGCTCGGAACCTGTGAAGAGAATTCACACGCTCGGTTTGCGGCATTTCCGAGTGGAGAGAGGTGACTCTCTGCTCTAAGTGCCGGAGCGTCCTTCTTAGAAGCTCTGCAGTCACTGTTCTATTGACAAACACAATTACATTCTTCTTCTCGTTTTCTGGATGTGTGAGGATACTGTGAAGGTAAGCTTCCTTCACGTGACTGGGTATATACACATAAGAAATGGCCAAAGTGCTAGGGATAGCCACAGCGTTTTCATTTGCAACCTCATGCACTACAGGCGAGTTCTTCAACTGTGATTCGAGTTCTCTTACTTTGTCATCTACAGTGGCTGTGAACACAAGAGTCTGCCGTTTCTTGGGTAGTATCTCAGAGCATCGACGCATGTCCTTTGCGAAACTTTCACTTAAAATTCTATCTGCCTCATCTAAGACCACATATCTCACGCGGCGAAGCCCCCTAATTGTATCTTCTCCACTATTCATAACGTGATCAGCAAGACGTCCAGGAGTTGCAATAACAAAATGGGGTCTCTTCTGTAAATCTATAGCCTGTTTCACTATGTCTTCTCCACCCACTATTATGCACACTTTAATATTCATGATTGCGCCCAAAGCACTAAATTGCTCAGCTATTTGCATCGCAAGCTCTCGTGTAGGTGTAAGAATAAGACCAAATATACCACAAGGATCCTCTGACCATTTTGTGAGCATTGGAGCACCAAAGGCTACAGTTTTACCAGAACCGGTCTTAGCACCACCAATGAAATCATGTCCTGCAAGAATTTCGGGGATAGAAGCAGTTTGAATTTCTGTAGGTTTCGAAATTTTCATCGCTGCAAGCGACTCACATAACCAACGAGGCACACCGAGGTCCTGAAAAGATGGCATTTGGATATTTTGAGTGAAATGGGATTTTTAGCTTAAATTTTTTTGGAGCCAGTAGGACGGGGCGTGCAGGGCTGCTAACATGATATTTAATAAGTAGTGGCGAATACATAAACTACCATGTTCTTGACTAGAAGCGAGTACGACAGAGGGGTCAGCACATTTTCTCCAGAGGGCCGCCTTTTCCAGGTCGAGTATTCGTTGGAGGCTATTAAGGTGGGTATTTTCATGTTGTGATTGATTGAATCTAATGTGTTCGAAGTCAACGATTGATCCTGCTCATTAATCCTTTCATCACATTTTTTGCGAAAATTGTCCATAAATCATCGGTCCAATCATTCGGTTGATCATATCGCTCACTAATAGCTTTGATCAAGCCATTTTACCAGAGCTAGCTTTAAAATTACGTACTAACCAGCTCGGCTCGACAGCCATTGGGATTTCCACCTCGGAGGGTGTTATTCTTGCTGTTGAGAAGCGTGTAACGTCTTCACTTTTAGAGTCTTCTTCCATCGAGAAGATTGTAGAGATTGACCGCCACATTGGCTGTGCCATGTCTGGTCTCACTGCAGATGCACGTCTGATGATCGACCACGCCAGAACATCTTCTTTGCAGCACAACTTGTACTATAATGAAGACGTCACCGTCGAGTCTTTGACACAGAGTGTATGTGACTTGGCTCTTCGTTTTGGTGAAGGTGTGGATGGTGAGGAGAGATTGATGTCGCGTCCTTTCGGGGTGGCTCTTTTGATAGCCGGCATTGACGAGAACGGCCCTCAGTTGTACCATGCAGAGCCTTCTGGTACGTTCTACAAATACGATGCCAAGGCCATCGGCTCTGGATCTGAGGGAGCTCAGGCCGAGTTGAATAACGAATACCACTCGTCTTTGACATTGGAAGAGGCCGAATTGTTGATCTTGAAGATCCTCAAGCAGGTCATGGAAGAAAAACTTGATCTGGATAACGCCCAATTGGCTTCTGTCACAAAAGAAAAAGGTTTCCAGATTTACAGTGATGAGAAAATGGGCAAGATCGTAGAGAAATTGAGAGCTCAGGAAAAGGACGCTGAGGATGCTGAGGCTGAAGAGGCTAGCTAGATGATATTGATGTGTATGGTTTGTTGTAGATTTGTCTGTTATCAGCCTTGATTCTCTATATATTCTATTAGCATTCGAATACCCGTAAGATATCAAAAATATTATTTTCGTATTATGCATGAAACATTACAAAGTTAGAAGTCATAGCTGATCTTCCGCGCGCCGTTGGACTCATCTTTCCCACGTGACAAAAATTTTCAACACCCCCAAAAAAAATCCACACACCCCCACACCACAGATGCCAGTCTCTCGAGACCATTACTACCTTCTATCTTCAGAGATCGAGGGAGAGCGTATATCCTCTGCTGTCGCTCTAATAAAAGAGCTCCAGGCTGCAGACGACTCTGCAGAGTACGACTATGCTCTCACTCGTCTCATCAAAGGGCTTGCATCATCTAGGGCGGCGGCTCGTATCGGTTTTTCCATGGCTCTCTCTGAAATTTTGGACATCCTCTACCTGAAGAAAGAAATCTTGGCAGAAGCCTATCTTGAGAGGCTCTCTTCACAGCTCCAGGCTGCCAAACTGTCAAACAAAGCGAGAGATGAAAGGGCCCTTCTTTTTGGTCATCTTTTTGGGCTCAAGGCTCTTTCTGGACTGAAACTTCTTCGGGAAACATCTTCAAAATCATTTGATTCCGATTTCAGTCTGTTTACTCTGCTGCTTGTGGAACTTGCCCTCTCAAAATCTTGGATCCGAGAGCCGTGCTTCCACACACTCTACCAGTTTGTAGCCAAACTTTTCCCACAGCTTTCTGACGAAAATGTTCTCGAAGTTTTGAATGTTGTCAATCAGCGCGGTTTGGTGTTCTCCACAGAAGGGCTTCTGTTGTATGTTTTGGTGTTCACTCAGAAAAAAGAGCTTCTTTCGAAGCTCGAGTTTACCGGAGGATGGAAGGGAAATAATCCCCTCCTCAAGCTGAACTTGGCGACACTCTCTAGAACTTTGAAAGATGCTGATATGGTGGCACTAGAGGATCAAAAAAAACAGAAGGGCAGCTGGCAGGCCCAGTTGCACTACGTTTGGAGCATTTTGGTTCCTTTGTTTGTGCATTCTGAGACAGGCTTTGAAGAGGAGTCATCTGAGCCAGACAAAAAGAAGAGAAAGAAGAACAAGAAGTCCAAGAAGAAGGAGAAGAAAGAAGACTCTATAGTCACTTTACCTGATTTCTGGAAAACTGCAGTAGATGATCTGCTTTTTTCTAACAAGTCTTCGCCAGAAAGAAAATACTGGGGATTCGAAGTGTTTCGTCTTTTTCTCAATGAGTTCATCACCATCTCGCCCCAAATTGGCGAGTTTGAGACTCTTTTCACAGAAAATTTCATGAGAACTCTCATAAACCAAGCTAGTCTTTCGAAGAGATTGCTCCATGCTATGGCTAAAAACACTATCCTCTCACAGGCTATAGCACAAAGCCTCGCTTCCAAGAAAGAGGGTGTTCCTATGGTGCGTGTACTTTACTCGCAGCTTGCTCTCGGGCGTTTTGGGAACACCTCTTTTGATTTAATTACTGGCACAAAAACAATTGATCTGCTTCTTGGAAACCTTGCCTCCTTTGGAGAATATTCAGACCTTGTTTGGATCTCTCTGAAGCTTGTTGACGTGTTGGACCTGCCCTTGGATTTCAAAAATGACATTGAAGACCTTTCCTCCGATGATAGAAAACAAAAGTATATCGAGAAAACCCAAAAATGGGCGGCTCATCAACTCAATCTTCTCACAAGACTCTACAAGGCACGCGTGAATCGCGAGACCCACACTGGTAGCTCTAGCATGAGAAACGAGTGGTTGGAGAGGGTGGTAAGGGGTCTTGTGGCCCACGGATTCTTCAAGCCCAAGAATGGCATTTTTCTGAAAACAGTAGCTGAGAATATATCCCAAAAGCTCTCTGCTCTTCTTTTGGATGCCTTGGCCCTCAAAAGAGTAGACAACCATCTGTGGATGTATGTTGCTTTGAAAGAGGCCTTCAGAATTCAGAATGAGGGTGGGTTATTGCCAGTGGTGGAGCTAGATCATGAGCTCCAGAAGATCAAACTGCGCAACTTTAAGGCTCTCACAAAGCTCATAGGGCGTAAAAACCAGCTTCTTGAAACCGCACGCATTCTGGGTACAGTGAGCTCACAGGCAAAAACTTTGGAGTCCTTTGAACTCATTTACGGCACCGTGTTGCTTCTGCTTTTCCTGGATGTTCTGGCTGTGCAAGACTCTATTGGTATTTTGTCTGACATTACTGCAGCTTATAGAAAATTCAGATTGTCTGAGGATGTTAAAGAAGAGTCAGATGAGGGAAGCGGATCTGAATCGTCAGGGGCAAGTGATAGTGAGCTGGCTGTGTCTTCTGTGCTGACAGAGGATCGGGAGTTTGATGCAGTAGACATTTTGATGGATATTGTGCTTGGGTTTGCCCACAAGAAGTCTGCTTTCTCTCGGAAATTGTCTTTGACTGTATGGGAGTTGTTTGTGGGAGACATGAAATGGGCCAATTTTGGTGTCTTGACCGATATTTTGCTGGTCAAGGAAAACGTGGAGGGACAGAAGAAAATTTTTGACGGAGAAGAGGATGAAGAAGAAGAAGAAGAACAAGAAGAAAACGAGGAAGAGGACGAGGAAGAAGAAGAGGATGAAGAAGAGGAAGAAGGAGAAGAGAGTGAAGGTGGCGTTGACAAAAACTTCTTGGATGATTTGGACAAGAAAACTGTGAAAGATTTGGCTAAAGCCATGAATATTCCTGCAGAGGCTGACACAAAGGAAGCCAAGGAAAAACAAGAGATTGAAGAAGAGGAAGAAGTTGAAGAAAACAACGATTCTGACTTGGACTCTGATGCTTCTTTGGATAGTATGGATGACGAGGAAATGCTTGCTATAGACTCTCAGCTCAGTGCAATTTTCAAGCAGAGAAAGGATGCGATGACTGCAGGGCAAGCTAAAAGTGGGAACAGGAGACACGAGCTCAAAGTGGAGGCCCAAGAGAACATGGTTTTCTTTAAGCTGAGAATTTTGGACCTTTTAGAGGTGTATATTGGAAGACTTAAAAGCACCACTGGAAGTTTGAATGACGAGAAGTACACTTGCTTGTCTTTGGTTTTGCCTTTGATAGAGTTGGGCGAGTTGACAGAGAACACAGGGTTGAGAGAAAAGACATTTAAAATTGCTAAAAAATTGGCTAAAGTGAAAGTCATTTACGATGGAATTCCAGGTGGTAATGCTGATAACGTCGTTGATGGAAAGTACTTTGTGAATCTCTTAAAAGAGTTACACAATAGAGGGTTGACGAGTAGTAGCCAGGGTGTGCTATCTGTGAGCAATTCTTTGTCTATTTTTGTTAGTAGGGCTTTGTTGGGAACCAAGGGAGAGGGCTCTAGCTTTGTAGAGAGTTTGGATCAGATCTTGGGTGTTTACAACGAGACACTTAAGAGGTGGATTATTGGCGAACGGGTGAATACGAAGCTCAACCAGGGCACTATATTCTTCGATTTCATCAACTATCTTAGCTCTCTCAGAGAAAAGAACGATTCTTAGATTTCTCACTAATAGAACTGTTCAAATGACAGCAGATTTTGTATTTCGAATCCATAAAGAGTTAGGTTAGGTCACAGAGCACGTTTTTAAGATAAAGATCAAAAGAAGTATTCGTTCGAGTGTAAAATTCAAAACACTTTTTGGGGGGGAGTTCCTTTCGTGTGCTCTTCATTCAATAATACGTTGCCACAACGAACTTTGGGAATGCTAGACTTCTACAAGCACCTAAGTATAGTACATTTATAACCAAAAATATCTCAAATGCATAAAAATGCTTCAAATACTAGCCATCCCTATCCTCATTCTCCAAACCATTATACACATTCTTCGCTAGAAGTCTCTCCAACTCTGCTTTGATATATGCCACCTTATCTGTGCTAACAACTAAGTTTGTGTCGTCGAGCTCTTCTATTATTATGTCATGATTTCGTGAATCAATCTCTATTATAAGGGCCTTTATAGAGGGGTCACTAGTTAGTATGCATCTAACTTGCGCTTTTCAATAAACTCACCATTTAACGAGACTCCCTTTGATGACTTTGACCATTTTTGGGAATTTAATATGTTTTTAGCCTTTTTGCGTGTTTTGGATGAGATTCCAATGATTTGGCTCTCAAATTTAGAAATGTTCAAGGTTTGTAGGTATTGTTTTATTGAGAGTGCGCAAAGCAATGACCTTCATAGAGTTCTGATCTGTGATTGATTACTTTAAACCTTTCATAAATCAATGAAAGATCAGAAATATGAGTAGAGAAAAACTGGGAACCTTTTAAGCGAGTATATAATCTGTAAACTAGAATTATAGCCTCAAAAGTTATTTAGTGATTTTCATGAATGTAGACTTGAAATATTTAACTAAAAACTGCCGCCAACAGATGTCCGCGGTGAACGCCCTTTTAGGGCAGGTGAGGAGATGTATAACGTCGAACTCCCCTTTAAACCAAGTTATTTTTCTAGATGTTCAAAAAGGACCCGAGTTGATAGCCAAAATCAAGCAAGAAACCCGGGAATTTAGCGACGAAGCAATATCGACTAGCGTGAAAAATTACCAATTCTTCGACGCAAACACATCCTCCTCTGCTTTTGAGCAATTCTTGACAAGCTATCTCATTTTCATTCGAGATTTTGACCCATTCAGCATCCTAAATTCTATAGATTTGGTTTTGAACTACATCAATGCATTGGTTGTTGTTTTCAATAATAACGATGAGCTCGGTGAGATTCTCCGGGACTTGCTTTTGTCAGATCTTTTCTATACTTACACGTTGTGTGAGATAAGTGACAAAGTGCTACGAGAACAGAGTGTGAGTAGAAATAATCCTATCCGTTCAAAACTAACGGTGCCTCTCTCCAAACTATACAATAACTGTAAAAAAGCTTTCCAGACGAATAACAACAACTTTGCAAAGAAAAGCATTTTTTTGAAAGTTTGTAACATTCTTGTTCTGATTTACTTTATAATTGACCAGCCCTTGAGCTGCAATACAATTTTTGTCAATAACAGGAGCAACAGATTGAAACTCTTAAATGGCTCCAGCTTTGGAAAAGCAGATGTCATAAAACATCGGTATTATCTTGGCCGATATTTCATCATCATTGGTAGATTCGAAGAAGCTTTAATACAGTTTAGTCAATGTTACGAAAAATACCCTCTGAGATACACAAACGCCAAAATTTTTGCTCTTATTTCTGAGGCTTATATAATAGGGCTCTTGGTTAATGGTTATAAGCCCAGAAGATCTCTTTTGGTGAAGTTAAGAGTGGATTATAGAAATGTATACGAGGAATTAGTGCGTCTTGTTACAAGTGGAGAAGTTTACAGATTGGACCGCTTCATCCATCAAAATGCAGAATTTTTCCGCTACAAAGCGATATTTAACATTTGTTTAGGATCATTGTCGTTGATTGCATATAGAAATCTCTTCTATAGGGCTTTCAAGACAATAAACAATGGTGATATAAAGCAGAACTACGAAAATTCAGTTTCATATAATACCTTTTCATCTGCTCTTAGAGTTGTGGGAGTAGAAGACGCAGGTAATGATCGAGTAGAAGAGATTTTGGTGTCTTTGGTTGCGCGTAAATGGATCCGTGGAGTCATCCACTCAAATATGGAGCTTGTGAGCGTTTCTAAAAAAGGAGACGTTTTCCCCCCTACCGCATCTATGATATTGACGAAAAGTGGACATACTTACGATTTTGATTGGTTAGATAGGTAGTGTCAAATGTACGATACGCTGGTGGCTAATGAGCAACCTTAAATCAATTTGTAAAAAAATAATCTAAAAACGGAACTGCCACTCAAATGGGTTGAGAAAAACGATTTCTAATTATAGGTCACATAACCTGCCTAGAGCTGTTTCTTTTTTGGTGGTCAATTAAGCCTGAGTCTCACAACAGGCAGAAAAAGCAAAATCTCAACGCCGACTGAAAAATTCTTGCTTTATTGCTGACCGGATCCGAGTAAACTATTTCTGATTCACCAATCTGTTTTAGCGGTTGATGGAGCCATCGTAACTCAAACTAATAGTTCGGAATAAAATCATCCGAGCTATCACGTTACAAATCAGTACCACGAGGGGCTATAGCAGAATATTTGATTAGCATCTATTATTATCTCTACAAGTGGGTAATTCAAAAGAAAGTGCAGCGACTTGAGTCAGGCTGGTCGGGCTTTGAGCTGAGTTTACCAACCTGTTAAAATTCTAGAACATCCGGTCCACAGATTGCTTTGATCCGAACCCTGGAAGAGCAACTGTCAAATACACTCGAATAATGTGCGTGCACATTTTGCAAAATTAGTGTTAATTGGCAAATAGGCTCTTAGTTGATCGCGTTCTCTCACTTTTCACATTTTTCAAATATGTCAAACGGTGACGTTAACGTCAAAAACTAACTGGCCATCCACAAGTTCTGGATCAAAACTGATCAAGGTAGGACAATTTCCGAAACAACCACATTATGTCTATTGGATCTTTGTTAATTAGCTTTTCCTTACGCGTTCCTGATAGGGGCTATAATTAATCAGACGACGTATATAACCTTGTAAACGGGGTTCATGAAAATCCTTCGATTCAGAGACTGTGATCCGCCATGGCATTTTTTAAGCTATTTAGTATCTAACTTGTCGCTCCAAATCCCAAATCAATCCTTATCAAACCCAGACATTTTATTTACCACTTTTGTTTACACGTTCCTTATTTTGAAAAGTTTTGATATGGCCCTAATCTAGATGCATACGGCGGCGCTAAAAATAAGTGTAGTCTGTGTACAACGCTCGAAGATCTGGTCTTACTCAACAACCATGAAATTTAGGACCATGTCTCGTGTAGCTACTTACAACCCTCATCTCGGATCTCCCCCGAAAAATTTTCAGGTCTGAAAAGAAAAAACACCCAGACACCATATCTTGCATATCTCTGGATCTAGATTGCACTGTAATCATCAAAACAAATCAATGAGATTAGAATAACCGCGTTCTCTGAATAAACACGTACCATCCGCACATTACCTTCAACACCGTTCATTTTCGCGTCTCAACCCCTATCCGTGCACTGTCCACCGCGCCTCCCCCTGCATCCGGTTAGAAGCCCCCCCTATTCCACCACATTTCCTTTTCGAATCTTTCTCTCTTCCTCACATGTCCTACAACGACAACTACCACGGTCAGTACTACGACCAGCAGGGCGAGACCCCGCAGGAAGGGTACGACCAAGGCTATGGACAGGACCAGTATTATCAGGGTCAGGACCAGAATGCCGGCGGTTATTACGACCAAGGCTATGACCAGGGCCAGTACTATGACCAACAGGGCGCGCAGCAGGGGGGCCAGTACTACGACCAGCAAGGCGGACAGTACTATGATCAGTACGACAATCGTGGCATGACCCCAAATGCTGGACACGACCAGGAGGCCTTTTCCGACTTTCTGTATGGGCCTAATGGGGGTCAACCAGGAACCCCAGGGTACGACTATGGCACTCAGTACACTCCATCCCAGATGCTGTACAACGACCCACGCTCTCTGGGTACTCTGACTCCAGTTTATGGAGCTGATGGGTATGGTGGTGAGGGCTACATGCCGGCCTTGCCAACCGACCCTTACCCTGCCTGGACCGCGGACAATCAGGCGCCTGTCAAGTTGGAAGACATTGAAGATGTTTTCATTGACTTGGCCAACAAGTTTGGTTTCCAGAGAGATCTGATGCGGAACATGTTTGACCATTTTATGGTGCTTCTCGATTCGCGTTCGCTGAGAATGGCGCCTGCTCAGGCGTTGCTTCTGATCCATGCCGATTTTATTGGGGGCGACACTGCCAACTATAAAAAATGGTACTTTGCTGCTCACCTTGATCTCGATGACCAAGTGGGTTTCCGTAACATGAACCTCGGAAAGCTTCTGAAGAAGGCCAAGAAGGCTCTGAAGAAGGCCAAGAAGGCGAGAAAGGCCCTTGAAAAAGACAAGACCGATGCTCTGGCCATGCAGGAGCTCGAGAATGACGACTCTTTGGAGGGTGCTGAATACCGTTGGAAGCTGGAGATGGCAGCTCTTAGCCCTATCGAGAAGGTGCGCCAGGTTGCATTGTACCTTCTTTGTTGGGGTGAGGCTAATCAGGTGAGATTTACTCCAGAGTGCTTGTGTTTCATATACAAGTGTGCTTCGGACTACCTCAACCTGCCTGCGTGCCAAAACCGCACAGAGCCTGTGCCAGAAGGAGACTATCTTAACCGTGTGATTACGCCATTGTACAACTTCCTTAGAAACCAGTTGTACGAGGTGCAGGACGGTAAGTTTGTGAAACGTGAGCGTGACCACAATAAGGTAATTGGTTACGATGACGTGAACCAGCTTTTCTGGTACCCAGAAGGTATTGCTCGTATCATTCTCGAGGATGGCTCCAGACTTGTGGATCTTCCTTCTGAGGAGCGGTTTTTCAAGTTGCAAGAGGTGGACTGGAACAATGTGTTTTTCAAGACCTACAAGGAGATCCGTACCTGGTTGCACATGATAACAAACTTCAACAGAGTCTGGGTTATTCACGCCTCGGTTTACTGGATGTACATTGCGTACAACTCGCCTACCGTGTACACAAAGAACTACCATCAGCTTGTGAACAACCAGCCTCTTCCTGAGTACCGTTGGGCTGCTGCTGCTCTTGGTGGTACTGTGGCTTCTCTCATTCAGCTTGGTGCTACACTTTTCGAGTGGATGTTTGTTCCTCGTAAGTGGGCCGGAGCTCAGCACTTGTCTCGCCGTTTTATGTTCCTCATCTTGATCTTAGCGGTCAACTTGGGTCCTGTGATTTTTATCTTTGCCTACGACCCAATTGACACCTACTCCAAAATTGCCCACGTGATTTCGGTAATTGTGTTCTTTGTTGCCGTGGCTACGGTTGTATTCTTCTCTGTAATGCCTCTTGGCGGTCTTTTCACTTCTTACATGAAGAAGCTGTCTAGACGTTTCATGTCTTCCCAGACCTTTACTGCGAACTTTTACCCGCTTTCTGGTCTCGACATGTGGATGTCTTACCTTTTGTGGACTGTGGTTATGACCGCCAAGTTTGTGGAGTCCTACTTCTTCATGGTGTTGTCCTTGAGAGACTCTATTCGTAACCTTTCTACGGCTCACATGAGATGCGCTGGTGAGGTTTGGTGGGGAAACAAGCTCTGTGTCTACCAGCCTCAGATTGTGCTCGGGTTGATGTTTTTCACAGACTTTGTTCTTTTCTTCTTGGATACTTACATGTGGTACATTATTTGTTGCTGTGTGTTCTCCATCGGTAAGTCTTTCTACCTTGGTATCTCTATTCTTACGCCTTGGAGAAACATTTTCACTCGTCTTCCAAAGCGTATTTACCTGAAGATCTTGGCTACAACCGATATGGAGATCAAATACAAGCCTAAGGTGCTTATCTCTCAGGTCTGGAACGCCATTGTCATCTCCATGTACAGAGAGCATCTTCTTGCGATTGACCACGTGCAGAAGTTGTTGTACCACCAGGTGCCTTCTGAGGTTGAGGGAAAGCGTACTCTTAGAGCGCCAACCTTCTTCGTGTCTCAGGATGACAACAACTTTGAGACCGAGTTTTATCCTAAGGACTCTGAGGCAGAGAGAAGAATCACTTTCTTCGCCCAGTCTCTTGCTACGCCAATTCCTGAGCCTTTGCCTGTCGAGAACATGCCTACTTTTACTGTGTTTACTCCTCACTACTCTGAGAAGATCCTTCTTTCCTTGAGAGAGATCATCAGAGAGGATGACCAGTTCTCGCGTGTGACCCTTTTGGAGTACCTCAAGCAGCTTCATCCTGTTGAGTGGGACTGTTTTGTTAAGGACACCAAGATTCTTGCCGAGGAGACAGCTGCTTACGAGAACGGTGCGGAACAGGAGAAGGAGGATGAGAACGCACACATGAAGCTGCAGATCGACGACCTTCCTTTCTACTGTATTGGTTTCAAGAGTGCTGCTCCAGAATACACCCTCAGAACCCGTATATGGGCTTCTCTTAGAGCCCAGACTTTGTACAGAACTGTGTCTGGTATGATGAACTACGCAAGAGCCATCAAATTGTTGTACCGTGTTGAGAACCCTGAGATTGTACAAATGTACGGTGGAAACACAGAGGGCTTGGAGAAAGAGTTGGAGCGCATGGCTCGTCGTAAGTTCAAGTTCTTGGTGCTGATGCAGCGTCTTGCCAAGTTCAAACCTGAGGAGATGGAGAACGCGGAGTTCCTTCTTCGTGCTTACCCTGACCTTCAGATTGCTTATCTTGACGAGGAGCCACCTTTGAACGAAGGTGAAGAGCCTAGAATTTACTCTGCTGTGATCGATGGTCACTGTGAGCTTCTTGAGAATGGCCGCAGAAGACCAAAGTTCCGGATCCAGTTGTCGGGTAACCCAATCATTGGTGACGGTAAGTCTGACAACCAGAACCACGCTCTTATCTTCTACAGAGGTGAGTACATCCAGTTGGTGGATGCTAACCAGGACAACTACCTTGAAGAGTGTCTTAAGATTCGTTCTGTTTTGGCTGAGTTTGAGGAAATGAACACCGAATACGCTAACCCATACGCCCATAACTTGGAGAAAGACAAGGAGGACTTCCATCCTGTTGCCATTGTGGGTGCTCGTGAGTACATTTTCTCCGAGAACACTGGTATTCTTGGTGACGTGGCTGCTGGTAAGGAACAGACTTTCGGTACTCTTTTCCACAGAGTGCTCGCCCAGATTGGTTCTAAGCTTCACTACGGTCACCCCGACTTCCTTAATGCGACTTTTATGTGTACCAGAGGTGGTGTCTCTAAGGGTCAGAAGGGTCTTCACTTGAACGAGGATATTTACGCCGGTATGAATGCTCTTTTGAGAGGTGGACGTATTAAGCACTGTGACTACTACCAATGTGGTAAGGGAAGAGATATGGGTTTCGGTTCGATTTTGAACTTTACCACCAAAATTGGTGCTGGTATGGGAGAACAGATGTTGTCTCGTGAGTACTACTACTTGGGAACTCAGCTTCCTCTTGACCGTTTCCTCTCGTTCTATTATGCTCACCCTGGTTTCCACGTTAATAACTTGCTTATTCAGTTTTCTCTCCAGCTCTTCACCTTGACTTTAGTCAACTTGAACCTGATGGCCCACGAGTCTATCATTTGTGTGTACAACAAGAACACACCTGTGACCGATAAGCAGATTCCACGTGGTTGCTATAACTTTTCTCCTGTTGTGGACTGGGTCCGTCACTACACGTTGTCCATTTTCATTGTATTTTTCATCTCTTTCATTCCTCTTTTTGTTCAGGAATTGATTGAGAAGGGATTGTGGAAACTGGCCAGTCGTCTTGCCCGTCACTTCTGCTCTCTTTCTCCAATGTTTGAAGTGTTTGTTGCTCAGATTTACTCCAGTTCTATCATGTCTGACCTTTCCTTCGGTGGTGCCAGATATATTGCTACTGGTCGTGGTTTTGCGACTGCCAGAATTCCATTCTCTGTGCTCTACTCGCGTTTTGCTGTGCTGTCCATCTACATGGGGGCTAGAACTTTGCTTCTTCTCTTCTTTGGTACTGTGGCTCACTGGCAACCAGCTCTCTTGTGGTTCTGGGCTTCTTTGCTGGCGCTTATTCTTTCGCCAATTGTATTTAACCCTCACCAGTTTGCGTGGAGCGACTTTTTCATTGACTATAGAGACTTTATCCGTTGGCTCTCTCGTGGTAATACTAAGTTCCACAAGAACTCTTGGATTGGTTATGTTCGTATGAGCAGATCCAGAATCACTGGTTTCAAGAAGAAGGTTCTTGGTGAGCCCTCTGAGAAGGCTGCTGGCGATGCTCCAAGAGCCCACAGAAGTAACGTTTTCTTTGCCGATGTCATTCCTACTGCTATCTACGCTGCTGGTGTGTTTGTGGCTTACACTTTCATCAACGCCCAGACCGGTGTTAAGGGTGGAAAGGCCTCCCCAATGAACTCCACCTTGAGAATGGCGATCTGTGCTTTGGCTCCTATCGCGATTAACCTCGGTGTTTGTGCGGGTATTATGGGCTTTTCTTGTTGTGCGGGTCCTATTTGCGGTCTTTGTTGCAAGAAGACTGGTGCTGTGACTGCTGCTATAGCTCACGGAATTGCTGTGATTGTTCACGTCATCTTCTTCATTGTGATTTGGGTGCTCGAGGGCTTCTCTTTTGCTCGTATGTTGATTGGTCTTGGCTGCATGATCTACGTCCAGCGCTTCATCTTCAAGCTTATGGGTACCACCATGTTGACCCGTGAGTTCAAGAACGACCATGCTAACTTGGCCTTCTGGACCGGTAAGTGGGTTGGTTCTGGTTTGGGCTGGATGGCTATTTCTCAGCCAATGAGAGAGCTTTGTGCCAAGACCATCGAGATGTCGGAGTTTGCTGCGGACTTTATTCTCGGACATGTTATTCTCTTTGTTCAGTTGCCTATTTTGTGTGTGCCTTTGGCTGACAGATGGCACTCTCTGCTTCTTTTCTGGTTGAAGCCTTCTAATCAAATCAGACCTCCAATCTACAGTTTGAAGCAGAGCAAGTTGAGAAAGAGAATGATCAAAAGATACACTGCTTTGTACTTTACCATCTTAGTGTTTTTTGTGATTGTTATTGCTGCTCCTGCTGTGGCGGGTAAGTTTGTGGGCTCTACCATCGAGGAGAACCTCCAGAGTGGTATCACCAAGGGTTTGTACCAGCCAAAGAAGCAGAACAACAATGACACTGGTAAGAGTGCTCCAAAGTCGTTCTTGACAGTTACTCCAAGTTTGAGTACCTGGAAGACGATTGCTTGAATTTCGTGTTTATTGTTCTCATTCTTCTGATTGGTTCTAGCACTAGCGTCAAGCTGGCGCTTCATAGTTGGGTTACTTTGGCCGCTGGTCGAGGTAGGGGGGAGTTGAAGAGGGGTTTTGTTGGCGAACGGGGGGTGCATTTGGTTTATTGAATTATATACTGTGACTTATCTATGTATAGATGAATCATGTAGTTTGTGTTATATCTGGTCACACCGATATTTTATATCGAGTTGATATGTTGTTGAACTTGGTATAGGTCTATATATAGTAATGACGATTGATGGTCTGTTAGCTAATAACTCATGTGCTTAGCTTAAAACACAAACTATCATATCATGACGATAATAGCGTAGCTCATGCTTATGTGTGCTCTCATATCATGGCTAACTGCAGGGTTTGAGGGGAGTGGTCTATTCTTTCACCTGTCATTTGAAGAGCTTTATGCTCTAAAATCATATAGCTATCGTCAAGTTACTATATCGAAGCCTAGATTGTATACTAGAACTTATTTCGCCTCCACCACAAGAACACAGCACCGCTTAATAACCATCTAAAAACACTCCACATACACTACAAAAACAAACAATTAAACATACATTTTAGTATTAGCCACTCCCATTATACTCCAAGTCCTTCAAGTCCTCTTCTATAGGGTCGATATCACTCACATCGTTGACCATACCCACACTCAGGTCTTCATCATCCTCCCATTTCTCGCCAAAAATTTCTTCACTCAACCGACTCAAGTAATCGATTAACACGTCCATTTCCATAAGTTGGTTCAAGTCCTCGTTGCTCTCTTCAGAGCGTCTTATACTGCTAACAGTACGGTCATAAAACACTTCATAGTGCTGAATAATGAGATCCTTCACACCATCTACAAGGTAGCCCACAACCATGCTGTCATCTATGTATATAGCCGACAAATTTCTGAGGCTCTCGAACTCCCCTCTGATGCTATCCTTCAAGTCTTGCATAATCACCTCAATTGTACCCTCCTTGTTTAAGGGCAGAATTGCCTCAGAAACTAAAGTCTCAATGAAGCCGTGGACTGTGTCCCTGAGCAGAATCAGAAGCTCCATGCGGGCATCGTACATGTTAGTGACAATCTTAGGCACAGTGTCCTTGGCTGTCTGAAGAACACCCTTCGACCATACAGTCCCAGAACGGAATTTTTGGAAAAGATTGGCTATTCCACTGAAGTCAAAGTCTACATCACTGTATCCTGTATACTCAATGTCGAAAGACTCAATGTTCTTCTTGAGAATAAGAAGGTTCTTCATGAGAAAAAGCTGAGAGTCTTTAGGACCATAGAGCTTGAGAGAGTACTCGTACGCCTCTTTGAGAGAGACTATACAGATGTGTACAATATTGTGAGCCAAGTCATCGAATATGGCCAGATTTACAAGCTGATGAATTTGAGAAAGAAGAACGATAGCAGTCTTTAAACTAGGATACCACCCTCTGTAGTAGCCTTCAGTCTCCGAGTCAAAGAGAGAAGATTCAGGGTCATTTCTAGCTGTTCCAGAACTAAAGTCGTCCAACTTAGGCTTGTATTTTGTAATATTGTCGTCAATAAACACCTGCACTTTGAAAATAAGTCTAGCTTGAATATCGGTGAGTATAGGGTTGAAAAGACGACCGTAGTTGATGCGGAACTTGCGGAACTCCTGGTCTTCGAAGTCTTCATCGTCGGGATCATAGTATTTCTGGAGAAGAGTGATCATTTGACATAAAGTCCTGATTTCATTCTCCCTGAGAACTCGGTCACGTATGAGATCATAAAGAGGTTCCAAAAGAGATGATTCGACCCAAGAGAAAAATGGCTCCAGAGCAAACTTCATGAAGTCTGTATAGTTGAATTCAGGATCTTGAAGATAGTCCTCAGCATCTGAATCTCCCAAATATTCGGAAAAGTTTAGACTTTTTTCGGCCACAGAGCCATCCTGAAGCCCTCTAGAGAGTCTGAAGTCGTTGAAAAACCGGCAGAAAAGCTCATATTCATCATTAATGAGACTCACATAGAAAGTGAGATTATCTTGAAGCATTTGCAGGATTTCTTTATGGTCTGAAAGACTGGCCGCACCTACTATATTTTCTTTGAGAGAGCCCTGAAGAAGCTTTCCTCTCAGAGAGCAGTAGACGTTATAAATATCCCCTAAAAGACCCTCATACTCACTATATAAAGTCTGCTTCTCATACAAGATAAGCATCAAACGATTGATCTCTGGAGCTACTTGTCCAAACCGCGTGTATAAAAGAACGCTGGCAACAGCGCTGCCTTTTTCACGAATTTCTCCGGAGGCGATAGTATATACTTTATTCAATGCATTCACAATGTAATTACGAACCAAGGTAAGCGCTTTACTGAGGGCACTTTCAAGAACAGCTCTATACGACTCTGCATCCCGAAAGTCAGGGTTTTCACGTACTACTCCCAAACTCTGGTCTAGCTGTTTGAGTACATCCACAAAACGCGACAGGCGAATAATTTTGTTGAGGCCAGGCTTATTGAGAAATGCGTTGATCGAGCTGAGATTCTCAAAATTGGAGAGATCCAAAGACAACGCTTTGTGGAAAGAGGTTATTTCTGCGTACTCTTCGAGAAGACGATTGGACTCCTCCTGGAAGTCTCTAGTGTCTTTTGTGATCAGGTCATACGTCTTATTCAAGTTTTCTATGGAGGTTAAGAGATTTTCCATCTTTTTGAGAAGTTCAGTGTTGCGCTGGCGCTGGAGAAGGATGCTGTTTTGGAAGGCCAAGTATGGGGCTGCAGAAGCCGCGAAATCAGAGTTCTCAGCAGCAGTGTCGGGAATCACGTTATAATCAAACAGAGCCACGTACTCGGACCATAGCCGCGCAGATTCTATTTCGCTGAGCGGGTAATTTAGCCTGTGCTTATGGCGGGCTGCATTTTCATCCGTAGAAACCAAATTATTGTCAGATTGGGAGCGGGAGATGGGTTTCTTAGGCGAGGAAGGTTCAAGAGAAACATGACTATGTGATTCAGGAAGTGAAGTCGCAATTGCCTGCACTATAGAGCGGCTACGTGTTCGCGGCATGTTGAAATTTTGGTTGTCAATTAAAATTCTGGTAGCGCTGATTCACTTAGTGTCAAGCTCAAACGATATCAACACACAATAGTACAGTTTTGAAGCTTCCTCTTCTTTCCTCTTATTCTAATGAGTACCGACACTGACTTGATCTGAGCGTTTCGATGATTCCAGTAATTTAAGTGGAAGGTTTGAAGTTTGAAAATTTGGGAGAGCCCAACCTCACACTGATCTGAGGTATTGTGTATGAACCTCTGGAAATGATTGAAGTAAAGTTTTTATATTGTATTCGAAAAGTTGATCTGTATAGGTTCCTCACATCAAGTATTAGGGGTGCTCAGCACAAAGCATAGATAAAC